>CM028137.1:454672500-455872500 GCA_016271365.2 Neoceratodus forsteri
GGTGAAAGAAGGAGGAACAAGGACCACATAGTGAGAATTAAGAAGGACGGAGGGTGGGTAGAGAAGGGGTAGAAGCAGGCAGAGGAACTGAATGAGTACTTCTGCTCTGTGTTCACTGTTGAGAGTGGGGGACAGATACCTCATGGGCGTGGTGGAGGGGGTGGTAGGGGAGGGGTGACAGATGGAGAAATTACATTCGGGAGAGTACTGGAGGGGCTAAGGGTACTGCGGGTGGACAACGCACAGAGATCTGACGGCATACACCTTAGGGTACTCAGGGAGTTGGCAGGGAGCCTGGCACGACCTCTGGCTGACCTGTTCAATACCTCTTTGACCACAGGTTTCATACCATAGGATTGGAGATTGGCTCATGTGGTGCCCATTCACAAAGGTGGACCAAATTATGACCCAGGAAACTAAAGACCAGTGAGCCTCAGGTACATTGTGAATAAGCTCATGGAGACAATCCTTAAGGAAAGACTGGCAACATTTTTGGAAGACAATGCACTCCAGGACTAGCAGCAACACAAGTTTGTCTGTGTCAGGTCCTGCCAGACAAATCTGACTGAGTACTATGATTGGGTGAGCAGTGAGCTGCAGAGGAGCCATGCAGTGGAAGTCCTGTACTTGGACTTCAGCAAGACCTTTGATTCCATGCAGCACTGCAGGCTAGGAGGAAGCTGGAAGATGTAGGGGTGGCTACAAAGATGGTCAGATGAATCACAAAATAGCTGAAGGGAAGGCAGCAAAAGGAGGTGGTTGAGGGGAAACTCTCATCATCAAGAGCAGTAACAAGTGGGATGGATCAGTACTGGGGCCAATGCTGTGAGTGATATTCATAGCATATATCTCACACAGGGCCCAAAGTAAGATCAGTCTGTTCATAGACAATACCAAGATGGGAGCTGTGGTGGACATTGAGGGTTAGAGTGGACTGCAGGGTGACCTGGTCAAACTATAGGAGTGGACAGAAACATGGCAGCTGGGGTTGAATGCCAAGAAGTGCAAGGTACTGTACTCTGGAGCTAAGAACCAGATGACAAGCTATCAGCTGGGCGGGGAACAGTCGAAGTGCTCATAGGAGGAAAAGGATCTGGAAATTATTATAATGGGGAATAAGAACAACTCAGCTTAATGCAGGAAGGCAGCAGTGAAGGTCAACAACATGATGGGCTAAATAGCCAGGGGGATCTCCTCTAGATGTAGCAAGGTGATCCTTCCCTTGTTCAGGTTAATTGTCAGGCCACACCTGGAGTACTGAGTGCAGTACTCTTGCCCATTTCTGAAGAGGGCCATCAGGCTGTTGGAGGGGGTGCAGTGCAGAGCAACAAAGATGATCCAAGGACTGGAGGGGGTCGTCGAACAGGCTGAACATGTGCAACGTGTACTCACTGGAGGAGAGGTGGGACAGGGGAGATATGATCGAGGCCTTTAAGTACCTGACTCGGATAAACAAGGCTAATATAGGTGAGATATTCCAGATTAGAAGAGGGAGGGATACTAGAGGGCATCAACTGAGGTTGGAGGGAGGTAAATTCAGGAGGAAAATCAGGAGACATTATTTAACAGAGATGGTGGTAAACAAATGGATCACTCTAACTAAGGAGGTGGTTTCCAGGAGGACAGTGGGCAGCTTCAAGAAGGGATAGGACAGAGTAAGGTGGGGAATGATGGGAAGGGGGTGAAAGAAGGGTGGGGAAGCTTCATGTTGAGGAGCTAGCTGCACAATTGAGCAGACTCGATAGACCATGAAGCTTGTTTCTGCTGGCAGTTTGTGAGTTCATAAATATTTTAATTAAATGGTCTTTCTTGCCCTTTTTGTCAGTTGAAGTACTGTAAGTTGACACAGGATGTCTGTATGAGCGCAAGCAACATATATTGTGCAGTACACCACCTAACATCTGAGAGAAGCAGAATATCACAACTCTCCCAATGATACTACCACTCCCATGAACACCCTTATCTCTGCCACCTGATGAGAGATTCATCAACTGTTAGATCATCATCCTGGCAAATATCTAAGTATTACTTCCCATGTTCACTCCCTTATGATTCCACCCCTTTGCTGCCCATCATCCAGAAAGGTGTCAAGAGCAAATGTATTTCACATTTTTTGCTGCACAACTGAATTGGTGAGAGTATGCACAGAACACTGCCCGTTTTTCTAGCATACCCTACCAGACTTCATTTGATGTTGGCATCCTTTCTTCACTTCACTGCATCACCTTGTTTATTGCATGCGACCTTCTACCAGATTAGGCACAGACCAGCTGTCAGCATAGCATAGTACTAATATACATTAGTGTTAGCTCCGTGTAGTCCATCTCAGTTCAAGGACTTATTTATGGGACTGCTACAGGATACCAGCAGTGTAACTGCCTCTTATGTTTTTCAATGAAGTTGTATTTCACTGTTGTTTCTGTATTGATCAAACCACATGAGATCAGGTATCACTTACTTCTGTGGCCAGGGGTGGATTACAACATGTGAGTAAGACAGGCTATGCATGTTATCATTAGTGGCGTCAACCTGGGTGTAGTGATTGGACTACACCAGCTTGGTGATCCTTATCTGCTGTCAATTTGTCTATCTTTTTGTGCTTCTCATTGACTTGCATCTTTGTTGATTGTGTGCTTGGTTGTTGTTGCTTGCTTGGTCTAAACAATTTTACAATATTATTTCTTTTTCTCGTGTGTGTACATTATGATTTCTTATATATTTTTACTTAACATATTCTGTTTCATCATTTTATCCATGTGATCTTGTTTGTGTGTGTATGTTTTTATTTACAATAATTACTTGCTGATGTGCTTGAGTTATGTATGTTACTGTGTGTCTCAGTTAACAGGAATGTGAATGTTTTTCTCAGATTGTTAGTTACATGGTATAAACAGTACAAATCATACAATTGGTTGTGGAATGTCTTGCATTACTGTTAGACTGGGGTTCAACTCCCTACACATGTCCGTTCCTTCACATTGTGGTGAACTGATACTTATTTACTAGATTTGGATGGTTGTATGAAGTTTGAGTAACGTGTGAATGTCCAAACCACTGATGTTATTGTAATTAACAGCTACCACTTCATAATTTGAAATCACATGTTTTACATTATGTTAACTTTAACATTGTTTGAATCAAGCAAGCAACAGGGGTTCTTTATTGCAGTAACATAGCTGCATCTTATGCAATTACTAAGACATTGCTTCCTATTGTTAGTATTGAAATAACCACTTAACCTGTACCATACTGTGGCACGTGGCCACAGGCCAAAATAAGTATAAAAACATATAATTTAAAAAAAATAATAATTCTGTTTATGGAGTTGTCATCCATTTTTACCCAGTCTACCATAGGCACACAGTCATACATATGTCTGGAGGCACACACACCATGAAGCCAGCTCATCCCCTTCTGCCATCCGTTACTTATCGCTACCAGCACCTACACTTTGCCACTGGACCTTTACCTGGTGGTAGCATCACAATGAGAGGCTGACAACCCACCCCCACTGCCCTTTGGGAGAGGACAGCAGCCTACTGGTACCGTTCACTCCTAATCCTTCTCTCTTCCCCACAAGTTGACACTCTGACATATAGTGGTAGCTCCCAAATACAGGTCAACTGCGTTCCTTGAGGTTGGGCATGCAGCACCTCAACCCTCAGCCCCACTCTGCCAGCTAGAAACATATAATTTTCTTGGAGATAGGGATAGCCAAACCCATCTAGTCTCCCTAACCATATAGTATTTTGTGGCATTTGAATTTAACTGGTCAATGGCTTCTCCCCACTTCTTCCCACCTCTGATTTTCTCTTATGCTTATCCATGGCATGTTTTAAACAATCTACTGTGATTGCTCCCACAACCTTCTAACAGTATTCCTTGCGAGAAATGATTAATAATTCCACTTGTGTGTCTTTATGTATGCATCTCTAACTTCATCTTTTCTACTGTATGTGATACACTTCTCACGGACGGCACACATATGTGTGCAATAACAGTCACCGTGACTTCTGTCACAACTTCAGTCATCACACTGTTGCAAACTTCTCTATCAAGCTGTGGAGTTTGTCAGTTTCACTTTTGTATGAAGGGTGGATTCCATAAGTTATATCCAAGGAATGTGAAACAGAACTAAATACCTGTAAGTTCGACCTTTACAATTGTGCATGACTGATGCACATAGTATTACAGATTCCTGTTTAAATAGTTCAATTATACATCAAAGCTCACAAAAAATAACATTTTAAATGATTTTAAAATCTTTAGAGTAGTTAGAACACTTCCAAAATGTACCATTTTAAAAGTACAATAACCCCTCTATGGCTGTATCGGTGCAATAGTGCACTTCCCAGCTGGTTGTAGTCACTTAGGCAACCCCTCATACCTCACAATGCACTGGGGGGGGTGAGGGAATAAATGCATTGATATACTTATGGTCTGTCATGGGATTTAGCACACTTAAAAAAATGTTTCACATCCAATGGCCCTAACCACAGCTCATGTTTCCCCTTTCTTAGCATGTCATCAGATTCAGATTATGATAATGATGAAGAGTTCCACTTTGCTACAAGTAGCAGTACTATTCGGCCCTGTATGTTTGAACCTGAATACCCTCCTGGGCAAGCAGCACAGTACAGTAGCAATGATTCTGGGGCATCTGACAAAGATGAACTCGAATCATCTAAGGAACGTGTGGGTAATGTTAATTGGTGCTCATGTCTGAAGTGTGATTCTATGCCTACTCGCAGTGAAAATTATGCTGCCATGAAGTTGAACTAGTTAATGATAAACTTCAAGGTAATTATTTACTGTATTAACCTGAGTTACAAAAAAATTCTCCCAGAAATGCTGCAGTCTGATTGGCTGTTAGAATACTGTACCAACAGCCTTACATTATTTCCTGTTATACTTTTATGCACAGCCAAAAACCCATGGCAAGTGGATTCTTCCTGTCAACATACCATTCTCTATCAGTGCTGAATGACTGGAATGATGAATTCTGAGTTTGAATCAGCAATCTAAAACTATTGGTGGAATAATTGTTTTATTAAAAATCACCCTGAAAAGGAAAAAAAAAACATTGCAACAGAATACTTTTAACTATTTTCTCTTGGAATAAGTTTTTATAAAACCAATTATGCACTTCCAGGAGTTGGAACAGGTCAGTGAATCACCCCCCATCAGGGTATATGGCACTCTACTGTGCCTCATGCCATATAACATTCCTAGGGGGTCTTTATCAGACTGTTAAGCTAACCCCTGTTCACACCTTATTTCCTTAGAAGTACATCAATAGTGCAGCAGGAAATAATTATTACTTGATGAGCAGTTTGCAGTACTGGTGTAGTGTTTCACAATGGGCATGCGTGGTTTTCTTTGCTTATCCTGATTCTGCAGAAATTAGTAGGGACCGCATCAGGCTTCAGCTTTGGAGGCCATTTCAAATTCAATAATTCTGCCTAAAATGCTGAAAATAGAGACATGACATGCATGTATGACTAGTCTTATGCTTCCACAAATATGGAAAAAAAAGATATGTAACTAAATAATTTGGACTAAAACATGAATTCACCAACAAAACTAACAGAGTGACAAGGATGACACAGACACATACTGCTGCACACAGACCTAGTAGTTATCAAAACGCATCACATAATGCAATATTACAATGTTTAAACTCCAGTGAACGTGTCATCATACAGCTTGTGTCATGACAGAAAGGTTAGGCAGTGGAACATAATTGCAGACTGCTGGTCATTTCAGTCGTATAGTCTTCACTGAGTGTTTCCGCTTCTTTATTATCCCCATGATACAAGAGTCACTCATTGATTATATGTAGGAAATATAAGGGGATCCAAAGGGAGGAAGACAGGGAGGTGTACATTGAATGTCTAAAGGAAGCAGGGAAGGCTGCTAGGAGGGTGCAGGTGCAGACAGGAGATGGCTTAGCACAGTCTGTAAACAAAGGGGATAAGGCATTTCATAGGTACATCAGAGAAAGAAGAAAAACTTAGGGGGAGGGTTGGATTGTGAAGCTTGAAAGGGAGAAGGGCTAGTGTAAGGATGGGGATCTGGACATGGCAGAAATGCTAAAGAAATACTTCTGCTCACTATTCACGAAGGAGTGGGAAGGTCAGGGACCACAGTTGGGTTGCATAGGCAATGGGGGGGGGTGGACACCATTCCATTCTTGACAGAGATAGTGATGGAAGAACTCACAAAGCTGAAGGTGGATAGGGCCATTGAGCCAGACGGCATTCACATTATGATATTGAAGGGAACTAGCTGCATCTCTGGTGGGCCTGCTCACACTGCCACTCAACATGGGTGTAATTCCAGAGGAGTGTATATGTAGTCCCACTGCACAAAAGTGGCAGTAGGGAGGAGGCAGTGAATTACAGGCCAGTCAGCCTCACCTAAGTGGTGGGAAAGATCATGGTGACACTGCTAAAAGAAAGGGTAGTGGCACACATGGAATCCAGAAGTGCTCAGAATCTTAGGCAATACAGATTCACACAGGAAGGTCATGTCCAATGAATCTAATAGTTTGTTTGGATTGGGTGAATAGGTAATTAAATCAGGGTTGATGGTAGATGTTGCCTATCTATATTTCAGCAAAGCCTTCAACATCTTTCCACATAGAAGGCTGATTAACAAGATGTGTAGTCAGGACGGTGACATAACAAAACCGCACTCAGGAATTGCTTTCTCTTTTTAAAACATATACGGTACAATACACTATGAAATATAATGTATGGTTCATCGATCGTCAGCTGATTTTTTAACCGATCTCGAGGTTGCCTTGGTGACATAAACCTCTTGAGCTTCACTCTCGAGTTTACATGGTCACCCTGGAAACCTCTCAATGGTTAACAAACCGGTTAACTATCGATGACCATACATTATCATCTATGCCATCATGACCTTGCTGATGTACACAGCCACAGTGTTTGATGCCAATAAAAGAAATAAACTTTTATTTGTGGTTTTCTGCAACTATGTAATTTCTCTTAGACCCATAGTAGTCTCCCCATCGATTCTTTGGATCTGAGATTGCTCAAGTCAAAGATTTTGCCATCCTGCCCTAGCTCATGAACAGAGCAAAAGTGTTTGAGGCCAATAAAAGAAATAAGCTTTTATTTTTGATTTTCTGTAGCTGTACACTATATATTGATCACACTGTAGTCTCTCCCTCTGACTTTGTACAGAGACAGGTAAAAGGTTTGTCCATCATGCCTTTGCTCATGAATAGAGCCACACTGTCCGAGGCAAATAAAAGCCAAACAACTATTTGGGATTATCTGAAAATGTAAAACTTCTCTTGTGCCATCAGTAATCTCTCCCTAGGAATCTGGAATGAAACAAGTCAAAGATTTTGCCATCTTGCGATTGCGCCCGTAAAGAGGCACACTGTCTGAGGCAAATACAACTAAAAACCTTTTATTTGTGTTTTTCTGTAATTGTACAATTTATATTGGGCACACAGTACTTTCTCTCTCTGTCCTCTGAACCTTGAATGGCACAAGTCAAAGGTTCTGCAATCCTGCCCCTTGATCATGTACAGAGTAACCGTGTCTGAGGCCAATAAAAGGATGAAACTTTTATTGATGATTTTCTGTAACTGTATTATTACTCTTAGGCCAACAGTATTCTCTCCCTCTGTCCTCTGGATGTGAAATGGTATAAGTCAAAGATTTTGCCATCCTGCCATTGCTCATCTTCAGAGTCACACTGACTTAGGCCAATAAAAGGAAAGCGCTTTTATTTGGGATTTTCTGATACCAAATTTTCTTTTAGGCCCTAAATAGTCTCTGACCTGAATGTGGCAAAGCACTGTGAGAGAGCAGTGGCTAGAGGCAGCAGTCCACTGGGCAGCATCTGGAGATTGATTACTAGTAGGAGGAAGGAGGTCACAGTACCCTTATACATCCATCTGGTTAGACAGCGTCTGGAATATGGGGTCCAGTTCTGGAGGCCATACATCTCAAAAAGGATGTGGAGAGGCTGGAGAGAGTTCAGAGTAGGGCAATGAAGATGGTAATGGGGCTCAGCCACCTATCCAACAAGGAACGATTAAGGAAATTAGACAGGTATTCCATGAAACAGAGGAGGGAAAGTGGGGAAATGATTGAGACCTTCAAGTATCTAAATGGTATAAACCAAGTGCTAGTGGAGAGCGTCTTCCAGCTGAAAGATAATCAGATGACTGGGGGCATGGGTTGTAGATTGTGGGGGACTTCAAAGGTGACATTAGGAAGTACTATTTCACAGAGAGGGTAGTGGATACATTGAATAGGCTCCCTGAGGAGTTGCTTGGAGAAACAACAGTGGAAGGGTTCAAAAGAGCATGGGACATACACAAGGGACTGACGAACGGTGTGGGGGGTATGGGTGGTGGGAGAAGGCATGTCCTAGGGTGTGGGTTGGGAGGGTTTGAGTGGTGGGGAAAAGCATGACCTAGCAGATAGCTATGCATATCTGTATGCAGTTTGGAGCATCAGCTGACATGAACACACAACAGATTAGCATATAAAGCACTATGATATTATGATCCGATAACATCAGGAGGCATGTTTACCACCCTTTAGTGTGTATGAATGCCTCCTGATGTCACCCGGACATAACCACGTAGTGTTTTACATGGGTAAAGTCAAGTTGCATAAGAGATTAGTAAGTAAAGCACTATGATGTTATGATCGGATAGCATCAGAAGTCATGTTCACCACCCTTTATTGTGAGTGAATGCCTCCTGATTTCACCAGGTCATGACCACATAGTGCTTTAAGTTGGTAAAATCACCTGAAAGTTGCACTGCCTTCATGAGTGCTTTGTAACCCCATATCTGTTTGCAGTTTGGTGCATCAGTTCACATGAACAAACAAGTGGTGTAACAGTTTAGCAAGAAAACCACTATGTGATAAAGATCGGTGTGCCTCCCATCACTAGCACCACCTTTCCACTTCCCCATCACTACTTCTATTCTCTGCCCCCCCAACCCTTCCCTCTCTCCCCTGAGTAGGGTAGGCCCTCCTGCCCCACCCACACACATAGCACCCTCTCCCTCTGCCTCCAATCTAGTGACCTCCCTCTGATCCCTACTGCTACACTGATATTACACTCTCCTTTTGCACATTGCACTTGGGCTCCTCCCCATCACCCTCTTTTTTTCCTTTTTTTCATTAGCACTTAGTAACCTTCCAAACAACCTCTTGTTTGCTGACAACTGACTAGTTTCACCTTTGGGCACTGTAAATTGTCTGTTTTCCTGTGACCTGCACTGTGTTTAATATACTGCATAATCCCTTTTGTATACCTTTGTATTTCTGTAATCCTTTGTATAATTACAAACCTCCCAGAAATGTACATGTTAAAGTAATATATTATAAGTTATAATTTCTTGCATTTGTTATGTATCTTGTTTTTATGTTAATTGTATGCTTGTCATCTGTGAAAACAGGCAATTTGCTCATCAGACCTAAAAGGGTAAAAATTAAAAAATGAAAATGAAATAATTTTACCTATCTGCTGAGCTGAAATGTCCTGACGTGGAACCTATGTAAAGAACTCTGAGCTCAAATGGTTTTCCAAGTACCGAAATAAATAAACAAATACCAGGAATGTAATACACATCTGCAATGACAATACCTACTCCAGCTCTGCCTTCTCAAAAAAATTTCTGTGTCAACTTGAAGCCCACTTTGAAGCCACAGAGTTTATTTTTTAAATAGGATTCTATGTACTTATGTTCTTTACCCTGTGTAAAAATAAAGTTCTTATCTTATCTTTCATCTATCTGATTTCCTGCCTCTACAGGATACATTGTGTAGCTGTACTATGACACTGTGTGGGCTGAGAACTTCACAACTTTAGTTGCAAAGTACACTTCACAAAGTGTTGTGCATACGCATCATACTTCACAAATCATGCCTTGCACATCTGATCATGTCATGGCCTCACCTCAGGAGTCTCTTCCAATGCACGCTTGTTCCTGATGCACCTCACACTGTAGCCTGGGAGTCTGTGGGTGTAAACTGAGTAATATTCCATATACTGTATATGAAACAACACAGACATTCTCATCCCCAATAGTGTTACTGCCCAATGCTTTTTTTTTTGTATACTTTATTTTTATTTCTTATATCAGGTCTGATACAAAATCGTACTTGTTTCCAAGTAATAGTAAGTAATACTGTATAGGTACATTGAGTAAATCAGGATATGTTACTTCTCACTCAAGATTACAGCATGGGGGGGAAGTTCTACTGAATTTTCAGCATGTGTAACAATAAAGTTTAACAGAGTGCTAAAATGCAGCCATGACCATGGACTAAATACCAGATTATCTAAAGTACGAAAATGTCCTGGGGTGCAAGACCTATTAAAGCCAACCAGTGACTCGTAGTAAAGTCCACGTATAATTCGGCATTCGATAATCATTTCTATAAATGGGGCAAACCATAGAGTCTGCACATCCCTGTATACACCATTCTTATGCTAAAGATAACATCAGATAGGGAACTGTAGAATTATGTACAAGGAATAAAGAAGAGCCTTTGGTTTCAAAGAAAACCCAGAGACTGTTCCTATTACTAGGTAAACATATAAAGGGAACTATTAAGCTACAAATCAGTACTTAAAGCTTCTTTAAGCCCTCATCAGTCTCTTCAGGGTATAATGCATTGTGCATAAAGTCCTCCATGATCTTAGCCAGTCTTTTACCTGCTTCTGATGGATCAGTAAAAATATAAGTTTTGCCTGAATAGGAAGTTCAAAGTTTCACAGGCACCAGTAATGAATGATTAACCCCTAGAGACCTTAGCTCCCGTCTGATCGCATCAAAAGCCTTCCTTCTCTGATGAGTGCTATTGCTGAGATATGGAAAGTAGAAGATCCTGGAGCTATACGACAACTGTAAAGGGCCCTTATTTTTTGCAGCCTGAAGGATTCTGTCCCATATATGCTGGCCTGCTGTAACAATCAAGATAGTGCGAGGTTGATCTCAGTCTGTAGCTTTCCTCTGTGGTGTAATCCAGTAGGTGTTAACGATTAGATCAAGTGAGTGAAAGGCCCAAGTTAGTTAAGAGAAGCTGGGAGACAAAATGACATAAATCTTCCCCTTCGTAGCCTTCGGGACCCCGAGGAGATGAGCATACACTAACCAAGCTCCGTTTTTGAGGTGCTCTAGATAGAGCCAAAGGATTTTATTCTCAGAAACATGCTCTGCAGACTCCTTGGAAGTTTTATCAGCAGATTCCTTCACCATACATGACTCCACCGAGACTGTTGTAACTTTAGTCTCCAAGTCCAAAACCCTCATATTAAAAAAATCAGTTTTTGCATCAAGGGCTTACACTGATCTAGCTAGGGCTTGAACCACCTGTAAAACAATGCTATTAGATGGCTCACTCTCTCCAGTTGCTTCAGCCATGAGGGCACACTGGTCAACGCCATCTGGTCTCTTGCCTCATTTCCCTTGGCTTGAGTCTTGTTGTTCTGTCTTGCGAGGGTTCCCTATTTCATACAGTCTCAAAAGTCAGTGGGTAACTCTGGCTCTTTTCTGTCTTGAGAGTTATGTTCATTTAGTACAGATTCCACTTGTAAAAAAAAATTAAGTTTAAGCTGTATTCCCAGAGGTAGTGCAGATGCTCCTTGGAGTGTGACTGATGCTGTCGGCTGCTAGCCATGCTCCCCTACTGCCCAATGCTTCTGTTTAATTCATACATAGGCTGCATGCTTGGGGCATAAGCAACGTGCAAGAGTCACATGTGGTATCAGATGAACACATTGACACATGTGCAACACCAATAAGCATGCATGTGTGCATAACACTGCATCCAGAATGTGCACACATGTGTTATGAGTCATTGCCATCACTCATGTATCATTACATTTGTGTATGTGTTGGCATGCACCATGGATGATGTCACACAACACCAGTCATGTTCTGAATGCAGCTGCCAATTTGACATAACAGAAACCAGCAGCATTTGAATACTGCATCAGCAGCACTACCATCACATAAGGACATACGAATATACAAACATATGAAAATGTCAGCAGAAACAGGCCTCACGGTCTAGCGAGTCTGCTTGAGTGCACAGCTAGCACCTTATAATGGTGGGGGGATGTTTAGTGTGCAATCACATAGAGAAACCTAGAAAGGAGATTGAGGGTCTGCAGGAGGAAGTAAGACAGGCAATGCAGACTGGAGGTGGGTTTAGCACAATACTGGAGGGAGAGAGGGAGGGAGAAGGGTAGATGAGGGATGGCAATTTGAGCCAACAGTGGTGAGGAGAGGAGAGGGTCAGAAGAAGGGAAGCAGAGACAAAGGGACCCAGACCAGGAAGAACAATTGCCAGGTACACCAGGTCAGGAGACAAAAGACAAATGGAAGGAGGAGACAGGGACTTCTGAGGGGAGGAGGAGAAGAAGTGGCAACAGTCATGGTGGGGAAAGGAGGGAACAGGTTACTATGAAGAGAGAGGGAGCGGGCTTTTGTGAAGGGTCTTCAGAAAATAGTTTTGCACTGCTAGAGGAGAAGAAGGAGGAGGAGGGAGGTAATGCAATTGGAGGAGGAATTGATAAATGCCTGAACCAAACCAAAGTGCGGAGAAGTTCTCCTGGGAGAATTGTGACATGGGCAAAAGGAGGAAATAATGCACAGGAGGAAGAAGAGGAGCTGGAATGAGAGATGGAGATGAATGGGAGCAAGCAGGGAGTAAGAGGGGTGGAATATTAGTACTGGGACTCAATACTAAGAGGAGTCAGATGGGATCACAAGGGGAGAGGCATAGCCACATTTGGGTGGAGGCCATGCCAGGAATGACAGTGGAAAGGGTGGGACAATCTGTGCTGAAATATGCTAGTAGGAGTAGGGACAAGCCTCATTTAATTATACATCTTGGGACGAATGACCTGGCTGACTAGACAGTAGGTATAGTCCAGAGGAGGTTTGAGGAACTAGAACAATTATGTGAGGGGGCAGGAAGATCAGTCACTTTTTCAGAGATACTTCCAGTGCCCAAGGCAAGCACAACAAGAAAGCTGAGAATAGAGGAATTTATTGGATGGCTAAGAACCTGCTGTTATGCTAAAGGGTATGGGCTGTTGGGGGAGGTGGAGAGAGATCTGGGAGAACAGTAGTCTCTATGCCAAGAACAGACTACACATGAGTGAGGAGGGGAAGAAAGTGTTGAAATGGAGGATGGAGGAGTACATAGAGGAAGTTGGGAATTTAAACTAGTAGCGGGGGGTGGCAAGTGGGCAAGAGACATGCGGAGACCAAAGGTTGGGAAACCATATGAGCTTACCCCCCATAACAGTGACAAAGGACAAATGGCAAGTACTATTGGTGATGCTAGTAAAGGAGGTCAGGATGGGAGGGGGAGAGAAGGGTGGAAGGTGGTTACCCTTAATGCTAGGAGCCTTGGGAGGAAAACTGCAGAGTTACAGGTGCTCATGGCAGAGGGAGAGGTGGACATTGCAGCCATCACAGAAACATGGATCACCCAATACAATTACTGGGACCTGTTTGTACCAGGGTACAGGTTATTTAGTAGGGACAGGGTGATTAGGAAAGGAGGGGGGGTGGCACTATACATGAAGGAATGACTGAAGTGTGTAAGGGAGGAAGGGGGGAAGGGTAGTACGGAGTCACTTTGGATGCAAATACAGGATTCCACGGAGAGGTTTCTCAGAATGGGAGTGGTGTACAGGCTGCCATCTTAGATGGAGAATTAGACAGGGAACTAGTGGTATAGATCAGGACAACCTGCAAGAAGGGTAGTGTGGTGATTGTGGGGGACTTCAGCATGCCAGGATTGAACTGGAGTACCCCAACAACCAGCAGTAAAAGGGAGCAGGTACTGCTGGATGCCTTCCAGGACAGCTGCCTGCTGCAAATGGTCAGTGAGCCAACCAGGTTAGGGAATACCCTTGACCTTGGCTGGCATATAGGGACTCTGTGAGAGAACTTACCGTGGAAGAACCGCTGTCAGGGAGTGACCACCAATCAATATGGCTCACATTGGATATGGACAAGGAAGGAGTGTAATCTGGCAGAAGAGTGCTGGATTTCAGGAGGTCTGGTTTTGGGTGGATAGGGGAAGTGGTAAAAGGGGGTACCTGGCCAGAATTAAACCTAGTATGGACACTAATCAGACGTGGGAGCTCATAAAGCTGGGGATAGTGGAGGCAACCAAAACCTGCTGCAAGACCCAGAGCAAGAAGTCTAGGGCTAAGAATTGAGCTGGTTGGGCAAGGAGGTCATGGAAATGTAAGGAGGAAAAAAGCTGCCTTTACGCGGTACAAGAAAACCAGTAGAGAGGAGGACAGGGAGGAGCACCTGATGGAATTGAAGGAGGTGAGATGGCAGTAAGGGGAACCAAGGCATCTACAGAGCTCAGGGTGGCACAAGGCATTAAGAAGGGGGAGAAGGACTTCTTTAGGTACATCAGGGAGAAAAGTAGCTGTATGGACCATATAGTAAGGATTTGGAAGGAGGGGGGATGGGTGGAAGCAGCGTGCGATAAGCAGAAGCGCTAAATGATTTCTTCTGCTTGGTGTTTACTAAGGAGAAGAGGGGGGTGATATCCAAAGGGGGAGGAATGGCAGAAACAGGAGGGGAGGGGGCAACAGAGAGGGAAATCAAGGAGGTCAGAGCTTGGGAGGGTTTGAAGGCACTGATAGTGGACAAGATGCCAGGTCCAGATGGCATCCTCCCCTGGATACTGAAGGGGCTGGCAGAGGTCCTTGGAGGATCTTTGGCAGACATGTTTAATGCCTCACTGCATTCAGGGTGTGTACCTCAGGACTGGAGGATGGCTCATCTGGTGCCCGTCCTCAAGAGTGGTCCCAAGGATGAACTGGGGAACTACAGACTGGTGATCCTCACATCCATCATGGGTAAGCTGATGCAGACTATCCTGAAGGAGAGGATGGTGACCCTTCTAGAGGCCAAAGGAGTACAGAACAGCAGATGGCATGGCTTCAAATGTGGCAGATCCTGCCAAACAAACCTGGTGGAGTTCTTTGACTGGGTAACTAGGCAACTAGACAGGGGTCCTGCAGTGGATGTCCTATATCTGGACTTCAGTAAGGCATTCGACTCGGTGCCACATGGGAGGCTGGAATGTAAGCTAAAAGGCACAGGGGTGGGTGCAAAGCTGGTGAGATGGGTAGGGAACTGTCTTCAGGGAAGGCAACAGAGAGTAGTGGTTGGTGGGGAGCTCTCACACCCAAAGGTAGTGACGAGCGGTGTTCCACAGGGCCCAGTGTTGGGACCAATGTTGTTTGGGATAGTCATTGCAGAAATATCATTGGACATCAAGAGTAAAATCAGTCTGTTGGCTGATGATACTGAGATGGGAGTGGTGGTGGACTACCTAGGGGGGTCAGGGGTTGCAGGATGATCTGGCAAAGCTTGAAACCTGGTCAGACACCTGGCAACTGGGTTTTAATGCCAAAAAGTGCAAGTTGCTTCATTTTGGGGTGAAGAGCCCAAGGAGGAGTTACCAGCTGGGGGGAGTGCAGCTAGCCCAGACAGAGGAGGAGGAGAAGGATCTGGGGGTGCTCATTATGGGGTCAATGAACAACTCGGCAGAATGTAGGAAGGCAGCTGCAAAGCCTAACAAAATGCTGGGTTGCATTGCAAGGGGTATATCCTCGAGGAGGTGATTCTGCCACTGTATAGGTCATTAGTTAGACCGCACCTGGAGTACTGCATGCAGTACTGGTGCCCATTTCTGAAGAGGGTGCAGCGCAGGGTGACAAAGATGATCAAGGGGTTGGAGGACTTATAATATGAGAAGAGGCTGAGGCAGTTGAACATGTACTCACTGGAGGAGAGGGGAGACATGATTGAAACTTTTAAGTACATGAAAGGAATAAACAAGTCAGGTACAGAGGGGCTGTACAAAGTAAGGGAGGGGAGGGACACCAGGGGCCATATTATGAGGCTGGAGAGAGGAAGATTCAAGAAGGAGATGAGGAGACACTTTTTTACAGAGAGGGTGGTAGCTGGGTGGAATATGTTACCTGCAGAAGTGGTATTCTGTAGAACAATGGACTGATTCAAAAGGGGACGGGACAGGACAAAGGGGAGGGTCAATGGAGCGGAAGGGTGGAAAGGAGGGACAGTTGCAGAAGTAGGGGTGCTAACTGCACATTCAAGCAGACTTGATAGACCTCTAGACCTTTATCTGCTGCCAAATTTCATGTGTTTCTAATAATGCTGCTGCCCCCCCATCCTATTAGCCCTTCCCATAATTATTTCCCAACCCCTCCTGAAGATGTTTACCATCTTGCAGGCTACCACCTCATCCTCATCTTTCTCCTGAATCTACCCCCTCCAATCTCAGTTGGTGTCCACTCATGTCCCTCCCCTTTCTCTTCTGGAAAATCCTCTCTGCATTAGTCTTGTTTATTCCTGTCCAGTACTTAAAAGGTCTCAGTCATATCTCCCTGTCCGTCCTCTCTTCCAGGGAGTACATACTGAACTCCCCCAGCCTTTCCTTGCATGGCTTGTTCTCCAATCCCTGGATCATCTTTGTAGCTCTATGCTGTACCCCCTCCAACAATCTGATGTCCTTCTTCAGGAACAGGTGCCAGTGTTCCATGCAGTACTCCAGGAGGAACCTGACCAGTGACCTATCCAGGGGTAGGATAACTGCCCTACTTCTGGAGGAGATCCCTCTAGCTATACATCACAGCATTTTGTTGGCTTTTGCCACCACTTTTCTGCATTGAACAGAGTTGTTCATACTCCTAGTATGATTACTCCTAGGTCCTTCTCTTCTGTGGAGCAACCCAACTGAACCCCATTTAAGTGATAATCCCTCCCCTGGTTCTGGGCTTCAAAGTGCAGAACCTTTCACATCTTGGAGTAGAACCCCATCTGCCATTTATCCACCCACTCCCGCAGCTTATTCAGATCATCCTGCAACCCCTTCCCCCTCTACATGTCATCTACTGCAGCTCTCATCTTGGTATCATCTGCGAAGAGACAGATTTTGCTGCGGGTTCCATTTGAGGTATCTGCAATGAAAATCCCAAACAGTACTGGTCCCAGCACAGATCCCTGTGGTACCCTACTCATCACCACTCTTGGTGATGAGAGTTCTGCCCCTGCCACCACCCTTTGCTGTCTCCCACTCAGCCAGTTCCTGATCCAGATTACTATTTTTGGTCCTGCCCCCACATACTCCAGCTCCCCCCAAATCTCCCATGCGGCACTGAATCAAAGGTCTTACTGAAGTCCAAGTACAGGATGTCCTCAGCATGACCCTTGTCCAGTTCCCATGTCACCCATTCATGGAACTCTACCAGGTTTGTCTGGTATGCTCTGCCCATGACAAATCAGTGTTTCTGGTCATCATGGATAACATTTGCCTCCAAGAATCTCATGAGCCTCTCCTTTAGGATGGTCTCCATGAGTTTGCCATGACAGAGGTGAGGCTCACTGGCCTGTAGTTCCCTGGTTCTTTTTTGGCCCATGTTTATGGATGGGCACCTCATGGGCCATCCTCCAGTCCTGTGGTACACATCCTGTGTCCAGGGAGGTATTAAACAGGTCTGCCAGTGGCCCTGCAAGGACCTCTGCAAGCTCTCTCAGTACACTAGGGTGAATGCCATCTGGCCCAGGTGGTTTGTCAACTCTTAATACCCTCAACCCCTCCAGCACCCTGCCCTATGTAATTCCTACATCTGTCATCCTCTCCCCCTTCCTTACCCACCGTCCTACTTGCCTGGGGTATTTGCCCACCCTTCTCCTGAGTGAACACAGAGCAGAAGTACTCATTCAGTGCCTCTGCCTACTCTGCCCCTTCTCCACCCACCCCCCATCATTCTTGATCCTCACAAGCTGGTCTTTGTTTCTCCTTTTCTCGCCTATGTAATGGAAGAAG
The DNA here is from genome assembly GCA_016271365.2 of Neoceratodus forsteri. Classification (NCBI taxonomy): domain Eukaryota; kingdom Metazoa; phylum Chordata; order Ceratodontiformes; family Ceratodontidae; genus Neoceratodus; species Neoceratodus forsteri. Next base: position 454,690,407 of record CM028137.1, read on the forward strand.
TATTTTTCTCCTCTTTTGATCCCTTGCACCAGTCTCAGCTGTCTAGATTCTTTAGCCCCCCTGAGCAGTCTGGTGACTTCCCTAGACATTTCCCTGCATACATCTTTATCTTCTCCCTTCCCCATTTTCCTATTCTTTTGAAATGCCACCATCTTGGCTCTCACCTCTTCCCTGGCATCCAATGACAGCCAGATGGGATTCTTTGCCATGCCCTTCTTATTTATTTTCATAGAACAGGTCTCTGTTGCCTCCTCCAGCCCTCCCATAATAATATTCTGTTTCTGGTCTGCATCCATGTGTTGTTGGATGTCTGCCAGATATTTGTTCAGAATTTCCCAAATCATCCTAAAGTCCTCCCCCTAAACTCAACCACCCTTGTACCCATGCCCCATGTCCCTCCCCATGTTTAGCGTGACCCACACTGATTAGTGGTCACTCCCAGCAAGATGTTCACCCACTTCTAGGTTCCCTACAGCCTCCCCATTTTCCAGTATAAGGTCCAAAGTCATTTCCAACCATGTTGACCCCTGTACCAACGGGGTCAAGAAGCTGTCCTGAAAAACTTCCAACAGGACTGCCTCTCATGGACTCATAGTGGCAGGTGTGCTCCAATCCATCCCCAGTAGGTTGAAATCTCCCCCCAACACTGTGCTTCCCTTTCTGCTTACTCTTCAAATTTGATCTGCCAGTTCCCAGTCCAGGTTACAACTCTGAGATGGTTGTCTGTACACTACCCCCATCCTCAATGACCTATTCCTTGCAACCTGGAACTGCATCCACAAAGCTTCTGTCCTCCCCCCTTCCTCCCTTATGCACTTAATCCCTTCCCTCACATAGATCACTACCCCACCCCCTTCTCCTTGGGCCTATCCTTTCTGAATAGTCTGTACCCTGGGATCATCATTTCCCAGTCCTGGTACTAGGTGGCCCATGTTTCCGTGATGGCCACTATGTCCTCCAATTCCACCACCAAGACAGCCCCGTAACTCTGCAGTTCTGTACCTTAGGTTTCTTGTGTTCAGTGAAACCACCTTCCAGACTGTTGCCCCCTCAACCTTACCCTTCCTCTTTTCCTCCTTTGGTCCTATTTGTGCCTTTTTCCTCACTGCTTTCACCTCTAACTAGGGGATGAGCACTCTAAACTCCCCTTTCTGGACATTGTTTCTAACAACAGTCCCCTCGCCACATCCCCTTTCCTAGTTTAAATCCACCTTTGTTGAAATGTACCCCTTTTTTCCCTGTTTGAGTATGCTCTTCCCCTTCTTGCTCAAATGTAACCTGTCCCCAGCATATATGTCGCTGTTGTCCCAGGTCCTGCCCCAGTCCGACACCAGTCCATATTTCCTGGTTCGGCACCAATCCCTCAACCACCCACTGAACTTCTCTGTCCTTTTTTTTTCTCCCTGTACTTGCACATGGTAGCAGTAGCACCTCAGAGATTTTTACCATGCATTCTGTTGAATCTCCATTTTGAATGTTCCACAAAATACCCTAAACCAGAAGTGACATCTGTAATGGGCTGGGTTATTCATAAGCGTTTCAGGAAATCCTGCAGTACTGTACGTGGATTCTGATGGTCTTGGTTAAAATATTTTTTCTGGCAGCTGTAGTACACCACTCAATTAGCCTATTTCAGGTCAGTGTTAATCACAGGCATTATTTTTGTACCATGTACACCCAAATATCATTATTTTTTATTTCTGCTTCTGTTTGGTCCACCTCCATGTTACCTATTTGCCTCAGTCAACAGGGACAATGTTCACAATTGTTTATGAATGTGTGTGTGTGTGTTATACTGTCATATTCTATTTGTAGTGACTGGAACAGCACATCTGTAGGCTCATTCAATATACTCAGGACTATAATCACAAATACAGTATGTATCAAATCTGTTTATTTACGTCCCTTAATAATACTTTTAGAAAATGGCCTTTTTTATTTCCTGGCATCTGATTGGCTAATAACCTTGCCAAGGGGGTACATTAACTTTCAATAGGTGCCCAGGAAATAAAAAGTACTAGTCCCAGTGCCCCTCCACCCACTAAAATATCCAAGTGCCCACTCTAATTTTCAATTGGCTAAAACCCCCTCATTTGAATTTGAAATAGCCACCATTTTTTTGTCTTGCTTAGCGAGGCATACTGTCCCTCCCCCTTCCCCAAAGCTCCCTAGTTCAATGCCTGCTGTGTTTATATAAAAAAAGAAAGAACATAATTCACTATTAATTTTTTATACTCTGGAGAAGAGAGACAATTCTTCATTCCTCACAGCCAACCATTTCAAAAGTAAACACTTTCCTGACTCCACTCTGTGTCAATCTCTGCCCTTGTAAAAAACATTCATCCCGCTGTCCCCTAACCATTCTGGTAGATAGATTCATCACTCACTTCCCCAAAAGCCGACAGATGTAGTAAAACGCAAAAATCAGCAGCACGTCCGTATCAACTCAGAGTCCTGAACACAGATTGGCTTTGTGGAAGCAGTTAAACCTGTAGCACGCTGCAAGCATTTTGTTTATTCTCCCCCATGTTATGGCAGCAGCCACACAGCGTCAACAGTCACTTAAAAGAGCGGAGAGGTGTACAAGGTCAGGAAATGGTTCCCATCACTTCAGTTTTTTTTTGTCTGCCTACCGATGCCTTTCAGTTGTAACGCCTGGAAGAAAGACTTGAGGTTCCCCATCTCATTACGGTGCTGCCTGATGGGGACAAGATGTGCATATGTAAACGGCTACTCTCACTTTGGGTTTTTTGGCGGGGAGCTTGCCTTTTCTCTCAGGACGTCTCTCTCACTCCAACATGAGGGTCAGAACTGTGCAGCCTGCACTTCATGAGAGACTGCAGTTTCTAAATCCCAGCGAATTTTATGCTGCATTGCTGCTCCTACAGGTACTGTAACCAGCTACAATGTGTGTGTGTGTGTGTGTGTGTGTGTGTGTGTGTGTGTGTGTGTGTGTGTCTCTCTCTATATGGGATGGGATGGGATGGGGAGGTAACCATGACATTGAGCTCCCTAGTCCTCAGAACTCCCAAGTAAAAAAAAAATAAGAAGCATTCTAATACGAGTGTAGGAACTATTTTGTTACTAAATAAACAACTTTTAGCATTTAAAGAATCATGTTTTTTTTTTTTTTTTTTTAAACATACACAGCTGGCCATTTTCTAAGCACAATAATACCCTCCAGGGTGGGTGGTATGAGCAATACCGGACCTTCCAGGGGCTATAAGGCCCTCTTCCTGTGGCGTCAGGCCTCATTACACCCCTGGGCAGTCCAGTATTGCCCAATACGGCCAACCCTGTTGGGTATTATTGCTTGCATAGTGCCCAGAAGAATAAATATGAACTATTTGATCACAGCCATATTTTCTTTTTTTGATTGACCTCAACATACTAAAAGCGCTGTTCCTCCCCAAACACACACACACACACACACACACACACACACACACACACAATCACAACAGGAGTTGAATAAGCAGATGTGCCTGGTACCTGATGTAAAATATTCCTATAGTGGCACAATTGCAAATTCACAATGTTTACATGGATTCTACCCCACTCCCACCCACCCACCCATTCCTCCCATACTTGTTGTGCCTAATAGTGGAGACAGATCGGAGCCGGGAGTGAGGGAGGGGGTAGTGCTGTAAGCCACGTGCACCAGAGTGGCGTTGTCTGGGGGTAGGCTGAAGAAGCTGCTGCTGCTGTGCTGTGATGCCAAGGAAGGAGGATGCGAGAAGGTAAACGAGGAGGAAGAAAGGGGTGGCAGCAGAGGACTGAAAGAGAAGTAGAAATTCACTTTTTTTGGCATTCTCATTTCTGCTTTTATTTCTCCCAGGAAGTATCAGGAGGGCACATCAGGAGGAGGAGAGTAGGGTGGGGTGAGGACAGGGAGGGAGTGCAGGCACACATCTGATAGGGGGTCTAGCGATGAAGGCAGGGCATGGGACGGGGGGAGCCAACACAAGACAAGCCAAGGGTGGCAAGCAGCAGGTTTGTAGTGCTCACAATGATGGGGGAGTAGGGAGAGTGACGGGAGCACCAGGAGAGGGAAGTAGTGGGAAAGAGAACATACTGTACAGGAAGCAGGCAGTTGGAGTAATGAAATTGGGGCATGCAGATAGGGCACAGCTAAAAAGGAAAGAGTTTGCATCAAGGATGTAGGGGAGAAGGGTGGTACTGATAGGTCAGACAAAGGGTACATAACTTATATGGGACAGGGGAAAAGGGAGAAAGAGGGGAAGGTTGATGATAGCATGGGACCAAGTGGGATGGGAAACACATGTCAGGGGGTGAAGGTGGGGAGGTCATAGGAGAAAAGCAGAGGGACATAATGGAGAAAGGAAGGGCAGACATTAGTAATGGACAAGGAGGTAAAAGCTGGATGAGTGAAACAGTTCAGGGGGATGGGGGGTGCTAGTGATGGGGGACTCCATCATGAAAGGGCTCAGATTGGGCAGTATATTGGTGAAAGAAGGAAAAACAAGGACCTTATGCAAGCAATAATACCCAACAGGGTGGGCGGTATTGGGCTATACCTGCCCGTCCAGGGGCATAATGAGGCCTGACTCCATAGGTGGAGGGCCTTATAGCCCCTGGAAGGGCGGGTATAGCCTAAACCGCCCACCCTGGATGATATTATTGCTCTTAGAAAATGGACTTGCTGTGATATTTTTATATGGAATTTAATAAGATTAAAAAAAAATAAAAATAGAAGAAAAAATGAAATTTTAATGTGTTTATTGTAAAGTAGTCTCTCTGTTTTTGTTCTTGCTGCCCCCCCCAGCTATTCTTTTGTTTTGCTGTCTCCTCCACTGTATGACCTGCAGGATTGTCTCTGTCTCCTTTTTTTTTTTTTTTGGTAATGCAATTTTAGGACACAGAGAAGCTGCTGTGTCGGTTCCATTTAATTTTATTTATTTAGGTGCTTGAGAGGAAAAGTAGATTTACGAGCAGTGAGGTGTATGCCTGTTTTACGTTATAACAGGTAGCTGGAAGACGTGAGTGTGAGGAGAGAAGTGAGCGGTTTAAATTATTTTTTTTTTATATCAGCATTCAGGAGAGAGTTGCTTTTTCATTTGGGGGATTTAGCTTGTGAGGCAATATGTCGTTTGCTTGTAGGTGGTTTTGTAGTTTGCTATGTTGGGTGACGGGGGGAAAAGTGGAATGCTGTGAGCCACGGGAGAGAGACAGAGACTGGCAAGTAAAATTAACTTGAGTGCAGTTTAAAGAGAAAAAAAATGAAGGGAGAAAACGTACATTGGTTTACTTTGGGCTGTTACTGAGTAGTGGTGCCTGTGCTAAGTACTACATACCAGGCAGCTAGTGTAACAAAACAAGCCTTTGGGGGCTAGCCTCTCACTAAGCAAGAGAAATAAAAGGCAGAAAATTCAAAACAAAATGAGGACATTTTAACCAATTAGGGAGAAGGGTGGGCAACAGGATTTTGTTGATGGGGTTGGCTGGGTTGGTACTTTTAATAGCTGGGTATTTGTTGTCTGATAGATGCCCAGCTAGAGAAGTCCCTCAGCCAGTCAGAAGGGTTAGATACTTTCACTTATTTTCTAAAGTGAGAATTAAGAAGGACAGTGGGTGGGTAGAGAAGGGGTAGAAGCAGGCAGATGCACTGAATGAGTACTTCTGCTATGTGTTCACTGTTGAGAGTTGGGGACAGATACCTCATGGGAGTGGTGGAGGGGTGACAGATTGAGAAATTACAGAGGGGAGAGTACTGGAAGGGCTAAGGGTACTGCAGGTGGACAAAGCGCAGAGACCTGACAGCATATACCCTAGGGTACTCAGGGAGCTGGTAGGGAGTCTGGCAGGACCACTGGCTGACCTGTTCAATACCTCTCTGTGCACAGGATTCTTACCATAGAATCGGAGATTGGTTCATGTGGTGCCCATTCACAAAGGTAGACCAAATGATGATCCACGTAATTACAGACCAGTGAGCCTCAGGTACATTGTGAGTAAGCTCATGGAGACAATCCTTAAGGAAAGACTGGCAACATTTTTGGAGGACAATGGACTCCCGGACTAGCAGCAACAAAAGTTTGTCTCTGACCGGAACTGCCAGACAAACCTGATTGAGTACCATGATTGGGTGAGCAGTGAGCTGGACAGGGGCCATGCAGTCTATGTCCTGTACTTGGACTTCAGCAAGGCCTTTGATTCTGTTCTGCACTGCAGGCTAGGAGGAAGCTGGAAGATGTAGAGGTGGCTACAAAGATGGTCAGATGAATCACAAAATGGCTGAAGGGCAGGCAACAAAGGGTGGTGGTGGTTGATGGGAAACTGTCATCTCTAAGATCAGTAACAAGTGGGGTGGATCAGTACTGAGGCCAGTGCTGTGTGTGATATTCATAGCAAGTATCTCACACAGTACACAAAGTAAAATCATTCTGTTTGCAGACAATACCAAGATGGGAGCTATAGTGGACAACATTGAGGAGTAGAGCGGACTGCAGGCTGACCTGGCCAAACTACGGGAGTGGTCAGAAACATGGCAATTGGGGTTCAATGCCAAGAAGTGCAAGGTACTGAACTTTGGAGCTAAAAACCAGAAGAGGAGCTATCTGCTGGGCAGGGGACAGTTGGAGTGCTCGTAGGAGGAAAAAGACCTGGCGATGATTATAATGGGGAGTATGAACAACTTGGCTTAATGCAGGAAGGCAGCAGTGAAGGCCAGCAAGATGATGGGCTGTATAGCATGGGGGATCTCCTCTAGACGTAGCAAGATGATCCTTCCCTTGTACAGGTTACTTGTCAGGCCACACCTGGAGTACTGAGTGCAGTACTGATGCCCATTTCTGAAGAGGGCCATCAGGCTGTTGGAGATGGTGCAGTGCAGAGCAACAAGAATGATCCAGGGGTTGGTGGGGAATTCATACGAAGACAGGCTGAACATGCTTAACTTGTACTCACTGGAGGAGAGGAGGGATGGGGGAGATATGATTGAGGCCTTTAAGTACCTGATTGGGATAAACAAGGCTAATACAGGTGAGATATTCCAGATTAGGAGAGGGAGGGATACTAGAGGGCATCAACTGAGGTTGGAGGGAGGTAAATTCAGGAGGGAAATCAGGAGACCTTATTTAACGGAGAGGGTGGTAAACAATTGGAGCACTCTAACTGAGGAGGTGGTTTTCTGTAGGACAGTGGGCAGTTGCAAGAAGGGATGGGACAGAGTAAGGTGGGGAATGATGGGGAGGGGGTGAAAGAAGGGTGGGGAAGCTTCATGTTGAGGAGCTAGCTGCACAAATGAGCAGTCTCGATAGACCATGTGGCCTGTTTCTGCTGGCAGTTTGTGTGTTCATATATATTTTAATTAAATGGTCTTTCCTGACCTTTTTTGTCAGTTGGAGTACTGTAAGTTGAATCAAGGATGTCTCTATGAGATCGAACAACATATAGTCTGCAGTACACCACCAAACATCTGAAAGAAGCAGAATATCACAACTGTCCCAATGATACCACCATTCCCAGGAACCCCCTTATCTTTGTCACCTGATGAGAGATTCATGAACTGTTAGAGCCATCATCCTGGCAAATATCTAAGTATTACTTCCCATGTTCACTTCCTTATGATTCCACGCATTTGCTGCCCATCATCCAGAAAGGTGTCAAGAGCAAATTTACATGTCACATTTTTTGCTACACAACTGAATTGGTCAGAATATGCGCAGAACACTGGCCATTTTTCTAGCATACCCTACCAGACTTAATTTGATGTTGGCATCCTTCCACCGCTGCTTTGCATTACCTTGTTTATTGCATGTGCCCTTCAACAGATTAGGCACAGACCAGCTGTTAGCATAGCGTAGTACCAATATCCATTAGTGTTAGTCCATCTCAGTTCAATGGCTTATTTAAGGGACTGCTACAGGATACCAGCAGTGCAACTGCCTCTTTTGTTTTTCAATGAAGTTGTATTTCACTGTTTTTTCGGTTCTGGTCATAAACATCGTGGAAAATATATCATGTTACATTACAAAGCAGGCAACACATTGCTGTCTACAATGTCAGCATGTAAAGACATCGCCGACCCAAACCCCATAGGCAGTGCACTGGACAAATAGGCATGGTGACCACTGAGTCCCCCATACCAACGAATGATGACCCCAGGAACAGTAACAGCAGCCATCTGCAATGTGATGGACAGTCCAGCCCCCCCACTACCAGTAAAGATACCACAAAGCAGTATAAAAAATTCATGTAGGTGTGGTGGATAGCAGGTTCACATTGCGGCAATTACTCTATGGCACAATAAAAGGTGTCTGATTTAATGGCATGCATCACGCACACACTCACACACACACTACAAGTAATGCGTAGCAAACTGAAACCTTTAGTAATATAACCAAATGTTTTAAACAGACAAATTATACACTGCTGCACCACAACAATCAGCAAAAGAAATGTTAAGAATTACTGAAAATATTAGTGTGTACATTAACACAGTTATACAAGAAAATATAACAAAAACAGAAAGACTGCCTTTTTCTCCCAGTTAATGTACCTACACCACAAATACGCTCCTCCCCCAAAGCACATTTCACAAAACACAGACTGACTGTTCTAAATTAACATTCAAAATCCACACACAACAATAATCACTCCATGATATGAGCACAAAAGGGTTTCCTACAATTGATGTAGTAAATTTTGAGCAAAGAAAATGACCCAAAAAGGCATTTTAAACAGCTTTTAGAGGTTTTGAATTGCAGAGCTCTGAGATCAAACTGTCTCTAGCTACCACTACACACACACTATCCAGGCCAGAACTGAGGCTGTGCTGAACAATCTAGAGCCCATGTGACTTGCAATCCCATGAATGACTGCAGAATTTCATTTGGAGCTCAATTACAAGGTGAAGTGAGGCAAATTACATTGATTTCAATATACTTCACCTTAAAATTGGTGGAGAAGTGGTTTGGGGAAGGCGGAATAACGCAAAGTCATTGGTTTCACTGGACTTTGCATTCCTCATTATGAAGCAAAGTACTCCACTTCACATTGTGGAGTACTCCGCAGGTTCTGCGTTACTCCGTAGTACTGTAACTCACATGCTGTATAGGAAGGAACGCGAATGCCTTTGGCTGTACTTCCTCGATGAGCTGCAGCACAAAACTCCCTGACTTAAAAACACATATTAATGAGTACAATGGTGGGATGGTAAAGCCTGGAGAGGTACTAAAAAGCAAGCTTACAATATATCCAATAACTAGCAAAAGAATTCATGTTGTGATTCGTGACATGATCGTGAATTGTGATTTGTGACTGATTTGTGACCGTGATAATGAAGAGCATGATTCGGTGTCGATGGTGTGAGATAACCAGTATAAAACTGTATTGGGAACGCAAATGCCTATGGCTGTACTTCCCTGATGATCTGTAGCTTAAAACTCCCAGACCTAGAAACACGTATCAATGAGTACAATGGTGGGGTGGTGAAGCCTGGAGAGATACTATAAAACAGGCTTACAATACATCCAAGTAACTAGAAAAAAAATTAATGTTGCGATTCTTAACGTGATCGTGAATCATGATTTGTGACTGCATTTGTGATCGTGATGATGAAGAACGTGATTTGTATCACGAGTGACTCGTGATGATGGTCCTGACTTAAAAACGCATATTAATGAGTACAATGTTCATGCAGAATTATGCACCACAACTGTCCAGTACTCTGGAGGGAAGCCAAAGAAGCAACTGTGACTTAAGTTACAGATGGAGATTGGGCCCTAAAGAGATGCAAATGCACATACAGATTAAGATTGCACAGTGCATTGAAGAGATGCAGACACAAAGGCACAACACCTAACCAGTGCTCACCATCAGAAATTCAAATCTGGAAAAGAATACCTTTGCCGGTTGGGGCGGGCCGCGAGGGGCGGGCAAAGTACTGCACAGCTGCAGTAACATTCACTAGTACTAGTACCAGTAAAGACTAGTACTAGTACCAGTAAAGATACCACAAAGAAGTACAAAAATTCACATTGCTGATATTATTATGGGGCACAATAAAAGGTGTCTGATTTGATGACATGCGTCACACACGTACTCACACATACACACACACACACACACACACACACACACACTCACACACACACAAAGTAATGCATAAAAAATTGAGACTTCAGAAATATAACCACATATTTTAAACAAACTAAAATTATGCACTGCTGCACCACAACAATCAGCAAAAAAATGACAAGAAATATTGAAAATACTATTGTGTGTACATTAACACAGTTAAACAAGAAAAATATCACCAAAACAGAAAGCACTGTCTTTCTATCCTAGTTAATCTACCTACACCACAGATACGCCCCTCCCCAAAGCACACTTGCACTGTCTCTCAGTACACAGACTGAATGTTGTACATTAACATTCAAAATCCATACACAAACAATAAACGCTCGATGATATGAACACAGTAGGGTTTCCTATAATCAATGAACTAAAGTTTCAGCAAAAAAAATGACTCAAAAAGGCTTTTTTAACAGCTTTTAGAAGGTCTGAATCGCAGAGAGCTCTCAGAGCAGATTGTCTCCTACAGCTTCCCACACACTACACCAAACTGAGGCAGTGAAGAACAATCTAGAGCCCATGTGAGCTGAAATTCCATGAATCACTGCAAAATTCACCTTTGGAGCTTAAAAACAAGGTGAAGTGAGGCAAAGTACATTGTTTTCCATTTACTTTGCTTTAAGAGTAGTGGTTTGGGAAGGCAGAGTAACATGAAGTCATTCTTTTCAATGAACTTCGCGTTACCCATTATAACACGAAGTACTCTGCTTCGCATTGCAGAGCGCTCCACGAATTTGCCTTCACTCCGTGAATCACTTTGCGGAGTGAATTGGGGCCACTTCGCCCATCACTACACGAGATCAGGTATCACTTCTGTGGCCAGGGGTGGATTTCAACATGTGAGTAAGACAGGCTATGCATGTTACCATTAGTGGCAACAACCAGGGCGTAGTGATTGTACTACACTGGCTTGGTGATCCTTATCTGCTGTCAATTTGTCTGTCTTTATTTGCTTCTCATTAACACACAGCTTTGTTGATAGTGTGCTTGGTTGATGTTGCTTGCTTGATCTAAACAATTTTATAATATTATTTCTTTTTCTCAAGTATGTACATCATGATTTCTTATATATTTTTACTTAACATATTCTGTTTCACCATTTTATCCATGTGATCTTGTTTGTGTGTGTGTGTGTGTGTGTGTGTGTGTGTTTACATTAATTACTTGCTGATGTGCTTGAGTTATGTATGTTACTGTGTGTTTGCATTAACAGGAATGTGAATGTTTTTCTCAGATTGTTAGTTACATGGTGTAAACAGTACAAATCACACAATTGGTTGTGGAATGTCTTGCATTACTGTTAGACTGGGGTTCAACTCCCTACGCATGTCTGTTCCTTCACACTGTGGTGAACTTATACTTATTTACTAGATTTGGATGGTTGTATGAAGTTTGAATAACGTATGAATGTCCGAACCACTGATGATATCGCAATTAACAGCTGCCACTTCATAATTTTAAATCACATGTTTTACATTATGTTAACTTTAATATTGTTTGAATGAAGCAAGCAACAGGGGTTCTTTATTGCAATAACATAGTTGTATCTTATGCAATTACTAAGACATTGCTTCGTATTGTTAGTCTTGAGACAACTGCTTAACCTGTACCATACTGTGGCAAGAAGTATAGAAACATACAATTTTTTTTTTAAATAATTCTGTTTATGGAGTTGTCATCCATTTTTACCCACTCCACCACAGGCACATAGTCATGTATGCGTCTGGAGACACACACATGGTGAAGCCAACTCATCCTCTTCTGCATTCCGTTTCTTGTCCCTATCGGCACCTACTCTTTGCCACTGGACCTTTACCCGGTGGTAGTATCGCAATGAAAGGGTGACAACCCACCCCCACTACCCTCAGGGAAGGAGAGCAGCCTACTGGCACTGTTCACTCCTCCTCCTCCCTTCCCCCACACGTTGACACCCTGACATCCCGAGGTAGTTCCCAAACACTGGTCACCGGCATACCACGAGGTATGGCATGCAGCACGTCAACTCTCAGTGCCACTCTGCTAGCTAGAAATATATCATTTCTTTGGAGATAGAGATAGCCAAGCCCATTTAGTCTCCCAAACCATATAGTATTTTGTGGCATTTTACTCTAACTGTTCAATGACTTCTCTCCTCTTCTTCCCACCTCTGATTTTCTCTTATGCTTGTCCATTGCATGTTTGAAACAATCTACTGTGATTGCTCCCACAACCTTCTAACAGTTTTCTTTGTGAGAAATTATTTATAATTTCAATTGTGTGTCTTTATGTATGTATCTCTAACTTCATCTTTTCTACTCTGTGTGATACTCTCCTGACGGATGGCACACATATGTGTACAGTAACAGTAGCCGTGACTTCTGTCACAACTTCAGTCATCACACTGTTGCACAGTTCTCCATCAAGCTATGGAGTTTGTCAGTTTCACAGTGGGTGAAGGTGGATTCCATAATTTATATCCATGGAAAGTGAAACAAAACTAAATACCTGCAAGTTCAACCTTTACAACTGTGTATGAGTGATGCACATAGTATTATAGGTTCCTGTTTCAGTAGTTCAATTATACATCAAAGCTCACAAAAAAATTAATTTTAAATGATTTTAAAATGTTTAGAGTAGTTAAAACTCTTGCAAAATGTGCCATTTTATAAGTACAATAACCCCTCTATGGCTGTATCGATGCAATAGTGCACTTCCCAGCTGGTTGTAGTCACTTAGGCAACCCCTCGTGTCTCACAACGCACTGGGGCGGGGGGAATAAATGCATTGATACACCCATGGTCTGTCGTGGGATATAACATACTTAAAAAATGTTTCACATCCAATGAACCTAACTACAATTCATGTTTTCCCTTTTTTATGATGTCATCAGATTCAGACTACAGTAATGATGAAGAGTTTCACTTTGCTGCAAGTAGCGATACTATTCGGCCAAATATGTCTGAACCGGAATACCCTCCTGGGCAAGCAGCACAGTACAGTAGCAATGATTCTGGGGCATCTGACAAAGATGTACTCGAATCATCTGAGGAGCATGTGGGTAACGTTAATTGGTGCTCATGTCTAAAGTGTGATTCTATGCTCACTAACTGTGAAACTAGTGCTGCCATGAAGTTGAACTAGTCAGTGATAAACTTCAAGGTAATTATTTACCGTATTAACCCGAGTTATAAAAATTCTCTCAGAAATGCTGCAGTCTGATCGGCTGTTAGTATACTGTTCCAACAGCCTTACATTATTTCCTGTTATACTTTTATGTACAGCACAACACCCACGACATGGATTCTTCCTGTCAACATATCATTCTCTATTATTGCTGAATAACTGGAATAATGCATTCTGAGTATGAATCAGCAATCTTAAACTATTGGTGGAAGAACTGTTTTATTAAAAATCATCCTCAAAAGGAGAAAAAACATTCAAAAAGAATACTTTTAACACTTTTGTCTTGGAATAAGTTTTTAGAAAACCAATAATGCACTTCCAGGAGTTTGGAACAGGTCAGTGAATCACCCCCCATTGGGTTATATAGCACTCTACTGCACCTCATGCCATATAACATTCCTAGGAGATCTTTATCAGACTGTTAATGTAACCACTGTTCACACCTTATTTCCTTAGAAGTACATCAACAGTGCAGCAGGAAGTAATTATTACTTGATGAGCAGTTCTCAGCACTGGTGTAGTGTTTCACAATGGGCATGCATGGTTTTCTTTGCTTATCTTGATTGTGCAGAAATTAATAGGGACCGCATCAGGCTTCAGCTTTGGAGGCCATTTCAAATTCAATAATTCTGCCTACAGTGGGGAAAAATAAACAAAGACATGCATGTATGACTATTCACATACTTCCAGAAATATGGAAAGAAAAGATACGTAACTAAATAATTTGGACTAAAACACAAACTCACCAACAAAACTAACAGAGTGACAAGGATGACACAGACACATACTGCTGCAGACAGACTTTGTAGCTATCAAAACGCATCACATAATACAATATTACAATGTTTAAACTCCATTGAATGTACTCATCATACAGCATGTGTCATGACAGAAAGGTTAGGCAGTGGAACGTAATTGCAGACAGCTGGTCATTTCAGTAATATAGTCTTCACAAAGGGTTTCTTCTTTATTATCCCATGACATAAGAGCCCCTCATTGATTGTATGTAGGCAATATAAGGGGACCAAAAGGGAGGAAGACAGGGAGGTGTACATTGAATATCTAAGGGAAGCAGGGAAGGCTGTTAGGAGGGTGCAGGTGCAGTCAGAAGATGGCTTGGCACAGTCTGTAAACAAAGGGGATAAGGCATTTTACAGGTACATCAGAGAAAGAAGAAAAACTGAGGGGTGGGGTGGATTGTGAGGCTCGAAAGGGAGAAGAGATAGTGTAAGGATGGGGATCTGGACATGGCAGAAATACTAAAGAAGTACTTCTGCCCACTATTCACGAAGGAGTGGGAAGGTCAGGGACCACAGCTGGGTTGCATAGGCAGTGGGGGGAGTGAACACCATTCCGTTCTTGGCAGAGAGAGTGATGCAAGAACTCAGAAAGCTGAAGGTGGATAAGGCCACAGGCCAGACGGCATTCACATGAGGATATTAACGGAGCTGCAAAGGAAACTAGCTGCACCTCTGGTGGGCCTGCTCACAGAGCCACTCAACATGGGTGTCATTCCAGACGAGTGTATATGTAGTCCCACTGCACAAAAGCAGCAGTAGGGAGGAGGCAGTGAATTACAGGCCAGTCAGCCTCACCTAAGTGGTGGGAAAGATCATGGTGACACTGCTAAAAGAAAGGGTAGTGGCATACATGGAATCCAGAAGTGCTCAGAATCTGAGGCAATACAAAATCACAGCACCAAGGTCATGTCCAGTGAATCTAATAGTTTGTTTGGATTGGGTGAATAAGTAATTAAATCAGGGTGGGTGGTAGACATTGCCTATCTATAGTTCTGCAAAGCCTTCAACACCATCCCACATAGATGGCTGATTAACACAATGTGTAGTCAGGACGGTGACATAATAAAACTGCAGTCAGGAACTGCTTTCTTTTTTTAAAAAATAATTGGTCCCATTCACTATAAAATATAATATATGGTACATCGATCGTCAGCCAATTTTTTGGACCATCTCGAGGTTGCCATGACAATATAAACCTCTTGAGCTTTACTCTCGAGGTTTACATGGTCGCCCTGGCAACCTCTTGATGGTTAACAAACCGGTTAACTGTCGATGACCATACACTGTCATCTATGCCATCATGACCTTGCTGATGTACACAGCCACAGTGTTTGTGGTTTTCTGCAACTATGTAATTTCTCTTAGACCCATAGTAGTCTCCCCATCGATTCTCTGGATCTGAGATTGCTCAAGTCAAAGATTTTGCCATCCTGCCCTAGCTCATGAACAGAGCAAAAGTTTCTGAGGCCAATAAAAGAAGTAAGCTTTTATTTGTGATTTTCTGTAGCTGTACACTATATATTGAGCACACTGTAGTTTCTCCCTCTGTCTTCGTACAGAGACAGGTAAAAGGTTTGTCCATCATGCCTTTGCTCATGAATAGAGCCACACTGTCCGAGGCAAATAAAAGCCAAACAACTTTCTTTGGGATTATCTGAAAATGTAAAACTTCTCTTGTGCCATCAGTAATCTCTCCCTAGGAATCTGGAATGACACAAGTCAAAGATTTTGCCATCTTGTGCTTGCTCCTGTAAAGAGACACACTGTCTGAGGCAAATACAACTAAACACCTTTTATTTGTGTTTTTCTGTAATTGTACAATTTATATTGGGCACACAGTACTTTCTCTTTCTGTCCTCTGGACCTTGAATGGCGCAAGTCAAAGGTTTTGCAATCATGCCCCTTGATGATGTACAGAGTAACAGTGTTTGAGGCAATAAAAGAATAAAACTTTTATTGGTGATTTTCTGTAACTGTATTATTACTCTTAGGCCAACAGTATTCTCTCCCTCTGTCCTCTGGATGTGAAATGGCATAAGTCAAAGATTTTGCCATCCTGCCATTGCTCATCTACAGAGTCACACTGACATAGGCCAATAAAAGGAAAGCACTTTTATTTGGGATTTTCTGATACCAAATTTTCTTTCAGGCCCTAAATAGTCTCTGACCTGAAGGTGGCAAAGCACTGTGAGAGAGCAGTGGCTAGAGGCAGCAGTCCACTGGGCAGCATCTGGAGATTGATTACTAGTAGGAGGAAGGAGGTCACAGTACCCTTATACATCCATCTGGTTAGACAGCGTCTGGAATATGGGGTCCAGTTCTGGAGGCCATACATCTCAAAAAGGATGTGGAAAGGCTGGAGAGAGTTCAGAGTAGGGCAATGAAGATGGTAATGGGGCTCAGCCACCTATCCAACAAGGAACGATTAAGAAAATTAGACAGGTACTCCATGAAACAGAGGAGGGAAAGTGGGGAAATGATTGAGACCTTCAAGTATCTAAACAGTATAAACCAAGTGCCAGTGGAGAGCATCTTCCAGCTGAAAGATAATCAGATGACTAGGGGGCATGGGTTGCAGATTGGGGAGGGGGGGACTTCAAAGGAAATATTAGGAAGTGCTATTTCACAGAGAGGGCGGTGGATAAATTGAATAGGCTCCTTGAGGAGTTGCTTGGAGAAACAACAGTGGATGGGTTCAAAAGAGTATAGGACAGAGACAAGGAACTGAGGAATGGTGGGTGGGTATGAGTGGTGGGGAGAAGGCATGTCCTAGGGTGTGGGTTGGGGGGTGCAGGTGGTGGGGAAAAGCATGTCCTAGCAGATAACTATGCATATCTGTATGCAATTTGGGGCATTAGCTTCCATGAACACACAACAGATTAGCATGAAAAGCACTATGATGTTATGATCGGATAACATCAAGAGGCATGTTCACCACCCTTTAGTGTGTGTGAATGCCTCCTGATGTCACCCGGTCATAACCACATAGTGCTTTACGTGGGTAAAGTCAAGTTGCATAACAGATTAGCAAGAAAAGCACTATGATGTTATGATCGGATAACATCAGAAGGTATGTTCACCACCCTTTAGTGTGAGTGAGTGCCTCCTGATTTCACCCGGTCATAACTGCATAGTGCTTTACATCATTAAAGTCACCTGAAAGTTGCGCTGCCTACATGAGCACCTTGCAACCCCATATCTGTCTGCAGTTTGGGGCATCAGCTCTCATGAACAGACAAGTGGCATAACAGTTTAGCAAGAACAGCACTATGTGATTATGATCGGATAACATCAGGAGGCATGTTTACCACCCTTTAGTGTGGGTGAATGCTTCCTGATTTCACCCGGTCATAACCACATAGTGCTTTATGTGGATAAAGTCTCCTGAAAGTTGCACTGCCTGCATGAGCACTTTTCAACAGCATATCTGTATGCAGATTGAGCCATTATCTTACATGAACAGACAAGTGGCATAACAGATTAGCACCTAAACCACTATGATGTTATGATTGAATAACATCAGGAGGCATGTTCACCACCCTTTACTGTGGGTGAATGCCTCCTGATGTCACCTGGACATAACTGCATAGTGCTTTACATGTGTAAAGTCACCTGAAAGTGCAGTTTGTGGCATCAGCTCAGATGAACAGACAAGTGGCATAACAGATTAGCAAGTAAATCATTATGTGGTTATTATGGGATAACATCAGGTGGCATGTCACAACATTTAAATGTAGGTGAATGCCTCCTGATGTCAGCTGATCATAACCGCATAATGCTTTATATGGTTAAAGTCACCTGAAAGTTGCACTGCCTATATGAGTGCCTTGTAACCACATATCTGTATGCAGTTTGGGGCATCAGATCACATGAATAGACAAGTGGCGTAACAGACAAGCACGTAAAGAACAATGATGTTATGATCGGATAACATCAGGAGGCATGTCACCACTCTTTAGTGTAGGTAAATGCCTCCTGATGTCATGCAGTCATAACTGTATAGTGCTTTACGTGGGTAAAGTCACCTGAAAGTTGCACTGCCTACATGAGCGCTTTGTAACCACATATCTGTATGCAGTTTGGGGCATCAGCTCAGATGAACAGACAAGTGGCATAACAGATTATCAACAAAAGCACTATGTGGTTATGATTGGATAACATCAGGAGGCATGTTCACCACCCTTTAGTGTTGGTGAATGCCTCCCGATGTCAACCGGTCATAATCACATAGTGCTTTACTTGCGTAAAATCACCTGAAAGTTACACTGGCCACCTGTGCACTTTGCAACTGCATATGCTTATGCAATTGGGGGCATCAGCGCACATGAACAGACAAGTGGCATAACAGATTAGCAAGTAAAGCACTATGTGGTTATGATGGGATAGCATTAGGAGGCATGTCACCATCCTTTACTGTGAATGAATGCCTCCTGATGTAACCCAGTCGTAAACACATAGTGCTTTACATAGGTAAATTCATCTGAAATTGCACTGCTCACCTGAGCACTTTTAAACTGTATATCTCATTGCAGTTTGGGGCATCAGCTCACATGAACAAACAAGTGGCATAACAAATTAGCAAGTAAAGCATTATGATGTTATAATCAGATAACATCAGGAGGCACGTTTACCATGCTTTAGTGCTGGTGAATGCCTTCTGTTGCCACCCGGTAAAAACCGCATAGTGCTATACATGGGTAAAGACACCTGAAGGTTGCACTACCTACATGAATGCTTTGTAACTGCATATCTGTATGCAGTTTGGGCCATCAGCGGAGATGAACAGACAAGTGGCATAACAGATTAGCACATAAAGCACTATGATATTATGATCAGATAACATCAGTAGGCATGTTCACCACCCTTTAGTATAGCTAAATGCCTTCTGATGTTATGCGGTCATAACCGTATAGTGCTTTACTTGGGTAAAGTCACCTGAAAGTTGCACTGCCTAAATGAATGCTTTTCAATCCCATATCTGTATGCAGTTTGGGCCATCAGCTCAGATGAACAAACAAGTGGCATAACAGATTAGCACATAAAGCACTATGATGTTATGATTGGATAACATTAGTAGGCATGTTCACTACCCTTTAGTCTTGGTGAATGCCTCCTGATGTTACTTGATCACAACCGTATAGTGCTTTACGTGGGTAAAGTCACCTGAAAGTTGCACTGCCTACATGAATGCTTTGCAACCGCACATCTGTATGCAGTTTGGGACATATGCAGCTCATATGAACAGACAAGTGGCATAAGAGATTAGCATGTAAAGCACTATGATGTTATGATTGGATAACATCAGGAGGCATGTTCACCACCCTTTACTGTAAGTGAATGCCTCTTGATGTCACTTGGTCATAACCGCATAGGGCTTTATGTGAGTAAAGTCAGATGACAGTTGCACTGACTGCTGGAAGTCTTTTAATCCCTATATGCATATGCAGTTGGGGCACCAGACATAAAAAGCAACATGGCCTAACAAATTCTCATGTAAAGCACTATGTGATTATGACTGGATAAGATCAGGATGCATGTTTACCACCCTTTACTGTGTGGTAAAGCATCATGATGTTACCCAGTCATAACATAATTGATATATCACAGGCAGCATGAATATGCTCTGTGTTTTACGTATGGGAAAATAGAGACTGAGGAAGTGGGATAACTATTGGATGTATGGGACATAAAGGATGGAAAAAAATGACCCCCACCACCCCCACTTCCCTTACACACATACATACATAGAAACATAGAAACATAGAATTTGATGGCAGATAAGGACCGCTTGGCCCACCCAGTCTGCTCATTTCCCTACCTGATGGATAAGCTGCAGATCCTAGTTAACCAGCAGCCTACTTCTTCCTACCCCCACCCCCTAGAATTGCCTTATGACTGTCCCATGCATGCTTGAATTCCACCACTGTTTTTGACTCCACAACCTCCTCTGGAAGGCCGTTCCATACATCCACAACCCTCTCTGTGAAAAAATACTTCCTTAAATTACCTCTGAGCCGCCCCCCTTCTATCTTCAAATTGTGCCCCCTTGTTCTTGCACACCTCTTTTTTTGAAAGATGCTACCCTCTTGGACTTTGTTGATTCCCTTGAGGTACTTGAAAGTTTCTATCTACACATATGATGACACTGTCAAATATATGTACTGTATTGTCAGTAAAATAACACAGTAGGCTATGTTACAAACATCAAATAGGCTGATCAACATGTAATGGCATAAACATAACCACAAACAAATAAAAAAATAAAATAGTAATAATAATAATAATCTTTATTTATATGGCGCCTTTCCAAAACCAAGATGCCTAACAATTATAAAATCAGGACAAACAACAATATACATACAACAATAAAGTATCAGCATACCATTCAAAAGATCAATCAATCAGAGAATGCCTGGTGCCACAAAAACGTCTCTAAAGCTTGCTTGAATCCCTCAACAGTTGTGCACTTCCATAACCGACGGGGTAGAGAATTCCAAAGGGTGGGGGCTGCATACTTAAATGATCTTGCTCTTGATGATTTCAAACACACCCTCGGAATCTGTGAAATATGAGGGAGACAATATAGCACAGTGGTTTAAGGCTCTGAGCTGCAAATCTGGTGACATCCAGCAGACCAGACCTGGGTTTGAATCCCACAGCTTACACTTGTATACTGTGTGACTCTGAGCAAGTCATTTAACTTCCCTGTGCTCCCAGGTCGCTCCTGTAAAAGAGCTTTTAGCTTAGTGTGCTATTCCTGGTTAAAAAACTAAAAAAAAAATCTATAGCAACCCCTCCTCAGCTGAATGGAGCGATCTTCCAGGGCAGTAAGGGACCAGGAGCTCTTTCAGGTAATCCGGGCCCAGTCCATGTAGGGCTTTAAAAGTCAGCAACTGATTTCGAAGGTGATCAGCCACAGTTCTGGCAGCCAGTGCAGTTCACACAGCACCAGTGAAATATGACAGGACAGAGTAGATCCCATCAAAAGCCAGGCCACGGGGTTCTGCACCAGCTGCAGGTGGTGGATTTCAACCCCAGGAAGGCCTAGGTAAAGGGAGTTGCAATAATCTAAGCATGAGGACATGAAGGCATGGACCAGTGTGGGAAGGTCACCAGATGGAACCAGGTGCTTAATCCTGGTGATATTCCTAAAATGATAAAAGGAAGATCTGACGACAGCTGACACCTGTGAATACAGGGTCAGCCCTTTGTCAAGAATTACCACCAGATTACGCACCTGTTCAGAGGTTGGGAGAGATGCACCCCCCCCAGAAAAGGTCCAGAGGGCAAACCAACCCCCAACCCCCCCTGTCCGGTGGTCTGGGTCCACAACCAGCACCTCATTTTTTTCTGAGTTCTGCTTCAGCCAGTTGAAATCCATCCACTCCTCTATTTCTTTTAGACTGTTATTTTAGACAGAGCTCTATCCTGGTCAGGTGCAAAGGAAAGGTAGAGCTGGGTATCATCAGCATAGCAGTGAAACCTCAGCCCATACCTTCTTACAATGTCTCCGAGGGGCAGCATGTACACCGCGAACAACATGGGTGACAGCACTGAGCCCTGAGGAACCCCAACAGAGAAAACAGGTCTAAAAAAAAAAAAAAAAAAACAGTCACCACTCTCTGTGTTCTTCCCATGAGGAACGATGTAAACCCCCTTAGAACTGTTCCCGACAGTCCACAGATGTGCCTCAGGTGACCAAGCAGCACCCCGTGATCCATGGTGTCAAAAGCTGATGAGAGGTCTAGAAAAACCAAAATGGAATGGCTCTTCCAATCTCTAGCCATCAGAAGATCATTGAGCACCTGAACCAGCACTGTCTTGGTTCTATGTCTCTTTTGGAAACTGGACTGGAGAGGTTCACAGATGTCATGGATGGTCAAACGGTCCTCCAGTTGTGCTGCCACTACTTTCTCAATCACCTTTCCTAAAAAGGGAAGGTTAGAGATTGTTCTACAGCTGCATGGCAGTCTGGGTCCAAAGGAGCCTTCTTCAAGAGTGGTGTCACCACTGCCTCTTTCAGGGAGCTAGGAAACTCTCCAGGCTCCAAGGAGCACCAGACTATCCACGCTAGGACCGGACCAATGACATCAATACAATCCAAAATCAGGGAGGTTGGTTCTGGGTCCAAGCTACAGCATGTAGGTTGTACTCCCTGGATGATCCTCATGACATCCATGAACTCCGGTTGGCTGAAGGTACTCCAAGAATGCCTAGGAGCCGTGACCTTGTACTGACTAAAAACAGCACCCATAGAGTGTGCTGGTTGGAATACCGACCTAATGTCAGCCACTTTAGAAGCAAAGAATCGAGTAAGTTTGTCACACTCTACTTGCGAAAAGGCTTTCTGGACTTGTAGACAGGCTGGATTGCACAGTCTGTCCACAGTTCGGAAAAGATGAACTGGTCGATTCTGTGCTGCTGCAATCTCCCCAAACAGGAATTCTGCCTTCTTATGGGTGATTGCAGATTGATAGACTTGATAATGGTCCATCAATCTAAGGTGGTCGGCATCGAGTGTGGACTTCCACCAGCAATGCTCTAACCTTCGTCCTAGTCTCTGCATCTCCCTGAAAGTCCCATCAAACCATGGGGATCAAAGGAGAAGGGAGAGAGGATGAACCCGGATTGGAGCAATGGAATCCAGAGCCACCGAGATGGCGAAATTATAGGCTGTCACGAGGGTCTCTGGGTCTTTGCTTGCCACGGAGAGGGATGATAGGTCAAGCACCGCCGCTAGGCTATGAGATCTTATATCTCGTAAAGGGCGATACCTAACCATTTCCACAGGCATAGGCCTACAAAGGGGGGTGCTAAAACTAATCCCCACGGTATAGTGATAGGACCACCCAACTTTTTCCACCCCCCAAGCCAGAGGCTTCGATTCCTAGGAGAAAGATTAAGTCAAGGGAGTGTCTGTGTTTATGAGTAGCAGTGGTAACCACCTGTGTAAGGACCAGAGATGTCATCAACTGGAGGAAGTGCTGACCAAATTGTGAAAGTTCTTTGTCTACCCAGGTGTTAAAGTCACCCAGAACCATCAGTCTGGGTGACTCAGAACACCATGTCAACGACGAAGTCCGCTACTTCCTGAAGGAATCACTTCTCATCACTGGGTGGACGGTAGATGAGGATGATCTGATAACCTACACCTGCTACTATGGCACACTCAATGACTCAGCCTCCTCAACTAGTACACTCGTGAGGTTAGGTTTGGTCTTGAAACAGTCCGCAACCTCCAACCACCACGGTCCAATCTTGGGCAGTGTATCACCAAGTACCTGGCTGGAGTTAAAGCCTCCAAAATGGGGCCAGAGTTCTCATCCAGCCAGGTCTTGGTGATGCATGCCAGGTCCACCATTTCAACAAGGTCTGCAATAATTGCAGTCTTGTTTTTAATGGACCTGGTATTACATAACACCGCCTGAGTTGGACGAACCTCTTGGGCCACCTGAATGACCTGCCCACCATAATCAGTAGTGCCCTTGGGTATAGAGAACAGACGTGGAGGACCACCTTCTGGGTTCCATTTCGCTTCATGGCACCTCCTGGATATTACCGCCCAAATACGATGGCCCCCCTCATTCACCCTCCACTGTTTGCGGAGGGTGAATGGTGACAGTGTCAGGGCATCAACTATAACAAACAAGCACACAATAATACTTATGCAGACACTATATACACACTGTACACAGAGAGAGAGAGAGAAAAAAAGGAATTGAAGACATAGAGATGTTACAGCCAAAAATGTTATTTTTATTTCTTGAAAACACATTCATTGTACCTTAAGATTCCTTTCATAGGAATCGGTGGTAAAATGCAATGAACACAGCACTGTATTTATACTGCTCACGTGGGCAGATTTACTCTTTTTACAGCTGCTGTCCACTTAGCCAGTACCTGGGACTGTTTTGGGTACTGGAAAAATGAAAGTGATCTGCACTTTGCCTTGTGTGAAACTCTCGCACACCCAACCACAGAACAAAACACCATCCTGAATAAAAACTAGATTTAAGACACTTTTTATAAAATTAATTTAAGCTAATGTTATCTCATTTAACGAGTGTCCATCATTGACTACACTGCTCACAGCTATTGAGGGCAACCGTGGAATGATTTCCCACTTCTGACATTCAGCTGCATGAGACAGTGCATGTTGCTGATGTCACATCTCAATGGAGTGCCCATACATGAAAGTAAAATGGAGCGCTGCCAGCAGGAGGTGACAACATTATAGCGGTTTGTACAATAACACTGTTTAAAGCACATGTATGTTATCTGGCCCTGGATGAGGCAGTAATTCAATTAAAGCCACACATTACTTACTGAAAAAGCCACTACATGTGAGAGATTCCCTTTAAGAGTTAGTTCATATGGGCAGTTTGTATCTCCACAAGCTCCTCCTCACAGCCTTCAAGCCCAGCCACACTCCTCCCTCTTCTGTTCCCAAGTGAATAATGCAAGACAAGATGGTGCCTGTAATTACCCCTCCCCTCTCACCAGGCAAACAGCACAACAGTACTCATAAAGTGCACAGTAATTGCACTGATGTGCTGCATGTCTGGAATTTTTGATCCTGTAATAGAACAAGAACAACACCCTCAAAACAGCACTTGTGACACAATATGATAATTAAGAACCATGTTATATGTGTGCAAGATCACTGTCAAATCCATGTGCAACTTCCTGTTGCAATCTGGACAGACACACTTCCTCATAAGTTTCATAAGTTCGATCTGAGATGATAGCTTTTGCAAAAGAGTCTCGTAACTAAGGTTAACATTGTAATTATCCCTTAAATTTTTCCTGTGATTCTATAGTAGGCATTTAATTGGATCATTTCAAAGGTTATTATACCTGTGCTGGCACTGTGCCTCTGTATGGGGGAATGCCCATGCACCAGGTCAGATTCCTGCCAGTTGACTGTCATGTGGCCATAAGTGTGATAAATGGCAGCACCTAAGCATTTGTCTTAAATATATTGTCCTTAGTCCTACTGAGAAGGTCCAGGAGCCCTAACAACTCTTCCTATACAATCCTCCTCTTCCAATGGTGATCTCTTCGACCACTCTCTGGTGCTGCCATCCTGGAAGGTTTTACTGTTGCCAGCTTTTGTATCCTGCAGCAGATAGTCTGGCTTAATATTGTCAGGGTCTGTGAGAATTCACTGTCTGTGTGGCTACCATCACACTAACAAATGTTTGCAGAAGTTCACACTGTGTTTGTATTTGCATGCAAAGTACATCAACAATATGGACTGGGCCAGAAGTTCAACATTTTTGTAGGTCATTTAAACTAGCAGATGGAGAGAGGGGTCTGGCATCCGTTATGTTGAATGGGGAAACAGTCTCCCCTCCTCCCTAGCTAGCAAACCACCGGCAGGACAAAGTATGGTGAGTACCATAAATGAAAAGAAACTCAGATTTCTAGAGGAATATAGCATGTTCTGGTAGAGCGACTAGAACTGTGAATGCATTAACTAGATAAGGGTGTTTCATGGGCTTAAACATAAACATTTATTTAATTAAAAAAAATATCAGATCTACAAACCTTTGAGTCAGAGACTCATTTACTAAGGCACCTAGTTGAAACTAATACAAAGACAGCACAGTAAACAAGTTCAAAAACAATGGCTTGGAGAGCAGACAGTTATAAAAATCATTCACTGAAGATACATGGGTAGCAGTAGATACATGGATTACATAGTTTAGGCACATAGGCACCACATCAAGAAGACCAAATCAGTTCAAACAATATACAATAGCTAAAGCAAATAGACATCGGGAGTCAAAGAGAAGCCCAGAGTGTTCACATGAAGGTTGTTGCATAAACTAACTGAATCAAGGTATAGTACATTGAGAAACGGCATATTTAAGCAATAAGGCAAGACAGGGTATGTGTTATCATAAAATAACGTCACTCCTGGGGTGGGTTGAAGCACGAGGTGAAGCCGAGTAATTATTTATTTATTTGCATATATTTATTTGATCCACTGGATCAGCAATGTTTGAACAAGCTGTACCCAGTGCAGATTTTACACTGGTCCTGGTCTGGTGATCTGGGTTTTACCCATATCACACTGAATATGGCATAGTGATATACTGTACAGATGGCAGCAGAGTCTATCCCATTGAAGGTTGAAGCTTCAGAAAACCATTATACTACAAATATCAAGACTCATTTCCTCCCTCATCCCCCAATCACAATTAATCCTCTACCAAAGTCATGTCAAAATACTGGTGCCTCTACATCCACACCACTAAGCGTTTAATACCAGCATGCTTCTGCTGCTGTGTTAAACTCTTTATTTAAAAATATTTTGTTGAGAAATTTTTGTTTTAGTATATCTATGGTCAGGAAAAATGAATTTGTAAAAGAAACCATAATCCCAATTTTTCAGTTCATTGAAGTACAATACAGAATGTTATGAATTTTTCAGATTCTATGCATAACCTACAGTAAGTCAAACAGAAATTAGACACCAATGCCTACCTATCTGCAAGTAAAGAAAATGTGGTTATTATCATTCAGTTGTAAACACCTATAGTCACAGCCAGGATTCACATTGCTAGACTCCAGTGGTGTCATGTCCATAGGGCCCAAGGGGGCATGTGCCCCCCCAATATCATTGCTCAAAACTAGTATAAAATACCCGTAAATGTATTTTATTTTCCAGAAAATCACAAGGTCCTCAATACTGTCTGGTTTCAAATAAGCATGGGAGGAGGGGGGGTGAGATCTAGGACACTGGCAGTGGACTTCAGGGCAGACTTCAAGGGCATGGGAAATATTCTCAAGGATCACTTGATGGGGATTACCTCAATGACAAGTGTGGAAAGGAGATGGGAGGTCATAAAACGGGGACTACATGAGGCAGTCAGGATCTGCACTAAGTTGAAACGTAAGGGAGCAAGGTCACATAAACCATGCTGGTGATCCAGTGAGGTACAGGTAGCAGTCAGAGAAAAGAAGGCGGCCTACAAAAAATATAAAACAACAAGAGGGGATAGGGATAAGGAAATGTACCAGCTTGCATCTAGAAAAGTCACCAGTATGGTGAGGGGAGCAAAGTCCAGTAAAGAGCAGCGGCTGGCACAGGGGATACATGGAGGGGAAAAGGGGTTCTTCTGGTACATTGGGGAGCGAAGAAAAACTAAGGGCCATCTCAGCAGATTGAGATCAGAAGGAGGGTGGGTGGATAAGGCGAGGGACCAGGCAGAGGTATTTAACGAGTACTTTGCCTCTGTGTTCACTAGGGAGGGGGATGGGATATCTACAAAGCAGGGCACGAAGGGGATAGAAACATCAGTAAGTGGGATCAGGGGAGCAACAAAATGGAGCAAGAGGAGAGAGAGGTACCCCAGGGTGTCACATCTGGGTAAGGATAAAAGGCCAGTAAGGTGGAGGGACGGATGATGCTATCTCCATCAAAAGGTGTGGTTAGCCCTCAAGGCCCTAAAGAAAGACAAATCTCCTGGGCGGATGGCATTCATCCGAAGTACTATAGAATTGGCGGACATACTGGCTGCACCCCTGGCGGAGCTTTTCAGCAGGTCACTTGAGACAGGGAGGGTACCTAGGGATTGGCGAGAGGCACATGTGGTACCAATCCATAAAGGGGGGTCGAGGGAAGTACCAGGTAACTATAGACCCATCAGTTTGACCTCGGTGGAGGGAAAATTAATGGAGAGTATACTAAAGGAACGATTGGGGGTGTACTTGGAGGAGGTGGGAGGTCTGGATAGTCGGCAACATGGGTTTATGCAAGGTAGATCATGTCAAACCAACCTTGTGGAGTTCTATGAATGGGTAACATCAGAACTGGACGAGGGTAAGCCTGTGGATGTAGTATTCTTGGACTTCAGCAAGCGTGCTTGACTCTGTCCCCACAATGGTCTGGTGGAGAAACTGATGGGGTTAGAGTAGGTCCTTTGATGGTCAGATGGATTGAAAACTGGCTAGCTGGACGCACTCAGAGGAGTGGTCTGTGGGAGCTCTTGAACCCTAGAGAGGTTGGTAGTGGGTACCGCAGGGCTTAGTCCTGGGTCCGATCCTGTTTAATGCATACATATCGGACATCAGGGAGGGTATAGGGTGTGAAATGAGTCTCTTTTGGATGACTCCAAGATGGGAGCAGTAGTTGAGGGAGAAGAGGGGAGGTTGGCCCTGCAAGGGGACCTGGACACCCTGGAAAGCTGGGCTCACACATGGAAATTAAATTTCAATATCACCAAGTGCAAGGTGTTGCATCTTGGTCGGGGAAACCCTAAACACAGGTACACCCTGGGAGGGGAGGCGTGGAGGCCTCAATAGGGGAAAAAGACCTATGGGTCATGGTGGATGCATGTATGAATAACTCTGAGCAGTGCAGGAGAGCGGCTAGCAAGGCAAACAGGATGTTGGGATGCATCGTGAGGGGATCACCTAGGAGCAAGGAAGTGATTCTGCCACTGTACAATGGACTGGTTAGACCACACCTTGAGTACTGTGTACAGTACTGGAGACCACACTTAAAGAGGGACATACAGCTCCTAGAGAGGGTACAGAGGAAGGCAACAAACGTGATACAAGGGCTAGGGGATTTGACGTATGAGGACAGACTTAAGGAGCTCTGCCTGTTTTCACTGGAGGAGAGGAGAGACAGGGGGGACATGATTGAGGTCTTCAAGTACCTCAAGGGAATAAATAGGGTAAACATGGAGGGGATCTTTAGACTAAAGCAGGGAGGTATCACCAGAGGGCATGGTTTGAAGTTGGAAGGTGGAAGGGTAAGGGGGGGGAAGAGGAGGAGGTTTTTCACTGAGAGGGTGGTGGACCCTTGGAATGCACTGCCTGGTGAGCTAGTTCAGAGAACCACAGTGGAGGGCTTCAAGAGAGGATGGGACAGACACAGAAAGTGGATGTATCAGATGATGTCCTGTCCCAGTGGGGTGGGGATGGATGATACGGGTTTCTGGAGCACAAAGGATGGGAGGATCTCAGCACCCAACTAAGGATCTAAAGTTCGAGCAGACTCGATAGACCGTAAGGCCTAATCTGCTGGCAAATAGTATGTTAGTATGTTAGGTCTAAAACAATATTAACTTTTTTTAAGTCATAAGTGGTGGTGGCAGGGATCTGTTGATGCCGCCATGCATCAAAGAGTGGATTTTCAGGCACCATCTTACTCTATGCGCTCAAGGAGGACAGACTGAGGAGAAGACCGGTATGAGAAAAACTAAGCAAAACTGCAACCAAGAAGAGTAAACATTCACCTGTGATGGGCCATGTTATTGAGTGAGATTGGCTGTGGGTGCAGCTGCTGCTACTTCCCAGGAGCGGAGTACTAGCAGTACCAGCAGCAATAGGAGGCGGGTGAGTCTGAATGACTTCTTTCATTGTTCAGAGTTGGCTTGTAAAAGGGCTCTGTTCTTGGAGGACATTGTATGTGACAGGGGGATGGGGCAGAGTGGGTGAGATAACAAGCCTAATTCTTCCGAGCTGTGCCCAATGTCCATCAACTACTTGATAAGCCAGCGTCGGCCCACAGACAAGGATTTCTGTGTTTGGAAGGCTGAGGAGAGGCGTTCACCTGGAATGTGTTCTCCATCCCCAATTTTTTTTTTTGCAGGTACCTCTTCTCCAAATTGCCAATCCGCTCCGCCTCTCCTTCTGACTTTCAGGTTTTGTTTTTCCTTTTCTCAGGTGTTGGACGTGTGAGCAGAGTTTTGTTGCATTTCCTTTCTGAAGCATCATGGAAAGGAAAGGAAATTAAACTCTGCTCACACATCCATCACTGAGAAAAGGAAAAAAGTTGCATCAGACATGCTAGTGTCTCTCCTTTGAATGGTTAACTTATTTCCTTTTCCCTGAAAACTCAAGACACAAATTGTAACTTAACCAGGTAAAAAGAAACCTGAATTTGATTTGGGGAATTCAAGTTTTAGCTTTGGGGTATAGGCAGAAATGTTTATGGAACACACAACTATGCTATTTTTTTTGTAACTCTGCCATGCTGGATTTTGGCTTTTCTTTCTTGGCATGTCTCCTTATTAAAGATAATATATAATGAGCAACAGGGATCCAGAGTTCTCACTGACTAACAAATGCAACCCACATAATTATCTTCAGAAGCTTTTTTAGGCATATGGGGCCAATACACAGTGGCTCTCGGGGGTGATGGACTTTAGGGGCATACAGAGGCTCTTCATACTGCCATGCCAGAAAAGTGCTTTACACAAAGCCCTCACTTAGTGGCCAGGAAAGAAGTGAGTGTGTGTGTGTGTGTGTGTGTGTGTGTGTGTGTGTGTGTGTGTCTGGGGGGAAATGGTGAGAGTTGTCACTATCAGTGGCCAGTAGGGATACTTGGGTGCGGACAGGGTGTTGGAAGCACTGTCTCTGAATGCCACAGTTACTTGGGCATGAGACAGGGTGTGTTGGGGTAGCACCATACACCTGGGATACTTGGACATGGTGCTGGGGTGTCACTGGACTATGCAGTCCCACTGGGAAAGTGTCAGGAGCCACAGTGCTGGGACCCAGAGCAACAGGAGTAAAGGATGCCCCCCCTGAACAAAGCAACATACTTAGTGGAAGTGACCAATGCAGACCAGCCTCCAGCATCTGCAAAAAAACAGTGGTCTATGCCACAAACTGAGCAGTTGTGGGGTCTGGGGAGCAAGAGAATCAGAGGGAATACTAGTGATAAGAGCTCTCCTGGGTTCAGTGTAGGGGGCACAGAGGGACACGACCGTTGGACCACCCCAGACACCAACAGAGAGCTGTAAAAGTTTGGTTTTCAGGAACCAAAGAATCCTGTACTCAGCTGGAGCAGCAGGAGTGAACTATGCCACATTCACCCCAGCTTGATCTGCCAGGGATGCCCTGTGGTGCTGAGAGGTAGGCAAAGAAGCTGACCACCTGCCACCATCGACATGCCAATCAAAGTGGGGCAGACATTCATGCAGCAGCAGAAATTCAGTAGGGTCTGGGTTGTCAGTCTGTGTTGTATTTTATTGTTATTTGTCTGTTTCTGTTTGGAGGGTTTGCAAGAGGAGGTCGATCATCTGGGTGTGGTGTTACCATGAATACCACCCCTGTCATTTGTCAGTGTTGGAGGGTTATTAGTAAAGGCATTAATTAGTTGTTATTAGGCTTGCTCTGGTTTGAGAGCCTGCAGGATGTGATTGTGCTCTTGAATGGGGTGTAAACTGTGTGACTTGGAGTGGGTTATCCCCCCCAGGGCAGTAGGAGTTTTACAAGTAACATTAATTAGTATGATCCTTTATTATGCTGTTCTGACAGTCTTACTTTTGTTAGCAATACTAAGTACAGTGTATTGCAAGCTGGCTTGCTCTGTTTGCAGTACTTCGTTTGGAGGGCTTGTTGGCAGGGAGGTGGTACTGATGTTTATTTATTTATTTTTTATTTTGGTCTTTGGTAACTGGGTAAGGCCCACTAGGCACAAGTGCCTGTTTTCAGTGGTGACCTGGGAGCACTGGGTGGTTAAATGACTTGCTCAGAGTCACACAGTATGTAAGTGGAGGTTGTGAGAATCAAACTCAGGTCTGGTCTGCTGAATGTATCAAGCTCATTAACACCTCATTCCTCTAACCTCTAGGCTATATTGCCAGCCCAAATGTGATAGATTATTCTCACCTACATTTATTTATGTCTTGCATTGCTCATCATGATCTCTGTCATGCCTGTTTGCAGTTTTTCTGGGTTGTTTGCAGTTTCATAATAAAAATTTAACTTTTATTGAAACGTACTTTGTCACTAAGCATAGGAAACCCACTATTTGTATATTGATTAAGAATGTGCTACTCATTCAGACAGTTTGCTTGCAATTTAAAGAGAAGTGCTGACATGATAAGATGAGAGGTATGGTCCAGACTTCCGAGGTCAAACAGCACTTGTGCAGATAAATAATTTATCTGAAAGCTCACCATTGTATATTTCCTTTATACAGTAAGGGATGCTTTCTGACAATGCAGGGACATTTGCTTTTAATATTTTTTAAATGATAGTTTGTGTGACTTTTTGTCAACTTTCCAACTAGCACAGTAGTTGCTGTTAAATGAAACACCACTCATTTTGTAGATAGTTTTGTGTTGAACAGCTTGTGTGCTCATAGTACTATGCTGTCATTTTTTTGTTTTAAAGTTATTTGCATTTGTTTCTTGCAAAAAGTGAACAAAAATGAATTTTCTGCTATTTTTTGCTAATTATAAAAAAGAGCGAAAAGTTAACTATAAATGAAACACCACTCATTTTGTAAATATCTTTGTGCTGAACACCTTTCGTTCTCACAGTATTATGCTATCATTCTTTATTTTAAAGTTATTTGCATTTGAATAGGGAATATGTGACATCACTACTATGCAGATAAATAATAATAACATAAATAATGTGGCCCAGATATTCAAACTGCACCCAAAAGTGCACAACAGCAGGAGCAAGCGCATGTCCATTGCGCCCATGCACAAGAGGCACGATATTCAAAAACTGCTCTGGCCAAGATGCGCCTACAGCCGATGACTGAATATCGCACCACCTGTGCCATAGCACAACTAGGGAGGGGAAGCTGAGCATATCTGATGCTCCATAGTGCAACAAGAGATGTTCAGCTGAGCAGTCCAGATGTGCCATAGCGCAACCAGGGATGCCCCCCATCAGCAGGGCAGCAATGCAACAGCACAATCAGGGATGCAGGGGCCCACCACCCATGCCACAGATGGGCAGAAGAACACACAGCAGAACAGATATCGTCCTCCCACATCCCATGCACTGCACAATGGGGGGAGGGCTGGAATAACCACCAGCCCATGGAGACAAGCAAACAACCCACAGCTGGCCCATGGTGCCCCATAACACCCCCCCCAGCAAGCTGTGACTGGAACACAAGGAGGGCCAACCACCCCGTGCCACATCATCCCACCAATGCAGAGCACACCCTGCACCATGACCCTCAGACACCCTGCCCAGAAGCAGCGTCCACCAGTGCAGGATACCCCATGCATGCCACCACCCCCACTGTGACAATGCAACCCTGTGCACCACAGAACCATGAAAGGCAGACCCACCACAAGCACCCATCAGCGAGTGGCAGCATACAGCGATGCAACAACGGCATACACAGTGCCATCACACACAGCCGCCCTGAGGTACAGCTGAGAGACTGACCATGTGTGGGCACACGAGGTACCCCACACGTGACAGGGCATGCCTCGGACCCCACCGCCAGTGGTACAGTACCCTGCACACCCTCCCAAGGGCACACCCCGAGCCAGCACTGGCCACAACAGCCAATGCAGACACCCACAGTGGTGCATGGAAGCATGCACCACACCAGATGCAACACAGTGCATGGACAAACACCCACACATACCCAAGGGCACACCAACACAAGGATGCAGTAGCGTCACAACCAAGTCCCCAGCATGGGGCCATGGAAACCATGTACACATGGCCAGCAGTAGTCCATGGTACAGGAGTGCCAGCCACCCTGGGCAGGCACTGTGGAGCTGTACACCACCAGCATTTGCCCGAAGCACAAATCATAAACAGTGGTGCACATCTCCTGCAACACACACAAGCCACAGCATGAAGGTGGGACAACAACAGCGGAGGTCACAGTGTCACCTGAGGCAGACATGCACCACACCAGTGACAGGAGGCAACCCAGCATTGTGACGGGTACAGTGACTGCATGGATAGCCACCACTGACATGCTAGTGGACTGTGCAGGTCACAGACATGCAAGGGTGTCAGCTGCACAGGCCATGGACGGGCTGACAGGTGCACCATGGACACAAAGCATGCACCATGAACCACTGCATACAGTCATCCAGTGCACAGGGAACAACACACACACCCCAGACAGTGACTGATAGCTACTCCCACACCATAGTCACTTCCCCATGGACACACTCACATGCCCATGACTGCACCACCCCTGACGCCATGCACACCACTGCAGCTGAGCACCTATAGCCCGCTGCAAATCAGAGACCACCACAGTAGTCATATCAAAAGACATGTATTTAAAAACATCAAACAAAACTATGTACAATTATTTACAAAAGTGTGGGGGGAGGGCCACAAGCAAGGTGGGGGTGAGTAAGGGGCAGGGGTAAACTAAAGGTACAGGGAAGGAGGGGTGTGAGGGTGGGTCCAGGGGGGTAGGGGAAATCAGGGGCATTGTGATGCTCTGTGGGAGCCCCGCTGTCTGCTCCAGCTGTTCTTCCTGCCATGACGTTGCCTGACCCCCAGTCTCTCGATCCTCTGCAAGATGTCCAGCGACACCCTGGCAACAGTCAGTATTTCCTGCAGTGCATCTCAGATCATGTGCAGCTGCCATCCACCTAGGACAAGGGAGCAGAGTCAATAGGTGTGAATGCACAGCCCCATATAGCCCACCCACTGTGCATGGCATACGGCCGTGGGACATGCCTCTGTGATGGTGTGTAACCACCCACAGTGATCGTGTCCACAAGACCTGCCCACCCAGGTGCACACAGCCATTAGGACTGCTGCACACACCCACCAGCCAAGTCCTGCACAGCACCACCATGGCTGTTTAGTGACATGGCTATGTGGTGCGAAGGCAGTGGTACAGCCATGTAGCCGGTGCACGCATGGACCACCATTGACACACTCCCAGACATGCAGTGCCACTGGACAGTGCTGATTGTAACAAGTTACGTGCATGGCAGTGGTGTCAATGGATGGTGGCCATGCTCCATTGCCTGCCCTGTTACACAGCATGCAATAGTAATCATGGATGTAATGCACTCACCATCATCAGGCTGGTCCCTCTGCCTCTGTGGACCTTCGCCCCTCCTGGTATGCCGGTCTTCCAGCTGGTGCCTCCTCTCCCTCACCAGCCATCTCTCTTCTGGGCCTTAGGTGCAAACATGGAGAGAGGAACATCAGTACAATCCTGTAGCAAAGTCCCCCTGCCCCCATGTGTGTACAATCCAACACAGCCAGATCCAGCCACCCCACACCCTGATAACACCACCACAGCCAACATCGGACAGTCCCCCCCATTTTCAGGACACATGCAACCGTGATACCCATATGGAAGATAAAAGTGTATGGACATTACACATACCTGGCTGTGGCACTATGCCCCTCCTGGCATGTGCCCACAGGTGGGCAAGCAGGTCCGGATCCCTTCACCTCAGGTCCCCCTGTGGTGACACTGCTCCACCATCCGCCCTATTCCTGTGGCCTCCTCCAGGGTGTCGACCACCTCCTGCCATGACTGACTCCTGGACCTGTCCCGGGGTGCCTCATCAAACAGTGGGCCAACAAGTGGCTCCACAATGGCAACCAGGTTTGCCATTTCAATCTGGCTCCACTGGGCAGCTCTCCTCTGCGCCATCTCTCTTGCTCGGTAGGGTCAAAATGGCACTCTGCAGCACGGTTCCACCACGTGCAGATGCTGCACGGTACAGCGCTGCCATTCCCTCTCGCACTGTCACCAAACAGCACAATAGTGGTGCACCCATGCCTGGTGCATGGCGCCAAGGGGGCAAAGGTCAGGCACACGGTCAAGGGTCTCTGGTGCACAGACAGCCACAGCACGATTGGAACCCAATGTGTGTAGCATGATTGGGTGCCTGTATGCCACCTCCAGCAGTGGCCTACCGTGCTGTTGTCCCAGTGCACCTACAATGCCCCAGTGCCACAGTGCCATATAGGTGAACATCACTGTAGCGCCATTGGCACAATGGTGGCCATGCCCTGCATTGCCTCCTGCACACAGCACATCAGCAGCATGGCAGACACCTGCATCATCAACCCGGATATGCGCAGTTAGGTGTGTACTGCACATGTCACAGAACTGCGCCCTTGCCTCAGCATGTTCAACACAATTGCGCAAAGCGCAAAAGTACGATATTCAGCTGTCATATGCAAATCAGCTAATCACCATTCAATGGCGCAGCACTACAATTTGCGTCCACTTAAAGTTACGCCTCACCTCATTTGCATGGGTTGAGCTATAAAAGTGCGACATTGGGCTGCACTGGCCATAGTCGGTTACTGCAGTCTATTGGTGAGTTGCATGCTGTTTGGGAGTGTGGACTGTGGATTTTGGGACATGCATGGGACTGCACAGTCACAGGTGACAACTGTCATTCTCACAGGCTGAATCATGACTGAGCGAGTTGTAGGAGAAGAGGAACAGAGTTGTGGGAGGAGGAGGAGGAGGCCAAATTTCACCAAGGCCAAGACGGATGCCCTGTTTGAGGCCTACCTGGAGCAGGAGTCACTTCTCAGCAGACACCAGGGAACACCACAGGCCCATGCTGCTGCATGGGAGGAAGTGGCATGTGTTGTGAACCTGCATGGCAGCCACCAGCTCTCCATGCAGGAGTGCAAGAAGAAGATGGGCACAGACAGGAGGATGATTAAGGAGAAGGTGGCTGCCATCAGGGCAGCACGATCTGCGACAGGTGGGGGACAGCGGGAGGTGCTACGCCTGACCCCACAGGAGGAGAGGGTTGCTGACAGCATGTAGCATTGTGCCATTGAAGGTGTTGTGGGTGGTGGATTCCAGATGGGTGGTAGCCCGTCACTTCATGGTAAGTCATGGTCTGATTGTTGGGGGGGACAGGGTAGGTCACATGCAGTGACGTGACTGTTTTCCCTTACAGCTCCTGAGTGTCTGCATGGGTCAGCGGTGGTGGGCCTCTCCACTGAGGCCAGTCAGATGGAGATGGAGGAGGGTCCATCCACCTCCACAGGAATACGTGGCTCAGTGTGACAGTGGGTCCGCCTGGATGTCCAGACTGATGTTGTTGGAACAGGAGGCGAGGAGGTCCTGCCCGTGTCCCAGCATGCGGCATCCACAGATGCCAGCATGCTGTGACTCGAGCTGGTGCAAGTCCGTCTGTGATGATGCTGCCAACGTCATAGGCAGTGACACATGATTGCCACAGGATATTCACGCAGACAACATCGCGAGCCATGGCTGTGGGTGGTGCCCCATGGAGGCCTGCGTGTCATCACAGTCCCAGCCTGTGCCTGTCAGCACTGGTGGGGAGCACTGGTGTGTGTACAGGACAGTGGGACTGTTGCGGCCACTGCAGTGGCACCTGTGAGCCCTGGAGAGTGGCAGCCAGAGGGGCAGCATCAGCAGTCAGTCAGTGGGCTTGGGGGTACAGTGTCAGGGGGTGGCTTCAGTGCACTGCCTGTGAACATGCCTAGGCCTGGTCCTGGTGTGCAGCGCCCGCCCTCAAGGGGTGCTGATCATCAGGGCCATGCACACCCTGAGGGACAGGATGCCGATCAGTCAGGTGACCTCTTGGATGAGCACACCCGCATACTGCAAGCATCAGTCAATCAGCAGATGCAGCTTGCGATGGTGGTGGATGCACTGAGTGCAGCTCTGGAGCGGGCAGAGTAGCGTCAGAGCAGAGACACCGCTCTGCTCCTGGCAGAGATGGACCAGTTGCGGGAGGATGTGACTGCTTAAATTGACAGGCAGACACAGGTATTCACTGCTGTCATGGCTACAATGGGCAAACAGTTATTTGCCCATGCGTCGCAGACACCATGCAGTGCACTGTCCACCCCCCGTTCCTGGCGTCATGCAACACCATCCTCGTCAACACCGGGTTCAGCCATGGGCATCCCGAGCACGCCTGGTAGGCATGTTAGGTGTGCTGCGAGACCCCGCGACGAGCACAGTGTCATGTTCATGCAGTGGAACCCCTGGGGGACCATTGGTGCCACCCATGAGGCCAGTGGTCAGCCTGTCAGTGCTGGCAGGTCTCGGCGGGCCACCCATGCATCCGTGGTGGCTGGAGCACTGTAGCGCGTGACTTGATCTGTCTCCCAAGCGTGGCTACTGTCTGATGCTGCCTTTGTGCATTGTGTGTTCGCGGGCAATGCTGCGGGTGGAATACCAGCCTTACACAGATACACAGTCCATCTGCACCCTCCCAGCTGCTGTCCACAGTTGCGTGTGCGCGATGATGCCTTCATTGCTGTTACGCAATGTGCTATGGTGCCCAGCATCTGACATGTGCACAATGACAGGCAGTGGGTGTGGTGGTCTGTGGACATGTGTGTGGCTAGGGGTGGCGTTCTGGGTTGATGTGCCTCCTACCCTTTGTGCATGTCTGGTGTGTTGTGTTGTGTGTGTATGTGTGTGTCTGTCTGTCCGCGTGCCATGTTAGACCTCACCCATCCCTGGTGGTGTGTGGTTCCATGCCCAGCCAGTTCCCTTGATGGCATGCACCCCTGGTGTGTGTCCATGCATGTTTGTGGGTTGTGCCTTAGCCACTGGTGGTTGCACATGGCCCCATGACTTACCTGGGTTGGCTGAAGTGCTCCTCCGCGGTGGTGTCCCGGTGTGGGCTGGCGCCAGCCCGGAGCAGTCAGGGTCCCATCTGCGTCAAGGGGGCCTTATCACCATTGCCACAGGCCTCATCATCCCATCACTGTCCCCCTCTTTGACCTGTATGGCTATCCCATTCATTGGCCATGTTGGCAGGATGCAACAGGCCAGGAATAGCCCAGGCCTTTGAGGGCTGTATTATAGAGGCACCGCCAGATGTGTAGGCAGTGAACATGCTTTCAGCATTCTGAACACCCACTCAATGACATTACATGCGGTGGCATGTACCTCATTGCCAGAATTGCTGCAATGGGTGCGAGCCACCCGATAGTGTGAGCAGCCAGGAGCCAAGTGGGTATCCACTGTCACCTGTGTGTGGGGTGGAGGTTAGTTTGGTGATCAGCATCACGCCCTGCCCCGGGCCATGTAGGCCACCACATGTTGCCTCTGACCATGCCCCCAGCCCCTATGATTGTCCGTGTGGTTGCATACTCACGCACTAGGTGGCCAGTGAGAATATCCCCACTCTCGAATCTGTGGCACAGGTGCTGACTGGTGCCAGATGAAGCATCATGTGCTCCCAGGTTGCATGCACAGACATTGTTTATGCACCCCGGCATACACCACCTGGCAGTTGATGCTAACATAGCCCTTCAATTTATATATGCGGCCCCTCAGGGTCAGGTGGTGTACAGATGGCCACATGGTGCAGTCTATTTACTCCTGGCATGCCAGGCTGCCTGTGGAACTCCTGTACATTTGCTGTGCACTCCGCCCGTGTGCTGGGGAAATGGTGTACTCACAACGCATGTGGCAGCAGTGTGCTGAGGAATTGAGTGGTGGCATGATGTGGCCCAGTGGGTTGTACCTGTGGTGTCCCCAGTTGGTCTCTGGAAGGTATCCGTGGCATGCAAGCACATGCCCGAGCTGCACTTTCATCTCCACTGACACAGGCATGGCTCCGTTGTGTGGATGCCGCCCATCATCACTGCACAGCTCACAGAGCCACCTCAGGTACCTGAGTTCAGGTGGTACCAGCCCACGATCTCTGTATCACTATACAGCTCGACTGATGCAGGCTGGTGCACTGCCTGTTTGGGGCATACCGCCCGTGGGCCCTTCACGGCGTGCCCCCCCTGCTGCCCGCCTTCTTACCTACCTCATTACTGCCTCCATCTGGATGGTGGCACTAGCCATATCCTTGGCTTGTCCACCCCAGCAGCTGTTTCTGTGTTCCCCAGCCATCCTGTGCTACTTCCCTGCACAGAACACCTGACATGCTGGCCTCACTGCTGAATGGAAGCACTTCCCCCCTTCTGCACTGTGACTCCTGCACCTTCCCTGAGCCTGTGCATTCAGGAGCCACTACTGTCCTGCTCTGTGTGTATGTGTATTTGCCTACAGCTGCTAGATTCACAACGGGAAGCACCTGTGGTGTTCTTGCCTCTCCCTTGCTCCTTTTTTA
Organism: Neoceratodus forsteri; assembly: GCA_016271365.2. Classification (NCBI taxonomy): domain Eukaryota; kingdom Metazoa; phylum Chordata; order Ceratodontiformes; family Ceratodontidae; genus Neoceratodus; species Neoceratodus forsteri. Next base: position 454,730,266 of record CM028137.1, read on the forward strand.
TTTTGGCTCATTTCCACTGTAGGCACTGGCTCCCTATGTGCATAGGCATGTTGTTGAATATACATGATCGCCATTTGTACATGGTTCCTCCGCTTCGAGTTGCGCATACATTATTATCATTGTGGTGTTGCTCAAGCGTGATTGGGGGCACAGCTACTCCACTGAAAATCGCAAACCAAAGGGTAAGCCATGAAGACTAGCTTGGAGAAGATGCAATAAAACAAAGTTGAATGACAGCCCCCAGCCATCATAAAACACTGAGGGAAAATTTGAAAAACTCCTCTAGCAGCCTAGGCAGAAACAAATCACTGGACTGAAGTGAGAACTCAAAACTGGTAGTAATACATATACTGTATTCCTGATTTTAACATGCAGTTTTCCTTTGAGAAGGTTCAGTACAATATAAAAAAGTAGCCCAGAACTGCCTGCCTGAGAATGAAGATGGTATATTATTTGGAAAAAGGGAAGGCTAGTCTCTTGTTGTGCAAAAGTAACACACTGACTGCTCTTAAGGTCCTAGTGTCAAATGCTTTGTGGTGCCATGGGGAACTTGTTATGCAGAAAGTTTCAGGAAGTGTTTAATCCATTCTCCTTCTCATAGCTTTCCCTTCTCAAACTTAAAAAGAAAAAGACACTTCATCACAGACTGTGTTTACCAAGCACTGTGCCCATGATTAAAATAATTTGAACCCATCCCCTAAACAAATGTGCCCTCACATGAACATGCATGATTTATCTGTAAAGACAATTAAAAAAACATATTTCTAAATGCATTAGTAACACCAATGCTTTCAAGATTTTGAAGTACTAAAAAGACAAACGATAGATAGATAGATAGATAGATAGACAGATAGATAGATAGATAGATATATTAGAGGCAAAAAACTCCGTTTAATGCATTAGTTAGGGTTGTTCCACAGCAACAAAAGTGAGGAAATTCACTGTTAGGGTTGAAAACCCTAACTCCGAATTCACCCCAGCACCACACACACACATTCAAGTATGGGGGAGGACCAAGTCAACACAACCAATGACAGACATCCAGCAGCAGGTGACAGAAATAACAAACAATTGTCTAAATGTACTACGAGACATCCCCACCCACCTGACCAGGTACTGCATGCTCAGTGGAGATCAACAGCAAAACTGAGGCCATGTACACCAAACGTACACATCCCTGATTGCAGCTGCACAGCGTACCACACTTAGTAGTTGCACGGCCTTACCTACCGATGCCCACACCACACCACAACTGGTACTGTGCCGTTTTCAATATAAATGCTGAAGGTGCATGATGACAGTTGTAGAAAGGATTTAACACTAGTGACTATACATTAATTAAGAGAAGCACATAAATTAAGTACAAGACACTAGCATGCTCAAGATAAAAGTAGTGATACATTTAGTAGGTGATTTACATAGTAGTACATTTACTGCAATGGTTTACTCAACATAGAGAGGCTGATGTAAGCGTATGGAAAAGCATTGCCTGTTCAACGCTGAAATTAGTACTGCCAGTATCACATGCATTCTTACTGATGAAGGTGTACTGCTGATGTACATACATAGACCTTCAGTGTGTTTCAATACTATAGATGCAGTAAGTATTCCTTGTAAGAAACCCATTGTAATTGCATGGATCAGGCCAAGCAACTTCTAAATATCATAGCACTACTGAGCCAACAATGATGTACCTGTATCGGAGATGTATATAGGATAGATTTTCCTGTAGGCACTTACTGGTATGTTGTACCTGATAAAGACAATCTCATTGCATCTGTGATGACTAACTTATTCAAATAGTAATACATTTACTATTGTTGCAATGAGTGATCTATGCTACTTATGGACACAGTGTGATTTTTTAACAGTTGTTTCATACTCAGGCTGTATGCCTACTGTTTGGGTTTGCCACACTTCTGTCACTGATGCTATCAAAGTGATAACTATATTAATTGTGGTACAACAGGAATCAAGTAGGCATGGTGTAGATATAAACAGAATATCTTTAGTATTGATTTAACTCACAATGGGTATAGTGTACTAGGACAGCAGGGTTATCCTTTATCACTAACTCTGTCAGTTATATAATCACACTAGGGTTTCGATGACTGTAATTATCAAGTTACACTGTTCATCTTCATGAGTTCATATTCACAGCCATCTCCAGTAACTAGACATGTATGGTGTAACTGGGTGGGACACTGTGTTGCAAAAGCTGCTGCAGTGCCTGGCAGAGGAGAGTATCTACTCACAAAGACAATTAAGCAATAAGGCATAACCAACGGTTATGTTAAATGGTCTATTAATCACCTGTAGGGGTTTAATGTTGAATGAGGCATGGCAGTGCCACATGCTAGACAGTGATAAACTGACCATTAACAAATAATACCTGGGAGTGGCTTATTGCATCATAATCAAACTGTTTTTAAACAACATTAAACCATGTTCATCATATGGTTAGGCTCTACATGTATGTTAATAAACTAAACATAAGGCTGTTACAATGTTTACAGTCAATTAGAAGCTGCATTTCTCAAACCCTTGTTATAATCAGAGATATTATACCTGTACAACTCCTTGGTTTTGCTGAACCTCTATTGCTCAGGTGGCCCCACAAGTGGTGTGGTCTGGTGTGGGAGAGGCATCGGTGAGTAAGGCCATGCAACTACTAAGTGTGGTACATGTGTGCAGCTGCAATCAAGGATGTGTACGTTTGGTGCACATGGCCTCAGTTTTGCTGTTGATCTCCACTGAGCATGCAGTACCTGGTCAGGTGGGTGGGATGTCTCGTAGTACATTTATACAATTGTTTGTTATTTCTGTCACCTTCTAGGGATGTCTGTCATTGGTTGTGTTGACTTGGTCCTCCCCATACTTGAATGTGTGTGTGTGTCTGTGTGTGTGTGGTGCTGGAGGGTGGGTCGGAGTTAGGGTTTTCAACCCTAACAGTGAATTTCCTCACTTTGTCATGTGGAAAACCCTAACTAATGCATTAAACGGAGTTTTTGCCTCTAATTTCCTTCTTTTGAGAATGATAATGATCCACCGCATGATGTCTTGTGGCACAGTAACAGAGCGCTCAACGCAAACAGAAATGCTAACAGTGGCACATAGGTAACCTAGCGAATGAGAACAGAAAGGGTACATTTACGGTGGCGTAGATGGAAGCGGTGTGCCACATGATGTCTTGTCCCATAGTAACATGGTTCCTGTAAATGTCAATGGGCATGGTGACGCAAAAGTGAAACAGAAAAGAGAAACAATGCAGTACACACAAATGGCAAAAAAAGTAACAAACGCATAGCGCCAAAGTAAACGCAAAGGATAATGCACATAGGGCCCAGCGCTCCGGCACATAATGCAAGCAGCGGAGTCGCGGGCCAAGGCCCGCCTCCGCCACATGATGTTTTGTGGCATAGTAACAGGAAGAGCAACGCAAACAGAAGCTTACTAACAGTGGCGCATATGGTAATGCAAGCGCAAATGACAACAGAAAGGACAATGCACACGGTGGCATAGAGCGGGAACAGTCTGCCCGCGTGATGTGTGTTCACATAACACGGTGCCTGCAAACGGAAATGTCAATGGGCATGGTGACACAAAGTGAAACAGAGAGAGAAACAGTACTGTAGACACAAATGGCAAAAAATAACAGAAACACAAGTGCAAATGAAAGCATGAGGATAGCACATGGACCCCGTGCTCCTGGCACGTAATGCAACCAGGAATATGGGCCCAAGGGCCCGCTTACTACCACCATGATGTCTTGTGGCATAGTAACAGGAAAAGCAATGCAAACAGAAGCGCTAACAGTGGTGCACAAGGTAACGCAAGCGCGTAATGAGAACAGAAAGGGTACACGAACACGGTGGCGAAGACGGAATGGTGTGTCACGTGATCTTAGTCACATAGTAACATGGTGCCTGTAAATGGAAATGTCAATGGGCATGGTGCACAGAAAGTGAAACAGAAAGAGAAACAGTACAGTAGACACAAATGGCAAAAAGTAACAGAAACAAGCAGCAAAATGAAAACGCAAAGGATGGCACTGGGGTGTGCATTGGGAATCAGCCCCAACTCTCACCCCATGACATGTGTAAAGCAGCAGAAGTATAGGAGAATAGGGTGAGAGTTAGGACCCATGATCCCAATGCACACCCCAATGCCGGTTGGGGTGGGCGGGGTCCAAGGGGGTTTTCAACCCTAACAGCGGTAATTTCTCACTTTGTCGCTGTGGAACAACCCTAACTAATGTATTAAACGGAGTTTTTGCTTCTAATTTCCTTATTTTTGGGAATGATAACGAGAAATAGTGAATGTAATGCAGTGGTGGGAGCGCGGGGCCCAACAGGGACAGCAACGCAAACAGAAAAGCTAACAGTGGCGCACATGGTAACACAAGTGCGAATGAGAACAGAAAGGGTAACGCACATGGTGACGTAGACGGGAACGGTCTGCCACGTGATGAGTTGTCACATAGTAACATGGTGCCTGCAAACAGAAATGTCAATGGGCATATATATATTATGGTAGCACGGTAGTGCTACCATAGTTAGAGTTGAGGAGCCATTTCTATGTTAAACCCCAAAACTTTGCACCTTAATAACTTTGCAACTGTATGACAGATTTGGCTGAAATTTGGAATACACAATCGAAACCATAGGCCTTTGGATCTGCAAACATTTCGTAGTGAGTGGGATATCGGCTGTGGGTTAATGGCATGATCTGTGTTGCAGTTCTAGCTTTTTCTGGAATTCCGGTCGCGCTTACAGGTCGACGTGTTTGCGTGATCAGTCTGAAATCTTCAGAAAATTTATGGCCACAGTACCCGATGTGCTTTCGAAGATTTCATGAAAAATATTAAACGGTTCAAAGTTATTCAAAAACAGTTTCCATTATAAGTCAATGGAAAAGTTAACAAAAAGTTCAACACTTTCGCAAATGCATTTTACTTTCGCCAAATGGGCCTGTTACTTTTGCAAATCGGCCATTTTATTTTCAGTTGGTGATCATAAAAATGGTTGGTATTTAAATTAGGACCCTCTAGCAAACCTAATTCTTTGTATTCACCTAGTCGGACCCTGAGGATGCTTGCCATGTCTTTATTTTGTGGTAAAACACCCCAGAAATATGTTTTTCAAATTTCTGGAAAAAGTACTTTCGCAAATTACTTTCATGCTCACGAAAGTGTCAAACTTTTTTGCAAAAGCTTTTGCAAATTGCAACAGTAATTTTCCATCTGTGGGACAGTGACAGCGATTCTTTGGCACTGCGCTGCAAAATAACCGTTTGGAGTTTTGGGCTGAAATTTGAGGAGACGGAGTCGACATCTCACAAATGTGCCTTTCAGTGTTGTATTGAAAAATATTACATGGTGGCAAAGTTACGCACTCCAAAGTTGACGGTTTTCCCATAGGATAACATTCACGCGCCCGATGCATTACAGAAATCCTTTGGCACCCTGCTGCAAAATAACGGTTTGGTCTTTTTTCCTGAAATTTGGATAGAAGACAGCCAACAGCCCACAGATGTGCCTTTCAGTAGTTTGGTGAAAAAATATCACACGGCGGAAAAGTTACGGCACTCCAAAGTTGATGGTTTTTCCCATAGGATAACATTACGGCGCCCGACGCATTACAGAAATCCTTTGGATCCCTGCTGCAAAATAACGGTTTAGTCTTTCTTCCTGAAATTTGGAGGGAAGACAGCCTACAGACCACAGATGTGCCTTTCAGTGGTTTGGTGAAAAAACATTACAGGGAGGCAAATTTATGGCACTCCGAACTTTTCTTTTTTTCCCATAGGATAACATTACGGCGTTCGCCGCGCCTTTCAGGGCCAGTATCTCGGAAACGGTGCGAGTTACGGACTTTTTGTCAGAAAATTTCTTAGCCCAATGATAGGGCTAAGATTCAAATTAGCCAGGACAGTTGTAAATAATATGACTTTTAAATTTTTTTTCTACGTCGTACGGTTCCTGAGATATAATGTATTTAGTATTCCAAGATCTCATTTTCTGCGCCGATACTCATTATTATGCATACATTATTTGTACTCACTGTCTTTCTCTATGCAGGTTTTGGGGAAAACCAGCCTGTGCGCTTACATTACTGTTACTGTTGTCCTTTCCGCTTGTGGTTCCGTACCCGTTTCACTTACCGTTGACGTCTGCGCCACCATGTGCGTTATCCTTTGCGTTTTCATTTGCGCTTGTGTTTCTGTTATTTTTTGCCATTTCTGGCTACAGTACGGTTTATCTTTCTGTTTCACTTTACGTCCACCATGCCCATTGACATTTCTGTTTGCAGGCACCATGTTACTATGTATAACACATCACGTGGCAGACCATTCCCGTCTACACCACCATGTGCGTTACCCTTTCTGTTCTCATTCATGCTTGTGTTACAATGTGCGCCCTGTTAGCATTTCTGTTTGCGTTGCTCTCCCTGTTAGTATGCCACAAGACATCATATGGTGGGGCGGGCCCAGAGGGCCCGCGACCCCCCGCCCGCTTGTTACATTCACTATTTCGCTATCATTCTCAAAAGAAGGAAATTAGAGGCAAAAACTCCATTTAATGCATTAGTTAGGGTTGTTCCACAGCGACAAAAGTGAGAAATTCACTGTTAGGGTTGAAATCCCCTTGACCCTCCACCCCCAACTGGCATTGGGTGTGCATTGGATCGTGGGTCCTAACTATCACCCCATTCTCCTATACTTCTGCTGCTTTACACATGTCATGGGGTGAGAGTTAGGGCTGATGATCCCAATCGCACCCAATGCCACCCACGTAAGTCATCCTGCGTTTTCATTTTAGCGCTTGCTTTCTGTTACTTTTTACCATTTGTGTGTACCGATCTGTTTCTTTCTGTTTCACTTTGCGCCACCATGCCCATTGACATTTCCATTTACAGGCACCATGTTACTATGTGACAAGACATCACATGGCACACCGTCCCGCTCACGCCACCGCAGCAAGTAATCTTTCTGTTCTCATTCGCTTGTTACAATGTGTGTCACTGTTAGCATTTCTGTTTGCGTTGTTGCCCTGTTACTATGCCACAAGACATCATGTGGTGGCCCGTGCTCCCACCAACGCATTACATTCACTATTTCATTATCATTCTCAAAAAGAAGGAAATTAGAGGCAAAAACTCAGTTTAATGCATTAGTTAGGGTTGTTCCATAGCGACAAAAGTGAGGAAATTCACTGTTAGGGTTGAAAACCCTAACTCGACCCCCAGCATCACACACAACACACAGACACAAACACACATTCAAGTATGGGGAGGACCAAGTCAACACAACCAATGACAGACATCCAGCAGCAGGTGACAGAAATAACAAACAATTGTCTAAATGTACTACGAGACATCCCCACCCACCTGACCAGGTACTGCATGCTCAGTGGAGATCAACAGCAAAACTGAGGCCATGTACACCAAACGTACAATCCCTGATTGCAGCTGCACACAACGTACACACTTAGTAGTTGCATGGCCTTACCTACTGATGCCCCACACAAACCACACCACTTGTGGTGGGCCACCTGAGCAACAGAGTTCAGCAAAACCAAGGAGTTGTACAGGTATAATATCTCTGATTATAACAAGGGTTTGAGAAATGCAGCTTTCTAATTGACTGTAAACATTGTAACAGCCTTAAGTTTAGTTTTTATTAACATACATGTAGAGCCTAACCATATGATGAACATGGTTTAATGTTGTTTAAAAACAGTTTTATTATGATAGCAATAAGCCACTCCCAGGTATTATGTTAATGGTCAGTTTATCACTGTCTAGCGACATGTGGCACTCGGCTATGCCTCATTCAACATTAAACCCCTATAGGGTGATTAACAGACCATTTAACATAACTGTTCATCATGCCTTATTGCTTAATTGTCTTTATGAGTAGATACTCTCCCTCTGCTAGGCACTGCAGCAGCTTTGCAACACAGTGTCCCATCCAGTTACACCATACACTGTCTAGTTACTGGAGAATGGCTGTGAATATGAACTCATGAAGATGAACAGTGTAACTTGATCATTACAGTCATCGAAACCCTAGTGTGATTATAACTGACAGATTCAGTGATAGAGGATAACCCCTGCTGTCCTAGTACACTTACCCCATTGTGAGTTAAATCAATACTAAAAGTCATTCTGTTTATATCTACACCATACCTACTTGATTCCTGTTGTACCACAATTAACATAGTTATCACTTTGATAGCATCAGTGACAGAAGTGTGGCAAACCCAAACAGTAGGCATACAGCCTGAGTATGAAACAACTGTTAAAAAAAATCACACTGTGTCCATAAGTGGCATAGATCACCATTGCAACAATAGTAAATGTATTACTATTTGAATAAGTTAGTCATCACAGATGCAATGAGATTGTCTTTATCAGGTACAACATACTCAGTAAGTGCCTACAGGAAAATCTATCCTATATACATCTCCGATACAGGTACATCATTGTTGGCTCAGTAGTGCTATGATATTTAGAAGTTGCTTGGCCTGATCCATGCAATTACAATGTTTCTTACAAAGAATACTTACTGCATATTTAGTATTGAAACACACTGAAGGTCTATGTATGTACATCAGCAGTACACCTTCATCAGTAAGAATGCATGTGATACTGGCAGTACGAATTTCACAGCGTTGAACAGGCAATGCTTTTCCATACGTTTACATCAGCCTCTCTATGTTGAGTAAACCATTGCAGTAAATGTACTACTATGTAAATCACCTACTAAATGTATCACTACTTTTATCTTGAGCATGCTAGTGTCTTGTACTTAATTTATGTGCTTCTCTTAATTAATGTATAGTCACTAGTGTTAAAACCTTTCTACAACTGTCATCATGCACCTTCAGCATTTATATTGAAAAACGGCACAGTACCAGTTGTGGTGTGGTGTGGGGGATCGGTAGGTAAGGCCATGCAACTACTAAGTGTGGTACGCCATGTGCAGCTGCAATCAGGGATGTGTACGCTGGTACATGGCCTCAGTTTTGCTGTTGATCTCCACTGAGCATGCAGTACCTGGTCAGGTGGGTGGGGATGTCTCGTAGTACATTTAGACAATTGTTTGTTATTTCTGTCACCTGCTGCTGGATGTCTGTCATTGGTTGTGTTGACTTGGTCCTCCCCATACTTGAATGTGTGTGTGTCTGTGTGTGTGTGGTGCTGGGGTAATTTGGAGTTAGGGTTTTCAACCCTAACAGCTATTTCTTCACTTTTGTCGCTGTGGAACAACCCTAACTAATGCATTAAACTGATTTTTTTGCTCTAATATATATAGATAGATAGATAGATAGATAGATAGATAGATAGATAGATAGATAGAATATGGCAAACAAATATTGTTAATCCAAAAGCTGAAATTTGTTTGAGTATATAAATGTTTAAGAAATACCTGAAAGCTTGTCTATTTTTCTTAGTTTTTAGACACTTCTTAGTCTTTCCTTTGAGACTCCAGGTGACTCTGATAATCATTTGTTCCAAGGGTTTTTAAGTCAGTTTGAAGACATTTTAAGTATCTTCTGTTCTAGTCCTTAACAAAATGCAGGGACTCCACAGACATCTGTTCCTTGGTCTACCTCCCAAACATGTGAGTCTTATTTCAGGATGATAGCTGCACCTCATGCCCCTCCAACATGAATAAAAAAGGTGGGGTGAACCTTACTTCCCATAAAAACAATGCTGCCTCCCACTACTCAGGTTCCATTCCATGTATCACCCATTTAAGAAACAAAATAGTACCCTGCAACCACTGATTAACATGAAAGTGTATTTATTTGAGGGCAGAAAACATTTCTTGCAGGAGGGTAGGCGAAGGAGACTATTTACACTTTCAGTCAGTTCCACGGACAGAAAACCTGACATCACTCCTTTTAAGATGCAATACTCCTGTAGGCTCTGCCCACAGTCATGAAAAAGGTAAAAATGGTACACAAAGGGGGAAGGATAATCTCATAAGGTAGAAAACCAGGGATGGAAGGCAATGTGCACCAATGCCCACAGTCTGGCAAATTCGATACCAAACCTTACTGCCATGATGACGGAAGCACACCTGGACTCGGTAGCAGTGACAGAAATGTGGTGCAATGAGAACCATAGCTGGGATGTAGCCATTCCAGGATACAACTTATTCAGAAGGGATCATAAGGGAAAAAAAGGGGGGAGGTGTAGCTTTCTGTATAAAAGAATTAATCAAGGCTACAGAAATTCAGAAGACTCACAGTGAGGCTGAAGTCCTGTGGATTATTCTGGAACTAGAAACAAGGCCCCCATATGGGTAGAACTGATTTACAGACCCCCATCTCAGCAAGTAGAAAAAGACAAGGAAACTCTAGAAAACATACTAAAGATAGAAACATAGAATCTGTCAGCAGATAAGGACGTTACAGCTCGCCTAGTCTGCCCATTTCCCTATTTGGTTTGGCAGTCCCTACTCTTATCTGGACTGCCTTTCCCCTGCTCCACTGTACAGCAGGGTGCCTTTATGCTTATCCCATGCACTTTTGGATCCTTGTACTGTTTTCGCTTCCACCACCTCCACTGGTAGGCTGTTCCATGGATCCACCACCCTCTCTGTGACAAAATACTTATTAGCTTCCACCTAAGCCTCCCTCCCTCCAGCCTCATGTTGTGCCCCCTTGTCCTTGTGCACTTTTGTCTCTGAAATAAGCTCCCCTCCTAACATACTAACATACTATTTGCCAGCAGATTAGGCCTTATGGTCTATCGAGTCTGCTTGAACCTTAGATCCTTAGTTGGGTGCCGAGACCCTCCCATCCCTTGTGCTCCAGAAACCCGTATCATCCATCCCACCCCTGGGACAGCCATCATCTGACACATCCACTTTCTGTGTCTGTCCCACCCTCTCTTGAAGCCCTCCACTGTGGATCTCCGAACCAGCTCACCAGGCAGTGCATTCCAAGGGTCCACCACCCTCTCAGTGAAAAACCCTCCTCCTCTTTCTCCCCTCACCCTTCCACCTTCCAAATTCAAACCATGCCCTCTGGTGATACTTCCCTGCTTTAGTCTAAAGATCCCCTCCATGTTTACCCTATTTATTCCCTCGAGGTACTTGAAGACCTCAATCATGTCCCCCCATCTCTCCTCTCCTCCAATGAAAACAGACAGAGTTCCTTAAGTCTATCCTCATACGTCAAATCCCCTAGCCCTCATATCATCTTTGTTGCCCTCCTCTGTACCCTCTCCAGGAGCTGTATGTCCCTCTTCAAGTGTGGTCTCCAGTACTGTACACAGTACTCAAGGTGTGGTCTAACCAGTCCATTGTACAGCGGCAGAATCACTTCCTTGCTCCTAGAGGTGATCCCCCTTACAATGCAACCCAACATCCTGTTTGCCTTGCTAGCTGCTCTCCTGCAGTGCTCAGAGTTATTCATACATGCATCCACCATGACCCCTAGGTCTTTTTCCCCTATTGAGGCCTCCAGCGCCTCTCCTCCCAGGGTGTACCTGTGTTTAGGGTTTCCCCGACCAAGATGCAACACCTTGCACTTGGTGATATTGAAATTTAATTTCCATATGTGAGCCCAGCTTTCCAGGGTGTCCAGGTCCCCTTGCAGGGCCAACCTCCCCTCTTCTCCCTTAACTACTTCTCCCATCTTGGAGTCATCCGTGAAGAGACTCATTTCACACGCTATACCCTCCCTGATGTCCGATATGTATGCATTAAACAGGATCGGACCCAGGACTGAGCCCAGCGGTACCCCACTACCAACCTCTCTTGGGTTCGAGAGCTCCCCACAGACCACTACTCTCTGAGTGCATCCAGCTAGCCAGTTTTCAATCCATCTGACCATCAAAGGGCCTACCCTAACTCCATCAGTTTCTCCACCAGACCATTGTGGGGACAGAGTCAAACGCCTTGCTGAAGTCCAAGAATAAACATCCACAGGCTTACCCTGTCCAGTTCTGATGTTACCCATTCATAGAACTCCACAAGGTTGGTTTGACATGATCTACCTGGCACAAACCCATGTTGCCGACTATCCAGACCTCCCACCTCCTCCAAGTACACCCCAATGGTTCCTTTAGTATACTCTCCATTAATTTTCCCTCCACCGAGGTCAAACTGATGGGTCTATAGTTACCTGATACTTCCCTTGACTCCCCTTTATGGATTGGTACCACATGTGCCTCTCGCCAATCCCTAGGTACCCTCCCTGTCTCAAGTGACCTGCTGAAAAGCTCCGCCAGGGGTGCAGCCAGTATGTCGGCCAATTCCCATAGTACTCTCGGATGAATGCCATCCGGCCCAGGAGATTTGTCTTTCTTTAGAGCCTTGAGGGCTAACCACACCCTTTTGGCGGAGATAGCATCATCTGTCCCCTCCACCTTACTGGCCTTTTTATCCTTACCCAGATGTGACACCCCTAGGGTACCTCTCCTTCCCTCTTGCTCCATTTCTGTTGCTCCCCTGATCCCACTTACTGATGTTTCTATCCCCTTCATGCCTTGCTTTGTAGATATCTCATCCCTCTCTAGTGAACACAGAGGCAAAGTACTCGATAAATACCTCTGCCTGGTCCCTCACCTCTTCCACCCACCCTCCTTCTGATCTCAATCTGCTGGAGATGGCCTCAGTTTTCTCCGCTCCCCAATGTGCAGGAAGAACCCTTTTCCCTCCATGTATCCCCTGTGCCGGCTGCTCTTTTACTGGACTTGCTCCCCTCACCATACGGTGACTTTTCTAGATGCAGCTGGTACATTTCTTATCCTATCCCCTCTTGTTGTTTTATATTTTTGTAGGCCGCCTTCTTTTCTCTGACTGCTACCTGTACCTCACTGGACCACCAGCATGGTTTATGTGACCTTGCTCCCTTACATTTCAACTTAGCACAGATCCTAACTACTCTGTTTATTCCTCTATGCTTTCTGAAAGTCTCTATCATATCACTTCTCTCCCTTCTCTCCTCCAGTGAATGACTGTTTAGTTCCTTGAGTCTTTCCTCATAAAGTTTGTGGTGCAGTCCATGTATTATTTTTGTTGCTCTTCTCTGGACTGCTTCCATTCTGCCAATGTCCTTCATGAGATGTGGTCTCCAGAATTGGACACAGTATTCCAGATGAGGCCTCACCAATGATTTATACAGTGGCATCACAAAATATCAAAGCTACAGAAATTCAGAATACACATAAGGAGCCAGAAGAACTGTGGGTCACCCTGGAAACAAGAAATGAGACTGCCATGCAAACTGGGGTTGTCTACAGGCCTCCAGACCAGGGGGAGGACATAGACACATTACTGTTAGATGATATACAAAACATGACTGCTAAAGGGGAGGTTCTGATAATAGTAGACTTCAACATGCCAGATACAGATTGGTCAATACAGAACATCTACCAGAACTAGACACATAGTGGATTCCCTGCAGGGGAGGCCTCAAACAACTGGTAGAACAACCCACAAGAGAAAGGGCTATCCTAGATCTAGTACTGACTAACAAGAAAAGGATCACAGATCTCCAGGTAGAAGGTCAAGTGGGGGCCAGTGACCATCACATGGTATAGTTCAATTTGGCCACTAGAATTAAATCATCCCATTCCAAGGCAAAAATATGGGACTTCAGAAGAGCTCACTTTGATAAGATGGCCAACAGAGTTAACCTAGCCCTGGCAAGAAGAAATACAGGTGAGGGGGTACAGGCAAAGTGGGCAAGCACTAAAGATGCAATACTTGAAGCAACATCCCATTGTGTTAGAAAACAGAAGAAGGAAACCACTTTGGTTCTCAAGAACAGTAGAAAAAGGTCAATGCCAAAAGTCTGGCCTTCAGGAAATATAAGGAAGGCAGCGGAACAAGATGGGAGGCATACAAAACTTCCCTAAGGAAAGCAGGGAAGGCAGTAAGGCAGGCAAAGGATCAAACTGAGGAAACACTAGCATGAACAGTAAAGAAGGTAACAAGACTTTCTGTAGATACATTAGTGAAGGAAGAAAGTCCAGAGGGGTATTGCTAAGATCAAAGGGATAAGGGGAGGAGAAGGAGGACCAAGGAAAAGCATCTATCCTAAATAGATACTCTTCTCAGTATTTACTGAGGAAAAGGTAGGGCAGGGCCCACAGCTCAGCACCATGGACACAGGGGAGGGAGGTGTGCACTAGTCCCTTCACAAAAGAAAGGGTCCTACAAGAGCTTGCTAAGCTCAGGGTGGACAAGGCAATGAGACCTGATGGCATACATCCCAGGGTACTAAACGAGCTAAGGGTGGAACTAGCAGAGCCATTATCAGAACTGTTTAGTGAGTCTCTGAGCACAGGAGAGGTCCCAGAAGACTGGAGATGGGCTCATGTGATCCTGCTCCACAAGAATGGTAGAAGGGAGGAGGCAGGGAACTACACACTGGTTAGTCTTACCTCAGTAGTGGGCAACATTATGGAGGCATTCCTTAAGGAAAGGATAGTGAAAACACCTGGAATCCATAGGAGCACAGGATCCAAGACAGCATAGGTTTACAAAAGGAAGGTCCTGTCAAACTAATCTCATATATTTCTTTGACTGGGTAACCAGAGTGGTGGACCAAGGGTGAACAGTTGATGTCGCCTTCCTTGACTTCAACAAAGCTTTTTATACTGTTCCACATAGAAGACTGATTAATAAGCTGGGTAGGGTCCGGGAGGGTCAGATGTTGGTCAACTGGGTGTCAAACTGGTTAGTGGGCAGAAAACAGAGAGTGGTGGCAAGTGGTATACAGTCAGAAGAGATGCAAGTCACAAGTGGGGTACCTCAGAGATCAGTCCTGGGGCCAGTCTTCTTCAATATCTTCATCAGTGACATTGCAGATGGACTGGAGGATAAGGTTTGTCTGTTTGCAGATGACACCAAAATCTGCATCAGAGTAGATGATCCAGATGGGGTGGGCAGAATGAGAAGAGATCTGGATAAACTGGCAAAATGGTCAGAAAAGTGGTAACTAGGGTTTAACACAAAGAAGTGCAAGATCATGTACATAGGGAAGAGAAACACTGAAGCCACCTATAGGTTGGGAGTTGAGTTGCTGGCAATCACAAGGGAAGAAGGAGACTAAGGCATCATCACCAAAGATGACCTGAAATCAGCCAAGCAGATGACTAAAGCAGTATTTAAGGCTAGAGGGACGTTGGGGTGTGTTAGAAGGGGTATCACAAGTCATAAGAGGAAAGTAATAATCCTGGTTATGCCCCATCTGGAGTACTGCGTGCAGAACTGGAGGCCACACCTACACAAGGACATTAACAAAATGGAGGCAGTCCAGAGAAGGGCAACCAAAATGGTGCAGGGACTGCATCAGAAAACATATGAGGACAGATTAACAGAGTTCAATATGTATATCCTAGAACAAAGGAGGAAAAGAGGTAATAGGATTGAAACATTCAAACATCTTAAGGACATACAAGGTCAAAGAGTCAAACATGTTTCAATATAAGAAAAATAACAGGACAAGAGGACACAGCATGAGATTAGAGGGATGACGATTAAGGGGAAATGTGAGGAAGTTCTTTTTCACAGAAAAGGTGGTGGATGCATGGAATGGCCTACCTCAGGAAGTGGTGGATATAAATACAGTGCAGGGCTTCAAACAGGCATGGGATAGGCATAAGGGAGCAATAAAGATGAGTATGAATAGATAGGCCATTGACAGCGTACAGGCCTATGGCACTTTCACAATGTAGAAAAAATGAGTAGACTGGATGGCCCTTGCAGTCCTTATCTGCCACCAACGTCTGTGTTTCTATGTTTCTATCACCACTTCACTCCTCCTACTGGTTGTACCCCATCCTATGCACCCAAGCATTCTGTTTGCCTTCCTCACTGCTTTTTAGCATTATTTGGCTAACTTCAGGTAATCGGATATGATAACCCCCAGGTCTTTCTCCTGACTTGGGTTGCTAGAACCTGACCCCATCCTTTATTCTTCTCTTGGGTTTCTGTGTCCCAGGTGCATTATGTTGCACATCTTAGGTTTGAAACCCAACTGCTAAACCCTTGACCATTCCTTAAGTAGTCTTAGGTCGTTTCTAAGATGACTGATAAGGTGGAGTTACTGCTGGTCAGAAACTTCAATTTACTAGATGTAGATTGGAGCTCCTACACTGCTACATCAGAAAGGAGTAGGGAATTTCTGTTGGCACTCCATGAAGTCGACCTAAGCCAGCTAATGGAGACCCTCACTAGAAAGGATGCGGTACTTGACTTTTTTCTATCAAACAATAACAGGGTCTCAAACATCCCTGTGGGAGCCCTTTTGGGATCTAGTGACCATAGGACTGTATCTTTCACAGTAAACAGGACTGAGACCATCAGTCACTCTACACAGAATGTCCTGGACTTCAGAAAGGCAAACTTCCTCAAAATGAAATAATGTCTAAGACTGAATCTGGGTTACAAGGCAGAAGGGGGAGTGGAAGAACACTGGATAAGACTGAAATAAGCGATAACTCTAGTCACATCAATGTGTACCAAGCTAGTAAGCAAAACCAAAAGTGAAGGAATCCACTCTGGTTTTCAAAGGATATACTGTAGAGTCTAAAATAAAGGGAGAAGAGCGATTCAGGAGATACAAGGAAACAAATCAGGCAGTGATAAGGAGGTATAAAGGAATTACTTAGACTCTTTACAATGGTAGGTAGTTAATTGAAAATGGTTATACTGTATATCTTTAAAGTTCAATGTGGTTTCCCTCTCAAGAGGACTTAATGGCTAGTCAGTACTCATGGGGAGGGGGGCAAAAAGTTTTCTCGAAGTCCTTTGCAATCAATGTTTTCCTTTTATTTGTTCACCCTAACATTTTGAACTTAAATGTGCTTTTTCAATGGCTTCCTTGTTCTAAAATTCACAATGCACATAATGGCCCAGATATTCAAAAGAGCTGAGCCATGCACAATAGGGTTGCGCCTGCGCAAGTCTGAAATTGCACCATTCAGCGACATTCAGCAGGAGGCAGTTCTGCCCCCCAAATCATGCTGAGCAACAGCGCAATGCTAAAGAAGGCATGCTCAACTGAAGGGGGAGGAACAATGCATAAACTGCACAGCCCGATATTCAGCCAGCCATGCAGAGTTATGCAGGCACAACCCACTACCTGTGCCTGCACAACTTTAAGCCAAAAAAAAAAAAGGATCAAGTCGAGGGCCACCCACAGGTGAGCTGCCGTATTGCAGGGTGCAACACAGTAGCTGCCACCTGTGGGTGGCCCCTGTTCCGTGCCCCGCAGCCCGATTGCGGGCATAATAATAACATAGCCTGATCATGGGCAGCAGAGTATTCCCCCTGCAGCGGCAGCCGATCGTGGGCATACAGAATTCAACCCCCGACTAGCCCGTCGTGGGCGTAATGTGATACAACCCCCAACTATGGCCAGTCGCGGGCATAATGTGGATTCAACCCCAAAGACCAATATCCTGGTGGTCCAGTGGACCCACGAAGCCCGATACGTGGGCATAAGGTCAACCCACCCCACAAAGTCCAGTATCCCTGGTGATCTAGTGGCCCCCACCGCCGACACCCCACCACCTCGCTCCACCCCATTAGCCGTGGACGGCAGCACCCCTGCCTGCCTGCCCCCACCGACTGACAGCTCGGTAGGGCTGCACACTCACTGGTTCAGAGCAAAGCCAATGGACATGCAACCATCCATACCAAGGCAGTCCAGTTATGTGAATGAATTCATTTATTCACATAACTGGACTGCCTGCATGATGAGCCATCGGTAACTGCCTGAACCAATGGCGTCGCAGCCCTGCAACATCGTCAGTCACAAGCGGAGGGTGGCAGGCGGAGTGGGGTGCTGCCCACCGGCTGGCGGAGGGAGCAGGGTGGTGGGGCTCCGTGGGTGAGGTGGGGTGAAACCACTAGATCACCAGGATATTGGATTGATGGAGGTGGGTTTATATTATGCCTGCGATAGAGCTCGCGATCCACTGGACCACAGAGATATTCAACTTTGTGGGGGTGGGCGTTATGCCATGCGATCGAGCTGCTGAAGTGAAGTCCGTTATGCCCATGATCGGGCTAGTCGGGGGTTGAATATTATGCCCGTGATCGGGCTAGTCAGGGGGTGTTGAACTACATTATGCCCGCGATCAGGCTGCAGGAGGCGTCGGTCCCCGACGGCTGCTGCCTGGCAGGGCGCCAGGTGCAAGTCGTCTGGGATCAGCACACCTGCATGCTAATGGCAGGCAAATGGTGCCGTAATTAAATGCAAATGGCCCCCCATGTGACTTGCTTAAATTATGGCCCCATCTGCATGTCACTTTTTGAATATCGCAGGTTTGTGCATGGCGTAATGGAACTTGTGCCACTGCATCTGAATGCTCCACTCTGACCACTTGCGGTGGCGCAAGTTCCACTCCACCATGCACAGTGGCTGTGGCCAGTGGGCGATATTCAAAGGAGTTGCTCAATAGCGCAGCTCCGTTGAATATCGCCCTGGCCACACCCCTGCACAACTTTTTTGAGCAGCGCAAGGGCTTGCACCACAGAATGTCGCAGTTTGAATATTTGGCCCAATTAGTATATTTATATATAAACAGTTTTTATTTATTACATGTTCTTAAAAAAATCTTTATCTGGAACAATTACTATCTTAACAATACTTGATTGCCTTATTCTTGTTCCTATTAGAAATACTTTCAAGCATCATGATCCTATACTGCAATAGAAAAAAACTTCAGTATAACCAAGTGTATGTTTCACAGGTATTAATATCTTTCTATTTTTGACATAGTTTTTTTACTTAGTTTGTGTTGAGTCACTATCCATTATTGCCTTGCAACTGTATTGTGCTGCTATAAGTCTGCTCCATCTCTCTTAGTTATAAGCCACATACCCTTAAATATTCTTGAGTTATTGCTTTTTTTGAGACCATGTCCACTGAATTTATTTTTTATGCTAAAAACGTTGTAGTAACAATATTCTACACCCTTGTTATTATTTATGTGCTAGCAGGTGCTTCAATCATTTAATAAATCTAGTGCTTTAGAATGCAAGTAATCTTATGTTATCGTCCTGTGATTCTCGTTATTTGCCTTGTGTTTCTGCATGCTTGCAATCTTTTTTTACCTAAACAAGTATTTAACAACATTCAATTATAATCCATCTATATTGCCGGTCTCTCAGCCAGTGTAAGTTTCATTCATAACTTATCTGAACATTTAGTTTAATTTCTTTTACCTGTTTATTTAATTTATCTATCTTGCCAGAGCACTTCATTTTGTTTTTTTCCTTACTGTATATCTATCAGTTATATCAGTGAACCACTGCATTTCTGTAATGGTGAAAATTAGTAAAGGTTAGTTGGTATTACAGCATTACCAGGTCTGCTCTTTCAGAATATTGCTTGCACAGAGGTTTAAATGTTTGTTTGGGCCATTTACCTGGATTCATTTGTCCTGGTGTCCTTGCCTGCTTGTAGCAGTTTATTTTGCTATTCTCTGTTCTTTTAGGCAGACCAGCAGGTTGTCTGTAAGGCCAATAATTCCTTTTTAAATGTGTGCTCTGTCTGCAAATAATACTTTGACTGGTTCCTAAAGGTTTTAGAGTTTACCTGGCGTTCTGTTTCTGGTCCTTTGCTCTGCAGTTACTCATTAGTTTACGTCTCGATCTTAAAATGTTAGTTAAAATATCCCACATTTCTGCTTTATCAATCATTTTTGATAATCTCCATCACATGCTGGTGGTTGTACAAGTTCTAGTCCCAGAACCTCAGTGATGCTCCTGTGTCCCCTCCTGTGAATGTATAGCAACTTGCGATGTGTCATCATGTCTCCTTATATCGCTTTTGTGTTCTTTTATTCCTGTTTTAAGTGCTCTTGTTATTTGTTCCACATATAAATGGTCACAGGGGCACTGGAGTACATATGGGGATACTAAGGCTAAACAGCAGAGGCTAGTCTTTGCAACTAAATATAATAGTAATTTCAGTGGCATGAAAAAATAATATAGACTTAGCACCTCTTGACTATTAAGAGTGATCAACCACAGGTCTTCTACAGAAGACCATTAGTAGCCACAAAAAGTTGATACTTTAAAAGATAGATTAGTAAGATTGCAGTTCAAGACCCCTAGACAGGAAATACACACAGTCGCTTGTTAGGACCACTTAAACCAGTGATAACACCCAGTGGACGATGTTCAGTGTGTGGGCATACCACCAAAAAATATATTTTTAGACACCCACACACAGGTCAGGAGTTCCCTATAAGACAGTACATTAACTGTACATCAGAAGGAGTCATAGTCCGCTGGCAGTATAGCCTAGAAGTTAGATGAATGAGGTGTGAATGAGCTTGATACATCCAGCAGACCAGACCTGGGTTTGATTCTCATGACCTCTACTTACATCCTGTGACTCTGAGCAAGTCACTTAATAGCCCAGTGCTCCCAGGTCGACCCTGAAAACAGGCACTTGTGCCAAGTGGGCCTTACCCAGTTACCAAAAGATTAAATAAATACATGTACTCCAGTGCCCCTGTGACCACTTATATGTGGGACAAACCACAAGAGCACTTAAAACAAGAATACAGGAACACAAAAGTGATATATGGAGACATGATGACACATCACAAGTTGCTATACATTTCACACAGATGGGCACACGGGAGCATCACCGAGGTTCTGGATACTAGAACTTGTTCAACCACCAGCATGTGGTGGAGATTATCAAAAAATGATGGATAAAGCAGAAATGCAGAGGATATTTTACCTAAAAACTATTAGATCGAGACTTAGGAAGGAACACTGAAACTAACTAATGCCTGCTGACAATACATACCAGCAAGCAAAGTAAAACACACAGAGAGTGCCAAGATAATATCACACAAAAGATTTGCTGGTATGACACTTGAGGGCATGCTCTGGTTACCTAGTAGCCAGTGATATTATCCCCCCTCTTTCGATTAGCCCTTCTCCCCAGCCTCA
This sequence comes from Neoceratodus forsteri, assembly GCA_016271365.2. NCBI lineage: Eukaryota > Metazoa > Chordata > Ceratodontiformes > Ceratodontidae > Neoceratodus > Neoceratodus forsteri. The sequence continues at coordinate 454,751,215 of CM028137.1, forward strand.
ATGAAATATTTGTAGTGTGATAGGAAATATCAATATAACATACTACAGCCTGTAGCATCTGGAAAATTAAATAAAAAAAGGTGGTAAAATGCAACCATAATTAAAAACAAAAAATTGCCTGAAGTCTCTCACCATGAATCAGCTAGGCACAACAAGCCATGAACTAGGAGGTGCAAGGATTGTAAATACTTGAGACATTATAGTGGCTATTCAAAAGTGTTTTACAGAGATAGAGTATATCAGGTTCTGAATTTGTTAAAAAATTTCTTCCTGAGTAAATGGCATCTACTTAAAGCACAGCAGTAACTAAAACTGATGATCTCCAACATGTAACAGTATTGCTACAGCCTGATCACAGGAGCTATGCTTCCAGCATAGCAGAATGTTGCCTAGCAACATAAATCAATGTGCTTCAGCATTGGTAGTTGCAACAATACATCACGTACCTTGTGAGCAGGCTGGAGAGGATTTACTGGCACACCCACTTCAGGTAAAAAGTAATGCGCAACGGCATACAAACATGTGGCACAAGCAGAGCAAAGGACCAGAAACAGAATGCCAGGTAAACTCTAAATCATTTTAGGAACCAGTCAAAAATATTATTTGCAGACAGAGCACAAGTTTAAAAGGAATTATTAGCCTTACAGATAACATGCTGATCAGACTAAAATAACTGAGAATAGCCACATAAATTACCACAAGTAGGCAAGGATGCCAGGACAAGCAAACCTAGATAAATGTCCTAAACAAACATTTAAACTTACATTTAAGCAATATTCTAGAAGGGTAGACCTGGTAACGCTGTAATACCAACTAACCTTTATTAATTTTCACCATTACAGAAACACAGTGTTTCACTGACATGATTGATAAAAGGAAAAAAAAATCCACTGACAAGATAGATAAATTAAATAAACATGTAAAAGAAATAAAACAAAATGTTCAGATAAGCTATGAATGAAAGTTACACTGGCTGAGAGACCGGCAATATAGATGAATTATAATTGAATGTTTTTAAATACTTGTTTAGGTAAAAAAAAAAAAGATTGCAAGCATGTGGAAACACAAGGCAAATTGTGAGAATCACTGGAAGATAACATAAGGTAATCTGCACTCTAAAGCACTAGATTTATTAAATGATTGGAGCACCTGCTAGTGCAACACAGATAATGACAAGAGTGTAGAAATCTGGCACTGGCTTTGGTAGTGCAGTGCAGGAAAACATTCTGGGCAGTATGTGAAAAATGACAGCTGTACAGTTCATAAGAGGTGTAATAAAATGCAGGTGCTGAAAATGTGGCATGTAAATATAGCAAATTTGCGAAGTTACAAGTGAAAAAGAAATGTGCAACGCACGGTTGGAACACAAACATTTTATGGGCATTCGACACCAAATTTTCAACATAGGAATTTTAGCACCTTTGCTCAATAAGCAGTGTCACTGTTATTTCAAACTGGCCCAAAAAGTGATTTCCAGAGTGACCACACTATTCTGCTACCGAAGTGCGAAAACACATTTTGGGCAAGATGTGAAATAACAGCTGTACTGTTCATCATGAGGTGTGGAAAATGCCAATGGTGAAAATCCAGAGAGTGAAAATATTACAATGCACGGAAGATGAGCGCATGCAACTGCCAATGCACACTTGTACTACGTCATTTTATGGAGTGTCATCACAAATTTTCAACATAGGCACTTCTGAGAACCTCTGCTCATGAACTGTGTCACTGTCATTTTCATAATCTGGCCCGAACACTGATTTCCCACAGTGACTGCACTATTGTGTGCCGGAAGTGTGGAAATACATTTTGGGCATGATCTGGAAAATGGAAGCTGTACTGTTTACAAGGAGGTGTACAAAAATTACAATGTTAAAATCTGGGGTGGAAATATTGTGAATTTGTGAAGCAACAAGCCTGCATAACAACTACGCAATGCATACTCATAAAACAGTCATTGTTTAGAGTTTTTCCACCAAATTTGCAACATAGACTTTTTGAAAGGCCACCTCATGAACACTGGCACTGTTGTTTCGTTAATCAGTCCCGAAAGGTGATTCCATGCAGTGACTGCGAAATCACCTTTTGAGGTCGATTAACACCATGATAGAGATAGAATTGATGAGGAGGGGTCCCAAAAACCCCATGTTGAAAATTTGATGCCAAAATTCCAAAAAATGCCTGAGATATGCAGCAAAGTCGAAAAAAACCCTACTCATTCCATTATACAATTTACTAGCATTTCCTCAGTTCACGGTCTGCTTTGAAGAGTGTAGACATGTTCCTGGTCCACCAAAGATCATTGTGCCAGACTCCGGAGGTAAGTATGGGGTGAAGGTGGGTATGGGGAGGCAGGGTGCGCAGTGGGTGGGGGAGGGTTTTGGGAGGGTGGCCAGGGAGACCGCCGAGAGACCGTTTCCTTCTTTACAGGGAAAAAAAAATAAAAGACATTGGGGGACCAATTTTATTTTTAATAGGTGCTTTGGCACACCGGGGTGGGCTCCCAGCATGCACCTGTGTGTGTGTGGGTGGGTGCTTTAGCTGACGGGGGATTGGGAACCCCCATCAGCAAACAAGGAAAGGGGGTGGAGCCGCAGGAGCTAAGGGGGATTGGGCACCCCCTTGGCAATCAAAAAAATGGAAGGGGGACCACATTATGCTGACGGGGAGTGGGCTCCCCCATCAGAAAAATTCAAGGGGTGGGAGGGATGGATACATGCTGATGGGGATTGGGCACCCCTTCGCAAAGAGAAACTGTTGGGGAGGGTGCATGATGCCGAGAGGGATTGAGCACCTCAGCAATCAAAAAGGGGCATTATGGGGGTTACGCAGTGCCTATGGGATGGGCACCCCATCGGCACACAATAAAGGAAGGGGTTGACAGGCAACAGTGGCAGTCACTGCCACCATGTTACCTGCACATAGGAGAGGCATTTGTGGTCATGCTGCATGAGGCCTCGCTCTCGCTGCAGCGGACCTTTGTCAGATCTCTTCACCTCATTAGCCAGGCAGGGTGTCGGCCCCTGCTGCTGGCTGATTGGGGAATGCGGGACGCACCTACTTGTGCATGCCCTGCATTTGCCCAACAGCGACCGCGCCTCCAAATCTCCACTGCCGCAAGATGTTGGCTGCACAAGCATGCCAACATAAAAACTATGTCAAAAATAGAAAGGTATTGTTACCTGTGTAACTTACAGTACACTTGGTTATGTTGAAACTTTTTTCTACTGCAGACATGATGCTTGAAAGTATTTCTAACAGGAACGAGAATAAGGCAATCAAGTATTGTTAAGATGATAATTGTTCCAGATAAAAAATTTTTAAGAACATGCAATATATAAAAACTGTTTATATATAAATATGCTAATTATGTGTATTATGAATTTTAGAACAAGAAAGCCCTTTTGAAAAAGCACATTTAAGTGCAAAATGTTAGGGCGAACAAATAAAAAGAATTACTTAAAGAGGCCAGGAAGGCAATTTAGACTGCAAAGGATCAGACATAGAAGGGACGAGAGGATAGCAAAGGGGGTCCAACATGGTGGCATAACTTTCTATCAGTACATGAGGGAGAAAAGAAAGAGCAAAGGGGGGAATAGTTAGATTAGTAAAAAATGAGGGCCAGCATACAGAAGCTGATGGGTTAGAAAGCAGAGGTACTGAACAAACACCTCTGCTCAGTTTTCACACAGGAAGAAGCAGGCAAAGGACTATCACTACACAGAAAAGAACACCACCTATGGAAATAGTCCTGTATGAACTCAAGAAATTGAAGGTCTACAGAGCAATGGGGCCAGACAAAATACATCCAAGGATACTGCAGGAGCTTGGTGAGGAACAAGCAGCCCCACTGGTGGAACTCTTCAACAAATCACTGGAGTACAGAGAAGTCTCAGAAGACTGGAAAAAGGCTACAGTAGTGCCCATGTACAAGAGTGGCAGTAGGGAAGAAGCAGGAAACTATCACCCAGTCAGCCTCATCTTGGTAATAGGAAAGATAATGGAATCCCTACTAAAGAAAAGGATAGTGGCATTCTTAGAAGTGAGTGGACACCAGAACCCAAAGTGACATAGCTGAAGGTCCAGCCAGACAAACCTAATCGAATTCTTTGACTGGGTCACTAAAACGGTGGCCCATGGAGGTGCAGTGGACGTGGTGTACCTGGATTTCACAGGACCTCTCAGCTCCATCCCACACGGGAGGCTAATAAGCAGGCTGGAGCACATGGGCATTGGGTCAAAAATTGAAAACTGGATCCAAAACTGGCTAGATGGGAAGACTCAGAGGGTATTGGTAAATGGCACACTGTCAGAGGAGGGTAGAGTGACAAGTGGTGTTTACAGGGTTCAGTGCTGGGACCAATCCTTTCAATGTATTCATCAGTGACATAGCTGACTACCTAAATGGGAAGTTGTGCCTATTTGCAGATGACAAAAAGCTCTGCAGTGGAGTGGACACAGTTGAAGAGGCTCAAAGGATGGAGTCAAACCTTAGGAAATTGGAAGAATGGTCAGGGAATTGACTGTTGAAGCTCAGTGCCCAAAAGTGTGAGATTATGCACCTAGCAAGATGCAATCTAAGAAGGAAATATTTTCCAAATGGGGAACAGTTGGTGGTAACAAAACATGAGTGTGATCTTGGAGTTATCATCACTGTTAACATGAGGGTCGGCAAACAATGTGAATGGGCTGCACAAAAGGCCAGCGGCATCTTGGATAGCATGGGGAGGGGCATAACCAGTAGAAAAAGGGTGGTGATTATGCCATTGTACAGGTCCTGGTGAGGCCTAATATGGAGTACTGTGTCCAATTCTGGAGGCCTGACCTTAAGAAAGATATAGATAGATTAGAGACCATACAGAAAAGGGCAACAAAAATGGTGTATGGTCTACATCACAAGTCATATGAGGCAAGGCTAAAAACAGCTCAATGTGTGTATTCCCTGGAATGAAAAAGGGATAAAGGGGACATGATTGAGATTTTCAAATATCTGAAGGGTATCAACAAGGTACAGGCACATGATCTGCATCAGGTAAACAATTGTGCCCGGACCTGAAGTCACAACACGTGCCTGAAGAGTGGTAGGTTCAGGAGCAACATAAGGAAGTTCTTCTTTACAGAAAGGGTGGTGGAGCCTTGGAACAACCTCCCCTGGAGGTGATGGCGTCAAAGACAGTCAGAGAATTCAAGCTGGCATGGGAAAACAGTGTGGCAAATTTAAGATAGCAGCCTTATGGGGGGGGGGGGAGTTAGTATACATGGTCCACATGGACCCCATCTGCTGACAAATTCTGTTTCTATGTTTCTGTGTTTCTATGTGGCAGAGTCACATATGACTGTGGATATTTGTTGTGCACTTCCTGATCTGTCCCTTTCAATTACAGCACTATAATAAATAACATTATACAGACATTACTTCATCACTACTGTGCAATAAGCACATTATTATGACTCAACAAGCCACACTGTTAAGCTCATTGCTATTTTTTGTAAATTTAATTTTATTGAAACTTTTTTCTTTTCCAACAGGCACAAGTTCATTGTTTGTACATAGCAACAACACCAAGGTTAAGTTCATGGTTTTAGAAATAATAAAATATTTTGAAAATATCATACTTGCGAGCCCTTTTTCCCTTTTAATTAATCACAACTTTCTCAGGTCACATTTCAAATTGTTACAGTCAGATGCAAGCCTTCAGGCTGATGTGTAGCAGGGGTTAGAGATCAATGACAAATGCTGTGTGGGTCCCAGTCCACAGGTCAGGGGGCATGGCTTGTGTCATTCCCTGATCAGAGTCTTGTTCATTCCTAAAGGACAAAATCTGGGTCCTCTGACATAATATGTAGTATCCACCTGTTCCACTTTAAGGCACAAAGTTCAGAGCTGTCATTCAAATTGTGAGAGATTCTCTCGGCCCTATATATATGATTAACTAGTGTCCTCTAGGTTGTCAGGGTAGAACCTGTGTTAACAGCCAGCACTTGGTGATGGCTTTTTTTGTAGCTAGAAGAAGTACCTCAATTAGGCAGTGGCTATGGGAATCCCTTCGTTCCTGTGGGATGATGTGCAGGGGAAAGAATTCTCCTGTGAAGAGGACCAATTGTCTAAAGAGTTCCTCAAGTTCTCTGGGGCACTGCCAAAATACATGAGCATGGTGGGCATTGGTATCTCCACATTGTCGCCAACACTCCACCATTTTGGTGGTGTGGTAATGGGAGGCTATGGCTGGAATGCTGAAGAATCTTAACAGTATTTGCCATATGAACATCCGCCAGAGATATGATTGAGTAATTTTAGAGGTTGTAAGGCAGGAGGTGTTCTACTACCACACTGTATGAGAAAGAGCTCATCAGGCTCAAAAGCATTTGGCTTGTACTGGTGGTGCCACTTTACCTTTTAGCATCATTTTATTTGTACTTTAATAAAGTACAATTTGCATCAGACAACCAATACCATGCTTTCCAGGGTCTGTGGCAGTCTTAGCTTGGTCTTTCTTTGATTGATTGACATACAAGGGGATAAAGGAACCCACACCCTTTATCACAGGGCAATCTGGAGTAGAGGGAGTAGAATGTTGCTCTTTTTCATGCTGTACTAGCATCGAAAAGGGCTGAAGCACAGGTGATTTAATGGCTGAAGTTGGAGCTATGGGAGCAGGAGTCAAGTATGGATGAATGCCTTCACCAATATGGTATTCTGGTGATTGCACAGAGTAAAACAGTCCAGGATAAAGATTGGGCATGTGTTGATTTGACACAGTCAGTTGTGAGTCAGCCTGTTGCCCCATATTACCAAGCAAGAGTATCTGTGCCCTATGACAATACTCCACCACATACCATGTTTTGGATGGGGCAGAACACCCCAACATATGTGGCTAGGTCATGAGTTACTATTCCCCAAGACACCAACACCAACAGGTGAAAGGGAATGTGGGTCATATAGTACCTCCACTCCCCAGAACATCCAGTGCCAGACCCACAGCCTTAGTCTATGACATACCTTGTGCTAAGTCCATGACACCATGTTAGGGTCACAGTGGTCATAGGGGACATAGAGGAAGGCCTTTAAGATTGATCCTTATGTAACATGACTCTGGTAGCACAATATGGAGAATACTGGTTGGGCAACTATGCATAGCCAGCCTGTGCTGTCACTGAGAAGAGGTTCTGATTCTGTTAGACCTCAGGCGAAAGCTCGAGGAGGTAATATAGAATCATAACCCTGGGGTGATAGCTCAGGCTGGTTGGGCCGTTGCCCAGTCAGTATTTTTATAGTGTATAGTGACCCCAAAGTCGGCAATAAGAACAATAAAAAAAAACTTGAAAAGATTTGAATGTAATGGGCTCCTCTTCCACTTTCAGAAAAACGCTGCTGCCATCCTGTCAGAAAATTTACTGTTCAAATTCTGAGATGTACACGTGGTGGTTTTTCCTTTAGTTAAACTGCTGGCTTGTGCATTCTTAAAACAGCCAAGATGTTGTTGTTGTTGATGTATGTGTAACAAGGGAACACTATACACTATATAACTACAATGCTGCCACAGTGTGCTGTGCTTAATACTATGGCTCCACCCTCATATCCATTGATATAACCTTTATATTGTCCACCAAAACAGAGGTTGCTGTAATTATTTCTGTGCCTCACCAATAGTTATGCAATAAAGGCATGACAGGGGTGCATTACATGGTGGGATAATGGCCCACCTTAGGTGGAGTTAAGCACGAGGTGAAGCCAAGTGCTTCCACCACCAAGGAGGGCAATTAGCCCACCATAATGCACTCCCTGGAGTGCCTTATTGCGATTATGAAATGGGTCCATTTTAGCAACTTGTATGTATTTCTTACACATATTTTTGTTGAGCTTTTTTCAGCTGGGATGTTTTGCTGGGATAACAGCCCAGCTGAAAGTACTTCTTGGCCAATCAGGAGCCAGCATTCTTTCTACCCATTTTATAACAGTTGTTATATTTGTGTTGCTCCATTTGAAATGTTCACTGTGTTGCCCCTAATCAGAGGATGTTGTGGGTACTTGTATTACTGCCAAACAAAGATGACTAGTTTGTGTTGCCCCATCCCTGTTCCTTTTGGTCTTTGAGGCTAACCACCTTGCCATGGTACAGGGGCTTATCAATTCATGAGATTTTACTAAAAGCCAGCCATTTTCTGACTTGGTCATTACTGTAGTCGGTATTATAAAAGTCCTAGATATAACTTAACAGTGTGTTATGCTGTTGTTACTTACCTACAAGGAGTGAAGTTCTGCTGAATGAGCTTTACCTGTATTTCCTGGAATATCTGGCCAGTCGGTAATCCCACCTTTGTAATGGCTGATCAGCAGACTAATCCACCATGTCCAGATACAGTTTTCTGTTGCCCTCAGAGTACTATACTGGAATTCCATGGTTTAATACCATATTTTATAGGATACAAGAAGCAAATCATATTTTGCAGGCCTTACTTTTGCTGTACCGTAGGGCACCATTGGGTCTACCAAGATATTGGAACATCACCGTCCTGCTGGCAGGGCCGGCAGTATAGCCTAGTGGTTGGAGTAACATGCTGTGAATAAGCTTAGAACGTCCAACGGAGCTGGGTCTGATTCACACAAGCTCAGCTTGTATACTGTGTATCATCAGCAAGTCACATAACCTCCCCAGTGTTCCCAGGCCATCCCTAAAAACAGGCCTTTTGTCTAGTGAGCCTTACCTGGTTACCAACAAATAAGAAAAAAAAAGATCTTACGTGTGCCATGCACCAATTAATTATGTTGCAGATTATTATGTAGGCTTCTACTATATCCCTTCTCTGCTGTAGATGCTGTGCAGATGACAAGTGCCATTAGCCATTAGTTCAAGGGTATGTACTGTCTCCTGTGGATACCAATGAACAATTAAAATAGATGTAGCATGCCTACTGAGTTACATGTATTTATATGTGTGTACATAATGTATGTGTAAGTGTGTGTATATTTGAACTTATTGTACTGATGAGCAATCTACTTTCTTTGTCCATAGTCTCGAACATATGGCACAGGCATGGGTGAGCCATATGTGGGCATTTTGTGCCCCACCCATGTACTGTGCTTCCACATTAGTGATCCTCTCTGTTGCATCACATGCAACCTTCATGTTGGGAGAGTAGAAGCACTTCCTGCTCATGTACACACCACCCATTCTCACTGGTGGTGATCATATGGCCAAATGGGTGTGTGCAATGACTCTGACAACAGAAGGCATGTGAGCATATGTGTGGAACTCATGCATGGTGGTAGCTCACTAGATATCTGTAGTGGAGAATTTGATGTACTCTGATGTACTCTGATACCATGCTGGTAAGCACATTGATGAACTGTGTTATTACGCATGGCAATACAGGATATTTAATGCCAGCTGAATCAACTGTGGGGAGTTGAAATTTGCCTGTTGCCAGGAATCATATTTTTGCCGTCACTTTCGGTGCCACACTTATAGCTTGCCAGTGCTAGGTTTCACTTTGAAGGTCTTCCATCAGGAGAGCATTCGGATTTGTCAGCATGTCTCAACTGAGCCTGTACTGGGCCACAGTCTGGTGACCAGTAAGTTCCATGAAGGTTTGACTTTGATGTAATACTGTTAATGCTGCATACAGTTATGGCCATGTCTTCTGCCATGCTCCCTAGCAGCATAGTCACATTTATTTCTCCAGAATCTGGAAATTTGGACCATGCAACCCTTTCTAATATGTTGCTCACTGTGAATTTGGGAAATTATGATAATCAAAACATTTTTTGTGGTCTCAGCAGCAAAATATATATGAAGGAGGTTTTCATTTTAAGGGTAGCTTCTTTCATCAAAGTGGAGTCCTTACAGATTCCTTACACTATAATTAAACCAAATAGTAGTAGACTTTGGATTGCTCTTTGAAACTAAATTGCCATGATCTAATCTTAAAACAATAAACAGGTGGTATCAACTGGCAGAGCACGTAAGAGTCCAGCTGTTGATAATATTTCAGCTACTTCTAAAGTAATAACATAAACTGATTACTTCAACATGCGAAGGTCAAAAGTCAACTGGGACAAAGTACAGAGCACAACTTGTTTAGAAAACATGCTGTGGTTTAAGGATAAATTGTCACTGGAAAATATGAGTCACTTCCTCTATAATGCTATTGAAAGAGTTTATAAGAGACTATGCCTAATGAGGCCTATTCACTCAGCCCTGGTTGCAGATGTGTGGCATGTAATGTGATGCGTGCAATGGTATATGATAAATACCACACATATAACACTGCATTGGCATTCATGAATGACAATGAGCTGACTGAGGATTCCATGTCATAATCGTGAACACAGAACTGTGACCCGCCGAACAGCAAATCCATATTGCTGAATGCAATATGCGCTCACCATGCTCAAGAATGAATGGGCAACACAGTGACAGCACTATACAGTGCCATAAGAGGACAACATAACTCAGTGTTTAATGTGGAGTTCACCCCACACCACCATATTATTATAACCAGATCCAGGTGCGGTGCATCTCAGGAATGGAGAAACTCATGGGGACACCTCAGGCAGGGCCGCCTATCAGAAGGGAAGAACAGTGTTGGAGAACAAACTCAGGGACAGAACCTCTAAAAAGACTTCACCCTCAAACAACACCCACTCCACACATTAAAAATAGTAGCACAACAGGTCCAAACCCTGGTCATTGGCATCAGTGGTTGTAACCCTAGCCAGTGCACCACAGCAGTGAATCAGAACTGGCCTGCTCAGCACTATCCCATCCAGAATCCATCCTCCCATGCTTTTACCCTTCTGGAAGTTGCTGTCTTTTAACACTCACTCTACCCTCGCTCTTTCCTCACAGTCGTTCCTGTCACATTTGCCGACAATGTATTACTCAACTTTAATTGCTCATGCTCAGTTGCCCTTATAATGGTATACCCCAGCATAGGGAGGGAGGATGTGTAGCTATGTACCACAGTATGCATGTCCCTTGGGGTGTGGTCGCATAGTGGTGTGCGCTCGGCACTGTACGTGCATGCAAAACATGTAATATGTCATCCAGGCATGTGAACAATGAGGTGCAGCAGAACATGAGGTGGAGGGCAGTTGTAAACCACAGCCAAGAAACACAGGCACACAAGGAGCAGCATGGAATGGCTGTCATACATGGCTCCAAAGACACTGCACCAGGTAGAACCTGCTGCATGGATACCCCAGAGCACAAAAGACGCAGGACAATTCCTGTGAGGATGCCCAGTGGTGGACATGGCAAACACTGGCACTACAGAATGTGCAGGACAGCTGGCACAACATACTGTAAGAGACAAACAAAATAAGAAACTCACAGTATGGCACACAGTCCACTGATGAACAATGGGGAGTGTCACAGAGGGCACCACTGGTATGTGTGACATGCACACAGAGGTGACAGCACACATAAGTGGGACTGACTGTTCCCCCAGCCAAGTGGCCAGGCAGTGCCTCTGGAAACAAGGGAAGGGCAACAGATCAGAAACCATGGAAGCAATGTCTGTCCCCCCCCTCTTACTGAAAGACATGGCTGACAACACATATGTGCAGACCACATATGGACACAGGACACAGCCAGTGTGGCCTGCTACCATACATGGCAGGCCCTGTGAAGAACATGGAGACACCCCATGCTCCAAGCATTTGTACAACTGTGAAGAAAACTAATGCAGGCCAGTGGCAATGGCATGGCATGGGCCCAAGGAATGGATGCAGGTACAGTGCAGCCCCATGGAACACCCAGGCACTTCCCTCACAAGCAGTGCCAGGTGCACTGCGGTGCCAGCCGAGATGTGTAATTAAGGGATCCACATCACCGTCACCCCTGCCATAGACCTGGATGGTGGACACACACCACCACCACCTGGAATGATAAAGACATCAGTGTAAGTATGAAGATACAGATTTATTGTATGAACAATACACGGGCCAAAAAGGCCAAATCCATCCTCCAACAAAACATGCCTCAGCCCTCATTGTCCACCAAATCACCATTGGATACAGCTGGCAGAGTGGTGGTGTACCCTGTGGTCCCAATACATAGTATCTGAGTGGTCTACAATAACCCTGGAAGAAAGAAGAGCAAGGACAGCCATGAGTAATGGGGACATGGTAAGACAACGCTAGCAACAGCAGACCCAATTATACATCACAGTCAACAGCTGTACATACCTTGGAGGCCCTGCTATGGCCCATAGTTCCCCCTATTTATCCTTGTAATGCACATCATGGGTGCCAACCCACCAAGAAAGGAAGAAGGGGAGCTAGAGTGTAACCTACCTAAACCTCAGCAGCACCCCAGCAGATGCCACTCCACTGTTCTGGACAATGATGTCTGGCCACCCATGGAAGTCCTGTGGAGACAAAAGGTAAGAGGAACAGGTCAGCAGCACAGCATACAACACTTATGACACACACAGACACCAACAGTAGCTGCACCACAGAGGTCACAGCATAGGAGCACCCATGGTGGACAGAAGAGAGTAACACTGCTGTGGGTGTGCAACAAGTAATAGGTATAAAATTCCAAATGGCTGGTCTCCGCCGTCCTGTTGTTAGTTGGTGGGTGCAGTTATAGGAGGTCAGTCCCAAACTTTGTAGAAAAAATTATTAACTGCACTCCAGAGACAAAAATATGCACAGCAGCCATCAAATATGGCACATTTAGAATATTTATTACTGAGCCAACTTGCTCTACAGATTTAAAATTGGTTAATTACACAGGCACAAAATCCCCAGCACTTCGCCTTCTCCTTTAGGCTTCATAAGGGGGTCACATTACTGAGATGTCAATACATTTTTATAGTTGATTTTCTATGACATCAGTATTCTATTAACACCTAATCCTCATTAAACAATTAACATGAAAATAATTTCATTAACGTTCTAAATGGTTGAAAACTGAAACAATGTAAATAGCTTAATGAAAAATCTTATAAAAATAACTAACCACTCACTAATATAGGACTATGTCTATTACATTATTTAAACATGTCCTTATCACTTTATTACAATACATGAAAACAATGAAAACAATAACGAGAACCATATATTCTAATTTATTATACAGAACATATCAGTTCAAATGCCTCAGTTGCCACCTGATATGTCCTTGCAATAAATGATCCAATAGATTGAATAGTTTCAAGAAAAATGTTACATTTTTTGAGGGGACAGTCTGACGGAATTAGGAAATGGACATCAACACAGAAACAGAAGGAAGGAAGAAGACACGTTGAGGAGCCAGAGGCAGAGGGAGATGTAAACTAAGAAGAACATTGCAAGTTTTAAAGAAACTGCATTACAAGTTATAAATCTTTCTAGTTATGAACTGTCTGAAGTCAAAACATCTGTATCAAGTAAAGATTTGAATTTTTCACCTATTCCAAAGCTTAAAGATTTTGATATACAGGTAAACTTATACAATTTTGGGGAAAATCAAATTAAGATTTTTTAGTTAAAAGAATTAAACGTGTATCACAGGACACTATGAGGTACTCAGAAGTAATGGAGGAATCATTTGGGAAGATCTGAACTTTTAATTCTGTCTGAAATAGAAGATCAGAGCCATGAGAGCGAGATTGGGCTGAGGTGGGAGTAGAACAAATGGACATTTGTGATGAAAATAATTTCAATGCATTGTTAGAACTGTGGCAGAATAACTATGTTAATGACAGCAACAGTGATATCATAACACCGTTTAACAACAGTATAAATGCACTTTTCAAAAAAAAATCTATTTTCTGTCCCACAGTCTTTAATAGCTCCATTTCAGCATTTCAGAAAACCATTTTACAACAGGTTAAGACAGTTTTGGAAACAGAGGGTTCCATTAATCACAACAGTACCCTCTTGGAAAGGAAAGCATTATTATCATTATCTGACAATAAAATAATTGGTGTTAAGCCTGCCGATAAGGGGGTAATGTTGTGACTATGGACAGAAACAAATATGAAGACATGGGGCTGGATATTCAAACTGCGCCATTCTGTGGCACAAGCCCTTGCGCTGCTCAAAAATGTTGTGCAGGGGTGTGGCCAGGGTGATATTCAACGCAGTTGCGCTATTGAGCAACTCCTTTGAATATTGCCCCCTGGTCACAGCCACTGTGCATGGCGCAGTGGAACTTGCGCCACCACAAGTGGTCAGAGTGGAGCATTTAAGATGCGGTGGCACAAGTTCCATTGCGCCATGCCCAAATTTCCGATATTCAAAAGGTGACAAGCAAATGGGGCCATAAGTTATGCAAGGTGCAGGGGGGGGGCCATTTGCATCTGCCACGGCCCCATTTGCATACCATTAGCATGCAGGTGCGCCGATCCCAACAACTTGCACCTGGCGCCCTGCCAGGCAGCAGCTGTCGGGGACCGATGCCTGCAGCCCAATACGGGCAATAAGTTAATCTCCCCCTCCCGCTGTATCGATCGGCGGGCATAACAGTAATGACCCCCTGACTGGCCCGATCGGCGGGCATAGATCAACCCCAAAAACCAATATCCTGGTGGTCCAGTGGACATGACCTGATCGTGGGCATAAGGTCAACCCCCTACAAAGTCAATTTCCCTGGTGATCTAGTATTCCCACCACCCACCCACAGGCCCCACCCCGCTCCCCCCATCAGCGGTGACGGCAGCCTCCACCCGCCTGCCGCCCTGCTGCCGCCCGATTGACAGCTCAATAGGGCTGCCGCCCATTGGTTTAAACAGAGCCAATGAGTGCATACTCCTCATATGGCAGTCCAAATTTGTGAATAAATAAATTCATTCACATATCTGGACTGCCTTATCTGACTTGACTGCACGCCCATTGGCTCTTGCTCTGAACCAATGGGCGTGCAGCCTCACTGAGCAGTCAGTCGGCGGTCAGCAGGTGAGGGTGGGGTGCTGCCGCCCACTGGCTGACGGGGCGGGTAGGGGCCCTTGGGTGGGTGGGTGGGGCCACTGAGATCACCAGGAAATTGGACTTTGTGGGGGTTGACCGTAATGCCCACGATCGGGCTTTGTGGTCCACTGGACCACCAGGATATTGTCTTTGGGGGTTGAATTCCATTCTGCCCGCGATCAGGCTAGTGGGGGGTCATTTCTGTTATGCCTGTGATCGGCCAGTGGTGTTCATTTCTATTTTGTCCGTGATCGGGCCAGTGGGGGTTCATTTCTATTCTGCCTGCGATCAGGCCAGTGGGGAGGGGGTTGTTCAGTTATGTTCTGCCGAGATTGGGCTACGGGGTTACTATTATGCCCGCGATCGGGCTGCAGGGGGCACAGGGAAGAAGTAGGGGCCACCCACAGGTGGCAGCTGCTGTGCTGCGCCTGCAATGTGGCAGCTCACCTGTAGGTGGCTCTTGACTTACTTTTTTTTTGTCTCAAAGTTGTGCAGGCGCAGGTTGGGGGTTGCGCCTGCACAACTCTGCACAGTCCGGCTGAATATCGGGCTGTGCAGTTTATGCATGGTTCCTCCCCCTCCAGTTGAGCATGCCTTCATTAGCATTGCGCTGTTGCTCAGCATGACTTGGGGGGCGCAACTGCCTCCTGCTGAATATCGCAGAATGGCACAATTTCGGACTTGCACATGGTGCAACCCTTTTGAATATCCAGCCCATGGTGTTTAAATTGCTTAATGTACCTTCAGGCTATGTACAGTTATCTGGTAATCCAACTCTGAAATATAAGGTTTGAACCTGGGAGATTACTGCAATCAGCAGTGGATGTCGGTTCTATTTCTAATGAAGAACTAAAATATTTATATGATGACTGTCCAAATATGCCCTCATTATATGCACTACCTAAAGTACACAAGGATTCTATCTGTCCATCTGGCAGACCTATTATATCAGGTGTAGGTTCACTGACTGAAAGATTAGGAAATTTCATTGAATTTTTTGAAACAACATGTTTGCCAACTTCCATCCCATTTAAAAGACACAGGGGATACCTTTAGAGAATTTGTCAATTCTGAATGGAAGGACAGCTACATGTGGCTAGCAATAGATGTTGAAGATCTCTATACCTCGATTAGGCATACAGATGGCATAAATGCATGTCAATTTTTCTAGAAAACAGTGACTTCCACCTGCTATACCAATTGATTTTCTGCTTAGGCACTGGATTTTGTGTTAACACGTAATGGGCCAGATATTCAAACTTTGCCCGGGGCAAAATTAGCACTGCCCGGTGGGCAAACTTAGCCTGGAGCACAGAGCAAGCTATATTCAAAAGGAATAGCCCAGAGCAAACAGCTTCCGAATATAGCATGGTAATGAGGCCATGCAAACTGGGCTGGGAGTGCAGGGCAAACATAGCCCTGGAATAAGACAGCACTGAATAAAGCAACCAGGAAGTGCAACCCACAACAACAACAACAACAACACAGTACACAGCAATGTGAGGGCAGGTACAGACAAACTACATGGCAAATGTGTGTGCCAGCAAATTCATGGACTCAGTACAGCTGCAGGAAGCAGCAGATGTGAAAGAACAGTGATCAAAACTGTATAATATTCCCCGTAGCGTTAGCGCCACACTAACACATTAGCGCAGCATTAGCGTGGAGCTAAGCAGTTACACATTTGCCCGGAGCTAAAATGTGCCATATTCAAAAGTGCCATGCAAATGAGCCTACTTAGGTAGTCTCTGGGCAAACGACCGGATTAGTATCTCATTATACCCTGATTTGCATGCAGTTTGCCCAGCGTTACTGCAGGGTCCCACAAAGCCACCTGTAGATCAGTCTGGAAGTACAGGGGCTGACCAGGTCCAACCACAGCTCCACCTGTAGGTCAGTCTGGCAGTGCACAATGATAGCTGCAGGCTACATGTAAACAGTACAGCATAGTATAGCATAGCATATTGTACCCCAGGGGACAAGACAGCATAGGCACAGGTGGTGGTGGTGCTGCATGCAACTGTCACACTGTAGGGCATGCTACAGTGCACAGCAGACACTACAGTAGCAAGGGGGCCAGTAGTGTGAGGGACACAGCACTGCCTATGGTTTGTAGGGCAGTGATGATGACTGCACTGTACACAGTGACAGGCCCAACCTGCAGGTGTTTACTGACAGTGGACATTACTGTTACACTGTTGTGTGACCCACAGATGCTGTACCTGTGGCATGGGATGCTCACAGTGACATGTACATTTCTGGCTTTGTGTGCTGTGGCAGTTGTGCAGCTGTGCGGTATGTGGCGAGGGGGCATATATTATCCGAAAGACACACTAGTGTTGGGGTATTCCCAATACTGGCCCATGTGCACTGCATGATGTGTCCCAGCTTTGTGGCCACACATGGTCTGTGGCATGGCCTCGCCACCCAGACACGCTCCCCTCAACATCCTCCATGCACACAGTGCAGCATGTGTGTGCTGGCATCTGTTTGTGTCCACAGATGTGTGGTCTTCAGGTGTGTGCTGTATGGCCACACTGCCATGCTGTCCACTGGCGGCAGGGTCACCACTTACTGCCTGGCATGGCTGGGACTGGTGGCAGATGATGGCATCAGTGTGATGCCATCGGTTAGCAGCATGCTTCCTCTAGGTTTGACTTTATCTATGTGTCATATTTCTTTGTTAGGGTCGCGCAAAACCTGCGCTAAACCCACGCAAACACTGTGCAAAGCCATAGTGTTACACAAAGCTGATTGCCCAGGATTAGACAAGCTTTTCCTGGCGGTAATGTGCACCACGCTTAAGTGTCGCTAAGTCGCCAAGAAACCACTTAGCATGAAGCTAGTCATTGAATGTAGCATTGCGCCTGTATTCATGTCAGTTTGTCCTTGCATACATTATAATTTTGCCCGACGCTAATGCAGTTTGCCCACGTTATTTGGCCTTTTGAATATAGCAGACACACTCAATCCCGCCTAAACCTGCTCAAACGGTTTTTGCCCTGCAGCAAAGTTTTGAATATCTGGCCCAATGTCTTTACTTTTAAGGATGATTTTTATTTACAGTCTTGTGGAACTGCAATGGGGCAATAATGGCTCCATCATATGCAAATTTATTTTGGGACTTCGGGAATTTAAAACAGTTAATAATTCTGCCAATAATCCATTCTTTGCCAATATTATTAAACGGAAAATGTACATAGATGATTGTCTATGCATCTGGAATGGTACTGAGGAAATGGCTAATGAATTTGTTAATTGGCAATGTAAATGATCTAACCCAAAAGTTCACTTATCATTTGAATAAAACAAAAAATAAATGTTCTCAATTTGACCCTTACTAGTGACTGTAACACAAAAACAGCACTAAGAGTTACAGGAAAAACACAGCAACAAATTCAGTTGTCAGGCTTAATAGTGCACATCCTGTGAAATTAAGAAACTCCATTACCTTTAGTCAGTTACTCCATATTAGAAGGAACTGTACAGATGATGGTGACTTCAAAGCTCAGGCTAGTGAACTTAGAGAAAGATTTTGTGTCGGGGCTACAGTGATAAATTACTTACTGATGCATATGAACGGGTGAAAATAAAAACTAAGAAAGATCTAATAGCAATGGTACAGAAAAGTAAACCTGATAACATGATGTGTATGATCACATTCTGTACACAGTACAATCACAAAGCTGGCTCTAAAAGTAATATAATTTGGAAGAACTGGCCAGTTCTACTCAGTGATACCTCAGTAAGAAAGGCAGTAGGTCCGAAACCCTAAATAATTTTTAAGAAAGCACCGAGCTTAAAGGATAAAATTGTACGGCTTATTAAATTTACATAATGAAATAGTCATAGTCTTATATTACTGAGTGGTAAGTTATTTTTATAAGATTTTTTGTTAAGTTATTTAGATTGTTTCTGCTTTCAACCATTTAGAACTTTAATGAAATTATTTTCATGTTAAGTGTTTAATGAAGATTAGGTGTTAATAGAATACTGATGTCATAGAAAATCAACTATAAAAATGTATTGATGTCTCAGTAATATGACCCCCTTGTGATACCTTAAGGAGAAGGCAAAGCGCTGGGTGTTTTGTGCCTGTGTAATTGACCAAATTTAAATCTGTAGAGCAAGTTGTCTCAGTAATAAATATTCTAAATGTGCATTATTTGATGGTTGCTGTGCATATTTTTGTCTCTGGAGTGCAGTTAATAATTTTTTCTACAATGTAATAAGTGCACACAACATGCGTTACTCTGTGTTATAGCTTCTTAGGAACTGGACATGACAGTAGCATACAGTAGAGTTATAACACATCATAGTCCAGCTATGTGCCACTGGATTACTGCCACTGGAATGCTGTTGGGGCAATAATATCACACACATCGTGTATGACTTGGGTTTTTTGCTGCCGGGCACTGTTGTCAATCTCTGAGTTATTCTTTTTACCACCAGAGTGCCCCCAGGCTTTGCTATTTAAATATATAGAGGATGCAGGGGCCTTAATCGCTGGTGCTTCGACTATTAGATGGTAGACTGTCTGTGTGCTCTGTTAGTGCTGGCGACATTATAAATGCAAGCAACTTGATTATCACTATAGCATGGGTGAACCATAACACATTGACTTAGCCCCCAAGCTTCATTACCATCCATATGTTAACCCCTCAGGGGTCATTAGTATAGGTGGTGGAGGACACCCTCCACAGCATTCAGGAGTATACCCACAGTGCCCCACAGCTCATTTAGAAATGCTCCTGAATGCCTGTGCTGCAGCCACCACCAGGTTGAAATACAGAATGGCATTCTGGGTGTTGATGCCCACCTAGCATGCATGACCCTGCAAGTGTGTCAGCTCACAGATCCCTTAAATGAGGATCTACAGCTGTGACAGCAGCTACTCACTATGGTACACAGTGCAGTGGTAATGAGGTGGAGCTGTACATACAAGTGGTGCTGCAACCACCACGGGGTCCACAGGATGTGCCCCAGTCTACTCATGAATGTTTTCCTGTGGGAGGAATTGGAGAGGGAAAGGGCTATGAGGAAATGACACAGGCCTTGGATATTCAGGCCACATGCCACTATCTCTCAGCTCCATTATACACAATGCATGGAGCATTTCTGCTTTGACCATGATATGATATCTGGCCTCTGCCACATGCTCAGGAATAAGCTGGAATCCAAGACACGTACAGTATGTCATATGCTAAGTCCATTGAAATGTAGGAGTGTGTAACCTGTCGTACTATACCAATACCACTGGGTCCTTCCAGATGGTTTCTGGGGATGTCACAGGTGTCAGCCAGTCATTCATGTCAAGGGCCCTGCATCAGGTCATGGACACCTTACTGCATCTTGAGCATGACCACATGCAGTTCCCCATGTCTGCTGCAGAAATCTGTACCACTAAGGAGGCATTCCACACCATGCATGGCATGCTCAATGTATTGGGTGATATAGAGTGTACCCATGTGGCAATCAAGCACCTTAAATGGACAAGAAGGGGCACAGAAACAGAAACAGATCCACAGCATCAACTGTTAGCTATTTTGTGATGCAGATGTTATCATCATCAATATGTGTGCCAAGTACCCTAGGCAGACCAATGATGTCTACATATTTGATGGCTTCAGGCTGAATGGCCACCTCACATCATGTGGTGGTGTCAATGGGTAGCTTCTGGGTGAGTATGGACATGTAACTTACGTGACACAGCTGTGCGCACTGCTTTGGGAAATAAACATGTCCATTCTGTACCCAATGCCTAGGTGGCAGCAGATACCCACTCCAAACATTCCTGATGATGCCATTCCTGCTGCCAAAAAGAGAGGAAGAAGAGGCATACAACAAGGTACACAGGATGACCCGTGCCATTGTCAAGAGGACCATCAGAATGCTGAAGATATGGTTCCATTGCCTGAGTCACACTGGTGGCATGAAGATGCTGGCCTCTTGAAAAGCTTGCAGTATAATCACCACATGTGTCATGCTGCATAACATGGCCATGTGCAAATGGTTACCCATTCCTGAACAACAGGGTGCTGTCCCACATGGAGATGAGGAGGGGGAAGGTCTACAGAACCATTGTCTTAATGCATTTTCTGGCCATGTGGTATGCCATACCCTCATGTGTGGGTCATCAGGAGATTGGGTGTACACCACAGTGGACAATGAAGAGGCCTACACATCCTGAGTGCCCATAAAGGGGGTCCTGAGTGCCCTTCCCATGTCTGATGTGCACCTATCATCCATATCGTGGATGGGGATTAGAGGATTCAGTGTATGCTGCATCATTGAGCCAGCTGTTGGGCTATGTGTGGAGGAATATGTGGCAGTGACTCATTTATGACAATGGTAACAGCAGGACCCCACCATGAGGAACAGAGTTCATAGGTGTGACCCTTGCCCTGAAGGCAGGGTTTACAGAAGTGGCCCCCACACTGGGAAAAAGGGTTCATAGATGTGGCCCTTGCATCAGGGAGCAGGGTTCATAGGTGGGGACCCTGCCCCAGTGAGCAGGATTCATCGGTTTATAGTGTGATCATTAGAAGGGGGTATGTGTTGGAGGGGTTGTGCAGGGCTGTGTGGTGGGGCTGTATCTTGGGACTGTGCAGGTGTGCTTGTTCCACTGTGCTATGTGTTGTGTTTGTGGGTTGTCATAAGCTTCCTGGACTTTTCTCCCAAGTCATGCAGAGGAGTATTTGCCAAGGTGGTGTGTAGTTGCTTTGCCTTGATCCCCCGCATGGTCCACAGTTGGCAGATGGCCTTGGGCCCACTGTCCCTGTGTGAACTCCCTGGTCCACCAGCATGCAGGTGGTGTCGGACCCCTGGGTTGATGCTGGCCTCCATCTCCTGTGTTTCTGGTGGGCTGGCGGGTGCCTCTGTGTCTCTGTCCTGCACAGGTGTCTCTGGGCCTTCGGGGCAGGTGGGTGTCCGCTGGTCCATGACAGTAATAGAAATATCTATTTTCAGGCATGACACGGGAAAGGGAAAGCAAATACAGGCACATTTACAAAAGGTAGAATACATAAAAATACAGGCAACTTACGAAAGGTAAAGAACATATACAGACACCTGGAGTAAAGTACTTATTACATCCAAAATATAAGTAGAGATGGCAGTTGTATATAAAAATGGCAGTACATAAATTTACAATTAAAGAAGCTGATAAAAAGTACAATTTAGAGGTACATATCTAAATCCAGTGTGCATCAACCTCAAAATACTCATAAGAAACTGACATCATACAGTGGCCTGAAGTAGTACATCACTGCCATAGGGCAACATATGTTGAGTCAAAGAGGGTAGGGCTTAGAGGGAGTAGAGGAGCAATGAATAGCTAAAAAAGTGTTAAGAGAGTCATCATGAGGTAGATTGGTGTGTACAATGGGGAGCCTCAAGTAGGGTAGAAACAGGTGCATTGGTTGGAGGCTGGGAGGAGGTTATGTAGCTTGCACTTGAAACTGGAATCTGTGGTTGAGTGCTGGATGGGTTCAGATAGTGTGTTCCCATACTAAAGGGCAAAGAAGGAGAAGGCCTGGGAGCCCATATTGGTTCTGCATGTGGGGACTGACAAGAGAGTCAGATTGACTGATCGAGAAGAGTACAGTGGCTTTTGGGGAGTGAGCATGCTAGCTAAGGAGGAGGGAGTACCTAATGGAACAGTGCTATTTATCAGAGTACCAAGGGAATAGTACCGGTGATCTTTAGGTGAGAGCCATTTTAGGCTGCTGAATAACTGACACCAATGCACAAGGCATTGTGAGGAGAGGGCAAATCGACATATATTATTATAGGTGTGCCCCTTTTATGCAGGAAGGCTTTTGTAGTGCAAATGTATGTCACTGAAGCATAGGTTAGTGCAGGGAGAAGAACACCGCGAGAGATAGTAGTTTTGGCAGAGGGGGTGAGGACATAACTCTTCTTGTAGTACAGGGCAAACTTGAAATGGACCGCTTTACATTTAATGGAGATGTGCTGATTAAAGTTAATGAGGGATCGAGAGTAACCCCTAGATACTTAAATGTATTTACATTTTTATGGGGCAGATTGTCAATGCAGGAGATGTACAGTTGTCCTGGGCTTTTGCTTAGTCTTTGAGCAGAGCCAAACAGTATGGAGTTTGATTTGTCAGTATTTAAAACCAGCTTATTATTGGACAGCCAGTTGTGAAGGCAGCAGAAATCTGATGTTAGAGTGGTATTCAGGGAAGAGAGGTGTTTAGATGTGGTATTGACAACCAGATCATCTGTGTATTAATAGGGTGGAGCAGAAAGATACATTAGAAGTTATGTTATTAATGAAAATAGAAAACAATAGAGGGCCAAATATGGAGCCTTGGGGTACTCCAAGGTTTATAGTAGAGAAAGTAGATGATGTGGAACCCTACTTGACAAATTGTAGCTTGTTAGTAGATTGAACAGCTCACTATGTAAATGAGTTTTAAGATACACCTCTCTGGTAGAAACTTCACTACTGTTGCAGTATGACTGCAAACTGTCTGTCCATGGAAATAAGTATCACATTGCCTGGAACTGTTTGATGTGGTTTGAATGCTCTAATTTCTAATTTTTTTCCCCTCTCTTCAGGGGTTAACTGTTGAAGATTTGATGACTGTAACTCATCAGTGCTCTTAATGTCTGTACAGTGTAGAATAAAAAAACTCTACTGTATCCTCGTGTTCTATTGTACCAATGCTGATATCTTTTGTTTTTGTACTGTGCATCTGCCTTCTTGATGGCCTGGGTTGTGCCTGAAAAAGGTCCACTGGATCAGTGTACTTACTCAGTTAACAAATACACTAATAAATAAATAAAAATAACTCTGGTGTCATGTTATCACTTCAGTACAGGAGCGAAGAGAGAAAATCTTTGATGTGAAGAGAGGGTGCATCAACTAGATCAAAGGCCTTGGAGAGGTCGATAAAGACCGCACCCATAAGAAGACCATTATCCATGCAATTTTGGCATCTTTTATGAATTTTGAAAGGGCAGCAGTAGTGCTGTGAACCTTTCTAAAACCATGCTGTGCAACAGAGAGGAGCTTCCTAATTATAAAGATAAGCAGCAGTTTGTTCGAAGACCAATTTTTCCAGAAGTTTGTTTAAGACTGAGAGAATGGCTACGGGTCAGTAGCTGGAAATAGATTTGGGGTCACCCTTTAAAAACAGTAAATATTCTGGCAATTTTCCATATTTTAGGAACAACCCAACAACAGAGGATAGATTGAAAATTTTAGTCAGTGGAGGGGCAAGGGAGGGCATCAAGTTTGAATAGTCTAGGCTCCAGGCCATTGGCACTGACACTGGTGCAGTCAGAGATAGGGTTTAGTAGGTTGTGCACAGCTTGATGGGTAATTTTATGTAGGTAGAAACTGAGGGTAGAGTTAGGTCACTCAGACTGAGATGGGGTGATAGGGATCGGGCTGGTAGTAGTGGAGTTAGTGTATTCTGATAGATCTGTAAAGTGGCTATTGAAGGCTTCTGCATTGCTAATTAGTTGTTACAATGAGTACCATTTAACACCATGTTGTCTGTATGTTGAGCATGTTTGTATCCTAAAAGCTCTCTATGTGGGCCCAGAATTTTTTGGGGTCCCCAACATTCTTTTGCAGTAGCATTTTACAGCAAGAGCTCTTGGATAGATGTATTGCTCACTTGCATGCATTACGTTTGGTCCGATAATCAATCAGGTCAACTTGTAAACCCATTGCCCTATATTTGCACCAGCTCTTGTCCCTATCTTTATATTAAGCTAATAGTTCTTTGTGCAACCATTTAGTAGGGGAACCGCAGATTATACAAGTTATCTTAGGGGTGTGCAGGCCCTGAAGGGAACATACTTTGAAGAGAAAGTAAGTAAGAACTTGATCTACATTATTGAAGGAGAAACGTAGGAGACAATCTATATAGCAACATCTTGTAAGAAAGTAGCAGGGTTGAGTTTAGAGTAGTCCAGAAATGTAATAACCTTGGTTGGGGGAGTGGGCATGCCATGTACAGTAGATGGATGAGTGATGAGATGTAGAATTAGCTAGGGTGTCTGCACTCAGTATTCTATCTGTCCTAGTAGTCAAGATCCAATCAATCAGGGACTTTGACTGCATGGCAATGGAGTGTCTGGTTGACTGAGTAATGAGCTGGTGCAAGTGGAATTGCTGCGCCAGGGTGTCTAGAGATTTGTTAGTATTACCACCTCAGTCTAGATTGAAATCACTGAGAAGAATGGTTTCATTGTGACCAGCTAAGGGAATAGTTTGGGAGAGAAGTTCATGAAGGGCAGTTATGTCACCTTTCAGGGGGGTTGTACGTGCAGATAATGTGAAGTTTTCTGGTCCCACCAAGCAGCCAGACAGAGTATAGAGCCTCATAGAGCAGAGGGTGAGGGGAGGGGAGGGCAGAGAGATTGAGATGTTTTTTGTAGAATATAGCCACACCACCACCCCTTTTAGAGGAGGAACAATAACAATGCAGTATGTTGAAGCCAGGAGTAGAGCAGAGAGAGTCGGGATGGACAGCTTTAGCCAGGTTTCAGATGCACATGCAACATCTGAGTTGTAAAGAAAAACCCAAGATTTGAATTCAGGGATCTTGCTATGCAAGCTATGAATGTTAAGGTGGACAAACAAACCCCTTTGGTGCATCCCATAGAGAGTCAGAGTGATTCAAAATGGAGGCAGGGCCAGGATTGGATTCTATGTCACCTGCTGTTAACAGAGTTAGGAGACCGAGAAACCATAACTTACATGGGACATGCAGGATTGAAGGCAGGTGAGGGCTGTAGCAACATTTTAGAGCAAACCTTGACATTAAGTAGGGTTTGTTAGGGTATAGAAGTGGGGAAGTGATTATGTAAGATGGCTGAGAAACCAGGAGACTGGAGTAAGTGAAGTCATTAGTATATGTTAAGGTATGAGCCATGGAGGGATAGAGAGGGGCATGGATGCAGTTATAGATACTGTAGTATAATAAGAGCAATATGAAGAGCCAGGTACAGAGAGGTTGAGAGTAAGACATAGTTGTGGAGGAGGAGTAGCCAAAATGGCAGGAGCTACAACTACCAAGGGCAGGTAAATATAAGCAGGTCCTGAGGAGATCTGTGAAGGGTGTAGGAAAATGAACTCAAGTAGGTAGAGACGGGGTTTTCAATCATATGATCACAGTGCTTTTGAACTAATGCAAGCTAAGTGAGGAAGGTACTCTAGCAGGCTGCATAACCAAGAGTAGTATTGCCGCTACCTATAGATGAGGCAAGGACCAAGGGTCAAGGGTTCAATACCCACACTGGGAGAGTTCTGTGCATATGGGAGTATTAATAGGGGGAAACCAAAAGAAAGGGGGTGGGAGAACAAACAGTTTTATAGAATGCTGTAGATGTTAAAATGTTACAAAACATAGAGATATGCAATAGCGACCCCTAGTGGTCATGCAGTATAAGCTACCAATGGATTAATGTGGCGATAGAAAAGACAAGCCAGTCATGAGACAGCAGTCACATGGATTTATCCGCCTATAAAGCAAAATGCCTGCCCAGGAAGGGTGGGTGGAGCAGCTGCCTCAATAGCGGCAGTGTCCCACATGTTGATTCTCTACCTGCTTCAAAAGTGCAGGTGCTGCTGCTGGAGTGAAGTGGGAGGCATCCCATGTCAGCATCCGAGCACTTGCAAGTGATGGCAGGTGAAACATGTGGCTATGTCTCAGGCCCCGTGTGACTGCCTGGAGGTGACTGGGATGCCACATCCCAGCCTTTTGTGGGAATTACATGGGTGGTTGTGCTGCTAACCACTCTAGTATATCTCCTATTCTTTCACTGGCATGCCGCAAGCCATGCACCTCGATGGTCAGGTTCCTCAGTGCCCCAGGATTTTCCCTCTGCACCTACAGGTGGTCACATTTCAGCTGCTGCAATTTGGGGTAGTAGGTCTGCATGACAGACTGTGTTGTCATCTTGCGTGTTTGGTGGGTCAGTCTGTTAAGGGACCCTAATCCCCATTGTCACCTGACCGTTGAGGAGTGGCACAGTGCACCCTCTGCATCCTGAGACAAACTGTGTGAGTGACTGCTGGATGTCCTACATGGCCAGGCATATAGGACTTCATCATCTACACCTCAGTGCCTCATCCTGCACGACTGGGTGGCCAGCTGTTTTGTGGCTGGGGGAGTAGTTCAGGGTGAGGGGGAGTGCATGTTGCCTTCTGGTGGGTGTCATCCAAGTCCTACATGGCCTCCGGTGCCTCCAACATGGTTTCCATGTTTGTGCCCATCTCCAATGCCATGTCCAGTGTCCCCCATTTTGAACTTGTGGGCAAGAGTACATGTTGTAGTTAATTGTTATGAAATGGCTGCCTCATTTAAACCAATCTCACTGGACAATAGCGTTGTATTATTATTTCTAACATACAGGAAAGCATCCAGCTTCTAACCTGTGTACTGATCTCAGTCATAAGTCCCCCCATAGAATGTTAAGAAAAATATTTCTGCCATCTTGTGAAAAGCAGTCAAAAAAAAAGAAAAAGAAAAAAAAAAGAAATACTTCACAAATATGTCTGATCATCTGGAATCGATCTTTGAAGTCAGCATCAGTGATAATGACATGCAGTTTTTCTGAATGCTGAAAACGAGAATAAGGATGAAAAAACTAATGAAAATCCAAGTAACATAACAGCTGCTGACCTGTCATGAAAACCGTCAGCTTCAGAAGAAAGTGTGAATAAGCACTTTAAAATTTACACAGATAATGAGCTAGACAATATTGAGGAAGAAAGAAATGAAAAGAATACCTTAAAAGCCACTTCTTGGGCCCTTAAAATTATTGGGGACTGGGCGGCATCCACAAGCACTGAAATAAAGTGGAAATTGGCCTCAAAAACAGAAATTAATCAAATATTCAGGCGCTTCTACACCAAAGATCGATTGACAGATGGGCATGAATATGCTATTTCAAGCTTCTGCGGACTCCGTGCAGCTCTAAATTGACACCTTGGATTGGCAGCTGTTGGTCGATCCATGAATATCATGATGGACGTAGAATTTAAATCAATCAATGCCATGTTCAGGGCCAGAATACCGAAGAGCACAAAAAGTTACCTTGCAGCACCATGAACCACTAACGTCCTCCGATCTGCACAAATTAAGAACATCACCAGCCCTCTCCCGTCTAATGACGTCTGGCCATGTCTGAAAAGCGTGGACTGATGTGCAAATTTACATGGGCAGGTGCAGCCATGAGGGACTCCGAGATTTGAAACCGGAAAATTTCAGCATGCAAGTAGACGAAAATGGCCTGGAATTCATTGTGCTCAACTTTAATGAGCACACAAAAAAATCATTGGAACCTGATCAAAACTGGCAAACAAGGACAAGGGCTATATCTATTCACAGCTCGGCAACCCCCTGTGCCCAGTAGCCAGCTTTAAAAAATATATCAGTAAACTCCCATCTGACCCAAAGGCCCTGTACCTGCACCCATGTAGACTGCCACAAGACAAGATAAATAATCTCCTGGTGTGGTACAGTTCAGAGCCAATGGACGTCAATTTTCTGGCCATGATGATGTCTCTACTGAGACAGGAAGCTGAGCCATACTGCAGGTACACCAATCATTGCCTGTGTGCCACTGGTATCCAGTTACTTTCCAATGATGGACTGGACAGCAGAGAAATAATGAAACTGACTGGCCACAGAAATGAATCCCATCTGCAAAGTTACTGGCGGCCAATGAATGATGTCTGAAAGAAATGGTCAAATATTTTAGCCCCGATTAAAGAAATTTACTCACCACAGCCAAACCCCAACAAACTGCGCATTCTTGCTCCCAAAACTGAAACTGCAACACTGACAGACAGCAACAGGAAATTATGCAATGTCCTGAGCATGGCACAATAGGAATCTACATCACAGGCTGAAATCCCACCCACCAACGTTCGGTTCGATCAGACAAAAAATATGCTGAAACCTGCAATCAAAACACAGGAAACTCAAAGCGTCACCGCTGCATTGAGCAATCCTAGTCTGCAATTTGACTGTGTGAATATGCACCTATGTACTCTAACTTTCAATGGCCATGTATATTTTGGGAAATAAAAAAAAACATGGCATAAGAGAACTGTTTAAAACAAAGATGCATAACAGATACAATGTTAAATGTTACTTGTGTACTACAGTTAACAGTAAAGTTTTACAAATTAAATGTTTAAACCAGATAAATAAAAAAAACACATGAAAACCATGTTTAATTGTTATAGAACTGCATTAATGTTTACCTGCATTACTAAAAAAGAAAGTTAAATACATGTTTAAAAATGGGACTACTTTTACAGGTGTAGTCTTTTTTTGTCAAATAAACAGATTTTTATGGAATTGCAACACTGTTTCTCCTCATTATTTATAATAAAAAATGAAGGGAGCCATTTCATAAGCATAATAAGCCACTCCAGGGTGTCTGTTAGACACTTTAACTCGGTTGTGGCCTTATGCATCACTACACCTCCTAGCCATGTGTTAAAGTGTCTAACACACACCCTGTCATGTCTAATTGCTTACTTGGTGCATCAGCAGGTAATGGCATGTGTTCAGCTGGTGCCATCTGTGTCTGTGTCTCATTGCATGTCCTCCTCCACAGTGGTCACTGGCAGTGCAGTAGAGATTGCCATGGTCTCCTGATCTGCAGGCTGCAAAACATGGATATTGCTAGTGCTGTTATGTCATATACTTCCTGCCCTGTGCCCCTGCACTGTGCCACATACCTGGCAATGTGTCAGAGCCCTCCACCTCCCCATGTAGGCTGATGTCAGAGAATGTGTTGGCCACCATACTGTCGATGGGTGAGAGTGTGAGCACTTTTATGGGTGGACCATTGTCTGTGCCTTGCTGCGGCCATTGTATGGCAGCCAGCTTTCATTCCATGGCCGACCAGAGGCCACACTACTTATGCTTTATAGATGAAAATGTCCATGCCTCCAGACCAGCCACATTGGCAGCGGCTTGGATGTCCATCCATATGTGGGACTTGATCTCTTCCTGGGGATTTCAGGACTCTGCCTCATACAGGACACCCCAGTGGTCGCTGATGTCTGCCATCATGACTGTCACCTGGCTAACTGTGAAGTTGCTGGACTGTGACTGGGTGCTTCTACATGATGGGTGCCCTCCACACACTTTTGCCTGCCCATGGCCTGGGCATACAGCCACTTGTGGTTATCCACATGCCACCAGATGCACCTCCATTTCTGATACCGGATGTTGCATGCTCCTGCATTGTGGTATTCACTTCCTTGTATCCCCACGTGGCAGTACACATGCCCAAATATGTTACAGTCAAGGGGTGGAGACAAATACATTCAGGCCTCCCTGCTGTCTCTGCACACAGCACTATGCACATCCATTGACCATACTGTACCTCTGACTTGGCTCCCACTGCATATGTATTCTTAAATAGTGCATGTTTTTTTCGGCCAGTCAAGGTGCACATTTTCCTGCTTTGATGACTAGGCTCCATAATGCATACAACGCAGTGTGTGGGTGCAAAGCTACTAAAATATGATGCATATCACTTCCTTGTGTCCTGACGTCGCAGTACACATGCCCAAATTTGTTACAGTCAAGGGGTGGAGACAAGTACATTCAGGCAGTACACGCCCAGGCCATGGACAGGCAAAAGTATGTGGAGGGCACCCATCATGTTTTTTCTTCCATTACTTCCTCCTGCAACCTTAGATACCCTGCTACCCTGCTTTATCTTCCTATAGACACTTCTATGTATGTAAATACCCTGTAATCTGTACAATATCTGTATAATTCTATGTACGTATGAACTTCTTTTTCTTCCTCTCTGTAAACAGTATTATCTGTATTGCCTTGTAAATACCTGTGTTGATCTGTATATACAATTGTTCATGCTCCACCCAGGTCCATCTTGCAAATGAGCTTCTGCTCAACGATGAACGCCTGGTTAAATAAAGACTTGATTGATTGATTGATTGATTGATATCACATAGAAACATAGAAACACAGAATCTGCGAGCAGATAAGGACTGCTTGACCCACCTAGTCTGCCTATTTCTCCTTTCCTACTGTATCACCACAGATCCTACTTGATCTCTGGCCAATTCCACCTCCCCCTCTTCCTTTCCCCAATGATTTCTTTATGCCTATCCCATGCATTCTTGAACCCCACCATTGTTTTTGCCCCTACCACCTCTGATGGAAGGCTGTTCCAGAAATCCATTTCCTTGCATTTCTCCTGAATTACTTACTATAAGTGAAGGGTAGTAATGTTATTGTCTTGGGCTCATTAAGCAGTATGTTTGCAACTAATTTACAGTGTAGTGGAGGACAAGGCTTTGAGACTCAGTACACAATGGTGCACACACCTACATTTGAGTATAGTAAATATAGAATAATATATGGGAGGGAGTGCATGAAGAGAATTTAATGCACAGCTGAGGGGTGGGATGCCATATAAACCCCAAGGGCAAAGCCTGAATATTTTTTTAAGCATCTAACCCTGAGGGTGTGCATTAAATTTGAGTTTTGCACTCCTCCCATGTACTGTTTTATATAATTGCTGGGGGTGCATTTTCTCACCTCGAAAACACTACACAGCAATTATAGAAATCGCTATGGGCAGTGGATGGTGATGCTGATCAAAGCATTTAGGCAATATTAGTTATGAGGTTCAAAGGCCCCCCAATATTTTATACCCTTCTCTTTTAAGAGTAGTGAAGGTCTCCTCTCTCTCACTTTCCTCTGTCTTGGTAGCCACTGTATTACTTGAGGCGCGGTGGAGGCAAGTGCCATTTTTACTTCCACCCCAAGCACTGAGGGCGAGAAGCATGACGTGTAGCTTGTGGGGTTGTTACATTTTAAAATGAAAAGTCTTAAGGGCTGCCATGAAATAAGTCCCGGAGGCACTGAAGAGATCAGAGGAGACACAATGTGTGTTCGCTTGATAAGCAACAAGTGCAAGCACATATCGAGGGAAACCTGGTGCGTGTTTGCTGTTATAACCCATGGATTATAATGGCAAATTATAACTGGATTTCCCTATGGGAGAAAACACTCCCCAATCTTTATAATACATTTAATGATGAAGCATCTTACATACAGTGTATCACAGACTTTTTCAAAAGGGTCATAAAAATCATATATAACTGTCTTAGTCCTGGATATTACAGTGAGGAAAGGTGACAAATTAAGAATCAGTAAGACAGTGTAGTTCAGCTACAAGTTAAATAAATGGGAAAATAAATCTGGTGTGAGACAAATTTTGAGAACGTAAATGGAATAATATGTCACACATAAACAATATGAATCATTGCTCTAAACAGAGACAGCAGCAGTGGAAAATACCCTCCCATAAACTGTACAGTATATATTGTGGGGTAGAAAAGAGAAGACTGCTACAGACAACCAAAGGGATCAAGGAGGAAGAGGTAGGAGCAGAGGGCTCCGTATTCAAATATCCACTGAAATATCACTCAAGTGCCTATGCCGTACATCTGAGAAGTGCCGGCCCAAAATAATGAGATATTCAGAAGACACACCTGGAGATGCACTCACACATGTCCAACTGAATAGCCCAAATATGCACAATTGTGCAGTGGGAGATGCGTAGCGCAGCAGGTGATATGAGCCCTATGCGGAGCATGGGGAAATGCATGGCGAAAAGCCTCTTGAGTGGTATCAACATTACAATATTCAGCCAGGATATGCAAATGACCCCATTGCACATTCCAAGCCCATCTCTTACATTTGCATCTCATTACTAGAATGTGTTCAGGCCATTTGCATACCACGGGCATGCTTAGTTCCAGCTTTGCAGGGCTGCCCCACCACTCCACAAAGGTGAACAGGAGGAATTGCAGCCTAGCAGGCAGGTGTGATGAAATGTTTGTGTGTGGGAGGGTGGACTGCATTGGCCTGGGTACAGTGCTACACCCTATAGCCATGTACAGCATCAGACGGGGTACAGGGGGCGCACCAGGACAGTGGCCATAGGGGCACACCTGGACATGCAACAGTGGAGAGCACAGGGTGACATAGTCTAATCGGTATACCACATGCATGTGCTACATCAGCCCCATATGCAGCATACAGTCTCCTGCAGTGCCCCACACACCCCATATGAGAGAAATATGGTGATGACTGCAAGGAATGGCAGCGTGCAGAGGGTGACCGGGTACTTGAGTGGGTGGGTCACACTTGTGTGCACCTGTGGTGTACCACCATGGGTGTGTGTCACAGGACAGTCCCTGACCTGTGCCAGTCTACCACCCATTCACCAGGCTACCTGGGCACCATTGCCCGAGATGGCAGCATGGGTGCATGCCACTACCAGGTGGCAATTCACAGGCCACATGGGTGCAGACAATGGCCCCCAGTACATTTTCTGAATTGTGGCTGTCCACTCTGCTGGTATGTACTGGGGGCACTGGACAACACTGGTATGTGGCCACTGGGTGTATATGTCCAGGGTGCAGTGTCGGGGTATTGTGACCTGGATGGTGCCTGTGGTGACATGGCACCTGTGGCTCTGGGTATGTCCATCCTGGCATGACCACTGTGGGTGGGTGCCTGGAGCACATGCTGGTGCACCTCCAAGGGCTGTCTTTGGATGGCTTGCCTGCAGTTCTGCATCCTGCCCATGAGTGACTGGCCATTTAAGCATTCTTTTTCCATGCCTAACTTTTGGCCACTCATTTCTGAGATGCACAGCAGATGCACTGCACATTTTGGCCAAATATAGGGATGCTTGGCACATTCATGGGAACACCCCCTCTACATGTGCCTCATACTTTATAGATGTGCAAAGGCACATCTGGAAATGCACGGCACATCTCTCCCTTGTGAATATCATGATTCCACTCATTTTCTGAGATGCATGGTGCATCTCCACTTTGTGCCACGCATCTCCTTTGAAAATGTGGGCCAGAATCTTTAAAGGGACCAGGAAATATGTGCTATTGACAGAAGTTAGTAATGTTCTTGTTTACAGCAATGCTAAATGGTCCACATTTGATTGTACTATAAACAATAAACAATAAAATGAATAAACACTAATGTGAAAAATTGTGTTTTCAAGTATTTTCTTTTTATGGGCAACATGCTGCACAGCTCTTTTTATGGAACTGGTAGTTTGGAGTTTTTACTATGTCATGATTTGAGTAGACAATGCTAATTATGAGTTGTTGACCTATCAGAACCTTGGTTAGAGGTCTGTGCACAAATTGTGACATTGTGAAAACTACAGATTATGGGTTCCATGAATAGAACTGTAGCAGAATGCTGCCCATGAAAACAAAACAACGCAAAATAGTTTTTCATGTCATTCTTTTAAAGCTACAGTTAAACATGGATAACCTAGAGAATTGAATATCATTTCTGAAAATATAGCTACCAATTAGAAATAATTTTCTGTCCTCTTTAAGGATACTAAAAACAAGAACATTAATGTTGAAGTGGATTCTGAAAGGGATAGGCAGCAAGTGGAGGTGCATAGAAAAAAAGTGTTGTAATCATGCTTTTAAGTTAAACAGCTAGGTGGGATATTCAGAGCAGTTGTGCCATGCACAATAAGGATGCACCGGCACAAGAGTGGAAATGCGCTATAGTGCGATATTCAGTGGGAGCGGCAGCGCAGCACAACATGCAATGCACCGCAGCACAAGAGAAATGAATGCATGCGCAACTGCAGAGGGCGTAACCAGAAATAATGTGCACAGTGCGATATTCATCAGTAGGTGACGTGCGCAGTAGCGGAGCGAGTGGAAGTTGCATGACAGCGGAAATGAGACAAAATAAAAGGGAGCAAGGGAAGGGAAGATGACTGTGCCCCAGAGAAGACATAGCGTGGGAGTGAGGAGACAAAGTGGCAGGGAGGCAAGACAGGAAGCAGGGGGCAGGTGTGGCTAGGGGGTGGACAGAGCCCACCGGAGGTGTGTGTAAGTGAGAGAAGGAGTGTGTGTGTGTGTGTGTGTGTGTGCCTGTGTGTGTGCGCGCGAGAGGGCCTGAGTGTGCCACAGAGGATGGAGGGCAGTGGCAAGAGGCAGGACACAAAGAGATGAACAGCCAGAGGTGAACCCAGTGCAGGGGCAGCACCAGCAATACACAGTGTGGGGGGCAGACAGACAGCCACCCGGGGGGGTAGAACACCAGCCAGAGACATGGCCAGTGCCACCTTCCAGATGGAGGTGGTAATGAGGGGTGTGAGAAGGTAGGCAGCAGGGAGGCATGGCTGTGGAAGGACCCGTCGGTGGTACTCCCAGAACAGGCTGCACCGAGCCCGCACCACCTTCGAACAGTGACACTGAGATCGTGGGCTGGTACCGCCTGAACCCAGCTATTCTGAGGCAGCTCTGTGAGCTGTGCAGTGATGAGATGCAGGCATCCACACGACAGAGCGATGCACTGTCTGTGGAGATGAAGGTCACAGCTGTCATGTGCCTGTTCACCACAGGCACCTTCCAGAGACCAACAGGGGACATGACAGGCATAACCCAGTCAGCCATGTCAAGCCTACTCACACAATTCCTCAGCGCACTACTGCCACATGCTGCGGAGTAAATTCATTTCCCCAGCACACAGGCAGTGCACACAGCACACATACAGGAGTTCCACAGGGTAGCACGGTTGTCTGGCATGCTCGGGGCCATAGACTGCACCCATGTAGGCATCTGCATGCCACCTGGCCTGGAGGGGGTGGAGTACATCAACCGCAAGGGCTACCCGAGTGTCAACTGCCAGCTGGTGTATGATGCTAGGGGGCACATAATCAATGTCTGTGCCACGCACCCTGGAGGAGCACACAATGCCTTTATCTGGCACCAGTCTGGACTGTGCAATAGGTTTGAGAGTGGGGACATCCCCACTGTCCATCTGGTAGGTGAGTATGCATAGCACACTGGAAGATGGGTGCAGACATGGGGGGGTTGTGGGGCATTGACAGGGGTGCCATAGGAAATGGCCATGATGGTCCATGGCACAGTGTTGCAGACCACCATGCTAATGACTCCCCTCTACACACAGGTGACATTGGTTACCCACTACGGCCCTGGTTGCTCACACCATACCAGTGCCCCATGACCCCTGCACAGCAACAGTACAATGAGGCACATGCCACAACACAGAATGTCATTGAGTGGGTGTTCGGGCTGCTGAAGGCACGGTTCCGTTGCCTGCACACATCAGGCAGTGCCCTACAGTATAGCCCCTCAAAGGCCTGCGGGCAATTCCTGGCCTGCTGTATCCTGCACAACATGGCCACCAACTGTGGGATAGCCATTGAGGTCGAGGAGGGGCACAGCGGTGGGGACAAAGTGGACACCAGTCCAGCTGCTGTTGGGCAGCCACCCCCTGGGCGAAGGGACCCCCGGCTGGCCCAGATGGCACAGCAGCACCAGGACACCAACGCAGAGGAACACTTTGGACAACACAGGTAGAGAACGGGGCCACATGCAACCTCCAAGGGCAAGGGCACAGCCCACAGACAGGCAGGGGTGGACACCAGGGGAAGATGGCATCAGGGGCATGGGAATGGGAAGGGGACCGCACACAAAGGCAGGGATGGGCAGGGCTTCACACAGCACGCACACACACCACAACACATGCCCACAGGGCAACAGGCATGCCCACCTCCACAGGCACCCCCACAAGAACACAGGACCACACACAAACATGCCCAGTGGTTGGCACTGTGCATGCCTCAGACGCTGAGCACCATTGCACAGTGGTGGAGAACACTATGCAGGCATCATCATGCACGCGCCACAGTGGCCAGCAGCCTGGAGGGAGTGTACATGGACCATGTGTGTGCAGGGCTGGGCACCTCACCCATGCAATGCACAAAGAACACTACAGTGCACACAGGGCAGTGGCAGACAGTGGCCATGGAGGAGGATGGGTCAGTTATGTGGCACAGTACCACAGCTGCCACGGATGTGTGGGAGGCCCCACCGAGACCTGCCAGCCATGCCAGACTGACCAGTGGCCTCATGAGGTGGCACCAAAGGGCCCCTAGGTGTGAAGCTGCATGAATGTGACCATGTCTGCACAGGGGTCTGCAGGCCACCAAATGTGCCCGCACAAGGCATGCTAGGTATGCCCACAGCCAAACCCGGTGTTGACATAGCAGGGGTTGCACGACGCCAGGAATGGGGGTGGACATAGCACCCTGCAGGGTATGAAGTGACTAGGCACTCAACCGGTTGGCCAGTGTAGCCATGACAGTCGCCATTGCAGTGGTCTGACTGTCAAAGGCAGCAGTCACATCCTCCCGCTGCTGAGTCAACTCTGCCAGGAGCAAGGCATGGTCCCTGCTGTGCCTCTCCTCTGCCTGGCTCAGCACCACACAGAGCACATCCACTGCCGCCACAGGCCGCATCTGCTGATCCACTGAGGCCTGAAGAAGACGGCTGTGGTCATCCAAGGGGTCATCGGCATGTCCAACATGCTGTCCCCCATAGTGTTCTTGGCCTTGCTGCACAGCACCCCTAAACAGTGGGTGCTATACAGCCCTGCCATTCTGGGGTATGTCCACACGTGGCGCACTGCCAACGCCCTCTGCCTCTGTCCCCATGTTAACAATGGCCATCTGCTTCCACTGCCCCTCTGGCTGCCGATCGCCAGGCAACACTGGCACAGCCACAGCGGCAATAACAGCCCAACCACCCTGGCTGCACACCAGTGCTTCTCCAATGGAGCATGCAGACACAGCCTGGGAATGGGCTATTGTGCAGGCAGCCATGCCAGCACTACCCGTGGAACAGCCTGGGCGGATGCCACCCGCGGGACCATCCTGTGTTCCACATACATCACTGTCTGGGACGTGCGTCACGTCATCAACAGTGCTGGAGCTGGCTCCAATCCGTGTCTCAGCACACTGGACACTGAGGGTGGTGTCACGCTGGGACACAGCCACGGCCATTTCGCACCCACACCACCGGCATCAGTCCGGACAGACGTGCAGGACTACAGACTGTCGGTCCCTTGGACACCTGTGGAGGTGAATGGGTGCTCCACTGTGTTCAGGGCCTCCCCTCGACAGACACACCCACCACCGCTGCCCCATGCAGACGTTCAGGAGCTGTAAAAGAACACAGTACCATTAGTGGCTCCGCCTGGCCCTGGGGCCTGCCCCCCTACCACCCACACACTGCCAGCGCCGGACCTACCATGTAGTGATGGGCTGCCATCCATCTGGAAGCCACCGCCAGGAACACCCTAGACAGCACTACGCCACATGCTGCTGGCTACCTGCTCCTTCCGTGGTGTCAGGTGGGGTACGTCCTGCTGGCCCCCATTGGTGGAAGCACGTGCCACACTGATGGTGGCCACCTTATCTTTTATCTGCCTCCTGTCCGTGCCAACCTTTTTCTTGCACCTGCTGGTTGACGGCACGTGCCACCTCACCCCACTCTGCTGCATGGGCCTGTGGTGTTCCCCTCTGTCCACTAAGCAGAGGCTCCCTGTCGAGGTATGCCTTGAACAGGACATCAGATTATGCCCTGGTAAAGTTGGGCCTCCTCCTCCTTCGCACCCTTCCCTGCTCCTCTTCATCCTTTTGCTCAGTCAAGCTTGTGCCTGTGGGATGGACAGGTGTTACCTTGGACTGTGCAGTCCCATACAGCCCTCCCAGACCACTGTCCCCACGTCCCAACAGCATGCCACCTACCTCAAAGGACTGCAATACCGATCCATGGCCCATGCGGCCTCAGGTTGCATTTTATAGCGCAACACATGCAAATGATGGCAGACACAACTGTAATGGGATGCAAATGCAGTGGATGTGCCGTGGAATGGCTCATGAGCTGATTTGCATATCCTGGCTGAATATCACTCTATTGCACCTTGTGCAATGGTGTTGAGCGTGCTCAGGCTGTGGCGTACCACTGTGGCATGAGCAATTGGCACCATACCATGCATGCCCGCAGTGCTGATGCTGACACTAGTGGTGCTGCTGACACGCTGTGCATGGGAGGCAGTACAGGGCATGGCCACTACTGTGCCTGTGGCTCATGTGCACTATATGCCCAGAAGGGTGCTCATGCCATGGTGTGCCGTGGGCACCATGGCACCCAGTACTGTAGGGCACTGCATGGCAACACACATGTACCCTACCATGCTGCGCGGGGCTTCCAATGGGGCTGTGACACTCCGTGTGGACAGACCCTTGGCACTGCGGCTGACCTTTGCCCTCTAAATGCCACGCGTATGCATGGCTGCACCCCTATTGTGCAGTCTGGTGCCAGCATGATAGCGACTGGCAGCGCAGTACCACACTGCCTCTGCATATGGGGCACGTGCGCTACATGGTGCCATTTTGTGCCCGCCAGTTACAGCACCACGCCGCACACCAAATCACCAGTGTGGATGACGATTGAGCTGGCTAACCTGGTGACATTAGTGGAGCCCCATGCAGGTGCACTCTTTGGCCAGGTACCCCTCCTGAGGTCATGGAGAGCGGTGTGGCAGGAGGTGGCAGAGAGCCTTGAGGAGGCCACAGGGAGCAGCAGGACCGCCGAGCAGTGTCACTACTGCTATGGGGACCTCCAGCAGCAGGACTCCAACTGCCTAGGGTGACTGCAGGTACATGCCCGGCAGGGCACAGTGCCATGTCCAGGTAGGTGCTCCTTCACAACACTAGTAGTATCTGTCTGTCCTGGTATCATAGTAGTCATCAGGCCATGCCATGGGGAGGCCCATACCTGTGTTGGCAGTGTTGGGGGTGATTTGTGTACACCCTGCACCACCATGTCATGGCTGGGCTGTGCAGGCAT
This sequence comes from Neoceratodus forsteri, assembly GCA_016271365.2. Classification (NCBI taxonomy): domain Eukaryota; kingdom Metazoa; phylum Chordata; order Ceratodontiformes; family Ceratodontidae; genus Neoceratodus; species Neoceratodus forsteri. The sequence continues at coordinate 454,790,882 of CM028137.1, forward strand.
GCACACAGCAAGGGGGAGCTGTGTTACTGACCTGTACTGATGTTACTTTCTCCATGTTTGCATTCTAGGCCCAGAGGATAGCCATAGGGCCCGGATTGGCCTGTGAGCAAGGACAGCAGGCTGGCAATGGAGGAGTGGCCTTGCAGGCAGGGCACAGTGGTGGTGCCGGGGTCATCAGCGCCCTGCTGACCAGGATGCAGGTGAGTGCCATGTTTCCCCTTACATCTGTGCATGGTGGGTTGCAGGGGTGGTGGTGAGGCATGGTCCCCTGCACATGGCCCCTACTGCAGTGCACATCTCACGGTGCCCCCCGCACCATCCTGTGGGTCTGCATATGTGGGTGGGTGTCACAGGTGGGCTGTGCATGCAGTGGGCACCTGGCTGTGCCACTGCCATCACACTGCATAGCCATGTCGCTGTACGGCCATGATGGTGCTGTGCAGTGCATGGGCGGTGGGGGTGTGCAGCGGTTTGCATGGCTTTGGGTGCCTGGGTAGGCAGAGCATGTGGGCGCACCCACTGTGGGTGGTCGCATGCCATCACAGGGGTGCAGGCCACAGCTGTAAGCCATGCACATAGTATGGGCTGCGGTGGTCTGGCCAGTCACACATACTGACTCTGCTCCCTTGTCCTAGGTGGACAATGCTGTACAATCCTGGAGCATCACATACAGGAGATCCTGCAGGTCACCTGGGCCACACTGGAGCTGCTGCAGGGTATGGATAGGAGTGAAAGGCAGTGGCACAGAAGGCGCCGCAGGGAGCGCAGGGAGCGCAGGGGTGAGAGGGGCCGCCTATAAGGCCTGCAGCACCCGTGCTGTTCCTTTCCCTCCCTGGACTGTCCCTCATACCCCTTTGTCCAGCTCCTTGCTATTCTCTTTGCCCCCTGCCATCCCCCCAAAGTTGTAGCCTTGTACTTCCCCTCCCTCACTTTGTAAATAGCAACGTATATAGTTCATGTTGATTTTGTTACCTCTTCCAATATAGATGCTTTTCATACTACAACTGTGGTGGTCTCTGATTTGCAGTGGGCGTCTGGTGCCTTACTGCAGTGGTGTGTATGGCGACTGAGGGGTGGTGCTGGCCTGACCGTGGGTGTGTCTGCCAGGGATCATCCACTGGTGTCGGTGGGGGCCATGGTCCCTGTCTGTGGTATGTGTGTTGTGACCTGTGCACTGTTTGCCTATGTGCAGCGGTCTCTGGTGCATGTGCTATGTCCCAGTCGCCCCTGGCAGTGTTTGCCTGGCCCATGTGACTGTGCCCCTTGCATGTCTGTGGTACGCATGGTCGTGCCGACCCCACCACTGCATACATGGCTGCTGACATGACATAGGTGGCAGTCCATGTCAGTCACTGTCTGGGCATGGCACCCTGGCAGCCGGCATCCTGACTCCCAGACTACTGCACATCTGCCTCTGGTGACACTGTGGGCGGTGCTGTTGTTGTCCCCCTCCATGTTGTCTATGGTGTCTGGGGTGGTGCCTGTGGTCTACTGTCTGTCACATGTGCTCCAGCTGCATGCTGACGATGGACAGGTTCGTGGTGCACACACCACATGGCTGGCTCACCAGAGCCATGGTAGTGTGCAGGCCATGGGTACACAGCACCATTGGACACTCAACAGCAGCATCTGTTGCCCCGCTATGTGTGGCTATTTGACGGGGTACCCTTGGGACCAGGTGGGGGGGTTTGTTCATGCCCTGTGTTGCCTCCTGCGTGGCGCATGCCTCCATGTGCCACAGTGGGCTGCTGTGCTGTCTGGTGGGGCCAGTGCTGGGAGAGGGTGTGTGCATGGGTGAGTGTGCAGGGTGCTGTCCTGCTGGTGGTGGCATACGGGGCTGGTCTTGTCACAAGCGGGGTCCCTCGGGTACTGATTGAAGGTCGAACTCTTTGCTGTGTCACTTTGGGGGCCATGCAGGGGGGCTTTGTGTATGCTGTGGTGGCATCAGTGGCTGGTGTTGCCTGCTATGGGGGGTTATGGTGGGGCTGTCGTGCATGGCACCATGGGGCACCAGGTTGCATTGTCAAGGTGGTGGTGGTGGTGGCATACATTCAGTGCCATGCACTGTTTGGTCAAGCTTCTGGGCTGGGTATCTCAGGATCACTTTACAGGGGGTGGTCAGCACTGGTGTGGTGCTGTGGCATGGGAGAGTCCTGGCCCTCCTTGTGCTGTGGTCACTGTTTGCCGGGGAGAGTGCTAGGGCACCTTGCCCTATGGGTGTGAACTGCTGGCCTGTGTCTACTATTGGATTGGTGCTGGGGTATATGGGCTGGAGGCCCGTTCAGCTCACCTCTGGTTGTGCAGCTCATGGGGAGCCTTGTGGGGGGGGGTTGGTCTGTCAGGTCTGCTGCATGCTCCTCCACTCATGGCGCATCCCTGGCTAGTGCAATCCTGTTTTCTGTCCTTGTCCCTGCGCATCCCTGGATGTGTTACTGCACATCGGCCCTGTTCCACTGCGCATCCCTGGTTGTGCCATGGCTCATCAGGCACGATATTCAGCTGTGTTGCACAGGCACACCTTGGCCTGCGCTTGGTTTGAATATCGTGCCCGTTGCACAATGGCGCACTACTCTTGTGCCTGCTCCCGCTATTGCGCATCTTTTTGGCGCAGTATGAATATCCCACCCCTAGTGTACTGCTTGTGAACTGTTTGGAATTAATTGTAACTTTCAGATGTAATCAACTATCAGTTATTATATCTCAAGTATTTTTTTTCTTTTCTGTTTGCTAATTAGGTTTGCCATTTGGCAGCACTGGGGTGATGTGTGGAGCAGTACTCTGGAGGCTAAATCTCCATCACTGAAATCACACTGACTGTAGCATCACTAGAAACCAGGGGAACCATGTCCCACTGCCAGATTATTCTCTTTCACATGAAGCAGTAAGGACTGTCTTTTCTTGGTTACTAGTGATGTCACACTTTCCTGCATTTTAATTGGTAAATTGTGAAAGTCACTGCTCAGACTGCAAGAATTGTGGTGCTTCAATATGATTGGTCACATTTCTGATGCTACAGTGGGAGGAACAGAACTGACTTTTGTTTAGCCTACCAACAGAGTGCTGCTGCTCCACACATCAGACAAGTACTGCCAGGTGGAAAATCTTCTAATTAGCAAACAAAAAATAAAAAGACTACTTCAGATATGGGAGGTGACAGCTGACCGTATCTGAAAATTATTATTAATTCCAGGCAGTGCACTAGCTCTTTAATGTCCAGAACCAAGAAGCTAAAATTTCTGGAGAGATAATCTTTAAAGTAGTGGTGTAGGTATGCCAAACAGAAACAAGTTGAAGTAATTGAAATACGAGGATACAAACCTGCATGAATATTTCAGAACAGGAGAAGATGACAGTATGATAAAAATAAGAAATGCTATGGAGGAAATGATAATTGATAAGCAGCCTTAAAAGCACTGAAGATATGAAAGGGAAAAGGGAGCCTGGTTTTGTGAAGAATACCAAATTTGCAAGCACAGGAAGAAAATGTGCTGTTCAGAAAAGAGAAGATAGTCAATAAAGAGCTCATTCTGGCAAAAGAGAGGACCTCAATTTTAGGCATGTGGAACCAACAGGACATTTAATCTCAGCCAGGTGTCAGTGTTGTTAAAACAAGGTTGATAAGGACAGAAAAGCAAGGAAAAGTAATTTAATTTCAATAGCAGACTATCCTGAGGGCTCAGGGCACTTAACACACAACAACAATAAATACAACATTAAAATCATCAGTTCTGACACTTACTGTATAAAACAACAGGGGCCTGATATTCAAAAGATTGCCCAGGCACAAATCTGAATTTTCCTGCATAAACCAGTATTTGCATGGATGTGCAATATTGAAAAGCTTGGTTAACTTGGGCAAGCAGGGTTTGTACCTCGGCAATATGCAGAGGGGGCATAATGTAAATGAAGAGGAAGGGACTTGAATATTGGCACAGTCCAATATTCAGAGTATGTGCACTACTCAAGGTCATTTTGCCTAGTCTCCTTGCACAGAGCACATACCACTGATCAAAACCACAACTTACTCTTGCACAACCCTAGCGGTTGGCAGAGGAAGTGCGACAGCCCCCGATTTCTAGCACAGTAGCCTCTGGTGCTTGTGGTTCCCCTGCTGATTGCCACCCAGATGTAAATCAATAATCTCTCCCAGGTGCTAGCTGTCCGCCCACCCCCCCGCTGATCACCATCTCGATGTAAAACAATAAACTTTCCCTGGTGTTAATGGTCCCCCCCCTCACCGATCAGCATCCCGATGTTAATTAATAATCTTTCCCTGGTTCTAGTGGTCCCCCCACTGATCACTATCCTGATCTAAATCGATAATCTTTCCCTGGTGCTAGTGGTCCCCTCCCCCACTGATGCAGTCCTAATGTAGATACATAAACATTCCCTGGTTCTAGTGCTCTCCCCTCCAATCACCATCCTAATGTAAAAAAATAATCTGTCCCTGGTACTAGTGCCCCCCCTGCTGATCATTGTCTTAGTGTAAACTATATACTTTCTCTGGTGTCCAGTGGTCCTACCCCCCACCCACACCCATGCCTGTTGTTCATATACATATCCATGTTGTCCAGTGGTCTTTCCTCCCATCAGCACCCATGCCTGACAGTCATGCATCTATCCCTGGTGTCCAGTGGTCGATCCCCCCACCTGATCACCTGCTTGATGCACAGACACCATTTCCTTGGTGTCAAGTGTATCCCTGATCCCATCCTGATCCCCTGTATAGTACAGATAACCATCCCTTCATGTCTAGCTGACATCCTCACCTCAGCAGGTATTTCACAACCACCCCAGTCTCCCATCCCAACCCCGAGCCAGTTACTGGCACAGATCTCATCTCTCCACCGTGGCCAGACACAATCTGAGCTGTCAATGGCTGCATACAACAGTACGTACTCACTGACAGCTCAGTCTGTATTTGTTCATGGTGGAGAGTGAAGGGCTGTACCAGTTGTTGACTCAGAATCAGGATGAGCGAGAGTTGGTGGTGGGACACTACCTGCCATGGTGGGGGACCACTAGACACCAGGTACTAGTTATCTGTACTATACAGTGGATCAGGATTAGGGTTGGGATACACTGGACACCAGGGAAATGGTGTCTGTGTGTCGAGCGGGTGGTCAGATGGGGGGAGGGACCACTGGACACCAGAAATAAGTATATGACCATCAGGAATGGGTGTGGATTGGGGGAAGGACCACTGGATGCCAGGGAAAGTGTATAGTTTTCATGAAGACGGTGATTGGTGGGGGGGCACTAGCACCAGGGAAGGAGTTTTTTAAACAGTGGGCTGGCGATCATTGGGGGGGACAACTATCATTAGTGACAGATTATTTTTTTTACATCAGGACACTGATTAGCATGGGGAACCATCAACACCAGGGAAAGATTATTGTTTTATGTCAGGATAGCGATTGGTGGAGGTGGGAAGGGCCCCTAGCACCAGGGAAAGAGTTTTTTAAGCAGCGGGCTGGTGACTGGTAGGTGGGTGGACCACTAGCACCAGGGACAGATTATTTTTTTACATTGGGATGGTGACTGTTGTGGAGACCACTAGCACAAAGGGAAAGAGTTTTTTTAAAAAGAGGGCTGGCATTCGACAGGGGACCAGGGATAGCAATCTTGGAAAAGGCAAGTGGATGGCAGTGCTGCACTAAATTGCCAGGCTGCCCATGCAAATAACCCCATAATGGGAATGCATAGGGCCCCTTAGCACCTTGCATGCCCAATGAGCTCATTTGCATGGTTCCATTTGAATATCTGAAATATAGCATGGGCGCAAGCCATCATAATGCCCAATTTCAGGAGCCATGTCTGCCAGTGCTATGGGGTCTAGTGCTGTGCTGCAATGGACCAATATTCAGTTGATAAGCACAGGTGCATTATTCCACAGAATATAGCATTTTTGGACACCTGGGCAACTGCAATGTGCTGTGCAGATATTTGCACTCCACTTTGCCAGTTTTGGATATGGGGCCCCAGAGGTACAAAACAGGATTAATCAGTTATATGATCAAATGCTGAGTCAAAGAAATTACCTTTCAGGCCTTATTTAAACTCCAGCACCGAGGGGGAAGTCCTCAGTGGTATGTCAAGGAGTTGCATATCACAGGCACCAACACTGAGAAAGCCCTGTCTCCTGGTTGCTTCAGATGAGATCTCAGGGTGGCTAGCAACAGCTCCTCAGTGGAGCAGAGAAAGCATCTGACAGCATAACAAACCAGGAGGTCTTTGGGTCAGACAGGTCCTGATCCATTCAGGGCTTTGTATGTTAACAAAGCAATCCTGAAGGATGTGTGCCACCTGACAGGAGGACAGTGCAACTGCTGCTACACAGGCAAAATATGATCACTTTATGACACCCCAGCCAGCAACCTGGCTGCAGCATTCTGCACCAAACCTCCAGATAGCTAGGTGGAGAGTATTACAGTAGTCGTGTCTTAGGGTCATGAAAGCATGAACTAGGGTCACCAGATCCTCATGTGCTATATCTGGATTGATCCAGAAGATATTCCTAGGCAGAGAATTCCACAGGGTAGGCACAGTGTAGGAAAAGCACGTGCCCCAGATGTTTTTAACCGAATCCTGGGAATCCCCAGCAATCCCTCCTCGGCAGATCGGAGTCAGCAGGAGGGGCAGTAGGTAGTAAGGAGATCTTGTAGATACTGGGGTCCCTGTTTATGTAGGGCTTTACAGGTCTGTACCCTGACCTTAAAGGTGATCCGCCACTGTACCGGAAGCCAGAGCAGTTCACGCAGCACAGGCGTAATATGACTAGTCCTAGATGTCCCAGTCAAAAGCCTGGCCACCATGTCCTGCACTAGCTGCAAGCAATGGATGTCAAACCCTGGAGGCCCTAGGTAGAGGGCATTGCAGTAATCAAGGTGAGTGGTTATGAAGGCATGGACCAATGTAGAAACGTCAGCTGGAGGAACCAGGTGCTTCACCCAGGCAATATTCCTAAGATGGTAAAAGGAAGATTTGACAATGGCAGACACCTGTGATTTCAGGGTCAAGCCATCATCAAAAATAATGCCCAGGTTACACACCTGATCTGAGGTCAAGAGCTGGACACTATCAAGTCATAGGCCTGAGGGAAGCCCAGCCCTAAGACCTGCCTCAGGGCAACCTGAGTCCACAACCAACACATCAGTCTTATCTGGATTTAACCTCAGCCAAATAGTGCTCATCCGATCTTTGATTTCAGCTAGACAGTTGTTAAGTACAGAGATTACACCATCCTCTATGAGAATAAAGGACATATACAGTTGGGTATCATCTGCATAGCAGTGAAAACCCAAACTGTATCACCTGATGATATCTCCTAATGGCAGCATATACACCGTGAATAGCATGGGTGCCAGTATGGAACCCTCCAGCACCCCACAGGGAGAGGGAGAGGGTATCAGAGCATGAGAATGGATTCATTTCAAGGGAATGATGCTTTCTCATTAAGTCTGTTGCAACAGCACTATTTTACCTGTCTTCTATCTTTTCTGCTTCACTACCTACTTATAATAATGTCAGGATGACCACCTGATATCTGTCTATATATATTTTATTTATTTTTGTCTTCTTCTGTTTCTTTCCCTTGTCAGAATCCATGCACCATATTTCTCCGTATTGTTATCTTGCCCTGTCTTAAAATGAAAGTGCATTAGTACTCCCAAACCTAGTGCAGTCTTATTTTGCATGTATTCCTATACATTCATGAAGCAAATAATTAAATAAGGAGCTATAGTATAACGCTGCCTTAATTGCACAGTCCTATTCAGCATTATGCACTTTATAGCTTTAGTTGGTAGCTGAAGTCCTTAATTCATGCAAGGCGTGGTTTCTCCTCATTTAGACTGCAGGCTGTGTATGTTTTAGTTAAGCCGTGCAGGGCGCGGTTCCTAAATTACAGTTTCAGTGCTCCATGCGTACCTGACTGTGCTTCCAGATTAATAAAATAAAAACTCATAGTGGGCAGTATTAGTTCCCAATGTTAAATCCCCTATAAAAAAACAAAGGTGCAGATTCCTGTCAGCCGTTATGCGCTGCTTTGTCCTGTGAAGCTGTTCGCTCTGTGCAAGGCGTGGTTACCCCCCCCCAACTGCAGTCTGTATGCTGTTTGCAAGCCACACTGGAGCGGTCCCGTAGCTGCAGCTGCAGTTGTCCGAGTAGATTGTGGAATCCCTGTGTTCATGACCAGGCAGAAATAAATCTCGCTCAGTAATTAAAATAATAAAACAACCGGGGGTTGAAAATTCAAGTCCAGTTGTACTGGATGATTTAAATATCAGAAAGGAGCTGCATTCACTCTACAGAAGTAAAAGACATTCAGGTTCCTTCAGAAATAAATATTTAGCCAAATCTTTCATTCACTGAGTATTTTACTAGCAAGGACCAATGTTATTAGCCTCCCTTCCTCATTTAAGGAGGAAAGGGGGGGAATAAAACGACTGTCTAAAGTTCTTTTTATTTGGTTATGCATACAGCCATAGTTATTTCTTGTTGTTTTCATGCTCATGCAGCTTAAGCCCAATATTTCTGTAAACTTAAACAGACGGCTGGAAAATATGGTTTTGTTATTTGTCTTCTTTTTCAAATTAAGCTATCAGCAAAATAAAGTTATGAACATGTTTATATGTACCTGAAATAAGTTAAGCAGACTGGGTTATCTCTGGTCTAAAAGCTCCTAGGAGTTACTCCTCCCTCTATGTTCCTGTCTATACTAGCTGGCCGGCCTTTCTTTGTACTACTTATAGACCTGACATAGAAGGGGCGGAGTTTCTCCTGGACCTTTCTGGTTATTTCCTTTCGCATTTTATTTTAATCCTGAACCTAAACCAATATGTAAATAGAGAATAAAGTCAGAATTCATGTTTAGAATTTAATAAATTGTTAATTTAATGACATTTTATATCTTGGTACTCAAATGGGAGGAGAGTTAAGCTCCTTCCCTGTCTGACCACTATAAATGGGATGATTTCCTTCATTTAAGCAGATAGCTTGGTAAAGAGCAGACATACTCTATTCTGAGTTGTGAAGACACTAGTTGCTTCTAGTGTATCAGTTCTATATTTCTTTGTATTATTTTATGTTTTGACGCTCAGTTCGAGTATGTAAGTAAAGAATTCTAAAAAGGAATAAATATTTGATTGTCTTCAAATTGGTGCCTGGAGTCCTGTTTATCCCACACCTCACACAGAGGAATAAATTCCAGTGACAACCCTCTGTGTCCTGCCCATGAGGAAAGATTGAAACCAGCATAAGACTGTACCAGACAGTTCACAAAGAGTCCACAGGCACTCCAATAACACATCATGGTCCACAGTGTCAAATGTTGCTGAAATATCGAGAAGGACTAGAATAGTACGGGCCTTTCGATCTCTCGCCATTAGGAGATCATTTAAAACCCTGACCAGGGCGGTCTCAGTGCTATGTCTTTTCCTAAACCCAGACTGGAGAACATCATAGACATTGTGGGTTGTAAGGTGGTCATCCAGCTGCAACGCAACCACCTTCTCAATAACCTTACCCACAAAGGGTAGATTAGAGACAGGTCTATAGTTAGCTAGACAGTCTGGATCCAAGGAGGATTTTTTTAAGGAGTGGCCAAATGACTGCCTCCTTGAGGGGATCAGAAAAGTCCCCCTGCTCCAAGGAACTCCCGACAATTTCAGCAATGATGGGGCAAATAACAGCTACGCAACCTACCAATAGTGGTGTAGTGCCCACATCCAAACTACAGCTGGTTGGCAACAAAGTCTGGACAATCCTCACAAATTTCTGTGAATTCCGGCCGACTAATGTCAAACCAGATAAGGCAGGCACTCATCACCTCCCTCCAATCTCCATAATCCCTTATAGAAAGAGTTGGGCCGATACCCAACCTGATGCTAGCAATCTTACCTGCGAAGAACCGAGCAAGCTCATCACATATCATTTGTGAAAAATTGCTTCCAGACTGAAGACAGAGACTGGATTGAGCAGTCTGTCCACAGTCCGGAAAAGCTGAGCGGGTCGATTCCGTGCAGCAGCAATCTCACCAGACAGAAATTCTGCCTTCTTAAGGGTGATTTCTGATTGCTAAGCCTTATAATGGTCCATCAACATAAGCCTGTCAGCATCCAGGCCAGATTTCCACCAAATTTTCTCTAGCCTTCATCCCACTCTCCTCAGCTCCTTCATGGACCCATCAAACCAAGGGGTCCTCAGGCACAGAGTAAGTGGACGAACATGAACAGGAGCAATTTAAGTTCAGGGCATCACCTACCACTTTATTATAGGTAGATACAAGATCCCCTGGACTCCTGCATTCACTTGATATACCCGATAGGTCCAGCACCATCGATAGGCCCTCTGGGGTAACTCGCCTCAAAGGGCGATACTGGACCATCTCTGTAGGGGCAGATCTAATTGGGGGTACCCTGAAGCTGAACCTTATGGTGTGATGGTCTGATCAATCGATTGGTTCTACCCCAAATTCGGTGACCTCCATCCCCAGGAGGAACACAAGGTCCTGGGAGTGACCCCCTATATGGGTAGCAGAGGTAACCACCTGTGTAAGGCCCAGATAAGTGTGGTGAGAGGCTCAGGAAAGGGGGAGGTGGCAATGGGTGGGAGGGGAGTTTTGAGGTCACAGAAGGGGAGGAATAGATGAGGTCACCAAAGGGGGTGAACTGAATGAGGTGGGGACACAGTGAGGTGGCAGCAGTTAATTGGTGGGACAGAATAAGGGGCAATGCCAACCAATCAATTGATAAGGGGCTGCACAGGAGAAGAAGCTCACAGTTTTGCTCCACAAGTTCGCTTCTGGAAGCACATCAGTTTTGGCAGACATTTGAGCCAGTGGGCTTTTGTGATAAGATAGGTATTTGGAGTTAAAAACAAATAACAAAAAAACAAAACAATATGGATATATATATCCATGAATACTAGGTAATTAATAACCTTAGGATTTAAGGCTAACGTAAAGGTAATTTACAAAAGGAATTGAGAGGCATTGTGGAGCTGCTGTAAGTATCAAAAGTAACATCAGGACCAAGGTAAGTGTGATTCTGATTAATTGCTGGCGAGAAATGTGAAAAGCAGTATGGTTCTGGAGAGCCAACACCTGGTGAGCCAGCAGGATGAAGGTGCTAAGCAGCATTGTTGAGGTTGTGTAGAGTCTGTAATTACATGTTTAAACAAACATGGAATTGTAGAGAAAGGATGGTCAGCCATGCAGCACAGAAGTTTGAACAGCCCGGGATGGTATTTTTGCCGAAACCGGCAAGGGGGGTTGCCTGGAACTTTATAGAAAAAGTTTAAAAGCCCGGGGTTTAATCTCACAGAAATCAGCTGGAGGGGCAGTATGGAGCTTCATAGCCAGTCTGTGAAAGGGCACAGAGACAGGGGAAACACAACGGGTGGATCACCTGCCGCGAAAACGAGCGGGAGGGGGACTGGTTGTAGAGGGAGACCTGTTGTGGACACACAGTTGGCGAGGAAGCAGGTACAGAAGTGCCCTGCTTTGGGGTACAGGGGAGAGGTTCTTGGTGATTTGTCCCAGTGGTGGAGGGCCACAGTGTGGTCATGGATTTAAGGGGAGGCAGATAATTGCCAGAGGGACCCTTGCCAGAGCTGGTCCGATGGCGAGGACGAGACGGCAGACAGCAGCCGGGGGGGGGGCGTGGTTTATAAGTAACTGCAGGCCAGGATTTACTAAAGCAGCAACATGTTGCAGAAAATCATGCAACAGGAGTAGTGGGGAGTACAATGGGATGAATAGGGATGAAGTAGCAAGCCCTGGCCTAGCACGTAGGATGGCAGTTAGCGTCATCACCACGTGGTATGGCCCGAGGAACGGCACATTTGAGCAACGAGGGGAGGAAGAAAGGGTGAGGGGTTCTGTTTAAAGCATGGGGGCTTCTTCTGGAAGAGGAGTAAGGGAAAGGACTGGAATGCATATCATAGGTATCATAGGTAAATACAGAGCTATGTAGACAATAGTCCTTTTGCTTGCCAATTCATGAGTACGCCAGAATCTTATGCTTGATAAGAAAACTATCCAATCTATTCTTAAAAGTATTCATATTATCACTAGCTACAGCCTCTAATGGTAGTTTTTTCCAAATGTTAGTTACTCTTAGGCAGAGCCATAGGAAGGCATTTGGGTGCCCTGGGCAAGAGATAAATTTTGCTCCCCACCCGAAAAGAGCCAGAAGCTCTAGAGGGTTTGCATGCTCCAGCTCTGTGGTGAGGTTTGGGGCTTTTCTTGAAGAGAAAAAAAAAACACTTTTGCTACATGGTTGGTCCCTACCCCTTATTTAAGGGAAAATTTTGCTGCTGTGACTCTGAGGTGTGGGAAGAAGAATCAGCATTTATATAGCACTTTTCATATACAGTGTATCCCAAAGTGCATTACACGCAATGCTAGACTAGAAGTGAAGTGACTAAATGTGTGGTGGTGGCCATATCGCACATCAACACCCACACACAGCCTGGACAATTGCATGAACCAGTTTATGGGAAGGGAAATGTTGGCCAGGACACTGGGAATGTACCCTACTCTTTGCGAAGAGTGCCCCTCGGATCTTTTAGTTCCACCTGGACACCCACCAGGACAACACCAGGATGGGTAGAAGTGACCTCGGTTTAATGTCTCATCCGAAGAACGGCATACCCCAGCAGTTCAGCACCCTCTACTACTGCACTCTGATGCCAGCATTTTAGGTGCAAGTCCAATCCCGGTGTTGGCAGAGAATTCACAACATTCTGGTCCATAGGTGGATGTGCTACCAACTGAGCCAGGAGACTTTGGCTGGCTAGAAGCACATTTAGACAGGCAGTATTTTTTTATTTTCTTTACAGCTTACTTTAAGTAGGGGGCATTGCAGCTATGTTTTTGAGGTCTAGGTTGGGGCGTGGTCCCTGGAAATGTGCCAATCTATTGGGGAGGGTAGTCTGATTCTTTATTAAAAGCAATGCACCACAGATGCATGATTCTTGTAGCATTCATGGGTATGAGTGGCAAATTATTTTTCTGCATACTAAACATTTGAGTGGGATAATTGGGCTTAGGAAAACACAGTACACATATTTTCTTATGTCTCAGTTTTGAAGATATAGGAATTTCCTATATCTTCAACATTGAGACATAAGGAAATACACGTGCACTTACTGAGGAATCCTCTGAAAACTGAATATTACAACACAGCTACTTCTGTATGTGACTGTTGCAAGAGATGATTTCTGACCTGTCTCCATCTCCAGGGGTCATGTGACCAGCCATTCAGAGACCACAGTCTGCACAGTGTCTGCAACCTGGCACCCAGTCCCACCGGATGTGCAATAAAGAAAAAAAGCATGTACCAACCAACTTGAGGGAGACTAGTCAGTGCAGTGCAATGGAGTCGCAGTATGACTTTGGTCTGACTGCAGGCTCTGCTCTGACTGGGACTGTCTGTGCCATCCCTCCACCACCTGCCTGCATGGAGTAGAAGGAAACAGCGCAGGATGGGACTTGGGGAGCCTCCCTGGTGTGGAATTGGAGTGCAGGAGGAACGCAGGTCAAGATGAGGGAAAATAATGTGGTGGGCGGGAGTGAGGGTGCCTGTGGCCCACCCACACCATGGCAATCAGTCAGCATGCAAGCAGCAGACTACAGGGCGTGAACATTTTCACTCCCATCCCAGTCCCATGATCTACTAAGTCATCTTGTCACACCTGAGTCAAGCCTGGGCCGTGGGTCCCTTGGCCCAGTCCCACAATCAAATTAAAAATCAGATCCAGTCCTTCCTCCCGATCACCAAAGTGCAGTGCATTTTTCAAATTCCAATCAACAATCCCCCCCCAGTGGTGCCGCCGCTGCTACTGCCACTGCCACGTGCCACATATAACACACTCACACCTCATTCATTGACACTGTCACCCAGACACAACAAACTAAACAGTAAACAAATTTGAAGAATTAATTTTCACTTTAAAATAATACGGAATACAGAATCACACAGATACGTGGGAGATGGCCAGGATAGACTTGTACATACTGTAGATGGACTACTACACCGATGCGCTACATTGCTTTGCTTAAAAATCTTCAAGATGGATTTCTCTTGTCTTCTCTGTCTATCATGTCTCCCAATCTTCTCTCCCTACATACACTCTGTCCATCGCTTTTTTTGATGTCTGCTAGTCACTCTATTTCTAGGCTCTACTCTCAACAATAACATTGTCTTTGACTCCAAATTTAACTGCCTTTCCATGCTACGTTCACCGCCTGTACCTTTTAAACTAGTGGGCTGTGCTGGCCCGCCCACAGTTTCTCTTTCTTTCTTTCTTTCTTTCTTTCTTTCTTTCTTGCTTTCTTTCTTTCTTTCTCATCGCAGCAACACCACACCACATGATTATTTGTCTGCAGCTCATGTGACCCCTCCCCAACCCAACCTGCTGGTCCTTGGTCCGCAGATGCACCCCTACTGACAGACAGACATAATTACAGTTTACCAAGCCAAAATAAATTTAAAAAAGCAGTAACGCAAGTTAATAAACAAATGAGCTTCAGCTGAAAATTGCACCCCCTTGAGGGTTGCGCCCAGTACCAGTGCACCACCCGCCCCACCCTTCCTACTGTACTGCTCTTAGGGTGAGCCAGGATTTTCTTTTATTTGTTTTAGGACAATCCACTAACAATTGTAGAGGGTGTGCCCTAGCAATGTATAATGATTCCCTGAATCTCAACCCTAGGAGCTCCTATAAACCTGAATCAGTGAGTGATTTGTAAATCAAACATATGTCCCCTCTTAACCACCTAAACTCTAAGGAGTATAGGCCCAAGATATTCAACCTCATTTGATAATCATGTCCTTTTGCCTCCTGTATGTTACGGGTTGCTCTCCGCTGGACTCTTTCTAATGCTGTTATCTTGGTCCTTCCACTTGGTGACCAAAACTGTGCACAGTAATCCAAATGTGACCTTACCAAAGATGTATAAAGGGGTAACAAGACCTCTTTTCTCCTCCATGTAATATGCATATTAATACAGTTCAGTATACTACTTGATTTCTTAATAATCAAGTTACAATGTATTTTGAATGATAAATCATTGGTAACCATAATACGCAGGTCACTTTGTTGCTCCACAAAACTCAGTATTTGTCCTCCAAGTGTATATGACCAGTGTTTATTTAGTCTCCCAAAATGCATAACACAACATTTATCTACATTGAATGTCAGTTTTTTGCCCAATGCCCAAATTTCAATGCATTTAAAGCTTCTTGGAGTCATGTGGCATAATTCTGGTTGTTCACGAGATGCCCTACGCTGGTGTCGTCAGCAAACTTAGATACCCAAACTCCATTGTTAACACACATCGAGATATATATATATATATATATATATATATATATATATTGAACAAGCAGGCCCCAACATAGAGCCCTGGGGCACCCACTAGTCACCTCGCCCAAGCAGAATTGATTCCATTAACACTAACTGATTGTGTTCATTAATTGAGTCTTGCTTCTATCCATTTTGTTATTTTCCCATCCAAACCATGTGCAATTAATGCATCAATAAGTTCCCCGTGTGGTACCTTATCGAATGCCTTTGAAAAATCCAGGTACACCACATCCACAGAGTGCCCCTCCCTCATTGCTCTACTAACCCTTTCATAAAACTCAAGTAGAGTAGTCTGGCAAGAGCTTCCATCAGTATAACCATGCTGTACTGGATCCACCATGTAAATTTTTTTAAGATACTCCATGACATAGTCCTTTAAGATACCCTCAAAGATTTTCCCAAGACCGATGTCAAACTAATCGGTCTATAATTTGACACATCATGTCTGCTCCCTTTCTTGTAAATAGGAACTACCATAGCTTGCTTCCATGCTTCCAAGACATACCCCTAATTTAGTGATCTTTGAAAAATCAGTGCCAGGGGTCCAGCCAAGAAATCTGCCATTTCCTTAATTATTCTTGGAAGTATTCCATCTGGGCCTTGGGATTTATTTTGATTAATTTTTTGTAGCCTTTTAAGTATCTCTTCTCTAGTAATCAACAGTCCAGTATCCAATACAGTTTCTAAATGAGCTAGTTTGGGGGAAGATTTACTATTGAATACTGATGTAAAAAAACTGTTGTACATTTGAGCTAAATGGAGCTGGTCAGTGTCCATGCTCCCATCTGTTGCATGCAGTGGGCTTATAGCACAACAAACTCCCCTTTTGTCACTAATATAAGCATAAGAAGACTTGTAATTGTCTTGGACCTTAGTTGCAAGACTCAGCTCATATTTAATTTTGACATCCTTAATACAGCTTTTTGACTTTTTTAACAGATCCTTAAAAATATCCCAGCATATACTATTGCCAGAGCTTTTAGATCATGTGTAGAAGAGTGAGTCGCATGGCAAGGAGAAAGGGACAGCTGGGGCCTACCAAGTTGGATGGTGAGGGCTGCCATTACGTGCGGAGCTGGGCAGTATAACAGGACAAAGGGGAGCAAGGGCTACTAAGACACTGTGACCGAATGGGGAGCAAACTATGGTGCTGTAAAGGGCAGGCTTCTGAGAAAGCAAGGTTTAAAATAAATTACACACATATATATATATATATATATATATATATACACATAGCAAGTAAGTAATGGTGCGAGGCACATGGGGAAGCTAGGGGGAGCTGTGCTCATAGGGTTGGGTTTGAGCAGGCCTTCCATGGTTTAATGCTGGTTTTGCACCTTAATTTTACAGCCATTCCTGGCTGTAATTACCAGAAAGATGGCAGGGACAGTGTCAAGGGAGTAATCACTGGGCTCTGAAATATAGTAATGCCCTTTTCGGTGAGATAAATTAAAAAAAAGTAAATCGGCATGAAGTTAAGCCATCTTCACAGCATGGGGAACATTGTTGAGTTAAACCTGAAACTGCTGTTTTCCGTTACGTACAATGCAAGGGTACAGAGTTTTTTGGTTCATATGCTGGGGAAGCTGGATGGGAGCAGGCACAAAAGGGTACCCCACTGGCAGCCAGGTGATATGGGGATGCTTTTAAATTAAAAAAAGGAATTTTTCTTTGGGTTAAGTAATATAAAAATGGGACACTGTTACAGACAATTCCTTTCCCTGCTTAGTGCCAGACAACCAAGGGGTGTGTGTGTGAGCAGGTGCTAGAAGGAGGTAGGTGGATAGGGTGAACTAGACATCGGGGGGGAGTTGCATCCATGGGGGGGTATACCTTCGGAGGCCATTTCAATGGGCATGTGGGGAGGCAGGACTGGCAAGTAAGGTGTCATTAATGATGATTGTTATGTTTTTTTTCCTTTGTTAGATATCCAGGAGGATGGCACCAAAGAAATCCAAGCCAAGCAATGTGGAGTGTTATTGAGCAGTGATGGTATTGGTGGACAATTCCAACTGGTTGCTGGAGGTTGCGGAACCAGATAGGGGAGACCAGGGCACAAAAAGAAAGGTGAGGCAGGGGATAGGACTGGAGAAATAATCACATGATCTACCTGATCAGGAAGGTACATAGCCCCAAAGCTCCCACCCCAAAACACTACGGACCAGGTCCTATAACTCCCTAAACCTTGACTCTCTCCTGGCAGACCTAGGACATGTAAACTGGTCCTGCATCACCGAGGCTTCCTCCATTGACAATGCATATGATGCGTTTCAAACCAGATTCTTAAAAGTTTGGGACAAGCACGCTCCTCTGTGTACAAAAAGGGTTAGAGGGGCTCATCTCCCATGGATATCAGCTGATATAATTAGAAAATACCACTCTAGGGACCATGCATGGAAAGCATATAAGAAACTGGGCACCCAGGCCTCCCATACTGCCTACAGATCCCTGCGAAATGCTTGCACAAACACCATCCACCAAGCCAAAAAGAGCTACTTCCTATTAGCTTTTAGTAATAACCAAAACCATCCGACTGATTTCTGGAAATCTATCAAATCCCTGCTCTCCCCAACCCAACCCCCACCCCAACCCTATCAGATCAGGGCACCCTCATCTCTGACCCCATCAGCGTAGCCAAAGTTTTATTACCCATTTCGCCAGCTGCGCAGACAAACTTCTATCCTCCCTCAATCACAAGCACACCCCAGCCACCCCCACTGCCCTCACACCCCTCACACCACCCCCAGTCCAGCCTTTCTCATTTCAATTAGTTTCCCCAGTGGATGTCCTCCACTCTCTATGAGCTCTGAACCCTAATAAAGGCAAATGCCTGACATCCCTGGACGCCAAGATGCTATTCTTGTCTGCCCCTGCCATAGTCGCCCCCTAGCTGCTCTTCTCAACCTCTACTTTTCACTGGGAAAGTTACCAATGGCATGGAAATTGGCCACTGTTATTCCTCTCCCAAAAGGTGGTGACTCCTCCTCGCCAGGTAACTACAGACCCATTTCCCTACTCCCTATTCTAGCCAAACTCCAGGAGCGACTTGTCCTGTCCCAACTGACTCCATACTTAGACTCCTCCTCCTTTTTTACACCTTTCCAATCCGGCTTCCACAAAAACCACTGTACTATCACCTCCCTACTTCGAGTCTCTGGGGACATTCTCACCAGTATCGACAAAGGTCATATCACCTCGGCTATTTTTATTGACCTAGCAAAGGCCTTCAATACCATCTCTCACCCCCTGCTCCTTCTCCAAGCTTACTGAAGCTGGGCTTGCACCCCCAGCAATAGAGTGGTTCCAAGACTACCTAGTGGGCAGGAAGCAAGCGGTCAGTATTGCATCACACACCTCAAATCCCCTTCCAGTCACATCAGGTGTCCCCCAAGGATCAGTCCTTGGACCATTACTTTTCTCCATTTTTCTAAATGACCTCCCCTCCATTCTTCCATCCAAATGTATGCGAACGACACTGTCCAGTACACTTCTGGCCCCTCTGCTAGCTCAGTGGCATCTCTCCTTCAGCAGGACTTCTCTGCCATCCAGCACTGGTTTAGGTTGAATGAGTTATTTCTAAATCCAAAAAAAACTGTGTCAGTCACGTTTGGTTCCCAACAAAGACTCTCCCGCCAATCCCCCTGCCCTCCGTTCATAACCCTGGATGGTCCGCCTGGAGCAATGCACTAGCTATAGATATCTAGGCATCTGGCTTGATCAGCACCTAGATTTTGCCTATCACATTGACTCCCTACACAAGAGGCTGCTTCCAAAACTGGGTGCACTATATCGTAACTAAAACTGCCTCCCCACACAAGTGAGGCATGCTATAGTCCAAAAAATGATACTTCCCGTACTTGATTATGGCGACATTGTATACACTATCACTCCTGCGTCTGCCCTGGCAAGCCTTGACACCTTATTCCACTCCTTCTGTCTTTTCATCTTTGACTTCCCGCAATCCACCCACCACTGCACTTTATACAGCTCCCTAACCCTGCCATCCCTCCATGATCGGCGTCTAATAAACTGCGCCAGGTTGGCTGCCAAATACTGGCCTCTCTCCCTCCCTCCCTACCTGGAAACTACCTCCTTCCAACAACCTCCACCTGCATACTCCCTAAGAGGCACGGACCCAAGACTACTCCACATCCCATTTATGTGCACTACCAAGGGGAAGGCAGCTTTTAGCTACAGAATACCACAGATCTGGAATGCCCTACCTGCCCCCATAAGACATGCACAAAATCCCTTTCATTGATCCCGACTACTCAAGGCACATTTCTCCTCCAGCTGCTCCTGTTAATTTAATAAATCTCTCATTCTGATATGTGTTGTACAATTCGTACTTGATTTTTGTATTGACCTATTACATCTATCTCCAGTCTGTAAACTCCCGGACCTAAGGCTCCAGGTGTACACTTTTCTGTATTCTAATTACTATTGTAATGCACAATTTCCTATGTAATGCACCGGGCCTCGGCCCCCAGGTCACATCTGGAATCGAGCATTGTTGCTCAGTATGTCTTCCTGGTAAATCTCGTAAATAAATAAATAAGAAAGACAAGAGGGTGACAAAAAGGCCCCTTGGCACCGGAACCCGGGCCCGTGATCCTGGTACCAAAACTGGTGGCTCCTCTAGGACAAGTTCTCAGTAACTTGATCCTGGAGCTGACCCCGGAGCCCAATCCTGGACCAGCAACAGTGCCGGAGCCACCCACACCTGTGATCCTGGTCCCCCTGCCGGAGCCAGTCCTGCCTCCTTTGGGCCCAAGACCTGTGCCCAGTCCAGCAGGAGTGCCCCAGCTGGGGCCCAGAAGCCCTTCGACTAACACAGCAGGTAATCATGTGGTGACATTAGAGAGTAGTGTTAAGGAATACGTGGAACAGATGTTAAAAAATATAGGAGAGAATGGATTGGGGCAGCTGGAGAAAGCGTTAGGTTACAGTACATACAGTAAAAGGGAATAGGGAGGGAGGGGAAGTGGGGGGCAACCGAAGGACCACTGATAAGAAGGGAGATTGGGGCACTGGTTGTTAAGCTAGTGGACCATATGCCCACAGTCATGAAAGAGAAAATATGGAAAGGGGAATATGTTGACATCTTCGCTTTGGCGAATGTTGACAATATGGATAAATACGAGGAGAAGGACAGTTTTGAAAAGAAGAACATGGTGGCTGCGGTAGTATTGTTGGGGAAGGAGGAAGAGGACAAGTCCTGGAAATCAAAAACCTGGAACAACTGGTCCACAGGGGTTATGTACTTCATGACCATTGCCATTGAAAAGCGGACGAAACTCGCGACCTTGCTATTTACCTATTCCCTCATCATTAAGAATGCATACAAGAAAGGGCTCCATTGTTGGCCAAAGTATGATGAGAAATTTAGGAAGAGAATGGCTCATTACGGGGACGTCAAATGGGATGCCCGACAGATAGACCTGTGGTTGGAAATTTATACGGGGCCTACCGACAAGGAGGCAGAGGGGGAGAAGGGGGGGTAGTGTCAAAGGCCTGTTGGGGTTACTACAGGGCCTTTTGCTCATGGCCTAACTGTCGTTTTATACATTTTTGCTCAAAATGTGGGGGGCATCACCCGGCAAGCAAATGCAGATACAGTCGGGACAAAGGCACAGGCGGACAAGACTATGCATGTTTTTCAGACCTACGTGTTGGTCTGAGTATTCCTACTGCTTACTGACCTATGTGCTGGTTCAACTGTTGTTACCCTGCCCCTGCATTGCCCTGTCTTACTGAAATATGTCCAGATCCACCCTTGCTCATGCAACCTTTGTTCCATGCTCCTTGCCATTTGCCCTGCAAGTTCTCAGTACTTACGCCCATTCACCCATTCACCCTCATCAGTCCCTGGGGCATACCAGCCATTGCATTTGGCTCAGGTTCCCCTGCTGCCGACGGTCTCTCTCTGCACCTAGTATGCAGCTTGAGTATGTGAAGCTTGGGGCGGGGTCCTTCTCACCTGGCCTATATCTGGAATGTCCTCACTGCAGGTGAATCTTCAGTCAACTGTATTGATGGCATCTTAAGTTGTAGAATTTATGGCTCAGCCATGAAAGGAGGTTACAGTGATTTCCTTTATCTCGAGTTTTTCCACTATAATAGTTGTTCATTGGCTTTAGTGGTTCCCTAGCAAGGCACCTTCACCGCGTTCTCCCAGCGACCACCTCTGGTTCACTTAGTTTGTGTTATAGACTGGTAGCTTGGGTGAGTGCCTCGGTGTTTGTTACTCTCCTCCTCCCTCCTTGGAGAGGCGGTTGCAGAGCTACCATCTTGCAACCCCTGTGGCATTCCTGTTAGAAGTGAGAGTTTCCCTCCAAATTTAAATATTTTCCATTTCTTATTCTTTGGGGCTTCCAGATTGCAGCAGCAGAGCCATCACTAATGAAATTATCCCACTCCTGGAGAGAAGGCGACCTAGGCCTTGGATCCCTAGAGATTTCCTCCTCAAAGTTTTTTTTTCTCTCCTCCTTGCCGAAGGTCATAATATTTAAGTAGTATTTTCTAGTTCCATTAGATAGGATCCACTGTTGGATGGAGGTGGGTGGTGTCCCTTACTTGCTGTTCCCACTCTCCTGCTATTTCCTCTCTCCTTAGGAGGTCCCTTTATTCTCTTGCAATCCGTCTAACACATGCCATTGCTGACCTGTGCATCCCATTATGTTATCAAGCTGCCTGATGCTCATCTATTACTACATTTCACAGCTACTGATTGCCCATATGCTTCATACTATTACTTTCTTTTTGGGGATCCTTCCTAAGGTACCTTTAGCCAAGGGAATCGTCCCACGGCACCTCTAGGGATGGAACCCTCTAGAGGATTCCTTGCCTTTGGTATCCCTACAGAGTGGTAATTCCTCTGAAATAGAAAGTGCAAATGGCCAAAACCTACAACGGTTGCACAAGCATTAGCATCATACTGGCTGCGTAGGCCATTGAATTGGAAGGCTCTGCCTTTGATTCAATGGACAAGCAGCCAACCACTCCCAGTTCCTGAGCTATATAAGCTGTTCCTCTCAGCCTCCTTCTGAAGCACTTTTTCTTTGCCCCACCATCCTCCCCTCCTCCTCCAGCTCCTCTCTCCAGGGATCCTTCTTAAGATACCTTTAGCCAAGGGAATCATCCGGTGGCATCTCTAGGGGTAGAACCCTCTAGAGGGTTCCTTGCCTTTGGTACCCCTACTAGGTGGTTATTCCTCTGGAATAGAGAGTTTGAATGGCCAGAACCTAAGTAACACAGTTGCACAAGCATAACATTATACTGGCTGCGTAGGCCATTGAACCATTGCTTTAAAGAATCAGAGTGAGAAGCATGATATTTGTTGTGATTAAACACAGAACATAGAATATGACTACAGAAGGAAATTGAAAGTCCACTGAAACTGTTCTTACTATATTACCTCACCCCATCAACATAATGTACTAGTGGGCTGCTACCCACCTCACCCACTCCAATAAGATGGGAGGATTAAGGAGGACTGTGGTCAATAGGAACAAAAGCTATACTGAGATTAAAAACAATAAAAAAAATAGTAATTGCAGGATTTGTAATTTTTGACCTAAGAAACAAAAACACACTCACTGTGCTGTGATTGCTTGTTTCTAGGTGTATCACTGGGGACAGGTTACATGGATCTGTTATATTGACCGTGGAAACGTTAACAGTGACATCATACATTAGATCCAACTATTCTTGAGTATGATCTGAAGGATTTTTTACCTCTACCTGGACAGTGACTAGAGATGGGCACAAGAGACCTTGAATAATTATCTCATTCAAATGATGGCACCTCAGCAGTGCAGCAACTCCTTCATACTGCACAATAGTGTCAAATATGGGTTTTACTCCAAGTGCAGGGTATTGGGCTAGGGCACAGAAGAGCCTAGGGCAGGATTCACGCAAAATTGCAAATCACAGAGCAAGTGTTTGTGCGGCGCTTTGAGGTTGCACACTTGTGAAATATTGATATTCACAGTCAGATAGCGCACTGTGAATAGGGCTGGGATAGGTCAGAGCTAACTCATTAAAACCACCGCTAACCCCACTAGCACTGCTCTGACAGCCAGCCAGATGAACTGCCTTGAAATGAATAGCACAGGTACACTATTTCCTACTCACTAAAGCAGCCATGCAAATGAGCCCATTAGGCATGCAAGGTGCTAAGTGGTCATGTGTATGCCCATTATGGGCCCATTTGCATAGGCTGCGGGTGGTTTAGTCCTCAGCCAACACACAGCTGCAGTCCATGGTGTTTAGTGCCCCCATGCCAATCACCATCCTTTTAATAATAAAAACAATATTTTCTGTGGTGGTCTAGTGATCGCTGGTTATAAATAAAGAAGATGTACCTGGCAGTCTAGTGCTTACTCCCCGATCACTGATCTCTGCAGTATGGTGGTAAAAATCACAAGTATCCTCTGGTGGTAGTGATTTCCACCCCATTGCCCCGATCCCCGACTGTTATCCCTATAGCTTAAAAAAAGACAAGTATGTCCTGGTGGTAGTGGTTCCTCATCACTGATCCTCAGCCTAGTATCACAGATAACTAAACCCTCATGGCTAGCGGTATACTGTTAGCACAGCAACAGCATTACAATGTGGTAATGTTGTTACCACAAAAAGGGTGATAGTGACAGGGGCAATCTCGATTTTAGATCACCATGCACTCATGCCGTGTTTGGCATCCACACAATGTCTGTGCCCTTCATGGCATGCCTGCCCTGGAGGAGGTTATATATATTTTTAGGTGGTGTTGGGGGCAAAGTCCTGTGCAAAACCTCACTGTTTCCCTGGATGGTGGTTTGGTGATCTATGTCCCTGGAGGCACAATGCCAGGCATGGTAATGCTGGGTGGTATGTTGCTGTCACCTTAATCTAAACCAGCACAGTAACTGTTGCCCAGACTTGGGTGAACTGTGGCTAGCAGTCCAACCCCACCTGATCACCCACCTGTCAGTCACAACATATATCCTGTGACCTCCCCCCCCACCAAACCTGGTCCCCTGTAAGTCCAATACATAGATGTCCCTGGTGATTTAGTGAACCTTCCTGCCTATCCCCAGTCCTCAGTATGTTGTATAACAGCTATTCCCTGGTGGTCCAGTGCACCCCTAAACTCTGGAAGGTAGTGTCCCACCACCCCTCCCAATCCCAAACCCTAGCTGGCAACCAACACAGCCCTTCTCTCACCACCACGGTTGGCTACTGACTGAGCTGTGAATGAGTGCATACTGTATACAGTATGCACTCATTCATAGTTCAGTTGGCAGCTAGCCATGGTGGTGAGAGGAGGGCTGGACTGGTCGCTTGCAAGGATTCAGGATAAGGGGAGTTTGGTGGTGGGACACTACCATCAGGGTGGGAGGGTTCAAGGTGCACTGGATCACTAGGGAATAGTTTTTACACTATGTACTGGGGATTGGGGATGGAGAGTGGGGTTTGCTATACCACCAGGGACATCTATCTATTGACCTTACAGGGGATCATGTTTTTTTGGATTACAAAATATATGTTGCCACTGTCAGGCAAGTGATCGGGTGGGTGTGAAACCACTAGCCGCCACAATGTATTAGGTACTGCTCTGACTGCACCCCCACTTTTTTGGCCCTATACTGTATATCATTTGTATATAATGCGCCGCTTGTAAGCCTTGGTGACTTGATGTATATGCTCAGACCATTTGTGTGTACCTACTGACTATGTGATGCTTCTGTTTTCCATGACTCTCTGTAACTGCCTAAAGTGTATCATGTTGTCCTATGTCATATTTCCTTGTACTCTCCTGTGTCGTACCTGAAAATAAGCAAATGTCTTGTCTAGTGTACTTACCTGGTTAACAAAAGCTGAATGAATAAATGTAGTTATCTGTGATACCAAGCCAGCAAACTGGGGGCCACTACCACCAGGGCATACTTGTGTTTTTTTTAACCTACGGGGATAGTGATTGGTGAGCAGGGTGAGGTGGGGAAACCACTACCACCAGGGCATACTTGCGTTTTTTAACACTGTACAGCGGGGATTAGTGATCATGGATGGGAAGGGAAAACTGGTCCACCAGGTAAATCTTATTTATTTCTGATCTGCAGGGCAATCAGCAATCAGACATCCTCCTGCACTCCTCTGCCAGACCTTGATATTTACTTTGTCTTCTCTCCTTGCTCCACTAGGGATCCTCACCCTGTGTGGCACACCTGCTTCCTCAGTGGCACTCAATGGCCATAACCTCAGCCACCGCCCACCAAGATACACATCCCCTGCCCTCCCTCTTGGAGCCACTGCTTTGATCCAACCCTAAGGTACTGCCACCTGACTTGAATCAGAGCTGACACACTGCTACTGCCACCCAATTGGAGCAGCATTTTGCTAGTGGCCTCTGATTGGTCCATCCAGCTACATGACCTCTCCTATTGGAGTACCTTTTCCAGCCTGCTCTTGGGCTTCAAAAACTGCATTTTTTTGTCCTTTTTTTCTGCTGCCATATCTTGCTGTTGGTTTTTCTCCTGCCCCACCCCGCCATGCATCCTTTAAATACACTCTCCCATCCCTCCTCCGTGTTTGCCCACCCTATTGGTGCAAACTGCCGCTACTTAATACCTGACCTCATTGGAAAGTGCAATTACAGTAGTACTGGTGCTTTGTGAATGCCCCCCTCACTCAGCCAGAGCTACAAGTTTTATTCCTCCAACTGTGGCAACAAGAAAGCTTGTACTTGCGTAAGTGTGCTCCAGGCTACCAACGTAAAGGGGCATGGGTGTGCATGCCTGCATGCTCTTGCATAGTTAAAGCCTTGTGTCGAATCCCTGTGAAGCTGTGACCTTGGGTGGTCACTAGCATGGACTGCATGACCCTGGCACTCAAGCTACTGTAGTACTGGTGGTGATTGTGACCTTCCCTGGTGTTCTGGATGTCGCCACAAAACAACCTCCCTACCAGCACACACTACTTAGTAACATACACTACTGTCAATGGATGGTCACTGGAACACCTGACTGTAATACTTTGGGTCACTGCCTCCCGTGCTGGCTCCTAGTTTACCTCTTAGGATACAAGCTCCCAGCCCTATTGAGAGCTAACCCCACTGGCAATACCACTCTGCCTAGCAGTGCGGCAGCACAAAAGTAGCTTTAAAATGAAAAGACGACTAACTAACAAACTATTCTACAAAATGCTCAAAGCATAGCTCCTAAGGCTTTTGCTAATGCTTCTTCTGCTGTCTGTCAATGTCCACCCTAACCCCTGGCCACTTGGGCTAGCCACACTCGCTGGGTGCAGGAAGGCTGGGTCCCTAACGTTGGCATCAGTCAATGTCTGTAGCCTCCTCAGCAAGCTAGATAACCTCCAAACCTGGGTACAACAGCATAATCCTGACATCATCTCTGTTGTCAAATGGCTAACCCAAAGATACCTGACACTGCTGTTGCTATCCAGGGATATACTATTTTTAGGCAAAACAGGACCACAAAACAGGGTTGTGGCTGCACCATCTATCTCAGGGACACTTACAAGGGCCACACTATTCCTATGCTTAACTCCAGATCCCTATCACAGGTCCTTGCCATCAAAGTTCTCCTTGGGGCTTATAACAAGGTGCTTACCATAGCATCTGTGTACTTACCCCAAAAAGGATCAGGCTGCTGGCTTCAAAAGCATTATAGAATATCTAAGGGGCCTGCATCATAATTCGGAAACAATAATTCTTGGAGATTTTAACATAAACTGGCTTTCGTCTATGCCTGCTCCTATAAGGATGCTGTCATGGTGCAGCACCTCACTCAGCTTGTCTCCACCCCCACCAGATGTAACTACAAGACAGGTTCAAATACCTTACTTGACTGGATACTGTCTAATCACCAGGAACATATCTTTAAGGTGGCTGTGCTCCCCAACACCATAAGGTCCACTTGCCTGTTATCTGTGTTTGGTCAAACAAGCTCAGCAAGCCCCCTCCTAAGTTAATGTATACCATGGTGTTAAATTGGGGGCACCTTGAGCCACTTAAGTCACATCTTCCCAGACTGTACTGGACCCCACTTGATTCAATCACTGATGTTAACATAGTGCTGGATCTTTTCATCAAACAATTTACTGCAGCCTGCGATACCTATGCACCTGTGAGAAAAAAGAAGGTTAAAGAGAACTCCAACCCCTGGATAACACCTGAGCTCATTACTCATCTGAAACTAAGGGACCAACTCTGGCACTGTGCAAGAGCCACATTTAAACAAGTGGATGTACAAAAATACAAAGTTGCCAGAAATGAATACATGCAAGCTATTCAAAATGCAAAATGCAAATATTTCAGGGAAACACTCTCTAACTCCTAGGGCAATAGTCAAAAATGTTGGAGTAACTTGAAAGACCTCACTTGGAAAGACCCCAAGCTGCCACTCACTATGCTCAGCATCAATGGAAAACAGACACTAGACCTTGACACTATAATTAATACATTCAACAATGCATTTTCAGATCTGGACAATGTCCTTCCACGTGATTTCTTTGACACTCCCACTGCTAGCACTTTCTAGGACACAGCATCCTTGAGCCACCCCATCCTGCAGTTCTACTTTAAAGAGGTTCCACTGCATCTGGCAAGAACCTACATTTGCAAGACCATCTGTAAACCTAGACTCAGCGGTGATTCCCTCAATCTAAAGTTGGTTGCCCTCATGCTAGAAGAAATCCTTGTATCTATTACAAAGATCTTGAACCTTTCACTAAGGTTGGCACATTTCCCCTTATTTTGGAAACAGGCGCTCACAACATCTGTTCACAAAAGTGAAGATAGAGCACTGCACATCAACTACAGGCCTATTTCCATGCTCCCTCTTTTATCCAAAGCATTGTAATGCATTGTGTCGGACCAGCTAGTTGAGTTTCTGGAAAAATATGAAATCCAATGCCCACAACAGCATGGATTTAGAAAAGGGCACACCATCATCACTGTCCTACTGGAATTCACAGGTTTAGAAACAGAAACATAGAAACACAGACTTTGACGGCAGATAAGGACCACTTGGCCCATCGAGTCTGCCCATTTCCCTACCTACAGGATAGGCCGCAGATCCTAGTTAACCAACAGCCTATTTCTTCCTACCCCCCACAAGAATTGCCTTATGTCTGTCCCATGCATTCTTGAATTCTCCCACAGTTTTAGACCCCACAACCTCCTCAGGAAGGCTGTTCCACGCATCCACTACCCTTTCTGTGAAATAGTACTTCCTCACATTGCCCCTGAACTGCCCTCCTTCTATCTTTAAATTGTGTCCCCTTGTTCTTGCAAGTCTCTTTTTCTGAAAGATGCTACCCTCTTGGACTTTGTTGATTCCACTGAGGTACTTAAAGTTTCTATCATGTTCCTCTCCCTTCTTTCCTCAAGGTGTACATATTAGGTCCTTTAGTCTCTCCTCATACAGCTTCTCTTGCAGACTCTGCACCATTTTAGTTGCCCTCCTCTGGACTACCTCTATCCTGTTTATGTCCTTGCAGAGATGGGGTCTCCAGAACTGGACAAAGTACTCCAGATGGGGTCTCACCAACTGTCTGTACAGAGGGATAACAACTTCCTGTTTTCTGATGCTGATGCCTCTCCATATACATCCCAGTATACCCCCAGCCCTCCCTACTGCTTTCTCACATTGCTTGATCAACCTTAAGGTCATCTGATATGATTACCCCCGCCCTTTCCTTTTTGTTGTTGTAACTACCTCCCCACCCATTGTGTATTCTTCCCTGGGTTCCTGTTTCCCAGGTGCATTATTTGCACTTCTTTGCATTGAATCCTAGCTGCCATACTTCTGACCATTCCTACCTTGCCAAGTCCCTTTTCATCCTTTCCACACCTCCTTGTGTATCAACCCTGTTGCAGATCTTTGTGTCATCTGCAAAAGGCATACTTTTCCTTCTAGTCCCTCTGCAATGTCACTGATGAAGACATTAAAAGGACTGGACCCAATACTGAACTCCTATGGTACCCCATTAGTAACCCCTCTTTCTTCAGAGGACCCACTTTACAATTACCTTCTGTGTCCTGTTGTGCAGCCAATGTTTTACCCAGGCTACCACCCTGGGACCCACTCACAGGCTGGTTAATTTGACTATTAATCTTTGTGTGGACTGTGTCAAATGCCTTGCTAAAGTCTAGGTAGGCCATGTCACAGCCCTCTCTCTGGTCTACTACTTTGGTCACCCAGTCAAAGAAATCTATTAGATTAGTCTGACATGACCTTCCCACTGTGAACCCATGCTGCCTTGGGTCCTGTGCTCCACTGGCCTCTAGGTACTCAACAATTCTTTCCTTCAGAAGTGACTCCATCACTTTCCCTACCACAGAGGTCAGACTGACAGGTCTGTAGTTTCCTGCCTCTGTTTTGGTCCCACTTTTGTGAAGGGGAATCACATCCGCCTTCCTCCAGTCCTCGGGTACCACACCATCCTTCCATGATTTATTAAAAGAGTAGCCAGTGATTTCACTAGTTCCTCCCTTAATTCTTTTAGAATTCTGGGTGAATTCCATCAGGACCCATTGCTTTGTCCACCTTCAGTTTTAGGAGTTCTTGCAGAATCATTTCTTCTAGAAAGGACTGGATCGACTCCCCATCAAGAGTGCTTCTGTTAGTTGGATTAGGCACTTCCTCCTCTTTAGAATACTGAGCAGAAATATTCGTTCAATATCCCTGCTTTTCACTGTCCCTCTGCCCACACACAATCGCTCATTCTATTCAGCCTCACTATCCCTCCCTTTGTCTTTCTACTGCTGATGTACCTATAAAAGTTTTTATCCCCTCTAACTGAGTTGGCTATCTTTCCTCAGTTTGGGCCTTTGCTATTCTGACTTCCTCCCTGCTTCCTTCTGCCTTAACTGGTACAGCTCTCTGTGCTGCTCCTTCTGTGTTTCCTTATACTTCGGAATGCTATCTTTTCTTCCTGACTTTCACAGCCACCTCTTTGAGAACCATAGTGGCTTTTTCTTTCATTTTGATTTGTTTATTTGTTTACACAAATGCTTGTTGCCTCTGTGATGGCAGTTTTGATGATTTCCCATTGTTGCTCCACACCTCCTTCTAGCCTGTTTGCTAGTGCTTTTCTGAGGCACTCTCCCATCTTGCCAAAGTCAGCCCTCCTAAATTCCAGTACCTTCACTTTTGTATGGCTTGACTCTGTAGCTGAGTTTAATGTGAACCACACTGTTTGATGGTCACTTGTCCCCAGATGGCAACCGACTTCTGATCTGAGATCCTCTCACTGCCCCCGTTTGAGAGTACTGAGGTCTAAGATTGCTCCTCACGAGTGAGTTCCAAACTAGCTGTCTAAGGCCTGCCACCTGTAGGGCATCAAGAATTGCCCTGATCTTGGATGTGGCTGCAGCAATGTGTTCCAGTTAACATCTGGCATATTCAGGTCTCCCATCAACAGTATCTCCCCTTTCTCTGCCATTCTAAGAATGCCTTCTAACATATCCTTTTCCATTCCCTCCCCCTGACATGGGGTTCTGTACACAACCCCTGTGCAGATTGTGGTATCATTTCCAGTCTTCAAGGTGACCCACAGTGCCTCCTCTCCTCCCTGTTTACTCTTTCGTTCAGTTGCTTTTATCCCTTCCTTTACATAGTAGGATCTACTCCTCCCCCTCTTCTCCCCTACCTGTCTCTCCTGTAGGTTATGTACCCTGGTATGTTAACACCCCAGTCATGGTTCTCTGTGTACCATGTTTCTGTGACTGCTACGATATCCAGGCATCCCTCTTCCATCAAGGCCACCAGCTCATGGAGCTTGTTGCCCAGACTACGGGCATTGGTACTCATTACCATCCATTTCCTGATAGCCTTACTCCCTTTTCCCCATCCCTGTCCTTCTTGCCTTTCTCACTTTTTCCATTTACCCCTGCCCTTCTCCCTATTGACACCTCTATGTTGGTGTTTGCTGCACTTACTACCCTGATTATTTAGGGGGGGCTAGGATTTCCTGCTCCTTTCAGTGCCCCTTGGCTAGTTTAAAAGCTTGCCAATGAAGCATTTAAACCTATTACCTAGGATCCTGGTTCCTCCCGGACAGATGCAGTCCATCATGCCAGTATAGGCTTGCATCACTCCAGGTGAACCCCAGTCCCCAGTGAAGCCAAACTCTGAGCTCCACACCAGTTTTTCAACCACTTATTGAATCCCATGGTGCAGAACACCCTAGCCTCTCTTATGCCATAGATGAGCAGCACCTCCGAGAAGGTTACCGTGCGTGCTACTTGACTAAGGCCCCTCCCCAATTCCACAAACTCTTCCTGCACTTCTCTAATCCCTTTCTTAGCCAGGCCATTTGTCCCTAGGTGCACAATGACATCCAGCAGTGGTTTCATCCACAGTTCACTGGATCAGGAAAGATATGCTGGTGCGACTTTCATTGATTTAACTAAAGCTTTCAATATCGTCAACCACCTGCTCCTACTTAGACAGCTGTCATCTGTTGGGTTCTCCAATGATGCACTATTCTGGTTTGAAAATTATCTGGAGGGCTGGGTCCAGCAAGTAAGAATTGCCAGTGTCACTTTAGAATGAAACCGGTCCTCTCCAGCGTACCTCAGGGCTCCATCTTGGAACCTATATTTTTTAGTTTTTTCTTGAATAACCTTTCTAATGCCTGCCACCAGAAAATACTGCTCTATTCAGATGACGCTGTCATCTACACCAGTTACCATGACACTAAACTCCTTGAGCATCATCTACAGCTTGACTTTGAACATGTTGAAGAGTGGTTCAGCTATCACAAACTGGTCCTGAGCTACAGCAAAACTAAGGTTATGTTATTCAGCAGTGCGTGTAGCAAGCACAAATCTCAGTCCCTCACCATCAGAAACTGCTCTGGTGTACCGCTTGAACAGGTCTTGCAGTTTAAATATCTTGGCATAATGATGGACAGCTTCCTCTCCTATGCACAGCACACTGATAATGTTGCAAAGGCTGTTAATATTTGAATCAGCTTACTACACAGTCATAAGCACAGCATGACTGCTGATGCCCTTAGACTGGCAATTCATAGCTCTGTCACCTCCATCTTTGACTACAGTCTGGCCATATATGGCTCTGCTTCCCCTACTGCCCTCCATAGGATAGCTGTGGCTCTCAACAAAGCCTGTAGACTTCATATGGGTGCTGCTCATCTAACTCACACCTATGACCTGTATACTCAGTCTGGATGGCTTCCGCTCCTTAGCGGGATCCAATATCAGACCTGCATTGTAACCAAAAAAGGTGCTCCTTGGTCTCATGCCACCAGGTGTTGAAAAGCTCTTAAACAACCACTGTAGCTCCCAGTGTACCTGAAGTTCTATCTACAGGGTACCTCATTGGTACAATGTGCTCAACAGTGAAATCCTGACAACTCCCAAACTTGACCCCTTCAAATGGCTGCTTTGGCAGCACCTCACCTCTGTCAGTAGCCGGGACTGTTTCTCCTAAGGTGACTGCTTCCCTGTACACTTCCAGTTGGTTTGCAATGCTCTTCTGCAACTAACTAACTGCTACTGCAGTCCCCTCTGTTCACCCTTTCCTACCCTTTCCCCCTTTACCCCACTTCTCCCCACCCACCCCTACCACACATACCCTCACCCCCAAACTGGCACTTCTCTGACACCTGTCCACTTTCCACTACCAACCTGAGCACTTCTCTGTCCCTCCTCCCACAATGACAATGGCTCTCCAGCCTACCTACTCTTCCTGGGTCTACGCCAGACTGTCCTCATTCTACCTGCACTCTTCCTAATAGTTTACCTTAAAACTCTGCATAGTTCTCAGCCATAAGTAGTCTCTCCTCATGAATCATTCTTATAGTCATACTTCTACTTTCTCTGTGTTATTGGATACTGTGTAACTGTGTTGACCTTTGTATGTTTGTTACTCTCCATAATGATGTGGAACCTTTGTAAATGAGCAATTCTTGCTCAAAGATAATATAATCCTAGAGTTCAATAAATAAATAAATAAATAAATAGAAACACTGAGTGCAGTTACTAGTCTGTGTCTTGGAAGAACACCAGACTAAAAATGTTGTAGTAAAAGTGGAGGTGAGAGAGGTGAGAGAAATCCATGTTCAGAGACAAATTACTGAGGACCAGAATGTTAAATAAGATGGAGGGACTAGCACAGTCAAAAATTGTTTCTACAGATGGAGTAAGAGGCAGATTTTAATGAATCAGTGACAACTTCAGAAGTAAAAGGTTAGTTGGCAATAAAAACTTATGTATTTGAAATGAGTACAGTCATACAGAATGAATAGGAAAATGGCATTTACAGAGGTGTTTTATTTCATGGACTTGATGACTGTGGCAATATCTGTAGAGAAAGTGAAGGAGGAAATCAAAGGGTGAGAACAGGATGGGAGGGAAGAGAATGTTGTGTTTAATGGGGCATCTAAAGGAGAGGGAATAATTGATGTTGGAGTAGATGAGGTTAGTATCTGAGGGGAGAAAGAAAACAAACGTTTCACATCTGAAGAACAACAGGTTACTAAGTAAAGAAGGGGGTAAACAAAAGAAATAATGATAAAGCGATATGGACAAGAAAGGTTGGATGCCTTTAGAAGCCAAAGTATCTTGGAATTTGAATTCTTCATATTCAAAAACTTTGCAGTATTGAATCATGTCTGATTTTTCTAATATTCTAGATGAACTGGTGACTATGTGATAAGACACTAAGAGATGGTAATTTAAATGGTTTGCAAACTGGCAAAGTTATTAGTGTTTCATAAATAGGGTGAGTGAGTGAAAAACAGGAGGATATCATGTTAGGTCCCATATTCAAACGGCAGACGAAGCACACACAAATGGAAGAATAAGCACTAAAGTCAGCATGTGCAAACAACATTCAGATGAGGTTCCTTAATATGCATATTAATAATAATAACTTTATTTGTCCAGCCCCTTTCAAAATATCAAGGTGCCTTAACATAAAAGATAAATAAAACAAGATAAAATTAAAACTCAGTATAAATACAGATAATCCATAAAATTTCAATAAATTCAATAAAATCAATCAGAGTAGGCTTGGCACCACAGATAGGTCTTCAAGGCCTGCTTGAAGCCCCCCATGATCATGCACTCCCATAGCTGATGGGGTAGAGAATTCCAAAGTGCTGAAGCCACGTACATAAATGCACGGGCCCCGATGATTTTAGGGATACCCTTGGAATCTCTAGCAACCCCTCGTCAGCCGAGCAGAGTGATTGCCTGTGGCAGTAGGAGATCAGGAGCTCTTGCAGGTAGTCCAGGCTGAGTCCATGTAGGGCTTTATAAGTCAAGAGTTCAACTTTGAAGGTGATCCACCACTGAATTTGCAGCCAGTGCAGTTTGCGTAGCACCAGTGTGATATGATATATCTGGGGGATCCCCATCAAAAACCAGGCTGCTGCAATCTGCACCAGCTGCGAGTGACAGATATCAACCCCTTGAAGCCCTAGATAGAGGGAGTTGCAATAATCAAGGCTCAAGGTCGTCACAAAGGCATGGACCAGCGTGGGAAGGTCACCGGACAGAACTAGATGCTTGACCCTTGCAATGTTCCTCAGATGGTAAAAGGAAGACTTGACAACTGCCAACACCTGAAATCACAGTGTCAGCCCATCATCAAGAGTCACCCCCAGGAACAGCACCCATTCTGAGGCAAGAAGCTGGGAGCACCCCAGGAAAAGCCCCACAGGCTGACCAGCCCCTGAATCCTCTATCCAGTGATCAAGATCCACAACCAGCACCTCAGTCTTTCCTGAATTCAACTTCAGCCAGCTGGAATTCATCCAATACTGGATTTCAGCAAGGCAGTTATTAAATATTGAGAGTGCTCTATCCTGGTCAGGTGCAAAAGACAGATAGAGCTGGGTATCATCAGCATAGCAGTCAAACCTCATCCCATATCATCTTACAATGTCTTAGAGGGGGCAGCATATTCACTGTGAACAACATGGGGACAACACTGAGCCCTAAAGAACCCCACATGACAGAGAGAGGGTCATAGGAATAAATCCACGACACCATCCTCTGATATCTGCCAGTGAGGAAGGACTTAAACCACCTGAGGACTGGACCATACAGGCCACAGATGAACCTCAGGTACTCAAACAGTATGCCATGGTCCACAGTGTCAAACACTGAGGAAAGATCAAGAAGAACCTAGATGGAGTGGCTTTTCTGATCTCTTGCCATCAAGGCATCATTGAGCATCTGAACCACCACAGTCTTGGTACTATGCCTCTTTCAAAAACCAGATTGGAGGGGTTCATAGATGTCATGGATGGTCAAATGGTGCTCCAGTTGTAAAGCTACTACCTTCTCAATCACCTTCCCCACAAAGGGAAAGTTAGAGATAGGTCTGTAGTTAGCAAGGCAGTCTGGGTCCAGCAAAGCTTTCTTTAGGAGGGGAATCATCACCACCTCCTTCAGGGAGCTAGGGAACTCACCTGACTCAAGGGAACACCAGGCTAGTCATGCCAGGACCAGGCAAATGATGTTGCAACAGCCCATAATCAGGGAAGCTGGGCCCAGATCCAAACTACAGCACAAAGGGTGCATACCCTGGACAATCTGCATGACATCCACAAACTCCAGCCAGTCAAAGGTACTCCAGAAAAAGTGGTGGAGAGTGACTGAACACCGATCAATAGCATCCCCCATAGAGTGTGCTGGTTGGATCTCCACCGTGATGCCAGCCACCTTATCCACAAAGAACTGAGTGTGCTCATCACACTCCAGTTGTGAAAAAGTTCTTCAAGACTGCAGACAGGCCAGGTTGCACAGCCTGTCCACAGTTCGAGAGAGCTGAGCCGGTTGGTTCTGAGCAGCAGCAATCTCCATGGACAGGAACTCTGACTTCTTATGAGAGATTGTTGATTGATAGACTTAATAATGTTCCATTAATTTAAGATGGTCAGCCTCCAGGGCAGATTTCCACCAGCAGTGCTCTAACCTTCATCCTAATGGCTGCATCTCCCTCACGGTCCAATCAAACCAAGGGGACTGAGGGTGAAGGGAGAGAGGACAAACACGGACAGGAGAAATAGAGTCCATAGCTGTAGTAATGGCCTTATTATACAGTAGGCCAGAAATGAGGTCTCTGGGCTCCTGCTTACCTCAGGAAAGACCGATAGGTCAAGTACCACTGTCAGGCCATTGGGGCTCACATCCCATAATGGGCAGTATTTGGCCATCTCCACAGGGGTAAGCATATAAAGAGGATGCAAAAATTGAACCCCATTGTGTAGTGATCACACCATCTGACAGGTTCCACCCCCAAGTCAGAGGCTTCAATCTCCAGGAGGAAGACCAGGTCAAGAGAGTGGCCGTATTTATGAGTAGCAGAGATAAAAATCTATGTAAGGCCCAGAGATGTCATCAACTGGAGGAAGTGTTGTCCAAATTGTGAAAGTTCATCATTAACCCAGGCATTGAAGTCACCCAGGACCATCTGCCTGGGCAACTCAAATGCCATGTCGATCATGAAGTCCGATACTTCCTGAAGGAATCACTTCTCATCTCTAGGAGGACAGTAGATGAGGGTGATCTTACAACCTACACCTGCTACTACAGTACACTCAAATGACCCAGCCTCCTCAACTGGTACACTCATGAGGCCCAGTTCAGTCTTGAAACAGAATGCAAACCCCTCCTCCTGTGATCCAATCTCAAGCGCAGTGTATCACAGAGTACCTAGATGGAATGAAAGCCTCCAAAGTGGGGCCAGCATTCTCATCCAGCCAGGTTCTAGTGATGCAAGACAGATCAGCTGTCCTAACAAGATCTGCAATAATTTCAGTCTTGTTTTTAATAGATCTGGCATTGCATAGCACCACTTGAGTTGGACAGGTTTCCAGGGCCACCCGGGCTACCTGCTCACCAGTAATGGTGGTGTCCTTGGGTATGCAAACCATACATGGGGGGGCCACATTTCAGAATCCATTTCTCCCCATGGTGTCTCCTGGACCTAAAAACCCTGATGTGAGAGCCCAACTCATTCAACCCCTGCCATTCGCACCCTTGACCCATCCCCCGATGGGCAAGACCCAGTGTTCTACAGGTATGATAGGTTAAAAACTGTAAAGGGGGAAGACAAAAGGGTGGAGGTTGAGAAGAGTAAAGGATAAATAGTGCATGACCTGGGAGGCAGGCCTCCAACACATATTATTATTCCTAATTAAATAAACTATGCCAAGCCAGAAAAGAAAAAGAAAGCCCCAACAAAATAAACTCAAGACAAAAGAAATATAAATAAATAGAACAGTTCAATACTCCCACAACTCTCACTTGAAGTAGGATCAAACAAATGAAAACTAAATAAATCAAACAAACAGCTAAAACAAAAAATTAAGTTAAACCCTCTGTCAGTACCTTCTCTTCTCACTTTCACTGAGATGACAGAGTTTCAAACAAGTTTACTAAATCAAACTTCCAATAATAACCCTGCACCCTCACCCCCCACATGCAATAAACTTAAACAGGTTTAAACATTATACATGGCCACTCAAGAAATTTAGGCTGTCAGGCCAGTCACCAGAGTCCAGGACATAGATAAATCTGCTTGAGGAGATTTGAGTCACAGAAAAATAAATAATGAATAATATATCTTCATAAACTGTAACCAGGGTCAATTGCAATGTGTAAAATAAGTTATAAATACACCTCCCCTCACTAAGGTGCAAAAATAAAATGATACAAAAAAAGCAGATTCCTTTAGATCCCCACAGGTCCTCTCACTACCTGGGGGATCTAAGAGAAACAGGCACTCTCACGGCCTGATAACCAAAACTAAAAAATCAAATCATCAAGGTAAATAACATTTGAGGTCTGACTGTTTTACAGGTAGGCATCCCTTTGAAAGAAATCCTCCCAGTGATGTTCAGGGTGTACCAGACAAGGCACAGGTGGGGGCCCAGAAAACCCCATCCCAAGGGGCA
This sequence comes from Neoceratodus forsteri, assembly GCA_016271365.2. Classification (NCBI taxonomy): domain Eukaryota; kingdom Metazoa; phylum Chordata; order Ceratodontiformes; family Ceratodontidae; genus Neoceratodus; species Neoceratodus forsteri. The sequence continues at coordinate 454,829,195 of CM028137.1, forward strand.
GTGGCCAGAAATGTTCACCACCGCAACCTTGGTTCTCTACCAGCACCAGCCCACCAGCTACCCCCCCCGGAAGACCTGTGAGAGGTATAGACCTGTTAGCCAGCTAACCAGCCAATCCAAGGCTCAATCCTCTGTGCAGCCAAAAATTTCAGCCACAGGCCACTCAATGATATCAGGTCCTCCGCCGCACTGGCGCCAAACTGGCCAAGGTCCAACTGGTGTTGGCACAACCTCCAATGCCTGCTAAAAGCTCCATCACAGGCTCGGCCAAAAGTCCACAATTCGGTCACACAATACTCCAGACAAAACCTCTTAGGCTCCACACAAGCACCACAAATCTATCTCGTCGGGGCAATCCACTTCCTCCCCTCAACTTCTCTCCATGGCATCTTCTCCCCAGCTAAGACCAAATCAGAATAACAGCAGAAGAACAATAGCAGTTCTGGGTTTGGGCAAGGAGTACTCAAGGTACAAAAATTTAAATAAATCCTTTTTTGGGTCAGGGTGGTAATGGGACCGATCAAGCAGCCTGAATGCACACTGTGAGGATGTTTGAATGTCCTGGTATCACTCTAAGCTAAATACCTCACTAAGCTGCCCTTACTAACATAGAACAGTGAAATTAAGTGAGCTGGAAAAAAAAAATAACAAAAAAAGAAAATAAGTAGAAGTGCACAGAAATAAGCTAAGGGAGTCACAATCTAGCTACAGATTGTAGCAACTTTCAGCATGCCCAGCCTGGTTGCCATCTTGACTGCATACCATCTTTTCAACATTTTCATTAGGGACATAGGCACAGTCACAAATTCATAGCAAACAGTGAATGGAAATTGCTAAACAATGATTATGACCATAAAACTTGGTGGAATCTAGTCCTATCCAATCACAAATTAACCTGCTGCCTTAGCACATAAAAGACAACCAGGCCTGTTGTCCTCAAAAGTAAACAAACAAAGCCATCCATCATTAGGTGTGCTGAGGACAGAAACATATATCCAAAGCACAATCTCCAGCACCACCTGCCAACCAGAACAAAATAGCCAAAACACCAGTGTTTGCAAATAGATTCAGATTTATTCTGGACTAGCTACAGAAGTGTAAGGGATCTCTGCCAGGTTGGGGAAATACCAGCAGGACAACCAGAAAACCTCTGACCAGTTTCACTAAAGTGTCACCAGGGAGTGTCCACAGCTAGGATTTACCACATTTTTAAGTGCAATATTTAAAGTGACATACACCAAAGCTAATACACCAGTAAATACATAACACACATAAATGTAAATGCAAGATGTGTTGCAAATACATAAATAAATAAATGTATTAAGTGGTAACAAATATTGTAACAGTGTGCAAGAACAAACCACTAATTTTACTTAAAATGGTACTATGGTATCTATTGATCCTAGAACAAAGTATAATAACTGAATAAATGATTATTACCACAAATAATGCCCAGAAAAGCTTGAAAAATCCAATTCATTTCTGTGTCCAATAAATGGAAGATAATTTTAAATACATAACAAAAGATGACAACAATATCCATACCAGTATAATTTTTCAAAACTGTATTAGAATGAATAAGCAGTGTACAATAGTTACAAATCACTGTAATAAAAAAGTGGTGCGTATAAAAGGAAAGCATAAAAAAAATTATATTGACCTATGGTAGCAGCACTGATGCAATCAAATAAATATTTTCATCTTCAAATAGGCGATTTGCATATTAATAAAATGCTGCTGAATTTCCATGAAACTGAGGGGATCCTGAAGTTCAAAAACAATCACATCCAAATGCAAAGTTGAATATAACAACTAATAATAAAAAAACATATAATTTTATTTACCTATTGATTTATTTAAACTTTTGTTCAATAGGTAAGTAAAATGAGCCAAGGACTCTTTTCATATATGACCCTGGTCCCTATTCACAACAGCCAGGATGTTAATAAGAACACTTAAATACTTACACACAATATGCAGTCTAATTGTAATACAATAGTCACATCAAGACTACATAAAATATTTACAGTCCAATTGTTTTAAAAAAATACATCTGTAAATGCTGCTTGAAAACAATATGACTTTTTACTTCATGAAGTGACATTGGTAATTTATTCCAACAGTTAGCAGCACTGACTAAAACGGCACATTCACCCATGCCAGTAAAAGTAACTGGAAGAGATTCCATGTGCTTTCTTGTGGAACTTAATTGCCTACTTTCAGTTTTAAAGTTAAGTAGATCATAGAGAGGGGAATCTGTGATTAGCCTTAGTGTGTTATCTACTATACTACATAAGTTATACAAATCATTAAGCTTAGGGGTAACCAGCCAGACTGTTCATATAATATACAATGATGAGTTCTAATTTGAGTCTTTAGTGTAAACTTACAAATCCCATGAAATGTAGTAGTCCATAATGATAAATCAGCAGTGGATTAGTTAGAAAATATGTAAGAATTATAGTTTAATGTGGGCAATAGTATGCTATTTGCAACAGTATATCTTGCCTTGGTGTTTAAGCAATTCTGTAATTTAAATAAAGCACCTAGTTTTTGATTAACCTGTTTACTTATCACCCTTGCATGTAATGAAAAGGTTAAATTAGAATCCAGCAGCAACCCAAGATAATTAAATTTTGTAAACTGTTCAAGAAATGTACCTTTTGTAGCCACAATAAATAATGGTATAGATTTAGACAATCTTGGCATTGAACCAAATAACATCCATTTGTTTTGTTTTTTTTTACTGTTTAACAAAAGATGATGTTGTAGAAGCCATGAATTTAAGGTGGAAAAATCAATATTAAGTGTCTGATTTATTTCCTCTACAGAAGAGGAGCTGGAATATATGATAATGTCATCAGTGTACAATATAGTCTTGGAATGTGATAAGACAGATGGAATTGTATCAACAAATAAAGAAAACAATAAAGGCCCCAGGATCAAACCCTAGGGCACTCCTTGTTCCAATATATGAATCCTAGAATATGAACCATTGTAATTTACCCTGAGTGGATGATTAGTCAAACAACTTTGAAACCATGCACATGGAAAACCTGCTAGTCCAATGTTCTTTAGCCTCCCAAGCAGCAGGGAATAGTCCATTAAATCAAAGGCCTTAGACAGGTCCACGAAAACCATTTCAGTAGGTTTCCCATCATCCATACCTCTACTGACGCAGTCGGTGATCCTGACCAGGGCTGTGTCAGTACTGTGGGACCTACAAAAACCATGCTACTCAGGAGACCAATGACCATGGGACTGGAGATACTCAACAACTGTGTATTAATAAGTTTTTCCAGAACCTTACTTAATGGTGACAATATGGAGACTGATTGATAATTATCCATATCAGTCAAAGAACCATTTTTTGAATAGGTTTTAACATAGTATTTTTCCATAAATAGGGAAACTCTCCTGTAATCAAGGACAGATTAAATATCTTAGTCAAAGTTTGATAAATATACATATCTGCTATTTTTATGAATCAAGGTTCCAATCCATCATGTCCTGCACTTTTGGTTGTTGATAATTGTTTCTACATTTTCAATAGTTGTTTAGAGTCAACATTACGGAAATAGAAAGGGGATGATAAATTAGTCACAGATTCCAAGTTCTTCTGATCTTTGAACTCAGCCTTAGAAAATTCATATTCACACTTGTTCAGATCTAGAAATTTGTCCAAAAATATTTCACAAATTTCTGAATTTTCATTTAACTGTAAACCATTATTATGCAACATTCCAACTGGTACTCTACCAGTAGAAACTATCAAAGATTTGATAGAGGCCAAACATTTTCTAGGATTTCCAAAATTCTGTTTTTGATTATTTTGAAAGCAATCAGATTTGCATTGTCTAATTTTAATTTTACATTCATTTCTTAGTTTACAACATGTATTCAAATCAATCAAATTATTAGACAACTTAAAGAGTTTCCATGCATCGTCCCTTAGTTGTATCAATGAAAATAATTCAGATTTTATCCATGAATTACTAGTCCCTCTTACCCTTCTAGTTACCTTAGGGATATATTTATCCTGAATCTCCATCATAGAATTTAGGAAATAGTCTAAAGCTGAATCTGCATATGGGATGGCATCTAGAAATGACCAGTCAATCAGGGTACGATCTTTCTTCATAGCATCAATGTCCACTTTTTTAAAACTTCTAAAAGTTTTATATATGGGGGGACTTTTATTTTTTTTATTTTTCCAGATGCAATAAATGGTTAAGTGATCACTCACTGTATCCAGAAATGTGCCTTTACCATTGATATTTGAAGGATTATTTGTAAGAACCCAGTCTAGCACTGTATGTTTATTAATCTCTAGGTTCATATACGTATATGTGGTAATTAATTGAAAAAGGCTGGAACTGGATATAAGTAATTCCAAAGCTGGATCTAGTTCTGGGTTCCAATTTAAATTGAAATCTTTCTTAATCAACAAATCCTTGCTTAAATTAGCCGTACCAATCAACTCAAAAAAATCTCTTAGCCCTTTTATCCTAGACTAGGGAAGGTTATAAACTGAGCAAAATCTGAGTTTATAACACCCACTAAAGATATGTTCAAGCAGTAACCATTCACAGTTTGTACTGGGACTAAAATTAACAAATGCATTAGACAGTTAAATGTTATCCCTAAAATACACTAAGATTCCACCTCCTCTCTTATTACCACCTCAATCTTTTCTTACCTGTTTGTATCCATCAGTCAAGTACAAGTTATCCTTAATTGAGGATTTCTAGCAAGTTTCAGTCCAGCTTAATATGTAAGCAATAAGACACAACAGGGTGGTGGTTGTTATGTGATAACCGCACACCTTGGTGCATGGTGAGGCATGAGGCTGAAGGCCGAGTGTCCTTCCGCACCTAGGTGTGCGGTTATCACATAACAACCACCACCCTGGAGTGTCTTATTGTACTTATAAAATGGGAAATACAGTAACTATGGAAATAAGGACACTGACAAGGTGTTTATATTTTGAAAACTTTGTAACATTTATTTAAATACAGAATAGAGAATTAATTGAAACATTGAAATAAAATAGTCCCTTTTAAACTTTTTTGAATGGTAAAAAGTAGCAATTACCAACAACATTAGCAAACAACAGTCTACTTGTTCTAGTTTATGAATTGCACTTTATTTCACTGTGATTTTCTTAATCTGTCCCGAACATTGATTTCGCACACCGACAGAGCCATTATGCACTACATATGTGAAAACACATTTTGGGTGAGATGTGGAAAATGACAATTGTACTGTTCATAAGGAGGTGTGGTAAAATGGCAATACTGAAAATCTGGAGTGAAAATATTAAAATGCTCGAGTTACGAGTGTAGGCGAACTGCGTAATGCACGCTTGTAAACAGTCATTTAGAATATTATCAAATTTTCAACATAGTTTTTGGGAGCCTACCTCATGAACTATGACACTGTCATTTTGTTAATTGTTCTGGAAAGGTGGTTCCACGCAGAGACTGCAGAACCACCCTTCGGGACTGATTAACGAAATAACAGTGTCACAGTTTATGAGATGGGGCCCCAAAAACTCATGTTGAAAATTTGGTGAAAATATTCCCAGAAATAGGTGAGATATGTGCTAAAGTTAAAAAAAAAATCCATTTATGCCATTATACAGCTTACCGGCATTTTTTCAGTTCGCGGTCGGATTCGAAGAGTGCAGACGTGTTCCCGGTCCACAGAAGATCATTGCACCAGGCTCCAGAGGTAAGTATGGGTTGAGGTGGGGGTGTGGGGAGGTGGGTACACAGAGGGTGGGTGCTGGTTGGGGAGATGGCAAAAGAATCAACGAGGGAAGATTTTTTTGTTTCAGTTTTTTTTTATTTATTTACACACAAGGGACTTTTGCCGCACTGGGGTGGGCTTCCAGTGTGGCTTGGGGGGAACAGTGAAGCCAACAGGGGATTGGGCACCCCTGATGGCTAAGGAAGTTTTTGCCATGCTGGGGTGGGCTCCCAGCGTGAGCATACAAACATTTTGGGGGCAGTGAAACTGACGGGGATTGGGCCCCTGTCAGCAATGAAGCTTTTGCCATGCTGGGGTGGCCTCAGCATGGCACCAGGCAGCTTGGGGGGTACAGTGAAGCTGATGGGGGATTGGGCACCCCCGTTGGCTAAGGAAGTTTTTGCCGTGCTGGGGTGGGCTTCTTTAACTTTTTGGTGCCTACCATCATGCACCACGCACTTCCATCTCGGGAAGCGATCAGCTTTTTTTTTCAATGCCTCTCTGCACTAGCGCTGTGTTGTATGTTTGAGTTAACTGATAGCCCATGTCACCACCCGATTACCTCTATGGATTGTGAGTTACATCAGTGCCATGATAAGTATCAGTTTCTTTTTTTTACTGCTGCTGCAGCGATTCACCTATACACCCAGACTACAAATGTGAACTGTGTGTCACAGTGGGGACTGGCGTGTGGTATGACAGGGATGGAGTTAGGGCTGGCTTGCACTACAATTACTACATTTTATCATGTGTATGCTGAGGGGGAAAGTACTCAGCGAATGTGGGAGAAAAGCGGTTTCAATTATTTGTCAGTGCTTTGGGAAAGAAGGGTGAATGAGCGTGCAATCAGCTGTTAGGACAGTTTCCCGAAGCTGAGATTGGATGTGCAGGTTGTTCATCTACTGCGAACAGCAGGATGTGTGGCCTACTCAGAAAAACACTGCAGCTCAGTTTAAGAGAGGGACAGTGATGCAGCTAGCAATGGCCACTAAGGATTACTTGATTTATTGTGTGAGATTTTGTCCTCGTTTGTGTTATGGGATCATGGTATTTTTTAAATTTTGATGATTTCACTTGCCAGTCAGATTCTTTACTAACATGGAGGTCGGGCATTCCATTACAGAATGTGGGGAAAGCATTTATTTTGGGGTGGCTTTTGCACAGCTGACTGGAAAATGTTCCCAGCCCGGTGGTTGTTATTCCCTATACCACTGGATTCCAAGCCCTGTCAGCCAATCAGGAGACATAATTTTCCTTGACCATTTTATAATACATTACACCTCTAAAACATCTAAAAACTGAAAAAAGGAGTACCTATTAATGCATAAAATAGGATATGTCAGCAATAGGTTGACTAGTACAGTACTTTGCAGTAAAAGTATTTATTAGTAGAGTTGGTTGAAAATAAATTTCTCTGTCACATGTAAATTTTATCATATAAATACACTGTAACATTTGTAAATTTGTAAGACATAAGCTGTGTTTAAAACTTAATTTTCATTACACTGTACTGTAGTTACACAGTCTCATTGAAGGCAACCTTCTCTTTATTTTTGTTTTTTACTTATGTGCTTGTGGTATAGTACATAAAAGGAAAACTGCTATAGTATTGAGGTGAAAGATCAGTAAGGAAAAAAAATCTTTAAACCTGACAGGTTGCCTTTTTTTGGTGGGCAAGGGGGGTAGATTTCACTTGAAAACTCCACTATATAAGATTCAAATGTACATGCTTTTATTAACATTAGCAATGTATTTGGGCACTTTGGGTCTGCCTCTGCCTATTTAACTGTGTTTTTCCCACATTTTCTTTTTGTTTATAAAGTATTACTGTATTGCTTACTTTCTTCATCCTGTTTTTTGTTTTCTGTTTTTTTCCACACTCAAGACATAGAATGTTTGTCATGGAATGTTTACCATGGAATACAGGGATTCAAAATTCTGCTCTGTTCCACTTGTAGAATGTTACTCTCCTGACATTCTGTACACACAGACAACAAAGGCCTGTTTTAGAGCTAGAGGCTCAATTATATCACTGTCAAGGCAAGCATAAGAGATTTCCCTGATAAGCAGATACAGACAGAACGGGGGGTCACTGTTAGTAAACAAACAGTTGTAATGAAAACTATAAACAATACTTAATGTTTCTAATTTGTTTATGTGTGTAAGGAGAGTGTGATGATCAGGGAAACATCATTGAATTAATTTATTTAATTTTTAATTTAAGGTAGTTTTATTTTTAGGGCCCAGTTGAAGGTTTTCTTACAGTGTAAAGGCAGCAGCCATGTTTATAATGGAAGATCAGTTCTGGTTGTATGAGGACTGATATGCTCATTGTGTGATGTGATTTAGGACCAGGATGACTGTGCGTATATAGAGATTTAACATACAGTCAGCTGATGTCTCTTGGCCAATGAGAGTTCTAGATTTTTTCTTGCCATTTTATAAATCTGGCTTATATAATGAGATCCAGGCCTCCACCTCTGCTTTCTTTGGTAATAAACTACATATATTTAAGTGGGAAATATTCAGCCCAGCAGATTGCCAAGTGGATATTTGTAAATTAGGAATCACAGAAATAGGACCAGGACTGATCTCAATATCACCAGATAATATCAAAAACAGCCATGCTAGTGTTGATATTGTAGTGGCAAAACCTACTGACATCATATTAATAGATGTTAGAATACATGGCCTCAAACAAAATCCTAGGTCATAAAGTGCCTTTTTCTGTAAGCATCTCAAACATTTTATGCAATCAGGAATTAAATTAGTTGTTTGAGATAGTACATTTGAGAAAGTAAACTCATCTGTTAATATATACTTTCCTTTAGGTACAGAATTTTGATCTGTCAAAGATAACAGACCATAGTCCAGTAGCAGGAGTCCAGTGACCAAACAAACAACTATAACATTTAACTGATTCATTTGATAAAGAATTAAATAGTAAATGACTAATCAAAACTCAGCCACTGAATTATCCTGGAACTGCACTATTATATTAACTAAATAAACAATAAAAAAGCAGCAACACGATACATTGCTAATATTTAAAGGCAAGATTGATGAACAAAGCCAAATGGCAAAGGATCTTCTGCAATTTTTAAAACACCAGCATAATTTTATAATGTAACACAGGTGGTGTCAAAGTATAATCTAGTTCTAAACTTACCAGTGTATCCATTGCTGTTCAAAAAATTACTAAAAACAAGCAGTCAATTTTAAAACTATAAACCTACTTTGCTAATTGTATCACTGAGTGGTGCTCGCACAACTCACGCTCAAGCTATGCTCACACTTTGTGAATGGTACATGCTTTTGAACACATTAGCCCTGCCTCACTAGTGATGTCGTCATGCTTTTGCATAGAATTTTTTTGCAACTCCCAAAATCAATAGCATCACATATAGTAAGAGCTGAAGTGGGGAGGGTCCAAACAAAATATCTTGCCATAGAAACTAAAATAGCGTACTGGGTAAAATCTATGTCCTTGCCTGAGAACAGACTGGTTAAAAATGCATGTTGGAAAAACAAACATGGACTAACAAGGGATCAAAAGATGCATGGCTTGGACAGATTGAAGAAACTTTACATTAACTGAATTGAACTCATTTATGGGAGCACTCCAAAAAAGTATATAGTGATCTCAAAATCATATAGTAAATTTATAAAAGAAAGACTAAATAAAATTTCAAATGAGGAGAACTTTATTAAGATAACTAAATCAAGGTTGCATTCATGGTATGCAAACAACAAATTAAACCATAATTTAAATCCATATTTAACATACATAAAAGAGAAAAAAAGAACTGAATACTTTTACAACATTCAGGTTAGAATTATGCCAATCAAAATATCTCCGATATCTCTATAATAAAGAAAGAAAACATAGACAATTTAAATTGTGATTGGATTATGGACTCTTTCGAAATTTGCCACATATTATTTTGTATTGCCCAATAGATCAGGAAATGAGAAACACTTATTTGGCAGAATATCTTCAAACAGAAATTTTAGCAAAAGAAGAAATATCGTGCACTTTATTGATTCCACAAATAGAATTTGTTACAAACGATATGCTGCTATTTTTGCAATATATTCACAATCTTATGAATCCTAAAGAAAAGAATTTGAAAACATATCACTTAAGTTTCAATATCCTGTATAAAACAGAATTCACAGATGTATCTATTCTGTACAAAACATACTATCAAGAAAGTATAGGACAACATGACTTCACTTTAGACATATTAAAATTGCACATTATTATTATATTTTTTATATGTCCAAATCAGGATTTTAATGATTGCTGTCATGATATGTATGTATTAATCTGTAAAGATGTAAAAATCAAACAAATAAACTTTGAAATCTGAAATCATGCTTCTGTGAACTTCAGTTCCTTTGACAGCACCTAAACTAATCATAATCTAATTCTGAAAAGTGCTGGGGAGGGGCAAAGGAGAAGGGAAAGGATGGGTGCAAAGAATGTATTTCACTTTCTGAGAAAGACAGTGAGTTTAAGTCCATCATTCAGACCTACTGAATTTAAGGTGCCTAACTGGAAAATCCTGAAGGTTTTCCATCTACTTCAAAGTAATTCAATATCTCCCCATTTTGGATCAACAGTAACCTTTTTAATTCCACAGAACATAAACTGGTATTCTGAATTGTTACTACCAATTTGTAAGTGGGAACCACACACTCACACCACGGGTCTGTTGTTTTTTCTGCTAAAGCTGGCAAGGAACCTAAAAGAACCCTAGGAATATGCCTGGCACAGGTATGTCCCATAGACATCTGCCCCTACAGGGTCCATAGGACACAACACATTTTACTGGAGATGTCTGCCCATCTGATAGTGGACTGGTACAGGCTGGATGATAACATCCAGGAACTGTGTGACACAGTCCATGAGGACCTCCAGAGCACCACAGCTCAGAGACAGGTGCTGTAAATGGAATTGAAGTTCACAGAAGCACTGTGATTCTTTTTTTTTTTACTCCACTGGCACATTCAAAACACCTGTGAGAACACAATGGGGTTATCACAGTCAGCCATGTCCATCTCATTGTATTTATCCAGTTCTTAGATGCTTTAACTAGGAAGTGTAAGTAGGAGGTGTGATGACTATATCCAATTCCCAATGTCAAATGAGCATGGATCACCAACAGTGCAGGCATGCTACCAAGTTACTTGCATGCCAAATATGATGGGAGCAGCAGAATTCACCCACGTTGCCATCAGGTCACCACAAGGTGTTTGTAAACTGTAATGGCTTCCTCAATATATAGGTGGAGTTGATGGTGACTGTAGTATCACCAATGTGGTTGCGAAGTACCTTGGTGGATCATATGATTCCTTCATGTGGCACAACTTCTCCCTGCGCTGTATGTTCAAGACTTGCCAGATGCTTGGTAAGTGGTAGCTTGCTGAGTGTGACACAACCACTCCCCCCCCCAAAAAAATAGCTATCCCCACTACACAGCACCTACCCAACTGCCTTACCCCCCACCGAATTGCAAATGAGTTGAAGTAAGACTGAAAAACTAAATGATAAGAACAGCACAAGTGTACATAAAAGTTACTTAATTTTAAAAAGTAGCACCAAAGGCAGCAGCTTTGGTATTCAGCTCCTTGATGTGCAGGGAAGCACTTTGTTGAGTTATTGTGACTAGTATATCTGGTATATTGTCTTATTCCTATCTTACCTATTTATTGTGAAATTGTCCCAGACAAAGTATTTGTATGGGTGGTGGTAAATCTCTGTGCTGGAAGAGGGGTCCTGCTCCTTTAGTATTTTCTCTTGCTGTGTGATTATGGTTAATTGTTTTTGGCCATATTTACCAGAAGAAATTTATTCACTACATCAGTAGTGGTGTGATCTTTTACAGTTTTGGGACTTTTAACCCTATACCAAGTAACAAGATCATATACTTGCCATTGGGTCATATTTTCCCTCTTCCGCTATTTTAATTGAGGTTCCAAAGAAGCATCTCATGTATGATTATCATAGCCCTCAATCTCCTCAACTTCTTCTGCACTGGTCTCCTCAGATACTAACTTATAACTGGCAACCTTTTCCTCAACTGGTCTCCCCCTCCATAGATGTTAGAAGTTGAATGCATTTTTCTAATTGACTAAAAGTACAACCCACATTAAGTTATTATTCTTAGGGCAGAAAATCACCTGAAACAGAACCTTTTAGTAGTAAAGTAAATCTTCAGTAATCTTTATTAAAGTTAAGTATTTTTATTAACTCAAAATTCAAGTTGTTTAGATTAACTTTGCTGCACTTATTTATGGATTGATCTACTGTTTGTGTTGATTTGTTCTTGGAGCCACTCATTGCTACATAGCATTGGTTTCACCCATGTATTAATTTGGATGAGACAACACAAAAGTGAAGTTTGAATGAAACCACTACCACTGTAAGTGACTATAAATGATTGATATATTGTATGTTTTATCATTGAATAATGATGTTTAAGTGTTACTGTGTATGCTAAATGGTTGGATAATGACATTTATCCAGTGTTTAATGGACTTAACATAATTTCAAATTGTGACTCACTTCCTGACATGTCATTAAACCACAGTAACTGGTGTTGCCATATCTTATCGCTTAAAAATACATTCATTATATACTTTCTCTTAAGGTTTTTTTTTTTTTGGTTACTTTAAAATGAAGTATTGTAATTAGAGAAGTTATTAACTGATGACCTGTGCTGTTTTGGTAGAATGATGCTTGGTCATGTGATCACATTTGGTGAATCACATTGTTTTGTTATTACTTAAGAAACATAGACATTTTTATCAGAAAAGGAGAGCTTGGCCTACACAGTCTGCCCAGTTGGTCCCTGCCTAGTCTGTTTCGGCAGATCCAAACTGGTCTCCAATGACTCTCCCTCCTCCTTCACTATTTAATAATATCACCCTGTGTCTATCCCATACATTCTTGAAGTCACTTACTCTTTTGGCTCTACAATGTCTGCTTGTAGTTTGTTCCAGGAGTCCACCACTCTTTCAGTGAAGCAGTACTTCCTCGCATCAGTCTTAAACTTCCCCCTTCCAGCTTTATTATATGCCCTCTCATTCTGGTGCTCTTTCTCATTTGAAAAGTTTCCTCATCTGTACCTTGTTCACCCTCTTGAGGTACTTGTAAGTTTCTATCATGTTCTCCCTCAATCTCCTCTTTTGTATGGTGTACTTGTTGAGATCCCTCAGTCTCTCCTTGTACGGCTTTTGATTCAATTCATACACCATGTTTGTTTTCCTCCTCTGTTCTGCCTCGACACTTTCTATGTCCTTTCTCATGTGCAGCCTCCAGAACTGAACACAATACTCCAGGTGGGGTCTTACAGCAAACAATACAGTGGTAAAACCACCACCTTCCACCTGCTGGGGATACCTCTCCCTATGCACCCCAATGTCCCACTGGCCCTACCCACTCTTTTGTCACCCCCCCACTGCCACTTTGGGGTTAGTAGATATGATAACCCCCATGGTCTATTTCCTGCTTAGTGACTATACTTCCCCCATCCCATACTCCATTCCTGAGTTTTTACACCCTAGGTACATGATTTTCACTTTCTGGTGTTGAACCCTAACTGCCATGCCCTTGACTACAACTCCTCAGATTTCATAAGGTTCCTACGCATTCTCTCCACATAGTAAGGCTACACCAACAGTACTCTGTGCAGTTCTATAATCCACACCCCAAAAAAGATAAAGATAGGGTGGAGGTAGTGCAGAGAAGGCCCACTATGATGATTCATGGGCAGAAGGAGGGATCCAACAAGGAAAGGTTTAAGGAACTGAATATGCACTTGCTGGACACATGGATGGAGAGGGAGAACAAGATTCAGGTTTCTAAAGGGAGTAATCAGTTTTACTAGAAGTATGCTGTTTATCTTCAGTGCAAATATGAGCTCTAGGGCTAACACTATGAAACTGAAAGAGGGGATGATCAAAAATGACATGATAAAATACTTTTTCACAGAAACTGTAGGGTAGGCAAGTGTGGCAGACTGCCAGTATGGTAGTCTATGCAAAAACGGTGGTTGGATTTAAGTGGGGATGGGATAGATACATGGGTTTAATGGTGAGCACTGAGTAAAAGGAAAAATAGAGGAGGGGAAGACAAGTGGTTATTTGGGGCCCATTTTCAGTGGTTATGCTGGACAAAAGGCAGATTGGAGAGACCAATTGACATTCTTCTGAAAGCAATTATCTATGTCTCTATGCCCCCCCCAGACACAAATATCACAGCATTCTGGGATGTGCAAGAGGGAGCATGGTCACTAGCTCCTCCAGTGCACATCCACCACCAGAAGCTACTTCTTTTTTCCTTTTTATTCATTATGCTTTATCTGAGAATAAAACAACAACATTGTACAGACAACTTAGTAATGATGACACAGTAATCTGCCAGTACAATATAAGGGACTGAAAGTACAACAAAGAGAAGTTGCTTCTAAAACAGTGGGATAACCCCCTTCCCTTCAGTATAACAGCATCTGCATACAGTATATACTGTATACCTTCAACCTTCCTGATGTCTAAGGCTTAGAGGCATGAACTCTATTCACCTGCATGTCAGAGCATTGTCACACCACTGGTACCACCTAAATCTGTGCCATTTTTGAACTTCTATACCATCATTATATATTTTAAACAAACATTTCTCTCTGCTCAACTAACATGTCATTGCACCGTTCAAGGATTTCAAAACTTTACTTTTATTAAAGCCCACAGAGGTGCATGATAACCCCACTCCCTGTGGCTGAGCACTGGCTAGCAGACTAATAGCATGAACTGCAAGTCCTGTCTATTGTCTCCTTGCACCCTGACCCCACCACCAATTGCTACACTCAAGCAATGAAACAAACATGACTCCATCATTCTGTGGCTCCTAACCCCTGATCACTGGTCCAAGTAGTCATGGAAATTAAACCATTCTTCCTCTCATAATCTAGTTAACCCCCACCCTCTGATTGCCAGTCCATGTTGTTTTCATAATAGGGAACTCATCTCTTCCTGGTAGTCTTGTGGTGCCCCCAAACCCACTCAGCAAGCACACCCCCACCTCTCCCACTACTGACACCCAACACACCCATTCTCAATATTACAAGTAGCTGCTACCATATCCCAAAACAGTGGTTAGCACAGCCCCTATGCTCCCCACCTTGACCAGTGATTATTTGAGTGACATGGAAAGAATGCATGTGTACCACAGAAACAGCTGATCATACAGTATGCACGCTCACCACCTGTCTCTCAGACAGTGGCCAACTGAGGTGATAAGTCAAGGGATTGTGCCAGTTTCCCTCTCAGTACGTGATAACATCTATTTCTAATACTGAGAAGGGGTAAGTGAGGTGCCAACAGTGATGAGGGGGGTTCGGTGGTGGGTGCTGATGTGGTGGGCTGGGCAAGGGGATGTTTTACTCTGATTGGACATGGATAGGGGTCTGCTAGAATATTAGAAAAATATTGCTTTATGTTTTCATGACAGCTTTGACTGAAGATCAGTACTGTAGGTCTGAGTGAAGTACAAAAAACAATCTCAGTTCATGAATTTCATTGCAAAGTGAGGATATCTGCATAGCAGTATGCTTCACAAACTCTGCACATCACAGAAATGCAAATCATACAGTTTAAAATCTGCATGGTAAAAACCTATACAAATTGTGGGAATTTACTACATGGCTGTTTTTTTTTTCTGTACAGTGGCAAACTACTTCATGAACTGTTATAGTGTATGAAGTGGACAATTTGCAGTCACTACACAAAGTGGTGGTGGTCATAGCTGAGTCACTTGATGGCATTCCCTCTCACATCTTCCTGCATCTGGTAGTGGTGGCAGTGGCTAATGGTAGCCTTATGCTGGTGGTCCAGGGAGGCACATGGTGACATTCCCTATGGTGGTGTTGGCAGTGGCTAACAGCAGTCTTATGGTGGTGGTCCAGGGCAGCACACAAAGTCATTTCCCCTGGAGAGAGTGGCTAACAGCAGTTTCATGGTGGTGGTCCAGGGGGGCACATGGTGACATTCCCTATAGTGGCATTGGCTAACAGCAGTCTTATGGTGGTGGTACTGGGGTGAGGATATAATTGTGCTCTGTGTTACAAATCTGACTTGACATATGGAATTTGAGTCAATCTGATTGGAACACTGATTTAACTTTATGAAAAAGAAAACGTGTATTATACAAATGTGACAGCCTTTTAACCACTGAAGTTAAAACCTGCCAACATTAAACTCATCATCATCGTCCTCATAAAGAAAACTGCCCTCACAGCCATCTGTCTAAATTCTGACCACTAGGAAATTCTTTCTTCATTGTGTCATCATGTACGTCAGTGGTAGGCCATTTCATGCTGTCAAATTCAGTCAGTATCAAGTCCAGCATGTTTTCACCAGTGTGTGAACAGGCCACATTGTGCATAGCAATCGTTGCATGCTGTTGAATTCCTGGAAGATTGCTATCACGACACTCTACCTTACTACACCGATTATGTACACTACCAACAGCACAAACAACACCCAGCACCTTTGTCCAATGTGCAGTTATACATAAATATGAACTCCCCACTGTTTTGCCACTTGTCCACATATCCGTACTTAAATGGATGAATGGAGAGGAGGAATGGTGGAGGGCATGTCTCACAGAGTTGGACACAGTGCAGTACAACTCGGGGACAGCACGGGTCGAAAAGTATGTCCTGGATGGGACTTTCCATTTTGGATAGGCACATGCAACAAACCTCTGGAACCTATAATTCTCCACAAAGGAGAAGAGCAAAAGATCAATTATCAGCATTTCAGCTACAGCAGCATTACGTTTACATGACACTGTATGATTGGGTGAGTACTTCAGCTTATGCGCAAAAACACTCTGTAATGTGGACTGACTTAAACGTTATACATGGGGTGTGATGACAAATTTATTTATTTATTTAGCTTTTGTGGTTCTGCTCTGCGAATGGCAGGGGGTGGAGAGTAGATGTATGATGAAGACCGCTGCACAGGCGATGATGACAAACCCACAAATGCAGTTATTTTCCCAGATTTACCAAATGGGGTTGATGTAACTCTTGCACTAGACATACTGCATTCACCACCACCACCACCAAAAGTGCTACTCTCACCACCACTGGAAAACATTTCAAAAGCATTATGCCCCTCCACCTCATCATGCCTGTAGTAATCTTCTACTCTTATTTCATCACTACTGCACACATTTCATTTTCTACTTGATTTTGCAGTCTTGGAATGGGATAACGTGCTTGTTATGGTTGATGAGGAGGGTGAATGCCCCACAGTGGTATTATTAGCTGCCATCTTGTGCTGGGTCCACAGTTCCATGTGCCTGTTCTTAAGATGTGTATGCTGTCCCCCTGTGCTCAGATGGCTCCCTTTTTACCTTGCCTCACATGTGCATGGCAAACCAGGCAGATTGCAACTGACACATCATTTGCATCTTGCACAAAAAAATCCCAAACAAGGGACTGTGATGCTTTAGTTTTAACATATCCCTGATGCTGCTTATTGGACTCCAATTTTTTAAGACATGAAGTGGGTGGTGTACTACAAGATTTTTCAGGCAGTACACACTTGGACTACAACTGACCACCACAACTACCTATTATTATTACTGGGTCATCATCATTATTATCACCATCAACTGAAACTAGTAAATCACAACTTTTCATGGGGGGTTAATGCAAACAGACCCAGACACAGCCACCTTGAATTTCTTTTTCACCGGTTCCCAACTGGGGTCACTTACATCATCATCATCATCATCATCATTAACATCACCCACATCCACATCTTCCGCTTGGATGCTGGAAGGTGGACTGCATGTTGCAACCACAGCAACATCATCATCATCAGATTCATCATCATCAACACCACCATCACCCAATATTTTTTCACTACACTGTGAATCACTGTATGGCAAATGTGTGACCTGAACTACGGTGGAAGAAATGTGACATTGTGTGCTATCATTGACATAATGATCAGAATCATCAAGTTCAGTTACTGGGATGTTATTGGGGAGTATGACAACATTTACACTGTTACTCGCTGGCACTGCTTCACACTCCACTATATTTTTGGATACAGTAAACTTGTCAAAAGTGGAACTTGAGGCAGCAACACTCATACCACCACCAACAACTGCACTAACACCACCAGCTGGGACAACATCATCTCCTCCAAGTATGAGTGAAGCTACTGATTCTATTGTAAAAAACATTGAAGGAGAAATACCTTTCATCACATCAGCAATGCACTTCTGTGTACTACCACACCCACAGACAATCTTACCACTGGCAGCAGTGCCATAGCGAGAAACAGCTTGGCTTGCACATCTCTTTGCGGGCATTTTGGGGGATCAACAAGAATATTCTAAACAAATTCAGATTTTTGAACATTTACTCTGGGTGGAGGCCGAGGCCAGAGGGATGCTGGATGTGAAGCCAAAAAACAACTGTGGCTTCAACAAGAGATGCAGATGCAAAGTCACAACAAGTTCAATAACACCTTAACTAACCAGTGGTGCTCAATTCACAAACAATCCAATCTGGAAACATGGAAAAGAATACCTTTTGCTGGGGGGGGGCAATAACTGCAGATTACGGGAGTGCAAAATCAAGAAAAGATACCATAATGGCAGTACAAAATCATGCAAGTGCAGTGGATAGCAGGTTCCCACTGCTGTGCCTGCAATTACACTGCAGCACAATAAAAGGTGTATTATTTGATGTCACGCTACACACACACACACACACACACACACACACACACACACACACACACACACAATTTGTCTACAAGTAATGCATAGCAAATTGAAAACTTCAGTAATATAACACATATTTTAAATAACCTGAAATTACGCACTGCTGCACCAGGTCCACACACACAATCAGCTAAAAAAGTCAACAATTACTGAAAATATTACTGTGTGTACATTAACACAGTCAGTTATACAAGGAAAATGTAGCCAAAAAACAAGTAACTCCCTATTTCTCCAACTTAAATCTACCTACACCACAGATACGCCCTTCCCCCAAAGCACACTTCCACTGTATCTCAGTACACGGACTCAATGTTGTACATTAACATTCAAAATCCTCACACAAACAGTAAACACTCAATGATATGAGCACAGTAGGGTTTTCTACAATCGATGAACTAACGTTTGAGCAAAAAATGTTACTCAAAAAGGTTTTTTTAACAGCTTTTAGAAGGTTTGAATCACAGAGAGCTCTCAGAGAAGACTATCTCCTATAGCTTCCTACACACACTACCCTGAACTGAGGCTGTGCAGAACAATCTAGAGCCCATGTGACCTGAAATCCCATGAATCATTGCAAAATTTGCCTTTGGAGCTTAAAAAACAATGCAAAGTGAGGTAGAGTACATTGTTTTCAATGTACTCCACCTTAATATTGGTGGAGTAGTGGTTTGGAAAGGCAGAGTAACGCAAAGTCATTGTTTTCAATGGACTTTGCGTTACCCATTATGACGTGAAGTATGCCACTTCGCATTGCAGAGTACTTCACCAATTCGCCTTCATATCGTGAATCACTTCATGGAGCAAACTGAGGCCACTTCACCCACCACTAGTCAATACATAACATTTTGATTAGAAGTGTATTGACACATGGAGCTGTATTGACATAATGAATCACAGTAGTGTCAACCTGACTCCAGGCTTCATGTATGAGTATTTAAGTTGCTTGTCCTAACAGTTACAAAATTCACCTTTTTAATGAAATTTTGATTAGAAAGTGCAAACATTTGAACATTTATGCCAAGGAACTTCAAATTTGTAAATGCACGCTTGGAGTCAGGTAGTTATAAATAACCCCTACAGATCTAGTATTCAATTGTCTATACATGTGTATACCTTAATATACCTTTTTATCAAAACATTCTCAACTAATGTGATTATCTGTTTTGATTGGTTAGCAGCAAATAATGAATTTCTACTAGGATATACATCATCACCATTCATTTAGCTTAGAGACTTTGATGAGTGAGGACACACTCACTATGATGGGGTGGCTTTTGTTTTTTATATGCTATTTAATACGTTGTTGAAAATGGGATCCAGGGGCTTGGAGTGAAAGGGTTAGTACTGGCAAGCTTGTAGCAAAGGAGGGGGGATTCTGTTGTAATAAAGAGGGGAGAGTGGGAGGTGGAGAAACTTGATTTTGTAGATGGGGAATGGATCATTCATAGTGACTGCTTTTTCAAGTTATTTCATATTCTGTTAAAACTCAGGTTTTGGGCTTTGGGAAGTGAGGAAGGTGTTTTGTTTGGCATGAGGGTAGAAAAGGGAAGGGGTTTCTGTGATAAAGTGGGAAGATAATGGAGGTGGGGGAACTTGGTTTTGCAAGCAGGGAGTATGGATCATTCATGGTGGATGGCTTTCACAATAACAATTTAAACTTTGCTGAATACTAGCATGGAGAAGGGAGGTGGAGCTTAGTAGGAGGATAGGTGGGGGTCCTATTTGAAAAAATAAGGCATAGTGGAAGACTGCTGGGACACATGCCAAAGAGGGTGCTTGGTTGTTATATTGTTTTTGGTTGGCATTTTGTGTTAGTTCTTTATGAGTGACATGCTACATCACTAGTAAAGAATTTCATGAAGTAGGCACTTGCAGAATTGATAAACTTTGTGAAGTATTTTATGAAGTGAAGTTTCTAAACTTCACACATCTCTACAACCACTCTCCAGGACCCCTCCCCCCTCTGTCAGCCACATCAAGTGAAGAAAAAAACGTTATCAAATATCTCACTTCACAAGATTCCACTGAAGTAACAAGTACACTACTTTGATGACTTATAACCTGTAATCCCCCATCCTGAGCCACAACAAATGTGAAAACACTATTTCAAAGATCTTGCTATGTTTCAAAACAACTTTTTAGGGTTTTCATGCTCAATCTCCAATCTCACTAACACTGGGCAGAAGATACAATCCTTAGCATGAAGGAGATGCTACAATGGCATCACTGCATGATTAAATAACAAAACAAACAAAGAAAACACAAAAATGTCATGTACTGCAAGAACTATAAACATATCACTCTGGTATTGCAAGTCAATGGCTGAAATCTGGACATGACTGACTTTTTGCAAAGAGATCATTAAGGAATAATTTTCAACCCAATCAAGTCAGAAAATCTGAGAGACATAGTAGTCACACCATTGACAATAAGCTCTCAACTTTGTCTGATGCCTAAAAGTGAGACATCTTTTTTTAATTCAAATTTTATTAACAAATTTTCCACATTAAGAGGAAGTTAACATGAAAATAAGACAAGAATACAGTAACTTATTATGTTAAAACTGCCCCTCCCTCCCCTCCCCCATACAGCAGTAACATATCAGTGTGTCAATACAGGAGTATACAAGGCTATTTGCTCTGGAACACTACTAAGTCTGAGCAGCTAGAATAAGAGAGTGAAGGGGATCACATATTTGAGTATAAACAGATGATCTGTTGTGAAGGCTGGCAATCGCTTTTTCCGTACGCAGGTTAGCAAGGATTTCATTCACCCATTCCTGTAATGTCGGAGTAGACTTGTCTTTCCAATGACATAAGATGAGCTTCTTGACAGATAGAGCTATCATGGAAATCTGAAACCTTCTCACTTTGACTGTATTAGAGGACATGTCCCCTAGGAGACAGACGTCAGGCGTGAAGTGCTCTTGCAAACCCAGTATAGGATCTAGGGAAGCTTTGATAGAGTCCCACAAAAGGGAGATTTTGGGACAGGACCAAAATATATGAAGGAGTGTTCCCTTCCCCTGAGAACATCTAACACATATGTTTGAGTCCAGCAGACCCCAATTCTTTAACTTAACCAGAGTATAATACATATTTTGCAAAATGTGATATTGCATAAGATGCAGCCTATCTTGGGAGACAAATTTATGGTAGGACCTCCACAAAGCCTGCTAATTAAGGGAATATTGAGGAAATAAGGAGCTCCAGAACCTCGTTGGTCCAAAAGAGTCCCCATATCTTTTGTGAAACAAAACCTGATATAATTTGGATACAACACCCAAAGACCCAAGTAGAGAAGAGAATTCTGGGATCAGGGCCCCAACCGTCTGATTGGGAGGGGTATTACCAATCACTATTGTGAGTAGGTGTCTTATCTGTACTGCTTTAAAATGTGAGAATGCCAGGATAATAAATTTCCGAATAAGATCACCGACAGACAGCCATTGCCCCTCCTCATCCACAAAAGAAAATACTATCCCATTGCCCAATTGGGGCAACCAAGTGTGTGGAATCTGCTGCTTGTTCATAGTGAAAGATGGGGAGTTCCAGATGGATTGGACCAGACCTAACTGAGGGGTATATCACAAAAAGGAGCAAAGTTGCGCAAATACTGTACCTTTAAAGAAGTGGCAACTGTGGGACACTTCTCGGCAACCTGCACCTGAGACATTTTTACATAGAACAGAGTTAAGGGATCCAGACTCATAGACTGAATTGAGTCCAACTCTATTCTAAGTCATGTCAGCTGCACCTTTTCAGGACCCAGACTTACCCATTTCAGACATTTTGCCAAATGGCTAGCCCAATAATATATAGCCAAGTGGGGAATCCGCAAGCCCCCCTCAGATTTTGGAGCAGCCAGCTTGTAATAAGCCAGTCATGGGTATTTATCAGACCAGATAAACTTAGTAAAAGCACTGTGCAATTTCTTAAACCACGATAACAGGATAAAAGTATTGAGGGGAGATTGGGGTAGACAATTCTTGGGAAGATATTCGTCTTGATTATGTTAATCAGGGCCCAAAGCGAGATAGGGAGCTTAGACCATTTGTCAAGATCCTGAGTTATAAGCTGGGAAAGGGGCTCCAGGTTTTCCCTAAATCACATCAAGGGGTTGCGAGTCAGTTTAATGCTCAGATATTTTAATGACCTGGGGGACCAACATAAACCTAAAGGGATAATATAAGTCTTGAATGTCTTGTGGTTTAAAGGGAAAAAGGAAGATTTGTTAGCATTTAGTTTATAGTTGGATAAGGTGCTAAATTTAACAATTTCACCCAGCAGAACCGGGATGGAAGAGACCAGGTGGGATAAGTACACAAGGAGATCGTCCGCATATGCAGTGATCTTGACCTCATGACGCCCCACCTGGATGCCTTGTATTTCTGCATTATTGAGAATGTTTTAAATGAGAGGTTTGAGATACAGGTTAAATAAAAGGGGAGAAAGGGGACAACCCTGTCTGGTACCTGAATGTAATGAAAAGGACTTGGAAAATGCACCATTTCCAGAAATCTTTGCTGTAGGAGTTTTGTATAATTCAACGATCCAGGATATAAAGACAGGAGGAAACTGGAACTCCTCAAGAACTTGGAACAGAAATTTCCAGTTCACATGATCAAATGCCTTCTCGGCATCCAGGGAGACTAGCCTAGTGGGAAATGCAGCATCCCTGGAGACCGAGAAGACATGAGAAAGGGTACGCAAATGGTCTGATGACAAACGTCCCTTCATGAATCCAACCTGGGACATACCTATTAGATCTGGAAGGACTACAGTTAACCTGTCAGCCAATATCTTCAAAAGGATTTTAATATCTTGATTTAAAAGAGATATGGGCCTTTAGCTTTGAACTAACTCGGGATCCTTATCTGGTTTAGGGAGAAGAACAATCAGGGCTTCAAACAGGTAAGGGTCTGCCTCTACCCCAGATAAAATGTACTGAAATAGGCGACAGAGTACTGGCAATAAGAGTTCATGAAAAACTTTGTAAAATAAAGAGGAGAACCCATCCTGTCATGGGACCTTGTCTGAGAGTAGCCCTCTAATGACCTCGGAGATTTCCTCTTGGGATATGGGAGAAGCCAGAAAACCCTTGTGTTGCTCCGATAGGGAGAGTAGGTGGGACTCTCTTAAGTACTCCTCAAGAATCCCAGGACAAGGAGGATTCTCCATGTCCCTGTACAATTTTTTGTAATATCGAGCAAACTCTTGCACTATCTCAGTAGGGGATACTCTCAGAGACCCATCTGCCATTGCCCGAATTGATGGGATAAATCTTGCAGATTCCTGTTGTTTTAAGCGCAATGCAAGCAGGTGTCCTGCTTTCTCTCCCTGATCTGTATAACTGGCTCTGGTTCGGATTATAGCTAGTTCTGCCTTTTCCCTTGACAGCTCTAGATATCTGTCTTTGACTACCAGGAGTCTCTTCTTGTCCTCATTTGAGGAACTGACAGAGAGATTCACTTCAAGGGACCGAATTTGGGACAATAATGACAGTAGCTCTTCCTCCTGTACCCTTTTCCTTTTGGCTGCTATACTGATAAGAACCCCCCTCATGTATGCTTTAAAGGCCCCCCATAGAATATCCAGCTTTGCACTGTCTAATGGGTTAGATGAGAAAAAGAACTCAGTTTGCTCTCTTATAAGCTTACAATACTTGGCATCCTTAAGGAGCTGCTCATTGAGCTTCCATCTGGTCTCTCTTTTAGGTGAGCTAAGGAATGTCAAGTTACATACCACAAGGGAGTGGTTGGAAATAGGACCAGGTTGGATTGAGGTGGACTTGACCCCAGGCAAGAGACCCTGAGAGATAAGTATGTAGTCAATGCGAGACTGCGAGCCATGCACCATTGAATTGAAAGTGAACTCCTTGGAATCAGGATGCAACACGTGCCAGATGTCACAGAGCCTGCACTGATCTACCAAATCCTTAAGTGCCCTCTTCCCCGGGGATGTCCCCCTCAGCCCACTACCTGACCTATCCAGATTAGAGTCTATGACCTGATTGAAGTCACCCTCTATAATGATCCTGATGGGAAGCATTGGAAGCATAATAGTTATCAGCCTCATAAAAAACCCCGGGTCATCAATATTGGGTCCATATATACTACCAAGTAAATGTGGCACTGACCAGAGAGTGCCTTTGACTAAGACAAATCTGCCCCCTGGATCCTTGATAACCTGCATGGAAACAAAGGGAATGCCTCTATTAATAATTAGCATGACCCCACAACTTTTAGTGGAGCCCTGAGCGTCATAGACCTGACCCACTGGTTGTCTGTCTCCTTAATTGTAAAGCTTCAGATTCTAGTAAATGGGATTCCTGCAAAAATGTTATCTGAGAACGCAATAAACTTAAATGTCTAAGCACCTGATATTGTTTGGATTTTTTCCTGATCCCCTTAATATTCCAGGTAGCAAAAATCACATCATTAACCATCTAACTAAGATTAATGAGCTTAATATCCTCAGCCCTGTATAAGAATATCGAGAAACATTCGACCAGATTCCAAATATTACTGCTGTATAGAAAAGTGAGACATCTTTAAAAACAATACTTTTAAATTGATTTGTAAAGTGTGTCTGGAAACTAGTTTTACTAAAGCCTTTCGCATGAGCAACTGTGACCCTGTAAATCTTTCACAACTCTTGTCTTATACACCTTTAATTGCACCATAGACATTTCACTTTCCTTTCACAGAACTCTTAATGTTGTGCAAGCAAAAGTGTTTTAGGATAAAATTAAAAATTGTATTAATATACTATACTAAGATGCAACGGCTTTCTGGAAAAAGAGCCCTTGCGTTTTTATTCATGATCTATTTGAAACCTTGCTTGCCATCAAGCTTCAGCTCATGGTGACTAACTTTTGCAGTACAGCAGTTTTAATGGAAAGTCCAATACTCTTTGACAAATTCTAATGATTAATCAGAGTAAATAGTAATGTGAAGGAATCTTACTGTTTACAAAAGACTGCTGCAGTCCAATGTATGAACATGAGCAGTTAAAGATTTCCAGCCTTGTAAGGGAACACTTTTTCGTAGTCTCAATCTGGTTAATATGTATTGTATATCATTTTTACTATTTAGCACCCCATTTATTTTTACTACAACAACAGTGGCAAGAAAAAGGGAACTTTGTCCCTGGACTTTGCCTGTTCTCACTGGCGATTGTATGTGAAATTAAAATGTTCTGCTGTAGACTTCATATTCATCCCAGTAGGAACAGGATATCATCAACAGAGCTTTACGACTTTACAAGTAGACAAATACCAACAGAAAGTGAAGCCAGAATGATTATGGTCTTCTGTTAATAACAATGTCATTTAGTAACAAAGGCACTGTGAGTTACAAATAAAGAAAATATGTGAAAAAAATGTTAAATAGTATCTAAACATTATGGCTGTGCGTGTTACAAATATTGCCCATGATACACAAAGGTGCGTTACCTACATCAGAGAACCACATAGAGTGACTGCACTTCTCTACACACACAGACAGGTATGTACTGGTGGCATTAACTATTGCCGGACACCTGTCCATGGTCCCACCCCCCCGGCACTCAGGTCTGTGGATAGTCACATGGGTGGACCACTGGACCTAGACAGGCATCCAACCAGATACCCATTCTGGGTCTCAGAGTGGATCCCCTCCACTGTGGTGTGGGTCAATGGTGGTGAATGGCACATAAGAATATCTGCTGCCCCTGCCCCAGTCCCAAATGCTGAGTACATCTCCCACCAGGGCACTGGTCCAGTACTATATACAGTGCACTTCTCTCCTCAGAACCCCAGCCTGGTCCCAAATGTCAGTGACTACTCCCCCACAGCAGAGTACAGTAGCCCCAGTCTGCTACTTCACAGAACCCCAACCCTCCTGGCAAACTTAGTGATGGTTAGTGGCCCCCCTTCCTCCCATGGCACCAACATCCAATCCCATCCCCCATCCCCCATACCTGTATGTCAGTGCCGTGGTTGACAGATGGTGAGCGACTCTTTCCACCACTCATTCCACCTCGGCAGCCCATCGTATAACTGCTGCTGGGTGCAAGCCACCTAATTAGAGGTAGTGTTCACCAAGCATCAGTTGAATGGAGAGTTTCCAAGCTGGAATGTGTGGTGGGAAGTCTCACTCACCATCCGGCAATTGCAGCACTGACTTACGGGAATGGGGGATAAGAAGGTGGGATGGGATATTGGTGCCATGGTAGGGAAGGGGGGCCACTATCTTCCACTTAGCAGCTCTGGGGTATTGTGGTTATGTGCAATATGGGACAGGGGTTGCTGCACTCAGCTGTTGGGGAGGGAATCACTGACATTCAGGACTAGGCCAGGGCTCTTGGGGGGTACACTGCATATGGGACTGGGCCAGGGTTCAGTTGGATGTACACTGTATACAGGACCAGACCGGGGCTCTGGCAGGGGAAGGGCATGCATTCACCAGACTGGCTGCCCCCAGCACACCCAGATGGCCCCATGAGCAGCAGAGGCTGTATGGCAGAGGTCTGACAGCCATCTACCCTGGCTGGTATCCAGTTGGGTGGTGACATGAGGATACATCTTAAATATGGCAGGATGCAGTTTCCATATCCCAGTTAGGCACTGTGCATAATTCTGCACCTTAGTGAATGGCACAGAGTGTGAGCATGCCCTTGTTATGCCCCTGGACTACCCATGGCAAGTAACTGCAGGATCAGGCTGGGGATTGTGTGCACACGGGGTTGCGCATCTGTAAAGAATGCCACCGGGGGTACACAGGACCCTGCTGTGCAGCATTCCAATGTAGAGTGGGGTGTGCAGGTTTTACACATCTTTATGAATCACAGCCATTGCCCATGATTCAAAAATAGATGAGTATAACAGGAGAAATCTGCATAACCCTCCAGCACAGATCTGCACCCTTGGACAGATGTGCACCAGCCAGTATTAAATGCTGCAGGCCACCCGTCCTTGGCCCCACCCTGCAGTGCACAGATTTATGGGGGATAGGTGGGTGTGGAACTGTGGACTAA
This sequence comes from Neoceratodus forsteri, assembly GCA_016271365.2. Taxonomy (NCBI): domain Eukaryota; kingdom Metazoa; phylum Chordata; order Ceratodontiformes; family Ceratodontidae; genus Neoceratodus; species Neoceratodus forsteri. The sequence goes on from CM028137.1 coordinate 454,856,774, forward strand.
GTCAGGCAACCAATAGGAAGCCCTGCCCGAGTCCCATGGTGGGTCCACATCTGTGCAAGGGCAGGGGGTCCTGGGATGATGTGCATCATCTGGTGTTTTTCTAGTGGGTGTTTGCCTGATGGCCACCCCCTGCCGAAGCAAGTGGCACAGTGGGCAGGGGAAACATTAATGCAGGGGTTCCAATGCTGGCATTGCCAGCTTGTGACCAGGGTGGTGTAACCACATAGGATAGTACTGCAGGGTACTTCCTTGAGCAGATGTCCAACACCCTTGTGGCATGCAAGTGCCTTTGTGCAAACCCTTCGGTGCAGGCACCCCCAGTGACAAACCCCCATCTCACCACTGACGTGGCATCCAGTGGCTTACCAGGGATTCAGTATGCAGGGCACTAGCACTGCCGTTAGTGAATGCCACATGGGGTATGCAGTGCACTGCTGGGTGGCATTCGGTCGTGAGAATGCTTATGTGCTGCCCTTGCACAGTGCCTAGGCATTTGTGAATTGTGGCCATTACGTCCATAAACACTATGAATAGTAGGCTTCTTAAACATGAAGGAGATCGTCCTGAATATTCCACTGTTCTGCAACTATTCAAGAAAATTTATTTGGTGAAATGTTGAAGTCTTGCAGAGCTTCACTGGCAAATTTGAGGCCATTTCTGGAGCTCAAAATCCAGAACTCCATATGTCTGCCTGACTCTGAGTTGGTAAAGCAAAGGAGACAGTCATTCTGAGAGCTAGTTCTTCAAACTTCTGGGACATAAAACTTGTCAAAAAAAGTGGTGTTTTTTTTTCTTCACAGTACAGCTGTGTTGAATGTCACATTCTTAATTGTTTAGTTAGTATTTCAGAAAGACCTTTGAGCGTGAGCTCTTTTACAAAGCTTCCATGTCAGGGTGGACAATAAGACAATACACATATTCAGTGGTTACAGAGGCCTGATCATTAGGCATTAAAGAGTGATTACGTAACAATTAGACAAATAGGAGAAAAAAAACTGAGCAGCTGTAATTGAATACTAAACTATTTCTGATCGGTTGCCCTAGGTAGCACACCCCCGGAAACCTCCAAATCCATTGATAGATTATGGCAGAGTAACTGCATAGGGTTTAATGCTATCCCAGATGGCGAGAGGCTGGGTGACAGTGAAACAAGGGGGATTGGGTTTGAAATCAACTGCAGAGAGCAGAGAGGTGGGGGGATAGTGAAATGGGGGCTGTGATGGGGGCAGCTCCAAGGGTCTTGTCAGGTATGGTGTGTGTGGGGGATGGGAGGGCAGTACCATTCTGCCTGTAGCATTCAGGCAGAATTTTTATTCCAGTTCTGTAGGCTTTGATGGAATGCTAAGAGATATTGCTCAAATATAAATTTCAGTAATTTTTTCTCTAATATTAAAAATGCTTATTCAAATATTACCAAATTGGGAGCTACGCAGGTCCCTATCATTTGTATGACTGCAGCAAGTTTCATATTTCCAGCTTTAAATGGGCTGCATTATACTGTAGGTGGCTAAACACTTTATCAAAATGTAAGCTGCATTATTTTTATCTAATATAAAAATTTGTATGCAAATTTCTAAGCAAAAAACAGTAGCACTGCACCACAAGATGCTGTGCCCGGGCTCAAACAAAACAGCAAAGGAAACAACAAAAAAGGTGCCAGCAGCACAATACTGCACACAATATTTATTAAAGTGCTAATGTACACATCATATGAATAAGAATGCAATACAAAATGCTATGAATGAATTGCACTTATTGCATATGGCAGGGCACCTGAAAATAATAACCAACAACATGTAATCTGACTCTGTTTAACTTTCAACTTTTTCAAGTCATAACATTTTTTGTGTTTAGTGATATTTTAAAATGTTTTCTTTCTGTCATCTTTTTTTACCCCAACTATCATGAACCATATGGGTCTCAATTTTCAAATTCTCCCCAAAATGGGTGCCTGTGGCAGATACTGGCAAAAAGCAGTTTTGAGGTGATTTGAAACTTGAAACCCATAGGGTTAATGAGGGTTTGCCAAAAGAGACCGCAAAAAAAAAAAAAAAATTGGTAAAAATATTACAAAGCAAAACAAAAAAAGATAAAATGAATGGCACATTGAAATGAATGGGATCTTTTCATTTCAGTGTGATCAGCATTTCTAAGGAGCAACCCATAAAGGATATTGAGAAGTCATGCATCATGTGCACAGCTATTTACACATTTTTTTTTTGTAAACCATTATTTTTTTTCAGTGGATCAGACTTGAATAATTGAATTGCTTTGTGTCTTTAGACCATTATCCAGTTTTGGGCTCATTTTCATGTGCTAGTACCGAGATGGTTAATGGCTGACTTCTGTAGTACCAAAGCAGTGTTTTTTCTTCTTTTTGTGATGCATTGTGTTAATTGCTATTGTTTTATTTTTTTGTAGGAAGTATTGTTCATTTAGTTCCATGACCAGCACATTTATAATACACACACACTGACACTTTTCTAACTGTGTCAATAGATACTGTACTTAAAGCAACCACTAGTAAAATTTATCATGTTTGATAAGCAGCAAACCCATAAAAGACATAGATTAAACCCCAGTAACTTTTCTACACCACCTGCCTAAGCGATGAGGAAGAGAGTAAGAAACAGTCATGTGGAGGTATTCGATGGGCAAAATCTTTTTCTCATTTGGTAAGTTTTGGGTTCTGTTAATAAAGCAGCACAAGAACCACCACTGCTTTTTTTTTGGTCTAACTGATCTCCTTTGATCAGTCGCCTGACCTCGCCACCACCGTCATGGAGCACCCCCCAGTCACCTGCTTCCCAAGCAACCCCAAAATACCCTGTGGGGGTAGAGACACAGGCTTCCCAGTGGATTCTAACAATACTGGACGAGGAGGATTTCCTATACCATGGAATACCCCCCCCGGGGCAGGGCCGCCAGCTTCCCAGTAGTTCTAGAGCAGATCCGGGCAGAGAGAGAATATTGTTGGTGATGCAGGACTGGCACCAACATCATGTTGCCAGTGGACCTATTTTCAAGTATTAGATGGGGAGCAGGGATGTGCAGTGATGGCCAACATCTGCTCCACCTCTCCAAGGATATGCTGCCTGCCACAGTGGTACCCCCAGCTTCCACCAGGGGCCATGAAATGCCGGACACTCTGCACCCCTCTCCCTGGAGAAGGACTGCAGTTCCCAGGATGTTTGATCCTTCTCCCACGGCCAGCCCTCCAACTTCCAGGTCCATTCCCAAACCCAAGTAATCAGCATCACAAGCAGAAAACCAACTGCTGCACCAGTGGACCAGCTACCAACTCTGCTGCTACTGCCACATCACCTAGCAAGCCTCTGGGTTCTGGTAAAAATGGGAGTGGAGAATGCAACACTAGTACTACCACAGCTACTACTGTCATAGCAGTACCAGCCACACATTTGCAGCCACATCCTTCTACAGAATTAGTAGTGGGGTTTTACAGCATGCTTGATCCTCTGTTGAGGAAGCAGTAGTCACTGCCAGCAGCCTTCCCACAGCTTTCACCATACCTGTTATGTCCCTAGCCAGTGTACTCCCTATCACCACCTGTACCAACACTGCAGTAGCTGTTAGCATCACTGTTGACACCACAGCCACAATTACAACTGCTGTGACAACTGTTTCCACTGGCCCTTTACCCAAGTGTATGGTAACCACTGCAGTTAATGTGACTGTGATGACTGCTACATTCATGAATGCAGCACCACCTACCCATGTGTCTGTGATCTTCATTACTGTGATCATGTAACCAATGCTCATACTGCTTGTGTGCCTATTATTGTCAATGAGGAGGATGCAGAGCACTTGTTTGGCTCTGAATGTGTTCCTGTCCCTGAAGAACTATCATCATTATCCTCTCAGAGTGACAGGGACACCGAGCTCAGTAATTTTGGGGGATGAGGCAGAATATGCATACAACTCTGACTGAGTGAAATACAATACGTTACTGCTCTGAAACAGAGTGACTTTTTTGGTCTGTTGTGGTATAACACATGCTTCTGATAATGTTACATACAGAATGGCACTGCTTTGAAAGAGACAAATTTCTGTGGATTAATCATTGTACTGCATACATTGCTGAAAAAAAAACATTAACTGCAGCCCATGAAAATCTTCTGCAGAGAGGGAATTGTGGTCAGTATTAGGGGGAACAGGGCCCCTGAAGATCAGCCAGAAACAAAAAATGAAACTAATAAATCTAACTGACCATACCTTACATGACATACAAGAAGATGTGTTAAAAAAGGGTTTATCCTTTGTTCCTAAAATTAAAATAAATGTAGTTAACTGAAGGATTGACTTATTTAAAATGTACAGACAGTTGCATTTGAAAGTACATTTCACCAAACAGGACACTTCCAAAACCCCGTACAGACCATTACCAAAGTTAAGAGCACAATCACAGTAAACAGAGTAGAAGAAGACGTTGATGTACAACAGACACACCTTTTAGCAAAAACTCTGAATTTGTACACAACATGACATCAAACCCAATGATTAATATTTTTGGTAGGCTGATAGATACTGATGTAGAAAACATTTTAAAAAGATATAAGGATACAGTAGGAAAAGATAACTTAAATAAAAAATTGGAAGCCCTGAGGGAAATTTAAAGTCTGCCTGATGCAGTAACCAAAAAAGTGGACAAAGGGGGAGCAGTGGTGTTATGGAAAAAAGAGACGCCCATTACAGAAATGGAAAACAACTAAAAAATATCTTATACTACAAAAAGCTAGAAAAAAAGAAAACAATTGAAGAAATAAAAACAGAAATCAAAAACGTTAAAGAGGACTAAGAACAAAAAAATTGAAAAACGGAAACAGAAAAAAAATATTTGATTAATCCAGTAAAACCGGTAATATACCTTCTCCCAAAGGTACATTAAAACAAAAAACAACCCCTTGTAGGCCAATAGTAAGTAGCATTGGCTCAGCAACAGAACCTATTTCAAAGTTTGCAGACGTCTTCTTCAAACCATTGGCAAAAACAACAAAATCTTATATAGCTGACATGAAAGATGTGTTGAATCAACTGAAAGACATGAAAATAGCTGAAAATATTATCCTAGTCACTTATATATTTATTTAATTTTTGTTGACCGGGTAAGTGTACTAGACAAATTCTGCCTATTTTCAGGCACGACCCGGGGGAGGAGGATACAGATGAAAGCCAATTGACCTTGAACCAGATTAAGCTGTTCATGGTATTTTTATTAAATGGGGGGAAATCTGGCCAGGGCACAGGGGAAATTCCCCTACTCTGTAGTAGGAGGGGTGCTGTGGAGACATGGATGCAGACTCAGTGACAGCTCATTCTGCAGGAGAACCTGTAGGTGAGATGATCTCTACACCCTGGCCCTGCCCCCTCCAGCACACCAGCTAGGTCCACTGGTCTCCGCATCGCCTCCTTGAACGTATGCAGCCAACTGAAAAAATGTGATGCCTTTCAGCGCTGGGTCATGTTACATCAACCAGACATCATAGCCCTAGTAGAAAGCTGGCTATCCAAGTCCAATCCTGACTCCTTTGTCTCCCTCCCAGGCTATACCCTATACTGGAAGGACCGAGTAGGCAAAAGCGGGGGTGGCAGTGCAATCAATACCGGGACACAATCATCGGACAAGTGTTCTCTGCCCCCATTCTTGTGAATGGGGCCCAGGCCCTTACCCTCAAACTCACTCCTGACACCTCCAGGGGCCCTCTCTATCTCACCGCTGCCTACGTTCCCCCAAAGAAACAGAACCCAGTGCTGATATCTATAACAGAATATCTTGCCACCCTCCACCACAAGACAAAACAAATCCTAGTGGGGGACCTTAACGTGAACTGGCTCAGTCCCTCCTCTTCCACTATCTGAGATTCTTTCACTGCCCGAGACTTGACACAACTCATCTCCCAGCCCACTAGAGTTAACCCAAAGAGAGGAACCAGTACCCTTCTGGACATCATTATCACCAACCGCCTCCAAATAATCCATAACATTCAGGTCCTCCCGGACTCCCTAAGTGACCACTCCCCTATCCTATTCCTTTGGGCTGCCCCCACTCCCAAACCCATAGCCCAAACCACACTCCACAGGTGCCTCCACCCTGGTGGGCTGATTAAACTCATACAGTTTCTTGCCCAGATTAATTGGTCCCCATTCATCATGCACCCGACATTGATACTGCCCTCGCCTTTTTCTACCAAACCTTTAACAAGGCCTGTGATCTCTTTGCACCCCTCACCACAATTCGATCCAAAAAACATAGTGCACCCTGGGTTACCCCAGCCCTACTACAAATGCTCAGAAATAGGGATAACCTCTGTCACCTTGCCACTGAAATGGGCCGGATGGCTGATAGACAGGCCTACAATGCTGCTCAGAACAGGTGCTCATGGGCCATCCGTAAAGCCAAGGCTGACCATTACCAGGCCACCCTCACCTCCTCCTGGGGGTGTGCCTGGACCTTCTGGGACAATATTAAATAGCTAAATGGGAAATCACACTCCCCTTCCCCATCCCAGCTCACTATTCATGGCTCTACCTTCACCAACCCTGCCTGCATTGCTAATTACCTTAACACCTCCTTTACTGACCTTAGCTCTGTCCTTCCCAGTAATTTTTTTTACCCACCCTCCAGCCTACCTCTCCCTGTCCTCCAACACCCCAGCTTCCACCTATGCAAGGTACCTGCCCAGGAATCCAAACCTCTCCTAATTAAAGCGTTAAAAACCAATAGTCCCAACAGCGACTCCCTGGACCCCAGTATTCTCCAGCTGGTGCTGGATGAAGTCTTTCCCCACTCACCAGCCTACTTAACCAATCCCTCTGTCTGGGGCAATTCCCCACTGCACGGAGAACTGCCATAGTCATGCCCATTCATAAAGGGGGCGACAGGTCCTCCTCCGGCAATTACCAACCAATCTCCATCCCCCCCAAAGCCCTAGAAAAAGTGGTGGCTATTCAAATCATTGAATATCTGACTAAGCATAACATCTTATGTCCAGAGCAGCATGGCTTCCATGCTGGTCACAGTACCAGCACTGCACTAGTTGAGTTCTCCAACTTCCTACATTCCTCCCTGGATGCCAGCTCCCTAGTGGTGCAGTGTTCGTTGACATCTGAAAAGCTTTCGACACTGTCTCCCACCCTCTTCTGCTGGATTCCCACTGCCACATTGGTTTCTCTGCTGGCCTCCTTGCATGGTGTTTGAGCTACTAATCTGCTCATTCCCAGTGTGTCATAATCAATGAGACACTCTCTGAAACTCGCCCATCCACTCAGGGGTACCCCAGGGCTCCATCCTGGGCCCCCTACTCTTTACATTCTATCTAAACACTCTGCCCAGTGCATGCTCTGGCAACATTCTCATGTATTCAGATGATGCTGTCATTTTTGCCACCCACCGCAATCCCATCTCCCTCCAGGACTCTCTATAACACTCCTACAATGATGTTGAAGCCTGGTTTAAGGAGCACAGACTCATCTTTAATCTCAAAAAAACCAAGACAATTCTCTTCACCCACCCCAAAACAAAGCCTGCAACAACCCACTCCTTATCCTCTCTAGCACCAAACAACCACTTGAACAAGTCTGCTGCTACAAATACCTTGGGGTTACCTTCGACTCAGCCCTCACCTTCCACACCCACATTAATGCACTAGCATCCACCACTAGCACACGGCTTGGCATCCTCTACCGCTGTAAAGATTGCCTCCCCCTTGATGCTCTCCGACTTGCTGTTTTGTCATCAGTACTGTCCCTTGTTCACTATGGCTTGCCAGTTTATGGCACTGCTGACACTACTGCCCTCAACAAAATTCACCTCACCCAAAACAAGGCTTGCAGGCTGATTAGGCTCACACATACATGTCAACTCTATGACGAGGCAAAACTCCTTTACCTAGATGAACGGCTATGATACCAAACCTGCCTCCTCACAAAAAACTCTACTCAGGCTCTCCCTTCCTGGGGTGACAGCCTCCATTCACCATACCCCACCCACTATTGCAACCTGAACTGCCAACAAGACCACCCTACTGGTCCCCAGATCCAGGACCACCCATGGTCAGAGGTCTTTCTGCTACAGAGCCCCATCCTGGTTTAACTCTCTCACTGCTCCCATCTCCAATGACCCCACAATCTCCAACTTCAAAACCGCCCTTCAGAGTCAACTATTTAACACTCACAGCTGCTCCTGTCTCTAATTGGTGCCTCGCCACTATCTCTCTACACCTGACAATGGCCACTGGGCTGCACTCCACCTCACCCCCCTTCTCCCCCTGTGCATCCTACCTCTGTTGAAACCAGCATGTGCTCAGCTGTATCTCTGGAAATGCTACTAAACTGTACAATGTATGAAATCATTCTGTGTAACTCTAAGTTAGTGACCTGTATTCTGTAACCTAAATGCTCTGTCTGTCCTCAATGTGACAAGGTACCTTTGTAAATGAGCCTCTGGCTCAAAGGTTGTAAACCGATTACACAAAATAAAACAAAATAAATAAACACCTACAGGCCCAGCCTTGGAGATTGAAAATGTAGTGGAAATGACTGAGGAGGGGTCTGGGCCCTCACATTTGGTTGAATCTACACAAAATGAGGAATCAGTACAAGATACTGAATGGCTGAGGAAAGTGTTGTCGGAAAAACACGAAGTGTTGCATGCATTATTACAGTTGCCTTTAACAATAGCTTAGGTGATTGCTACGGATCCTGGTAATGCTCTGACTGACTTATTTGTAGTGGTGGAGAATGTGGACTGCTTACTGGAGCAGTCAGCTTCAACAGTACTGCCTGAGGGAGCGCTGGCTTATTTGGAACAGCAGCAAGAGGCAGACCTGGAGGAATCGTTTCAGCATGACTCACGGAGGAGTGACATAGGAGCATTAAAGGCTGAGCAACTTGATGAGTTAGATGCTGTCTACAGAGTTAGTAACACAGGTGAGTTGCAGTCAGCACTTGACACTGTGGATTTCCTATCAGCAGAACAGAATTCCTAGTCACCCACAGTGAGTACACTCATGCCGTAGAATGAAAATTTGGAAAGAGGGGGACAAAATGTGAACAGCTTGGGTCTTAGAAAGGGAAGGGGGAAAACAAGTGAAGGTATTGCAAACAGGCCTCAGCAACCTGCTCGTTCTCTGGAACGCACTTTGCAGGATGCGGGATGGAAGCAATTACAAACTGGGCAATGGGTGCCCAACTCAGCACATTGCTCAATTCAGGGCTCACACTCTGCACTAAGGTCTGAGGACTTTCATTTTTCAGATCTTTCCCAGAATAAAGGCCCAAAAATGTATAAAATATTGAATGATGAATTGGACTTGGACTTGCACTTTAAGGACGTGGTGGCAGAGGAAAGTAATGTAGAGGGGCTACCAAAAGTGTGTAGTCTTTCTAGCACTATATCCACTTCAGAGGATGAAGGTACAAGTGGACAGAGGCATTCATAGGGAACACGCATGGATACAGACCCCCTCCATCATGAGGAAGCAAGGGCTAATGCAAAGTCAAAATGGGAAGAATTTCAGAAAAAGATCACTTTTCAGTCCCAACCATCTCTAATGCAACATAGAAATGCAGTACGACTGCAGTTTGTGGGTGGTTTGGAGTCAGTACCAGACAGAATTTATGTGGGGAAGAAATTAATAAAAGAGTGTCTGTTTTTTTCTCCAATGAATTATATGCACTTATTCATGTGTCTGGGAACAGTTTGTACTATGTTAGCTTTAAGACTCCTCAGGGTTTGGATCGATTTTGTTCTGCCTTTAAGAAAAAAAGATGCTTGGAGCTCTGGATACCTTTTAGAGCTATACCCCTGACAAGGTCTATGGTTCAAACAAAAACCATACTGTTTGGTAATGAAACTGTTTCTGTTCATGACATATACTGGTTACAACAATGCTGTGATGTTTTGGATGCACTACAACCTATTTTTGATGACATTCATATCTGGACTGGGGGGTGGAAATTGAAAGTTTGGTTGAGGAATACCATTAAGGGCCCGGGACATCTGCCAAATAGTTTATTTTTGGGGAGGGACGGGGTCATTGTTATTATCCTGGTCAACCAATGACCTGTTTTAAGTGTGGATCTTTTGCCCATTTTAGTTCTGCATGTGATAGACCTAAATGTTTTCTATGTATGGAGTACGGTCATGCTAGTAACACATGTCAGGGGGATTTGAAATGTAATTTATGTAATGAGATGAGTCATGCGTATTGTGCCTGTCCATGGGTGACTCATAACAGGTCAGACAGACCAGACCAGGATACTCTATTAACAAATGCACAAAAAAAAAAAAAAAAAGACATAGATACACAGAAAAAACAGGCAGCTGGCCAACAGAGACCCCAGACAGATTCACCATCAGGCAGCACTCCTACTAAGGAAAAGAATCAGGTGATACCTGAGGTAATTGAAGTTCAAACTGACCCCCCCTTCCCAGGATGAGAATATGATAGCAGCACAAGTGCTGCAGATGGAGGCTGAAAAGTTCACCCTTAGGGGAGATGTGGCTGAAGAGCAAGGGACTCTCCTGGCTCAAGGACAAGAAGGATCAATAGAGATACCCCAGAGATGGTGTTACCTTCCCAAAAAAGAGGACTTCAACAGTCACAACTTAAACCTAAACCTAAGTTAGCAAAGGCTTCCTCCCCAATTTTGTTGCAGAATAAATATGACATGCTATCTACAGACACCCAAGAATCTGAGTTAGGTGGTGACTCAGAAACTTCATCTCAAAATAGGCTATTTTCTGAATCTGATCAGGAACCTCCCACTGCAAGACCCACCAGGGGTAGGACAAAAAGGTTGGGTGTTCATACAAGAAGTAGCTTGAGGTCAGGTACCCTGGGATGAAAGTGATTACTATTTCCGGCATCAGAAGCAGCTCTTAGGGTTTCTGCCCTAAACACCAATTGCATTAAAAATGCTAGGTATCATCTGGTAACCTTTTCTCTGTTAAAGGATCACAGATTTGATATAGTTCTCCTTCAGGATATTAGACTTAATTCCACTTTCTTAACACAGATTGCCCAGAAATTGTGGTGTGTGGGCCTGGCTTTCTTTTCCTTTGGCCTGGACACGTGTGATGGGGTTGCTATCATGTTTTGAGGTGATGGTTTTAAAGCAACAAAATTACTAGATATCATGCCTGGGAGAGTGATGATGATCGATTTTTTGTGTAATAATGCTGCATGGAGGGTCGTAAATGTTTATGTTCCTCAGACAAAAAAGGCAAGGGTGGAGTTGTTTCAGGATATTAAACCTTTTTTATTTACAACAAAAATGTAATTTTTTTGGGGGGGGGATTTTAACTGTGTAGTGGCTAAACAGGACAGAGATGCTGTTACAAACAAAGAATATTGTGACATGACATATTTAGTTGACATTCTTAAGACTATGGGGTTGGTGGATGTCTATAGGACAAAGAATGAAAGGGGGGCTACACTTTTTTTTAAAGGGAAACTCTCTACAATGATTGATTTTGTGTTTACATCAAAAAATGTTCTGATCCATGATACCAGTACCATACCATGAGAAACATCAGACCATGTTCTGCTTACAGCCACCTTGGGACTGCATGAGAAAGCTCCTTATGGGAGATGGAACTGGAAACTAAATTTAAATCTATTAGAAGACCAAGGAATGGTTGCTCAGATTACACAATTATTGCATGCTTAGATGTCATTAGAGGGGTTGGAGGATGATTTAAGTTTATGGTGGGTTGAAACAAAAATAGAATTACAATGGATGTTGCACTTGTCCTCGATTCAGCAACTAAACAGATATAAACAATATTTGCTTTTAAGATCACAGTTGGCTAGGCTCTATTCTATCATAAACAAACAACAAGTGAATTTATCATAACAAGTACACAAAGTTAAACAGGATATGGAAAAAAGCTACAGTATACTAGAGCTTCTTCTATGTTGCTGGAACAAAAAATGTGCACTCCTTGGAAAATAGCTTTTGGGGATGCTTTGGTTAGCTATACCACGAGGGCAGATAGTAGGACTATGACATCTGTATTTGACCAACAGGGGAAGGTGGTGTTTAATATACTGGAGATTTTGAAGGATGTGAGAAGGTATTTAGGTGATATGTATTTGGCCCCGATGATAGAAGAGAAAGCAATGTCAGATTTTATATTATCCATTGAAGTATCAACGGTTCCGCAAGATATGATTCCTTCCTTAATGACTCCCATTTTGAAGGAGGAAATTGAATGGGCTATTAAAAAACTTAAAGAATCATACAGCTCCTGGATTAGGTGGGTTATAAGCAGAATTCTATAAAAAGTTTGGACATATCTTGTCAGAAGTCTTGGTAGAAGTTTTTAGTTGGATATTAGACAGTAAGAAACTTGACTTTCATTTAAGTATTGCAATACAGATATTTATCTATAAAAAACAGGATCAGAGATTCTTGAAAAATTGGGGACCGTTAAGTTTACTGAATAGTGATATTAAAATTTTAATGAAAATGTTGGCACATACGTTGTCTATGGTGACCCCGCATTTGATCTCACTATCTCAATCATGCTCGGTACATGGGAGATCTATTACAGATAATCTCTTGTTGATTCATAAATTGATAGAACAGGGGGAAGGAGGAGCTTATTACTGGGTATTTATTAACCCTTGACCAGGAACAGGCTTTTGATAGGGTTCCACATGACTTCATCATGAAGGTTTTGGTATCTTATGGTATACCAGTTGTCTTTTGTCAATGGGTGATGATTATCTATAAGTCAGCATCAGTCATACCTTTGATAAATGGACATCTAGGATCCTATATACAAATTTCTGGAGGAGTAAGACAGGGATGTCCATTAAGCCCTCTATTGTATATATTTTGTCTTGACCCATTACTGCACTCCTTAAATGGGGAATAGAGAATCAGAGGAATAACACCAAAAAATGGTCTTATAGAAGTGAAGAATGCTGCATATGCAGATGGCATTTGTCTATTTATAGCTGATTTGGCTTCAGGCAATCAAGCATTTAAAATTATTGAATGTTACTCAGAAATAGCTGGAGCAAGTATACATAAAACTAAGAGTAAAGTATACCCATTAAGTAATCAATCTATTACTGTGGGTATATACCAGGGAATAACAATTTCTATGGAGCCCATAACAATTTGGGGGGCATATTTTGGGCAAGGAAGTAATGGGGTTTTAAATTGGAAACATAAATCAGATAATGCTACAGGTAAGGTTCAGATATGGAAAAAATGGCAAAAAAAAAACAAATTGATAAAAGTACTGTTAATTAAAACTTTCTTACTAGCTATGTTCACATATCTGAGTGTGGCATATCTGATACCAGAGGAATTGGAGGTACAGCTACTGAGTTTGGTATTCCAAACAATTTGGGGAGTAGGTTGAACCTTCTTAAGAGGAATATTTTAGAGGTACTAACGACAACAATAATGGAAAGGGATATGGGTGTAGTCATATCAGATGACCTAAAGGTGGGTAAGCAATGTGAGAAGTCAGTAAGGAGATCCAGGGGGATACTGGGATGCATAGAGAGGGGCATCACTAGTAGAAAAAGAGAAGTGGTTATTCCTCTGTACAGACAGTTGGTGAGACCCCATCTGGAGTACTGCATGCAGTTTTGGAGACCTCATCTTCACAAGGACATAGACAGGATGGAAGCAGTCCAGAGGAGGGCAACTAAAATGGTGCAGGGTCTACATCAGAAACCATATAAAGACAGACTGAGAGAGCTTAATATGTATACCCTTGATGAAAGGAGGGACTGGGGGGATATGATAGAAACTTTTAAGTACCTCAAGGGAATCAACAAAGTCCAGGACAGTAGCATCTTTCAGAAAAAGAGATGTGTAACAACAAGGGGACACAATTTAAAGTTGGGGGGGAGACAGCTTAGGGGTAATGTGATGAAATTATTTTTCATGGAGAGAGTGGTGGATGCATGGAACTGCCTTCCTGGAGAGGTTGTTGGGTCTAAAACAGTGGGGGAATTCAAACATGCATGGGACAGACATAAGGCAATTATAGTGGGGGTGGTGCAGGAAGTAGGCTGTTGGTTAACTAGAATCTGCAGCTTATCCAATAGGTAGGGAAATGGGCAGACTGGGTGGGCCAAGTGGTTGGATCTGCCATCAAACTCTGTGTTTCTATGTTAAAAGTTCAGCAGGGGGTCTAAATTTAGTAAACCCTATAGTATTCCTTTCAGTACATTTATGAAAGCAAATGTTATTAGTAGTGAGACATTGAGTGCCTCACCATGGACTATTTTTGGAGTTGCATGGTTGGTGCCTCTATTTTCTGTTTGGGGATGGGGGGATCTGTTGGGAGTATTAAGAAGGAACCCTGAGTATGTGAAGCCAGCAATAAAGAAAATACGACAATGGAAGGTGGAGGTGGGTCAAATACAGAATCATCCTAGGAAACAAATTTACTGTACTATTCTGGCAAATGATTTTACTGAAACTCCAGTATTTAAAGTGTGTCTGTAAGCAAATATAATATGGTACAGAATAAATTCCCCAAAATATGTGGGATGTGGTCTGGCTGTACGGTTATGGAAAGTTAAGTGTAAAGGGGAATGCAAAGCATAAACTACAGGAAGAAAAGGATGTGTCCAAGGCCTTACCGTATAGCACTGGAGGAAACAATGGATAATTTTTTAGTGACATGCCCTTATGTGATGGATTTTTGGGAAATGGTATTGCACAGTTGGAACAATCCAGTATGGAAATATTTGACATACGAGGAAGTAATTGTTTTTTTTTTAACTTGATTAGTAGGGTTTAATGTTGGGATTCTAAGACTGATATTTACCTGTATAAAATATATTTTATGGCTGACAAGGGTCAGTTTTATATTACAGCAAATGCATCAGGATTCAAAACAGGTGGTGGGTAGAACAGAAACTGTCTTGTTAAAACAATGTGTTTTGGAAAAGAAAACCCTACTTCGCAATGTGCAGATAGCGAGGTGGACATCTGTACCTTTTTTGAAAGATAAGATTGGATGAGATGGGTAATGTTGTGATAGAAATATAACACAGTACAGATACAGAATTATATAGGTCTTACGTGGATTCTTATATGCTGTATATATGAATTAGCCCCACTTGAGTTGCCAGGTATTGGGGGAAAGGAAATAACTAAGGTATTATTTATTTTTTATACATAAAGAAAGAATGTAATCCTTGGCAGTGAAGTATATGATAAGAGAATATCTTCTTTTTTTTTTTTTCCTTTCTGTTTATTTTTTTTTCAAGTTTTTATGACTGATGTATGATTTGAGAGTGTGTATTTAAGACTGTTTGTATTCTTTGTTTTGCTGTTATAATAACATATTCCCCTACTCTTTTCAAGAAGTGCCATGGAATCTTTAACATCCACCTGAACTACCACCAAAACAGGAAGATGGAACCTCGGTTTAATGTCTCATCCGAAAGATGGCACCTCAGGAGAGCAGCACCCCCCCTCATGCTGCACTACAGTGTCAGTAGTGGGATTTAACCCAAGTGCCCTGTGTGGGGATAGAACCCACAGCCTTCTGATCTCCCAGCCTCAGAGGCAAGTGTGCCACTTGCTGAGTCACTGACACTGATGATGTACTGTAGAAAATTTATACTACATACCGAAAAAAGCAGGAATACAGGCAATACAAGAAAAATTTAAAAAAACAGACCGATGGACAATGTACCACCAAATGAGTTTATCACAAAACTGGCAGACCTAGTGTTATGTAATGACTATTTTGCATTTGGGAGAGAACATTATCAACAAGTACATGGAACTGCAATGGGGCAACTTTTGGCCCATCCTTTGCAAATATTAACGTTGGAAGGTGGGAGGAAAAAAATGTAGTTAATGAAAACAACAACAAATGGTTCAAAAACATCTCAAAATAGGAAATATCTGATGATGACATTCTTCTGATCTGGGATGGCAGTGAAACATAATTAACACTTTTTTACAGTATATCAATAATAGCGATGAGAACCTAAAATTCATGGCAGAGACTGGAAAAAAATGAAGTCAATTTCCTGGACATCACAATCTACAAAAAATAATTCAAAATTGAAGACCTAACTGTTTAGAAAAGCAATTGACTGAAACACGCTATTTCATCAAGACAGCTTTCACTCAAAACACACAAAAGAAAATATCCCCTATGGCCATCTATTAAGAATCACTAGGAATTGCAGTGAAGAGGAAATGAGAACAGCTGAAATAGCAGATTCATACCAAAGATTCCTAAATAGGGGGTATCAACCAGGAGTACTGTTAGAAGCTTTAATAAAGGTACAAAATAAAGACGGAAATGACTTGCTGAAAAAGAAAGGCATTGTAAGCGATGATATTGAACAACTGGGCTATTGTACGACTTTTAATGAAGCATACAGTGAAATAAGGGAGATAGTCAGAAAACATTGGAAGGTATAATCAACAGATCCATGGCATTGAAAAAGTAAAAATTCCGAGTAGAGAGGAGGAACATGAAAGAACTTTTGCTGTAAAGAGAAGCATATTGGATACACAAACTGCAAACCTTGTGGCCACAAGGTTTAAATGACAACCATGGATATAGCAGCTACCTGTAGAAACACTAAAAATGATGCAAAAAAAAAAAATTCTGAAATGTAAAATATTTTGAAATCTTGTTCTTAAGTATAATATAGCAACCCCTTTCAGCTATATAAATTGTTAAGCACAGTGAATGTAAAAAAATTAATAATAAAAAAAACTAGTCTGTCAAATAACTAGATAAAGTTAAATATGTTGGTATACATGCTGTAAAAGTTTAAAACAAATACACAAAATAATTAATTTAAAGTATATTGAAGTGCACAGTAGAATAAAGGGAAACACATAGTAGTAAAATCCGGGGTTTTATATGTTTTTAGAAAAAAGGTGTCCATGTCCACGATGTCCATGTCAAAAAATCCTGGTATATTGTGAAAGAGTGGAATTAATTTTGGAATAGGCAGTTGAGCCATGAAGCATGCAAAGTCAATACAGACACTGACATCCATTCAAGAGGCGGTAAGAGTACTATTATATTACTTTAAAAGCCATAAACACACTGAATAGTGTAAACTGTGCATATGTGCAACTGCCTTTCTGAAATAAATCCATCTGCATAAGGAAATACGTGTGCTGTACAGCCTGTGATTTGGGTGCAGAAAAATTGCAGAGACACCCCCAAATTTGTTCTCTGAAATATCTAGCACTAATACCTTTCTGGCCTATTAAAGGCTTCAGAGCACAACACTCAGAACCTTGCGCCATTAAGACAGTAGGGGGACAATTCCAAGATGGTGTATGCTGGCACAAGCTGAGGTACACCAAACCCCTTGGCATAACTCGTGACTTGCACCATGCATTATGCAGTTCCCTATTCGAAAAGGTGCCTTGAACCATGTCAGCTGCAGGCTATGTCAATCATGGGATACACCACTCACTATGCCACAACCCACAATGACATGGTGCAAGGGTGGGATATGGCAGCAACTGTGTCCTATTCCAGAAGGGCGGTTGCCGTAGCCCACTACCGCAATTCCAGGAGCCACACTAGTGGACCTAACTTAGAACATCTCAGAGATGCTCTGAGGGGCATCCATTGGTGCCATCTGATGGATGACCACTCTGCAGCACTGTGGCAAAGGTCCTGATGTGCTCCCCATGCCCCCATGAACATGACTATGCCCCCCAAATGTTGGGGACCATCAAGGGTCCGTTCTCCACTGTTTTCCCTGGACTCCTGTGCCACCTGTCTAGCTCTCTCATACTCCCTGGTGTGTGCCATGGTGTTCTGGGGTGGGGTGCTCTGGGGGGGCAGTCAGCAGCGGGCTGTAACTTGCAACAGGTGGGACTATTACATCATGCCAGTGGCATTAGCCTCCGCATGTCACAAGTTGCACGTTGTAAGTGCCAGGACCCTGCCACTCTTAGAATACAGCACAGGATCCCAGGCATAGCGGCAAAAGTCACAACTCACATATGCCTGCAAGTTGTGACATTAGTTCTGGAATTGGCCCCCATGTCACTGCTCTGAAACAGAGTGATCTCTTTTGGTCTGTCATGGTACAACACATGTCTCTGATAAAGTTACATACAGAATGGCACTGCATTGAAAGAGACAAATCTGGTCAGTCATTGTACTGCATATATCGGTGAAAAAACATCAACTGCAGTCCATGAAAATCTTCTGCAAAGGCTCCAATTTGCATGCACCACACAAATTGTCCATTCTAAGTAATAACCTGCAGTGTGTTTTATCTGTTACCCTAGTGCACTGGGTCTTTAAACATTGTCACATAATAAATATTGTTATTCACCCAGTGAGCAGAATATGGAAAGTTATGTAATGATCAATTCAGATCCACTCTGAATAAGCACTGGAAAAGGATAATTACCCAGTGACTCCAAAAGCAATAAAATACGTTTTTTAAAAAGTCACAACATTGCACAGTTTGTTTCTCTTTCAAATATAATTATTATAAAGTAAGAAATATTCTCTTATTCTGATTGGTTGTCAGAGTTCTAGCAGGATTACATTAACCCACATTACCCTACCATTTAGTGCATGATCATGGTGTATATTTTCAAAAATTAGTGATGGAAGAATTTCTAGTTATTGTCTGTGAAGCTAAATATTTCTGAAAAAAAATGTCTGCTCCATGCATGTATAGTGTAATGTACACAGTATGAATAAAATGATTAAGCAATAATGCAGGACAGGGTGTGGGTCATGCTCGAATAACCTCACGCCTTGGGTGGTTGGACACCAGGCCACAGGCTGAGTGGATCTAACACCCCATAAATTAGGGTATCCCAGCATGACCCACACCCTTGAGTGTATTATTGCTATTAACCAATGGCTTGTTTATTTAAAAAAAAGATTTAAAAAGCATTTTTTGTGCAGATGTTCAGTTCGTTTATTAATGTGGAATTATACAGAGGGAAAAAATAGTTCCCTTTTCGCCAGTAGATGGAGCTACTGGTATATGAGTGGCTCTGTCTGTTCCTCTGGCTGTCCCCAAACACATAGCTTTCTCTTTGTCTCTTTGTGTTGCAGCTCCCCCCTTCCCCGTCTGCCTCTCTGTCACTCTATGAAGATGGATTTTGTATTGCAAATTACAGAGGGAGCTGTCCTGTGCCCCTGAATATGTTATGTCCATTAACACAATGACATAGAGATGACTGTGGAACAGAAACCGAGGTTGCAGAGTCAGAGCGGGTATTAAGACTTTCAGAAGTTCAATGATAGGGAGCCGACAGTGGAGCAGGGGCTGAGGGCACAGAGTGAGAGTGGAGGTCAATGCTTTTGGTAGTTCTGGAATGAATTCAGAAGTACCCCGGTCCATCTGCTTACAGGAACACTTTGTAACTGGCATACACATAGGTGCCATTTCACTTAGGATCACCAGTCATGCGATCAGCAGTTTGGTTTCTGGTTTACCTCAGCTAGTCTATATCAAATAAAGAAGAAAAAAAATTCCAGACAGTAATGTGCTCTGTTTTTCACATCACTTTAAATCTGATGTGGGAAAAAACATTGTGTGTGTGTGTGTTTGTGTGATTTAAGAGGGATGGGGTAGTGACACAAAGCCTCTAGGTTCAGGGAGAAACTGTGCCGAAACTGAAAGCTATGCTACGATTTCAGATTGTGTTATGCCCTTATGCGTGTGCCTGGAGTTCATATAGTGAGGTTATATTCAGATAACTTCACTGTCCCAAGAACACACTGACCAATCAGAGCCCCCCAAAAGTTCTTGCCATTGTATAATCTGATACATGCACTGGTGGTCCCAAATTGTTTGAAACTCGTATTTTAGCTTTTTTGTTACAGAGAGAGGTGCTATTAAGCTGTATGAGTGCTACTGAAAGTCCAGCTGACGGTATTTAACATGTGCTGTAGTAAGACCTTATTTTTAATGCTGTTGTCAGTAAGCATCCAGCATGTTGGAAAATGTTTTTTTATATAACACCGTGATTTAAAAAAAACACAAAAAAACAAGTGTTTGAAATCCTGCTTTTGTGTACTGTTTTATTTCTACTGTGACAATAAACACATGCATTGCTGTAGCATAAACTGCTTGCCTGACTGTAATGTGAATGCTCATTCCCCAAACATCCGCTTTCAAAGGGCAAAACAAAAGATGTTCCAGTGCTTGTTTTTGAAAGAAATTGCATTGTAATGTGTAAGCACACCATTTACTTTATGACTGTGCCCTCAGTCCATACTTGTTAAAAGAAATATCAGGACTTGCCAAAAGCACAAGTAAAAGTAATAACAGCAGCGCCTTCCCCACTCACACTAATTGCTGCTGTGACACTTCCAGATGCCTGTACAGTTGTGCATCTGACAATTTCCATGTTATGTTATGGTACTGCATTACACATACTCAGAATGTTCCTCACATTGCACCACAGACAGTGTAAAATTCAGTCAATGTGTGGCTAATGTAGTTTACACAGAGTGCAGTTTAAAGGGATGCTGCCAACCCCCATATGGCTCAAGAGTCTCGGTTTTTAAATGACAAACTATCATGCGAGGAGCCTGCACCAAAGATGTACAATGGAAGTGGCACCTTGCATCACAGTTTGCTTCATCCTGATTTTCAAATGCCAGCTGTGGTGAAATCAGGATGCCGTGCTGCAAAGCCCTGCTGCTCCACCAGGTTACAAGGGTGGGTACATCATGGTGGGGCTGCACCATTCCCTTATTTGATACTCTATCAACCCCACTATGGCCGCAACAGGGGGTCAGATTTGACTAGCCAGGTGGTGGTCTAAGGGCCCTGTGACACTGCTTGGCAGGGTGGCAAGTGAGCTTTGGGACCTGAAAGGTGGAGAATGGGGGCTGCTGAGGCAGTGAGGGTGCCATAGGATATGATGGGGTAATGGCCACAGTTACAGAGAGCAGAGAAGGCACCTGGCAGAGGTGCCAAGTGGCATATTTGACAGCTGTGGTAACTAGGTAAGGGGTTGGCATTACGATACTATTTAGACATAGCCCCAATTGAAAGCAGCTCTAGCACCTGCCCCACCTAACCCACAGTCTTGTGGGGCAGATGCCAGAGCTGCTTTCACCTGGGGACATATCATAATAGTATGGCCATGCCAACAACCTATGTGGTCCACTCAACTGTCCAATAGGCCAAATGGCACCTCTGCCAGGTGCCTTCTCCACTCACTGTAACTGCCGCCATGCATCTCGTGCCCTATGGCACACTCACTGCTCCAGGAGCCCATGTTCTCCACCTTCCAGCCAAAATCACCCCCTCAGCAGGTCATGTAGGTGTATATGGGGGGGGGGGTTGATGGATCCCTCCATCGAACTCTGCAAGTGTGCCAACGTGGCTGCAGCAAATCTCGGGTCTTTGGCAAAGGGTCCTTCCTTTGGTGATCTAAGTCCCCTTTGAAAATTGAGGCCAACGTGTCTCTAGTTTACAAAACACATGTTATAATTGGCCATATTCTGTAGAGAGTGCTGATGTAGCTGGTGGTTTGATTAGGATTTCTTTCACCTTTTAAATGTGAAAAATAGACTGCCTACAATATGGGCATTAATACACAAAACATGTTTGTTTATAGTACTTGATCAACTCTTACTGCATCTTTCCTGGACTTGGGAACACCCCTAACATAGGCTAGGCACTCATGATGCATTGGGAGGGGAGATGTCTACTGCATCATAAGTGGCTGAACTGTTTGGTGGTGTTCCTGGTTTTCAGGAAGTATGCAGTCAGAATAGATCAAGGATATGAAACAAAATAAGACTGGGTATAATTACACAACTAGCATGCATTTTAGTTCTTCTGAGAAACAGGTGTGTAGTGCTGTGCACAGGGGGCA
Source organism: Neoceratodus forsteri (assembly GCA_016271365.2). Taxonomy (NCBI): domain Eukaryota; kingdom Metazoa; phylum Chordata; order Ceratodontiformes; family Ceratodontidae; genus Neoceratodus; species Neoceratodus forsteri. The sequence goes on from CM028137.1 coordinate 454,878,635, forward strand.
TAGGAGGGTGCAGATTACGCCAGGGACGACCCTGTCATAATCGCGGAATGTGCCCTGCCCTGCCCATATTTCAGACCCAGCAGCTGTCAGGCAGCCCCCCCCCCCACACACACACATGGCCAACCCCTCCCTGACATGTGGACAGCAGCCCCCTGGCCCCTACAAACATGATGGCACTGTCCCAATGTGGCAAACACAACCGTCCCACACCCGTCACATGGCTGCCCCATCCCATGATGTGGAAGCATCCCCTCTGCCACCAACACAGGTCAGCTCCAGTCCATGATGTGGAAGCAGCCCACTCAACCATCCAACTCATGTCAACCTTGGTCTCCGATGTTGAACATGTGCCCCCCCCTTCCATACACAGGGGCCCCAGCGCCCAGAATTGTACAAGACCCCCTACACACACACACACACACACACACACACACACACAGGTCCCCCTGCAACAGTATCCTAACTCCAACCCAGTACCCCCCACACACTGCATCCCCATATGTGTGCCACCCCAAACCCCAACTGCACCAGCAACACCACCCCCCGGGCCCTGTACCTAACAGCTGGGGCTGTCTATGGATGGCAAGTGGCACAACCCCCCCGCCCACCTCCACATCTGCTGGCCTCCAACCGCACCTGGTTTGCTCATCCTAACCAACCTGTGCCATGATGACAATTTCATGTCTAGAGGGCATGCTCAGACAGTCCGAGCCTGGGAGGCATTTGGGGACATACAGGGCATAACCCAGTAAGCCCTTACAGGGATTCCCATAGGCTGTCTGGAATGGACAAATCCCTGGGGCACTGTGGCTCCTGTGGGTCATGTGGCTGGTGTTCCTTCTACTCATTCAGTCACTGATCTGGTCACAGTCCCGATAGCCACACCGTGGGCCCTCCTGCATCTACATGGCTGTATCTTGGCAGGCATGATGCCCCCACTGCCCCACTGCTGCATGGTCCCACTGCACACATGACATCCTTCATAACCAACAGTCAGGGAATGGTACCCCTGTCCCTAGTGAGTGCCAGACTGCCCCATCATAGACTGTTGCATGTCCCATATGGTCAGTGTCTACCTCTGGTGCACAGAGGTTTCTGGAGTTGCCGGTTTATGAGGTTGGATATTCAACAACTTCCAGCAGTTCTGCAGCAAGCGGTGGCAATCTTGGATGCCAGCACACTAGCAGTGGGGGCACAGGTTGGGGGACAGTGCTCTTTTGTGGTCTGGGGAGTGAGCTGGCATAATGTACTGGGGCAGATGCTTGGTGGGGAGGGAAGGTTCTACACATACAGGGATAGGGTTCTGATGTGTGTGGGGGTATCTGGCTACATGGAGCTGGGGCTGTTCTGTGTGTGTGTGTGTGTGTGTGTGTGTGTGTGTGTGTGTGCATGTGGGGGGGTTGTTACCACTGTGGGCAGATTGTGCCATGGGGCTGGAATCAGGCTGGAGGGACTACCGGACATCATGGCACAGCCGCACAGATCCGGATGCCTGCAGGTGCTATTCACACACCCAGACCTGTGCCTTCCCACACAAGGGATCCACTACTGGACCCTATACTGGCATCTGATTGGATGCCCACATGGGTCCACTACTCCACCCCTAGCCACCCTCAGAAGTACAGCACCCATGGGGGGGATGGAGTTGTGGATAACTGGCAGCTGTTCATGAATACCAACATGTGTGCACCTGTCCATGGATGCAGAGCTACACAGGTGGGATATGCACTTTTGGTGTATACTATCCACCTGTTAGTGAATAGCTACAATTGACAGTGTCCCTTTAACACATAGTTACCAAAGAAAGCCATTATGAAAACTTGAGTAGGTATATAAAACAGTGATCCACTGTCCCTAACTAAACTTTTGTGTACCACCCATGTCTGTTTCTGTGGGCTCATTCATACAGCACTGTGGCTGTGTAGATCACTGTGGCCATGCTTGCTGAAATGCTGTTGATCAGTGTTCAGATGGCATGGCCAGGGGAAGCACTGTATATGCTCCTATTCAAGTTCCAGTGATTCGAGGAGGGTTCTGGCCAAGACAGGGAAGTGGGCATGGGTTGGGTTCTCCTAAGGTGGTGCCAGAGCTCGAGGATGGGTCTTCTGACCCGAGTGCAGCTAAACCTTGTTTCTGGCTTGGTAAATACAGCTAAATTTGGGAAAGTGTATTTTATTGCAAACCAAGGGCTAAAACAAAGAAAAACAGTCTCAGTGTTGAGCCATGATAATGGGCATGTGCTTATGAATATGCATACATGCGTGCCCTGTTACAACTCAACTTTGAGCCAGTGTTTTCTTCATTGTGAGCCCTTGGGTTGTAACAAAAATCACTTTGCCAAATTCAGCTTTCTTTACAGAGCCAGAAATGATGTTTAGCTGAACTCATACGGGAAAAGTTCCTAAACTGTGCCCACTGTCAGCTACAAGTGCAGGCTGGAAAAAGCCTGCCACAACATTGCAGGTGGTGCAGGCAGTTAACATGGCAAAGTAAAATGCCCGCACCACCACACAAACCTAAGAAAAGAGGGATCGCAGCCACAATAAAATGAAATTCGAAACGGCAAACCTGTGGCATTGAGATGTGCACAGCGACAACAATCTCACTACTGTGCACCTTGAAGAATGCCACCGAACTGGTGGGATGAATGAGCCTGGTGTGATACATAACCTACTGCAGATTCAATAAATAAAGGACATGAACTAGATGGGTGTGTGTGATATGTTTTTTTCCTTTTTTCAGTTCATTCAGCTTCTCAATCAGTTGTTCTTAAAACAATTCTGTAACCTCCTCCCGCATATTAGGACACTTGTCAATAGAAAATGCAGCAATTTAAAATATCAGTAAATCTTAATAGGGTTGGTACTGACTGCATCCTTTCTGAAAGGTAAAATGCTTGATAAATACTGTGCTGCCCACCAGTATGAAGGGCAGTAACACATGAATGCTGTGCATTAAAGGGAAAATCCCCTCAGTCTTTTATTCTGTTTACCTGTGTAGTTTCTATGCATGAGCAATGATTACCTATATTGCACCTTCCTTATTTCATCAGGATTTAAATGTAAATGAAGGTACTTAAGTCTGGTGTGAAAAGCTGCTGGACTTCATTGCAAATATTATTGCCCTACTCACATAAGGCTTCCAGGAATTTTATGATGTGTTATTGCAAGTCTCCACCTCAATCCCAGTTAACATGGGGGTCCCCCCAGGGTTCGGTTCTGGGCCCCCTGCTTTTCTCCATATTTTTAAATGATCTACATCAAGTCTGTTCCAACTCAGCCATACAAATGTCTGCAGATGATACCATACTGTACACCTCAGGCCCCTCCATCGGGGACACAAACTCTTCTCTTCAACTGGATTTTGATGCCTTCAAGCTTGGCTTAGGTCCAACCAACTTGTCCTAAATGCAAAGAAAACTGTCTCCATAACTTTCGGCACCCATCCTAAACTATCCTGTCTAGAAGCCCTCCCCTGTCTTCCACACTCTGGATGGATCCATCCTGGAATCCTGCACCTCCTTCAGGTACCTGGGGGTTTGGCTTGATCAACACCTTGATTTCTATGCCCACATTGACTCACTACAGAAAAAAATACACCCTAAATTAGGCGCACTTCACCGCAACAAAGGCAACCTTTCAACCTCAGTCAAGAGAGAGAACTAGTCCTCAAAATGATCCTCCCCATTTTTGACAATGGTGGCATGGTCTACAGTGCAGCCCCCCCATCCACCTTGGCCAGCCTGGACCCCCTCTTTCACTCTTTCTGCCGGTTCATCCTTGACTGCCCACCTTCCACCCATCACTGTGACTTGTACAGCGCCCTTGCCTTCCCATCGCTGGAGTCTTGGTGTAAACTGCATTGCACTAATCTCATTGCCAAATATTGGTCAAATGCCCTCCCCCCATCTCAGCTGTGTACTAGCAACCCAGCCTCCCCCGCATACCCTCAGAGGTTCAGATTCAAAACAACTCCAAGTCCCTTTCATGCGCACTTCCAAGGGCCAAATGGCCTTCAAACATCGGTTGCTCAAACTATGGAATGAGTTACCTGCAGATATCAGGCTCTCCACCTCCCACTGGCTTCTCAAACCTCGTCTGCTTACCCACTTCTCAGATGTAAGTAATTGCTACCTACAGACTAGTCCTATCACCAGGGGCATCTAAATGGCTCATAAATAATAACTAAAGCAACAAGCCTAGTTTCCCACAGTGCCAATATATTGTACTGCTCTACTGTTATCACCCGGTAGTGTATGCCTAACCATGCCACAACAAACTATGCACTCTGTCCTGTGCACCAAACCTCATAATTGTACATTTTACTGTCAACCTAGCTGCACCTGCTGTACCTACAAATCTTTGCGTGTATGAATCCACTCTCATCTGTTACAATACTACTGGCAATTTTCTCTCCCTGTTTTGTATCCACTTTCAGCTGATTTATATACTACTGCTATTAAGTTGTCTTCTGAACCTGCTGTCTATTTCACTGTTGTACTGTGCATTCTGTACCTATTCTTGACCTATGTAACCCCCAGGTCGCATCTGGAAACGAGCGGTCCCCGCTCAGTATGCTTATCTGGTAAATCTCTTAAATAAATAAATAAAGCCTGCAGTTATTATGCTGCTTTAGTCAGTGCTGTTGCTGTTCCCTGTAGTTTGTATGTTTTGTCCTGTGATGGCCATGAAACTGTTCATGACATAATAAGTACCCTGTTGTTTTCTGTTGTATGTAGTGCATCTGAGTGAGAAACATATTTCAGAGAATACAGGGACTTAACAAGACATGTAACAGAACTGAATGAGAGCATAACTTCTGCTGGCCTGGTCAGGTATGCATTAAACTCCCATGATGCCATGCATGACTGGAGTCATCACTTTTGCTATGGAGAAAAACAGGTTTTCAAACCAGAGCAAAACAGAGTAAAGCAACCTCATTTATATTTAAATTAGGCACAAAGAAGAAAAAATACACCACCAGGATTTCCAGGTGCTGTATTTTGTTTTCTTCTTCTTGCTTTGTATTGTTTAAAAACACATGTTACCCTTATTTGAGGGTGTAAAAGGGCACTGACACATAGTGTAGGGGGTTTGGATTTCAAAGGTTTTGTCCACTCCTTCATTTAGTGCAATTCTGGACCCACCAGGGGGATCAGCACAGTTTGTGTTTCCCCCTGCCTTCAGTTTGACCTCCCAGTTTTTCTGGTTTGCTTTTTCCTTTGTTCCGTGCCAGTTACAGCATGTCGCAAGGGAACAGTGGGGATACTCTAGTTATGGACCCTGACAGCACACAGAGTGGCTTTGCAGACATGATTTTACCACTACAGGCAGCATGAATCCTATTCTCACCTCTAGTAGCACTAAACAAGAGATGCCAGTTAGGCAACAGGCTACCACACTTTACTGAAAACTGGAGAAACTGGTAATGAAAGGTGGGTGCATGTACTGGCATAAAGTAACTTTAGAAGCCTAATTCAAAGTGAAATGCATTTCCAGGGGGTTGATAATGTAAGGCAAATTAGCATATGGGATGGAGGACAGAGAATTTATTAAATTTTGAAGGGCTAATATGGAGGAAGCGTCCTTAAAGAACATACAACTCATTTTGAATTGAGCTACACCTGTAAGGGAACAGTTGACTCATGAAATATCAGAGACTGAGACTGTGCTTAAACAACATGCCACCTCTAAAGAGTTTATTAAATATGATTAAATGCTCCATCATAAACTTGTTTGGTATGATATACAACTAAACAAACAAAAATAAAATAAATTTATTTGAGATGAAAATGACTATAAATTGAATCAGGTATATGATTGGCTGGTGCTGAACCAGAATATGGCACAATCCAATCCAGCTAAATCAATTAAAAAAAAAAAAAGCTGCCAATGAGGCTCCTAATGATGGGACTGTGTTGGATTATACCACCAGTTCCTCTGACACTGATAGTGTTATGCGAAATGCGAACATTTTGTGTAATTCCCGCATTGCGTGAAATTTTTCACCTATGCAAAACGTAATTTCGTTGTAGATGACAGTTTCATGTAACCCTGAAATTTCACCAATTTTGATGATGTTTTTTCAGTTTTGCCTGAAAATGTTTGCTCACAAAGTGAAATTTGTAATGCATTGTGGGTAAATAGGTGAAATACTAGGTGCAGGCTGTTTTCTGCACAGTGTGTTGTCTGTTGAGTTGGAGAACAGTTCAGTGTGGTGCATCATAGTCAATAAACCCTTTAAAAACCCTCTTTATTTCTTATTTTTGAGAGCTTTTTGCTCCCAAGATCTAAAGTTTGTTCCTATTGCTACTAGTGAACATTTTCTTCTTTTTGTATCTTTGGATAATAGGATAATACTTAATTAAACTTAGATAGTGTTTTCAGTTTTCTCTGCGTCTGTGAAGGAGTTGAGGGGGGAAGGTCGACTGTGTAGGTGTGTGTGTGTGTGTGTGTGTGTGTGTGTGTGTGTGTGTGTGCGTGTGTATACAGTATGTGAAAGCAGAGGAGGCCAGTTCCTAATATTTGACAGAATTCTCACAAATTGTGAGTGAATTCCCATTATTTCTTTTAAGTGTTTATATTTTTGTTGGTGTGCTACTTATTTGTTTATAGCACACTACTAGAAATACTTTTCTTACATATTGATCAATTTTTGAGTCACGTTATCTGAACAGTTACTCATTCTGAGTTGTTCTGTTCCTGTTACCCTTTGTTTAATCACTCTTCTGCTTTTTTTTTGTATTGAAAGTATTCATTGACAGTTGAACACTTGTCCATATCTAGGTACACTGCTTTGTTGAATTGCTCACAGAATTTAATATAGTGTGATCTAGCCTCTGCATTGCAACATTTCTGTTTTCTGTTTAATTTGCTTACCCTTTCCCTGTAACACCATTGGTGTTTATGGCCTGACCCGTACTATATAAAAAAATATAGTTTTCAAGAGAGTGGTGATCCCTGCAAGATTGTTGGAGGTGACTTTGTTTGTTCATTTTAAGTCTTGTTGTCCCTTCTGTCATATATATATATATATATAAGCAAAAATTGTATTTAGTAAGTACTAACACATTGCAGTACTTGCCTCATCCAGACACAACTTATCCGTAGATCGTATTGTGACTGTGAGGTGTTCTGTGTGGTTAATTTTCAGTTTAGCTTGCATAAACATACCTGTGCCTACCCAGTTATTATCAAGTTGTATAATACCCATTCTATTTAAAAACTGATATTTCATTAAGAACTACTTAAGCAGTTTTTCAGAGTTGCTGCAGATACTTGTTGTGGTGGCATTCTCTGTCGGTTTGCTATTTAAATTTTCTTACTTCTGTCCTATTACTTCATGTTGCTTAATTTGTGTTTTTGTAATGGAAAAAATAAAATAGTGTTTTAACACTAGAATAGGCTACAGCAGCAGTTGTAGGTAGTTGTATAGACTACAGTGCTGCTACCTGTTTTGATTTCTGTTTGTACTTTGCAGATAGTACAGCAGGTGCTATGCACTCTTACTAAACAGAAATACATTATTATACACTTCCGGAGGAAGGTAAGTGGAGCAAGCATATACATTTGCCTGCCAAGAGACTTTCCAGTTCAGGGAAAGGTGACAGGATGGGAGGTGGCGCAAAGAAGTATGTTGAAAAAAGTAGAAATGCAGTTTCACTTCCAGTAAGTAAACATATTTCTACATCGGTGCCTTATGTGACCTCCAGCGCTGTTGTCGCCAGTGCCAGCAAAATAGAATTTAGAAGTGGCTTCAGTGTGACTCAGTTTTATACAGCCAAATCTGTAGCTACCATGCTTCTTGGGGATGATACTGAGAATAAGGGAAACATTCACACCAGTGCAGGCACAGAGGTCCAGGAGGAAATGGATAAAGTTGTTGGTTTGACTGTTGTTCCTGTTCATGGTGGAGTTGATGATGGTGATACTGTCCAGCTTAAGATTGTTTTTGTTGGAGGAGATATTGAATGTCAGCCCCCCCCCCCCAAGTGAGGAGATGCCAGAGAAGGAAAAGGTTTCTGTGGAAGTAGATAGTGATAGGGAGGAGGAGGAGGAGGACATAACCAGCTGCGGTCCAGATGATGATGAGGTGTTGGATCCCCTTTGGGTACCAGATTTGAAAAAGCTTAAGGGCGATGATGTAGCCCATTTAGATGCTGAGGGTGAGACTATCAGCAAGCCTACAACAAGCAGTCAAGTACCCCCCCCCCACAAAGCGAGTATAATGGAAGTCATGACAGTGGCCCAAAAAGGAAAAACTTCAACACTTTTGGCTCCGCTGTCCAATCCAGGTACCATGTCAAATCTAGAGTTACAAAGTCCCTAGTTTGGGAATTGTAATGCTTGATGCAGTTGATGAGACCATAGCAATATGTCAGCTGTGTCAAGGATGTGTCAGTCATGGAAAAAGTGCAGCCACATAGGCACTGGTGGCCAACACGCCTACTTGAAAAACAAGCACCCGTTGAGCTGGCACCAACACCAGGAAGATACCAGAGATGCTGGTAGGACTGCCCTTGTCAACTTAATGTTAGCAACAGCTGTGCAATAGAGCAGGATGAGGGAGGGCTGAGTGGGTCGCTGGAGGAGAAGTGTGAGCAATCCTTTTTTCTCTCCAGCAGTGGGCATAGTAGTTGTGGAGCTACCACTCGCTCGAGTCATAAAAGTACACCACCAGGCACCAAATCCACCAGAATAACCAGTTTCATACATGCTGTGCATCCCAGTCCCAAAGACTCAACTGGTACCACAGCAAGAATGGCATGGGGTCAAAATGTCACATGGCAGTATGTTGTGCGACTTAATCACGTTGCACAATTCATTTATTACTATTGATCTGTGAGGGGCTCCACCTCCCTTACCCCCCATTATGGGAGACTGCACCCCCTGGACCCCTCAATTAGTATTCTAACTCTGGGGGGATCCAACATGGAAAGCGCACAGGTCAGGGTTCACGCATAATGCCGTACGCTATTAAGTGTACAATATTATGACCCGGTACGAGAAAGAACAACATTGGTGGCACAAGTAAAAAATTTTGGTTGACCTCCCCCAAAGATGCAGCCCACATTAAGAGTGCCATTGAGAGGCACTCAAAGTACCCCAGTCATGCTGCTGCCCATGAGCTGAAAACAGCCACCACTAAAAAGCTGGTCATTGACCTGTTGCTGTTCTCCTTTGTGGAGAATCCTGGATATCACTGTTTGATGGCCTATGCCTGTCCCAGTGGCAGGTGCCACTGCAAACATATAGAAATACAGAAGTTTTCAGCAGATAATGACCGTAAGGCCCATCCAGTCAGCCTATTTTTTCTGCCTTATGAATGTTACCCCATTTTACTTATAGTTCTCAAAACGAGCCATGCCTGAACTTTACAGCAGAGTTTCAGAGTCTGTCCTACATGCCATGAATCATTCTGCCTCCAAATATATTCACCTTTGCATGGACATGTGGATAAGTGGACACACAGCAGGCAACTCATATCTGTGAATTACAGCACACTGGACACAGATATCTGGGGTAGTCATTGATTAGGAGTCTGGCAAAATCTGCATAAAGCAAAATTGTGGTGGTAGCAACACAACTGGTATTTAGCAGCATGCCACCCTCACTATGCAAAGTGTTACCGGGTCTCACACAGGTGAGGAAATGTGGTTGGTTTTCAACTTAGTCTGTGTAAACCTACCTGTACCTACCCAGTTATTATCAAGTTGTGTAATACCCATGCCATTTAAAAATTAACATTTCATTAAGAACTACTTAAGCAGTTTTTTAGAGTTACTGCAGACCCTTGTTGTGGTGGTGTTCTCTCTCGGTTTGGTATTTAAAGTCTCTTACTTCTGTCCTGTTTCCCCATGTTACTTAATTCATGTTTTTGTAATGGAAAAAATAAAACAGTGTTTTAACACTCCATTTTCTGTTTATTTCATGACAGTTATGCTCTGAGTCAGTGCTGAAAACTCAAATTTTGCCTTATTATTTTTCAGTACATGAGGCTCAGCCATGAAAAGTACTGCTGATTTGTATTATTTTCCATGACAGGTGCTGTGGATAAGAAAAAAAAAAATTCCAATTGGAGTCAAGATGACATGTTGCTGTGGCACTGGAATCAGACAAAAAGCATTCAACTTTATTTTTCCTGACGATATTAACATTTTCATTCTTCCAGGATCTCTATGTCCCTGTAGGTTTTAGCAGAAGCTCATACGAAAGCATTTCATTCCAGGAAAATGTTAATCAATGTTGCCAACATGGATGGTAAGCTTCACCACATGTAAGTATCAATGTTAATTTTTTTCTTTCATATTTTTTTATCCCACTTTTCACAGGTAACCTTGGTTCAAACAACAGCAGTCATGACTGGCAAATTCTAGTACAAAAGGAAATAATTATTTTACAGGTAACACTGTTAGTTCAGGAAGCATCACAGAGCAAGGAATGATTATTCCGCTGCTTATGCAGTGTCATTTGTACAATATTGGATACAAGTAATAAATCTGTCCTTGTCACAGTGTTTCAAGGATCTTCAGTAAGCGTCATATATGATGTCTTCCACACTGGCAATGTCCAAGCAGATGTGGATAAAAAACAAAGGTCACATTTTGAAATTTCAGTAAACAGTGTTAACATTTTTCCTTTTCTCCATAGATGTCTGTTGTTGATGATGATATATTCCTCTACTTGTTTATGGCAGCAGTGGCCCACAATTCACTGCTCAAGCACCAGGATCCGACTTCCACACACCAGCAAGACCTAGCCGCACAGAGATGGGATGCCAAGTGATAAGAGGAAAATGGACCAGTCATTCCAATTACATTACTGCATACCTGGCAAGCAGAGAAAACGAAGCAGACATTTTGAGCACTGCAGTCCCCCCATCACCCCCATTAAAAATGAAGAAATACTCAGCCAATTGAACAATTCCAGCACAACATGAACTGCAGCTCACCCACTGTGACCAGCAGCAGCAGGAGCAGTCGGTATCACATGACCCAGAAAGTTCCTGAATATTGAAAACATTAAACAGAACAGAATTAATGTCAAACTCAGGCATGTTTACTGAAGTAATCCCAGCCTTGCAAAATTAAATAATGGGATATTGTTTGCCTTGTCTCATAATGTTCTCTTGTGTTTGTACACGCCTTTCCTGACCGATTACAAATTTTTGCCTAAAAAGCATTATGCAGAGGGAAACCCTCCAAATACAAGTATGGTATGAACATATCCCGTTCATTAAACTGGTAACACCAGTTGCAAAGATTTTGCAAAATTGTGAACAATGGCAGCCATCTGTAATGACATGAATCATAAGTTACAAAAAACATATATGCACACACTTACATTACCTGGTGAGTGTAAGCTGCTGAAATTTCCCCTGGAAGGATCATGCCGTGCACATGAAGGCCAGCAGCAGCAGTCATCCTCATTCCCCTAAAAGCACTGTGTACCTGGAAATAAGATAAAAAAAGAACAAATGTTGATGATTGTTACAATCCCCCTCCCCCAAAAAACCATAAAAAAATTAAGAAATATTTACCCCACAGAATTGCTGTGAAACTGGAACCATTTTACATGAAGTGCCGACATATGTTCAGCAGCAGCAGAAGTTGGTGGTAACACATGCACCAGCACCAAAATTCCTGAATATTGACAAAGGCATAGATAGTTACTGTCAAATTCAGACATATGGAATGAAGCAATCCCACTTCCCCGTCAATGAGAAATGAAATACTTACCTTCAGTGTTTGGAAATGTGGTGCATTCAAACATCTGATTCCCGATTCCTGGCATGACAAAGCTTCCTTGGCCTGGCATCATCATGATGTCATCCTCTGCCAACTGGAAAGAAAATGGAAAAGTAGTACAAACATATTAGACCTTAACAGGCCACAATAGCAACCCACCCCCACAACTATCTGGCACATAGAAAAAAACATAAAAGACATGGAAATACTTATGTGTGCAGCAGCAGCAGCAGAATGTCTGTAAGGATGATCCATGAACATCATACCAGCCAAAAACATTACTTGGTGGCACGATGGCAACCAGTCAGTCAGAGGAGCAGCAAGCAGCAAGCTACAGAACCCCAAACTCTCATTCCCTCCATGCCGTACAAGTTAAAACCACAGCATCACCACAGCCAAACAGGACAGTATTAGCAAAGGAATATAACATAATAATCTCAATAGTGAAAGCAGCAGCAGGAGGCAGGAAGTGTGACTAGCAGCAGCATTTTGTAGGAAGAATTAATGTTCTCTGCATGGCTTCATGGGCACCAATTGCCATGTTGGCTATTTCATAAGTGCTACAATATTGTCTCTCCTTTCTCTCACAGTTTTGTCATGTGACATTTCTGGCTTGCTATGGTCTATTCTACAGTCTGCACTAGTGGCAACAAGATTCATAGTGAAGACATTTGTGAAAAGTGGACAAAACAGCGTGTTTTTATCTGGGTGGTGGTTGGGCACTATATAACATCATAACTAAGACCACATTTCTGCCTCAATTTTAGTTACCATTTTTTATGTAACATTTCTGGACTGGTATGGCCTGTTCAGCACCGGTGGCAACAAGATTCAGACTGATATCCTTTGTAAACAGTGGACAAAACAGCATTTGATTAATCTGGGTAATGGCTGGGCACTATATAATATCATGATTGAGACTAGATTTCTGTCTCATTTTTAGGTAACATTTTTCTTGTAACATTTCTGGTCATTTACAGCCTGGCATGCACTGGTGTCAACAAGATTCAGCCTGAAATCTTTTCTAAACAGTGGACAAAGCAGCATTTCTTGGTCCAGGAGGTGGGGGGGCAGTATAAAACTTCTGGACTGGGACTACATTTCTGTCTCAATTTTATGTACAATTTTTCCTGTAACATTTCTGGACTTGTATGACCTGTTCTGTACAGGTGGCAACAAGATCGAGAATGAAATCCTTTGTAAACAGTGGCAAAAACAGCATTTTTTTGTCCTGGTGGTGGTGGTGGTTTGGCATTATAAAACTTCTGGACTTGAGACCACATTTCTGTCTCAGTTTCATGTACCATTTTTCATGTAATATTTTTTGGACTTGTACAGCCTGTTCTACACTGATGAGAACAAGATTCAGTCTGAAATCCTTTGTAAACAGTGGGTAAAACAACATTTTTGGTCAGGGAGGTGGGGGCACTATAAAACTTCTGGACTGAGACCACATTTCAGTCTCAGTTTTATGTACTATTGTTCATGTATCATTTCTGGACTTGTACAGCCTGTTCTGTGCTGGCTACAACAAGATTCAGCCTGAAATCCTTTGCAAACAGTGGCCAAAACAGCATTTTTTGATCCAGGAGTTGGGGGGCACTATGAAACTTCTAGACTGAGACCACATTTCTGTCTCAGTTTCATGTACCATTTTTCATTTAACATTTCTGGACTTGTATGGCCTGTTCTGCATTGGTGGCAACAAGATTCAGCCTGAAATCCTTTGTAAATTGTGACCAAAACAGCATTTTTTGGTCAGGGAGGTGGGGGGGGCACTATATAACAGGATGTCTGAGAGCAGATTCAGGTCTCAATTTGATGTAACATTTGTCATGTAACATTTCTAGACTTGTATGGCCTTTTCTGCACTCATGCTAACCAGGTTCTTTTTCTTGCAATTGTTTAACCAGGAGTGGCACACTAAGCTAAAAGCTTGCTTACAGGTGCGAGCTGGGAACACAGGGAAGTTAAGTGACTTGCTCAATGTCACATAGTATGCAAGTGGGGGCTGTGGGATTCAAACCCAGGTCTCCAGATTTGCAACTCAGAGCCATAAACCACTGCGCTATACTGCCTCCCTGAAATCATCTGTAAACAGTGCACAGAACATTATTTGTTTTTGTCCAGGTGGTGGTTGGGCTGTATAAAACTTGGGACTGAAACCACAATTCAGGACTCAGTGTTATGTAACATTTATCATGTGACATTTCTGGGCTGCTACAGCTTGTTCTCACTAGCATCAACCAGATTCATCTTGAAATTTGTATAAAGAAAGCAGTTTTGCACTATGGCCACCAACTGACAATGCTGGGAACTTAATAAGTTTCACAACAATTAGGTTTCAGTTCTCTGTGGGTCATCGGTGTCATAGTGGGATGCACTGCCACTGCATCGGTGGGCCAGACCAAACCAGATCTATGTTTAACTTCACAGGAAAATTACTTATTTCTATGCTTGCTGTGTGTTACATCTTCAGAATGTTGCACATGACAATAAGTGACACAACATTACATAGCACTGGGAAACAATTTTTTTAATAGGCACAATATTTGACCTTTGTGGACAGAGCTGTAGGAAGGCATTTGGATGCCCTGGGCAAGTGATAAATTTTGTCTCCCCCCGGAAAAGAGCCAGAAGCTCTGGAGGGTTTACATGCTCCAGCTATGTGGTGAGGTTTGGGGCTTTTCTTGAAGAGAAAAAAAAAACACTTTTGCTACATGATCGGTCCCTACCCCTTATTTGAGGGAAAATGTTGCTGCCGTGAATCTGAGGTGTGGGAAGAAGAATCAGCATTTATATAGCACTTTTCATATACCGTGTATCCCAAAGTGTTTTACACGCAATGCTAGACTGGTAGTGAAGTGACTAAATGTGTGGTGGCGGCCATATCGCACATCAACACCCACACACAGCCTGGACAATTGCATGAACCAGTTTATGGGAAGGGAAATGTTGGCCAGGACACCGGGAATGTCCCCTACTCTTTGCAAAGAGTGCCCCTCGGTTCTTTTACTTCCACCTGGACACCCACCAGGACAACACCAGGATGGGTAGAAGGGACCTCGGTTTAACATCTCATCCGAAGAACGGCGTACCCCAGCAGTTCAACACCCCCTACTACTGCACTCTGATGCCAGGATTTTAGGTGCAAGTCCAATCCTGGTGTGGGCAGAGAATTCACAACCTTCTGGTCCATAGGCGGATGTGATACCAACTGAGCCAGGAGACTTTGGCTGGCTAGAAGCACATTTAGACAGGCAGTATTTTTTATTTTCTTTACAGTTTACTTTAAGTAGGGGGCATTGCAGCTATGTTTTTGAGGTCTAGGTTGGGGTGTGGTCCCTGGAAATGTGCCAATCTATTGGGGAGGGTAGTCTGATTCTTTATTAAAAGCAATGCACTGCACATGCATGATTCTTGTAGCATTCATGAGTATGAGTGACAAACTATTTTTCTGCATACTAAACATTTGAATGGGATAACTGGACTTAGGAAAACACAGTACACATATTTTCTTATGTCTCAGTTTTGAAGATATAGGAATTTCCTATATCTTCAAAATTGAGACATAAGGAAATACACGTGCACTTACTGAGGAATCCTCTGAAAGCTGAATATTACAACACAGCTACTTCTGTATGTGACTGTTGCTAGAGGTGATTTCTGACCCATCTCCATCTCCAGGGGTCATGTGACCAGCCATTCAGAGATCACAGTCTGCACAGTGTCTGTAACCTGGCACCCAGTCCCACAGGATGTACAATAAAGAAAAAAAGCATGTACCAACCAACTTGAGGGAGACTAGTCAGTGCAGTGCAATGGAGTCGCAGTATGACTTTGGTCTGACTGCAGGCTCTGCTCTGACTGGGACTGTCTGCACCATCCCTTCACCACCGCCTGCATGGAGTAGAAGGAAACAGCGTGGGATGGGACCGGGGGAGCCTCCCTGGTGTGGAATTGGAGTGCAGGAGGAACGCAGGTCAAGATGAGAGAAGACAATGTGGTGGACTGGAGTGAGGGTGCCCATGGCCCACCCGCACCATGGCAATCAGTCAGCACACAAGCAGCAGACTGGAGGGCACGAACATCTTCACTCCCATCCCAGTTCCATGATCTACTAAGTCGTCTTGTCACTCCTGAGTCAGGCCTGGGCCGTGGGTCCCTTGGCCCAGTCCCACAATCAAATTAAAAATCAGATCCAGTCCTTCCTCCCGATCACTGAAGTGCAGTGCATTTTTAAAATTCCAATCAAGAATCCCCCCCAGTGGTGCCGCCGCTGCCACTGCCACTGCCACACGCCACATATAACACACTCACACCTCATTCATTGACACTGTCACTCAGACACAACAAACTAAACAGTAAACAAATTTGAAGAATTAATTTTCATTTTAAAATAATACGGAATACAGAATCACACAGTTACATGGGAGACGGCCAGGATGGACTGGTACATACTGTAGATGGACTACTACACCGATGCGCTACATTGCTTTGCTTAAAAATCTTCAAGATGGATTTCTCTTGTCTTCTCTGTCTATCATGTCTCCCAATCTTCTCTCTCTACATGCACTCTGTCTATCACTTTTTTGCTGCCTGCCAGTCACTCTATTTCTAAGCTCTACTCTCAACAATAACATTGTCTCTGACTCCAAATTTAACTGACTCTCTGTGCTACGTTCACTGCCCATACCTTTTGTATTAGTGGGCAGTGCTGGCCCGTCCACAGTTTCTCTTTCTTTCTTTCTCATCGCAGCAACACCACACCACATGATTATTTGTCTGCAGCTCATGTGACCCCCCCCAACCCAACCTGCTGGTCCTTGGTCCGCAGATGCACCCCTACTGATAGCCAGACATAATTTCAATTTACCAAGCCAAAATAAATTTAAAAAAGCAGTAGCGCAAGTTAATAAACAAATGAGCTTCAGTTGAAAATTGCACCCCCTTGAGGGTTGCGCCCAGTGCCAGTGCACCACCTGCCCCACCCTTCCTACTGTACTGTTTGTGGATAAGAGGAGAAAACATGTTAAAGAGCAGCTGATGCCTTCAACATAACTTTCTCAAAACATAATATTTACACACAGTTCACTTTGGATTTCACATTAGTTATGTATGCTCTTCCACATTATGTATTACTGAGGACATTTGCATGAAAACATGAGCTTTTCTCAGAAAAAAATTTATCTACTCCTCTTGCTTTCTCCATACATGTGGTCATACTGCACTGCTTGTGACATCACAGTTACTCCAATGTCAACAGATTGTGATGTAACAACACATGATTGTGACTTGAAGTAGGGAGTAAGCTATGGAGGCAGATGAATTCTAAGGGCGAAAGATCATAGGCCCAATTCTCAAAAGGGTATGTTTGGTGTAACTTGACTTGCACCAAAAAAAATGGTGCCAGTAGCAAGTTATGCCAGCAATTGTGACATATGGTATTCTGTAAAGCAGCCTGCAACATGCCACAGGCTGCTTGCACCAAAGGGGACTAACACCACCAGTTATGCCTTAAACCCCCTACGACACAGCACTAGGGGGTTTATGGCAGCAGTTGCACCCTATTCAGGAAGGGAAGCAATTAAGTCCCCCAGGGTGCTATTCTCCAACAACCCCAGTGGGGAAAACAGTCAGCATACAATTGTCATAACTGTATGTACACCCCCCGGAGTTGCCTGCATGTGCAGCCCGCACATCCCCCCAATGGTATGCCACCCTCCCCCAACACTGCCTTCACCCCAAAACACAAAAGCCACGCAATGCTAATTCTGTCCCAGCTATGCCCCTACCCAGAAACAACATGATTATGCCCTTAGGACTATCCATGCCCCCAATATGAAAAAGCCCCACAGGACTGCATCATGCCTCCAACCCCCAGTACTTGTGAATTAGCCCCACAAGGCTGCTGCGTGCCCCCAACCCACAGTACTTGTAAAATAGCCACACAGGGCTACTCATGGCCCCCCCAAGCCCCGATCCCCAATGCCAGGCACCCAAAAATTGCACAACCTGTAAAAATAGAGACAGAAATAAAAATACAAAACTCTAACCTGTAATCCCTGGTAGTCTAGTGGATCCCCACCCAGCAGTGCCAGATCACCCCCCACCCAGCCGGCTACTGGTACAGCCCACCTCCCACCATTGCGGCAAGCTGCCAACTGAGCTCTGTCAGAGCATGTACTGTATATAGTATGTGCTCAAGTGAATGAACTGTTATTCATTCATTGAGTGTGTACTATATACTGTATGTGCTCAAACAGAGCTCAGTCGGTGGCTGGCCACAGTGGTGAGAGGTGGACTGTGCCAGTCACAAGCTGGGTAGGGGTGGGGTGGTCAGGAGTGGTCTGGCACTGCTGGGTGGGGGGGGTCCACTAGACTACCAGGGATTACAGGTTACAGTTTTGTATTTTTAATTCTGTTTCTATTTTTACAGGGTGTGCAATTTGTGCTGGCATCGGGATTGGGGTTTGAGGGGTCAGTAGTGCACTAAGCGGGCTTTAAATAATGCATTTTGGGCTTGGGGCTTGGGGGAACTGTGAGTAGCTCTGTGGGTCTATACAAAATGCAGTTTGAGGATCGGGGTTTGGGGCGGTCACTTGCACCCTTTACATCTGAGGATGCAGCTTGCAACAAGCCCTTCAGATACTCCCTTCATTTGGCACACATGTGGGTTTGTCTCAAGTTGCAGGACTTAGCTGTGGGGAACCTGCCCCTTACAGAATTGGGCACAGGATCCATGTTGCAACATGCATAGCAGTGCTTCTAGAATCATTCCCCATGTATTAATGGAAGTTTTCTCAGTGATAAATATATGTGAAGAGAAATCTGCAACAAATATGATGATGTGGAATGCAACTGAATTGAACCTAATTATTATGTTTTTAAATGTTATCTTGGAGGTGTCACCAGCTCTAAGAAGTAATGCAAAAATAATAAGGTAA
Organism: Neoceratodus forsteri; assembly: GCA_016271365.2. Taxonomy (NCBI): domain Eukaryota; kingdom Metazoa; phylum Chordata; order Ceratodontiformes; family Ceratodontidae; genus Neoceratodus; species Neoceratodus forsteri. Next base: position 454,897,328 of record CM028137.1, read on the forward strand.
TAAGGTGTTTATTAGAGGTACATGGTTCAGACTAAGTATCAGAAAAGACAGGCAAGGTCAGGAGGACAAAAGTAATACAATGAGAGGAGAAAAGTAAGAGCATAATATAGTAACACACAAAACCAATTGTCAAAGAAATAAGAAGTGATATAAACAAAGAAACAAGAGGACTTTGAGGAAGGAACATTACACGGGACAGAAAATATTTTTTTGTTGTTTTTGTATTTTTTTTTTGGAGGGGGAACCTTACAAAGAACTGAAGAGAGGATAGAAAAAGGGGGAAAAAAAGACAAATTGTTACTGCCGCTGCCACTGTCAGTCGCGCCGCCACACATTTCAGACAGAATGGCCAAAATTTTATGAGCATCAGACTGAAATTTAGATATCTGACCTGGGCATCACTGAGTTCCTGCTGGGATGTGTTAAACTCCTGCTGAAGCTGTTGTACTTTGGCTAGGACCGCAGCCAAGTCTGCATGGGTCACTGCCAGGGCTGCCTGTGCTACTGCTTGCTACGAACATGAGCGGTGGGGTGCTGATGGTGCTGTGGACTGCTGTCTGTGACTGAGAGCCCTCCAAGGATGTCTCACAGGCCCAGCCTTGCCTCCCTCCTGCTGACCCACTTCTGTGCTCTCCCCCACATTGCTACTCACAGCTGCTGCTGATTATGCCGCTGCCACCTCCTCCAGTTTTGACTTCCACTCAAGCAGGTGGTGGTGCATAATGTGGCTCCTCTATCCACTAGTACTGAAGTGGAAACTCTGCTTCCCATGCAGGACTGCCTGACCATTCAGATTGCAGGAGACTACTAGGTCACCCGTAGCACTGGATGGAAAAAAGGCCCAGGCAGAAGATCTTGGCTGCTGGTGATGGGGGGGTGAGGGTGCTCCAGATGATGCCCCAGGCACAGTCTCCTGCTGCTGCTGCCGGGGAGGGAGCACTGTCTCCTGCTGCTGCTGGGGAGGGGGTATGGTCTTCTGCTGCTGGGGTGGGGCCATGGTCTCCTGCTACTGCTGGGGAGGGGGCACTGTCTTCTGCTGCTGCTGGGGAGGGGCATAGTCTTCTGCTGCTCCTGCTGCTGGGGAGGTGCCATGGTCTTCTGCTGCTGCTGGGGAGGGGGCATGGTCTCCTGCTGTTGCTGCTGGGGATGGACCATGGTCTCCTGCTGCTGCCTGGGAGGGGGCACAGTCTCCTGCTGCTGGGGGTGAGGACAACAGACTCCTGCTCCTGACACTGTGAGGTCCCCTCACAGGATCCATGTCACATTGTGTGGTTGCAGCCTGACTAAATAAAGGCTGAAACATTCACTTGTCAAGGCAGTGAACAGTTGTCCCATTGCCTCTCCCTTTAATTTCCAAAGTGGTTTATCCACCCCAAAAAAAAAAGAGAGAGAGATGGGGAGGGCACACACACACACAAACACACAATCTACAGATACAAAAATAGGAAATAATAAAAAGGCACACCAGAAAAACTAAGAAAAATATCACAGAGAAAATGTTTTATAAGTAAATATGCTCTGTGTTCAGAGTAACTCTAAGCTGCTGCCTGCTTCTCTACAGACACATAGCAAAGGAAATGAATCACTCACTTCCTGCCTGTTTACAGTCACCCATGTGACTCACAGAGAGTAAGTCATGGGAAAAGCCAAATTGTGCCTAAATTCACCTAATAGTAGCACAAGGTGAAATGTACCGTGAATCTGGTGGCTAAATTTCATTATAAGGGTTTAATTATGTGAAATATTTCACAGGGTGAAATTTGTGATTTTGCTGGAATTTTGTATGTGAAATAAACATTTTCAACATGTATAGACACTGACAGCTCTGAAATCAGAAGTTTTTTAGGAGGAAGAAGAGGAGGGTTACAACCATCCTCACATTCCGTCAGTGAGATGCAGTGAGAGGAAAACACAGTTTCAAGAACCTTATCAACACAACAGAGGAGGACAAGTGTGTGTCTGTGTGTGTGTGTGTGTATCTGTGAGAGGGGGTGGTATTCTTGAAGAAAAAGGAGAGATCATTGATAGAGCAATGTCTAAATTTGGCTGTACCCCCCTCCCAAGCTGGTTTGGACTTAACATCAGTCATTAACATCTCGCACTATGAACCTACAGAGGTAGAAATGTGACTTCTAAGCAAAGGACTCACATTTGTTCCTACAACTGATATAAATTTATTTTCTACTGTAATTGGTTTGCATAGATTTGCTTGCAGTTTTTTTTAATTCTTTTTATCTCCCTGAGACACAACGGGGGAATTCCCTGGATCAGCCCAGTTGTGATGGGTCTCATGATCTGCCAACCCCACCAGCCTCCACCACAATCCCCACTGAAGTGGGAGGGCCATGGTTTGCCCCCCCGAGGGCTCCCAATGGAGGGGGATGGGGAGAGAGACTGCATCACCCTTGAGCCCCTGTCCTTTGGGATGGGCTTTGTTTGGGAGGTGGCAGGCAGAACCATATAGGAGACTTAAGCCTTCATGCTTCAGAGGGTTTTTGTGTTGGGAAATGTTCCCCTGGGACATGGATGTGCAATGACGTCCTTGCACATGTGGTGCTAACATCTGCCATGTCCCATTCCTTGCTTCGGTGCTGCTCTGGTAGTGCCACCGGTCTCCAACGGAGGCCACTACAGAGCAGTGCATCCCCAATCCCACCCCAAGTGAGGAGAGCAGTCTATCAGACACTTAACCCTCTCCTCCCCTGCTGACCCCCAGTGGCCCGAGTCCACTCCTGAACCCGGATCACCCGTGTAGCGCTAGGTGTGGTGTCCAGCACCTCAACCCTCAATACCATCTGGCTGGCTGATTTGCTTATAATTTAACATTCAAATACTTGTATACTGATAAAAATGTTAGTGAGCCAATGTATCAACCTTAGAGGTGGGGGGGTCTTAAAGCATTTTATAACCTAAAACAACCTAAATCACAGTTTTGCCCTGTGTTCAACCCCACGGTCTCAATGTTCATTAACAAAATGTTGCTAGACCAACTAAAAAATCTTGCTCCTGCCCAAAGTCTGTGGAATTGTAGTAGGGAGGAAAGAAACACTTTAGGAACATTAGTTGTTAATAGGGAGACTGTTATCAGACCCGTAGACAAGGGGAAGATAATAGTAGTATTGAATACATCAAATTATCTAAAGGAGATCCAGAGATGACTGAGTGGCAACAGATTCTATCAGAGAATTGATGGCAGTAAAACAAAGTTGTATAAAGATAAAATTGATACACTTCTGAGCATAGTGTGAGGGTATTTATCTGAGGCAATATATAGAGCTTTAACTGTAGCTAACCCCATTAATCCCATCATTTATACCCTTCCAAATTTGCATAAAGATGCTTTAAGCCCTCCCAGGAGACCCATAATTTCAGGAAAGGGGTGGATCACTGAAACCCTCTCCATGTTCCTTGAAGGTTATTTGCAGCCACTAGGGGTCTTAGATCTTATGTAAGGGATTCAACTGAGATTATTAACATTATGGAAAATCTTGAAATAGAGGAGGGTTGGTTTTTTGCTACTCTTGATGTTGAATACATATACACTGTTATTCCCCACTCAGGTGACATAGCATCATTGGAATACTTTTTGGACACAGGATATGAAGTGGACAAGGTAAACATGCCCACTTGGTATTTGCTGGAATTGGCTAAAGGTGTATTGGAAACAAATATGTTTCTACATGAGGCAAGGCATTACCTTCAAGTAAGGGGTACAGCCATGGAGCCCACAGTGGCCCTTAGCTATGCCAATCTCTTGGTTGGCAAATGGGAATTGGCATGTCTGTATGATGCTGCCGCAGACCCATATCTCAAGTATCTGGATTTGTGGTGGTATTTTATAGATGGTGTACTCATTGCCTGGAAAGGTACGGTTTCACAGTTTCATGAATTCCTGCTGTGGCTTGAGAGCACCAATGATTGCCTCAGATTTAAATATGCTATATACCCTTCAGAGATTACATAGTTGGATCTCTGTATTTATAAAAATATCCAGGGTGAGGCTTGCAGAACACTTTTCTAAAAAGCCAACCGATAGGAATAGTCTATTACTCTTTAATAGTTGCCATCCTCTCACGTTATGCACAACATACCCAAGGGTCAGTTCATTCATACCCTTAGAAGCTGCTCTGAGGAAAATTAGTTCATTGATAAAACAGCAGAACAAATCAGAAGATTCAGACAAAGGGATTATAACACTGATAGTATTGCAGGAGCCATATAACATGTAAATGATATTATCACAGGAAATACTCTGATCCCTAGAGTTAACATTAGGGAAAATCCCTCTGAATGTCTATTTGTCACAACATTTTCCTCTAGATCTGATGTTGTGAAAGATATTATAGAAAATAATTGGAGACTACTAAACACAGAACCTAAACTTAGGGACTTAGTTAAAAAAAAAAGGCCCCACATTGTCTTTTGGTTAGCTGAAACCATCAAGGATTTGGTGGCTCTCAGTTTTGTGCTTAGTGCCAATGCAGAGGTAGTTGGTTACCCTCCCCCCAAAGGTACTTTCAGGTGTGGTAAAAATATGTGTTTCCCATTCATTAATCCATGCAGGGAGTTTGTGCACCCTTGCATGGGAAAAACAATTCCCGCAAAGGATTGTATTACTTGTGACACTGTAGGGCTGATTTACTTGATGTCATATAGCTGTGATGTCCATTATGTAGTATGTACAATTAGAAATTTTAAACTCAGAATAGGGTAACATGTTAGAGCCCTCGGGTGGGGGAACATAAGCTATTGTTAAACATGCTAAAAGTTTACCTAATATTGTGCACAGACTAATTTTGTAGGAGGCCAGGAGACACCACTGGAATATCTTATTGAGATATATGGAATGATGATGTTATATCAAGAGACAGAGACCAAATTTGATGAATGGATTGCTAATTTTTTAAATATTCCATATCTACTGGAAGAAATCAGTGTTCTTAAGCCTCCAGATGTTGACCAGCGAGATTGTGTTTTGGTTTACTGTTCCTCCTTCATGCTAACTGACATATTGTGGTAACAGGAGAAGGATTTGAGGAGGAAGGGTATATACAGGCTTCCCCCATGTGGAGTTCCTGTTGCCCCTCTGAAGCTACCTTGTGCACCGCAGGTGCCTGAGAAACCTCAGACAGCCATAGATGGCATTTTAAAAGTAATTTCTAATTATACCAATTCAAAGATACAGGCCTGAGAGAACACAACACTAACCCTCTTTGGTTGGAAGATGTCCAAAGCTTCAGTAGGAAAAATGAAGCATGACATACTGTAGCTGCATTTCTCAGTCGAATATTGGATTTGCCAGTCAATAGAAGTAATATCGAATGGCTAAAAATTCACAATCCAGATTCCTTCTACCCACAGCTGAATATAACTTTTGTTAATTCAAAATATGTTGAGATGATTCAAAAGAAGAAACATATCCTTGATAGTATAGGATTGTACTTAATGCTAATCCTAAGAGAGGGTTACAGGAAAAAACAGCAGCCCATCCCACTTGAAATCAGGAATAGTTCTGATCCTTTGAATAGGCATGCTGAAGACTGACAAACAATAATACAGGTCCAGTCAAATGAGCCTTTAGAAGATTCCCTCATTTGGTACTTACATGGAATATTGAGGGGCCATCACTTAAATTAGCAGATCCTGATTGCAGGACATTTTTAAAGAACTATGATTTATTATGCTTCCAGGAAACATGGTGTGGATATCATACTACACCATTATTGCCAGGACATGTGGGGTATTTTATTCCAGCAATCTGCACAAGTAAATTCAGTAGATACAAGGCTGGAATTGCAACTTCATTAAAATAGCTCTAAATTTTAAAGTAACACAAATGACTTGCAATTTAAATACTGTTCTTCCTATTTTGATTGAGAAAGCAGAGTTTGAAGCTATAATAATCAACATCTATATCCCCCCATATTCAAATAAGGATCCATGTACCCATGACTGGGTAGAATTCACAGAATGTTTGGAAGGTTTAAACAATAAATATATACTTTACTCACTTCTAGCTATGGGTGACTTTAACACAAGAAGTGGTCTTAAAGATATAATAGAACACAAACACCTAACTTCATCTCTTTTAAATTCTATCATACATTCTAATATAAGCTTAATGAGACAGTCAAGAGATAGTAAAAAAATAGTCAAAGCAGAATGCTAGCACAACTCATGGCAAAAATTAACCTTAGTCTCATGAATGGTAGAGTAACAGGCAACTTAGATGGAGCATTTACATATATAGGCCCTTTGGGTTCATCCACTATAGATTTGCTCTAGGCAAATATAGATGCAATAAAAAAGATGAGAGCTTTTAACATTTTTGATCAACCACAGTCTGCACATTTTTCTACTGTTCTATAATATGATATGATAACTACAATCAGTAATTCTTGAGAAAATATAGCTCTTTTCATGGGATGTGAAGTCCATAATTTCCATAGGATTAGATGGAGCCCAACACTGAGTAGTACTATAACAGAAATTCTAGAGTCGGATAGCCTTAAAAAGTGTAGACAAAGTATTATAGAAATGGATGACAACTTAGATTTAAATAAGTCTGTATTCACAATCTTAAACTATATTACACCATCTCTCTATCAATCAGATAGGTTGAATAATGTGGGATCTTAGGTTAACAGAACATGGAAGAATGCCAAAAAACAACTAAACAAAATGGTACGTTATGTTAAGTGTAACCCAAGTAGAACTCATACAAGACAACTAAATAAAGCTAGGAAAAATTACAAGCCAGTCCTTGAGGAAGAAAGGAAAAAATTCTAGTTGAATAAATGGGATAAATATAGACAATCATTATGTGAAAGGACCAAAATATTTTGGCTATTAGTTAGTCAAGGTTATCATCAGTCTTCACTAGGAATAAAAGCTTTTGTTACACCTGACACTTGGATGTCTTACTTCATGTCACTGTATTACAGTATTCTCCAAATGAAGAAGCAGATATAGCTTATAACAATGCACATTATCCTAGGCCATTCTATATTAATAAATAGGAAATAATTATTGCACTTTTATGCTCAAAGAATAACAAAGCACCAGGACCAGATTACATTGTTGTTGAGCTATACAAGTACTACCATGAAAGGTGGCTCCTTCTCCTTCACATGGTATTTAACAAAATCGCAAGGAACAGATATTCTGCCAAGTTGGAAGGGTAGTATTATATGCCAAATATACAAGAAAAAGGGAAGCCCATCTGATCCATCAATGTATAGGCCTATTAGTCTTATTGACACTCTACAGAAAATCTTTTGCCAGATAATTTTAGATAGGCTCCAGTCATGGGTAGAGGAGTCCAATATTTTAAGTGAACTCCAAAATGGCTTCAGGGCCAATAGATCAACAACACAACTCTGTTATGTGTTATCCTACTTGATCTGGAAATTTACAAAAGTCAGGAAGTCAAGTTTGTACTGTTGTTTTGTGGAACTAAAGTCCATTTTTGATTCCATTAGTCATGTACTATTGTACATTTATATAAAATGGACCCTGTGATTCTAGATACTTTGATTAGATTACATCAAGACACTCGGCAAAAAGTTAAAATTAACCAAAATGGAGATCTTACTCTAGAAATAAGCACAAATCTTGCCTTCAGACAAGGTTGGCTTTTGGCCCCATTACTATTTAATTTATACATAAATATGATTATAGTACAGTTAGAACACGCTGATTTCCATTCATCTGCTATTAAAACCCCAAATATCTCACTCCTGGCTTTTACAGATGATCTAGTTCTTCTATTAACATCACTCTTGGGCTGGCAGCATAAAGTAACTTCCTTTTCTATACTCTGTAAAAAAAACAACTAGTAATTAATATAAGTAAAACCAAAATGATAATATTTGGAAATAGACAAAGGAGAACTCTTGACTCTTTTTATTGATAAAGTAAAGATAAAGATGGTTAAATCATATCCCTATCTAGGTGTTTATTTTTCTCAATGTACTAAATCAACAAAACATCAAGATTATGTTGAAGACAAATCAATCACAGCCATTAATGCTTTTAGGAGATTTTCAGTACAAATGGATAATGGGACAGTTAGAGGCCTTTTGAAGGTAACCAAAGCTAAAATATGCACTAGCATATTACATAAATCAGAAGTTTGGGCACCAACAGATCGCAAACAACTAGAAATACAATTAAATAAACTAAACATATTTATTCTCAAAATACCACAATTGGTCCCTGCTGTAATTGCAAGAGCCAAATTTTGACAACTTTCTCCAGAAGCTTTTATAATAGAAAGGAAAATACTATTCCTACTTAAGTTGTTTCTCTATCCAAAGTATAGGTTACCTAGGATGTGTCTGGAGGAGGAGATAGACTATTAGGGCTGTATGAATAATTAATATTATTTCCCGAATACCACAAATAATGGACTATTCATTATTCAGATCCAAAATAACAAATAGCGCTCTATTCATCCCCTATTCAGGAAACACCTTTAAACACAAATAAAAGTAGATCCATCCTCCTCCTCTCTAGCCTAGTTTCAGCAAAGTACATAAGCCCCTATGCCCCCACCCTCAGTTATCACCCAATTCCAACCCTCCTGAGTCCCCTACCACACATACATTTTTGATATGCCGTTGATACCAAGTCCACCAGTAATAAGAAAAAGTACAAGGATGGGTGACCGGCACTACCTGCCTACCCCCATGGCTGGCCACCAAGGTTTTCATGACACTCATCATTCCCCCCATAGTTAGAAGTACCCCCCACCCTGCATCTGAATTCAAATTGAAAGAGAAGGTAGCCGGCACAGCCCACCTTCCTCCATGGCCAGCTGCCTTCTTCTGAATGAAGAGATTTGTGCATATGCATACTCGCATAGTAAAACCATCTAATCATGTGATCAGCTGGTTTTACTATGTGAGCATGCATGCATGAGTAGTGGAGGAGGATGGGCTGTGCTGGCTGCTTTCTCTTTCCATTTAAATTTTGGTGTAGGTGGGGGTAGGGGTGGTGCTAACTATGGGGGAGATGAAAGCTATGACAATCTTGGCAGCCAGCATGGGGGCAGACATGTTGTACCGGTCAACCTATCTTTGTATTTTTTCTTATTACTGGCAATGGCATGTCAAAAATGTGTGTGGGGGGACTCAAGAGGGTCAGAATTGGGTGCTAACTGAGGATGGGGGGATAGGGATTAATGTACCTTTTTGAAACTAGGCTAGGTAGGAGGATGGTGGCTGCTTTCTATTAAAAACTGAATAACGAATAATTTGTCCGAATACCGAATACCTGAGCACCGAATATTGAATATTTGAATGAATATTCAGAAGACAGTATTTGCACAGCCCTATAGACCACGCATTGTGTGGATTTAGATGTCCAGCAATAGAATGTGTGGCCACAAACCTATACCCAATGGGGCTAGGACACTTCCTATGTCAAGTATATTGCATTCATTTAAATGAGAAAAAGTTACAGATTAAGGAAAGAATTAGGAACCTTTATAATAGCAAAGACATGGAACAAATAAAGAGATACAAAAATTTAATTGGTTCAAAAGGCTTAAATCATATCATAATATGGAAACTTATTTAACAATATTGGCATGCCCAGATACAAGGTGAATAACAACGAGATTTAGGATGGAATTCTATAATTGCCGATATGTTTACTATTGTTATCTCAGAGTTCAGCTTTAGAGATACATACATGAGATTCTTGTATGTCTGTAGTATGTACCAAAGAACACACTCACAATCAGTAAGTAATAATGAACGTTTATTACAATACTCATGCCAAAACATGTGACAGAGAAATTCACAAGGGAGTCAGTTTCTCAAAAGTCCTCAGGGAAGGTATTATCCTCAGTGAGGAGCAGGCTTACAGAAGGTTATATAATAGTGATAGCAACATAATTACAATGATAACAGCATAGTTATGGATATAAGGAACATAATACATTGGCTATGGTATCCTAAATAAGATGTATGCAAGGCATCTTCCTTGGACAGTTATTTAAGAAACAGAATTACTAATGAGCAAGAAGTTAGACAAAGGAAATGCCTCTGCCAGCAGTAATCACAGACAAAGAAGATGCTGAATAATTAGAAATACATGTGGTGTGCTACCTAAATGTAAGACACAAACTATATATGAGTATATATATATATATATATATATATATATATATATATATGTACATGTATATATATAAAACCATCACTGACAATCCAAAAATGCCCTCTTATCAGTGATATGGGTCAGCATATATGTGTGTGTAAAATACATAAAAGACAAACATGACCTAGGTAAATGCATTATAGTGAGGTATAATGTGTCATGTATGATAAGTGTAAAACAATGATATAAAAGATATAAACATAATATATAGTAGCATATATTGGCAGCAGGGCACATTCCTAGTACCCATGCTTGTACGATTGGTATCTCCCTCTACATATTAGTGCAAATAGCAGTATCAGAGTATAAGTGACCAGAAATACATTGCATTGTGTATGTGGGCTAATAGGGGTACATAACCCATTACATAAAACTATGCCAAAAAAAAAGTGGGCATATAAAGTGATAAATATGCTTGCAATTTGAATATGTTGGATGATTTAAAACATGTCACTTTGATTTTACCACTATAACAGAAACATAGACGTTCTGGGCTGGGTCCCATTCTGGAGAACCTTGGTCTCCCCATGGATCAGATCATGACAGAGCTGTATAACTCTAGTTATAAAAAGGTGCTGACAAGACTTTCACATTTTTGAAGTTTATTAAACTCTAGAAATAACACGTGCAATACTTTTTATTGTGTGTTTGAATATTTGCAAATCATATTGTGCTTAACGTACTAAACCTTGTCAATAATACTTGTATTTTACATGTATGATAAAATTTAAATACTTGTTATTATGGAACTTATGCATTAATATTGCCATATTTTTGTATTATTTATTGTAATGGCTTTATGCTGAACAAATAAAGTATTTTTGATTTGATTTGAAATTTTTAAGAGTGGAATAAATGTGTCTTAGTCCTTGGAAAGTGGATATTGACAGCCTTATAGGCTGACATGAAAGCCATTAGATTTATGAATTGGGAGCCCGAAGCGGAAATGTTTTGAATGAAAATGTTGAACTTTTTGCTTTTCTTTCAAAAATATGATTTCCTGTTAGGGGACTGGAAATGTTTACTGCTTGAGGTTTTATTAGGAATTCATACAGTATGTACATATTGATATTTATTACATAAAGGGATGAACTTTCATGTCTGTTCTAGGTGCACCTTCCATCTGAATAAGTTGGGTGCCTGGTGTTTATGTCTATGCTTTGACCAGGGGTTATTAGATAGTCATGAGTTTGAATTAATTTATTTGATGCATTAACTTTTTATGCATTGTTTTCTTCACTCCCTGTTAATGGATACAAAATACCCCTATTCTATCCATTATGGGTATCTTGTATTTTTTTTAACATGCCATTTGGTGTATAAACCTTGACATTGTTATCACATATTGTGGCAATATATGTGGTCAATGCAGACATGACAACACTAAGTAATATTTTTATAACTGTGACATGGTGTGTTCCTATTGGTTGGTAGCACAAACTTGTTACACATGCACACTATCTAATGAGCACCTTTGGAGGGGGATCCTTAACTCTGATGAAGCTCAGATCCTCCCAGAAAAATATCAGTTTCATACAGCCACCCGCTGTGACATCATAGCTACGGTCCAACAGTTTTCCTGTCATATCTAGTGAGATCTTGGTGTGTTTTACACATTTTTTCAATAAACTTTTTGTTTGCCTTTAGCCATGTTGTGTGAGTATTTCCTGGCTACGGGTGTTATTTTTCCTAATGCTGTATTTAAATTAGGATGAAATTTGGGGGGGATCAAGTGAGGGAATCATTGTTCATGCATACAAACTACACAAGTATACAGAATTGAGGGGACTTTCCATTTAAGAAAATTTCACAGCAGTGTGTCACAGTATTGGGATCAGTTCAGTTCACTTTTTTGAAAATGTGCATACAATTAGTGTCACACATAAAAATATAATTTAAAAACATTTAAAAATCAGACACATATAATCTATGACATCATCAAACAGTATCTATAATTATTTACACATCCTTAATACAGCTTTCATGTAATTAGCCAAACTATATAAAACTTATACTTCTTGAGTATTTAAAATTAATCTTATCTTATCAGTCCGGGACTTTTGCAAGAGCGTTTTAAGCTAAAATCAGATTAATTTCATTATTAAACTGAATTTTTACAAAATATTTTAACTTACGATTTCACAGTATAGGGTGAATTCTAAGGAGTTCCAAGCAGGAGGCTAGTATGCACTTTGATGAAATTCAGGCTAGATTGCAAGCTATTTGCCAAGCTCCGTGGCTCCCATGCCAAGTCTCATGGCATACACTGTTACTGGCTATATATTGACTATAGCATGTATTTGACACACAACTTACACAATGAAGTATGACAGCATGACCACTCCACTTTACTTCATAGTGTAAGCTGTGGTGCTTCAGCCAAGACAGACACTGAATAAATTGGGAGGATCATAGGTCAAGCAGAAGACAGAATCAATGTACTGATTCATCTTGGCACCAATGACCTAGCAAACCAAATGGTGTAAGAGGTGAAACAAAGCTTCAGAAATCTGGGGGGGGGGTAACTGGCAGCATGGTCATCCTGCCTGACATTCTCTGCAGTCCTGCCCATTTGGGGAAAAGGTGATTGCATGAACAAGATCAGAGAGAAGGAAATCATGGAATTCAGTATTTGGTTATGTGTATGGTTTAAGGAAAAAGTCACCACATCATAAGTGACTGGGATTGCTTACGGGAGAGAAGGATTTTCAGGTTTGACAGTCATCACTTAGACATGGAATGAGTGCATTGGGACAAATGTTTGATGTCCACCTCAAATGTTTAAACTAGCAAGGGGTATACAGAAAAAGACTCTAAAGGACCTGGAAGGGGACCAAGAAAGCAGGGAACAGAGGAACAGATCATCAGGTAGAAGAAACACTTGAAGTCCTTATTCCTGGACTGGGGTGTGCCTTAATGCCAGAAGCCTAGGTAACAAGATAAGTGACCTTCAGGTATGGATGGCAGACTCCAATATGGACCTGGTGGCCATCACAGAAACCTTGGCATCAGAAAACAATGATTAGGATCACTTGGCTCTGGGTTATGCACTCTTTAGGAGGGATAGGAGGGATAGGAGGGGGCCCGGGAGGAGTAGTGCTTTATGTTAAAGTGGAACTAGAGGCCACAGCATGTGATGTCAGCATTAAAGAAGGAGTGGAATCCCTGTGGGTACAGCTGAGTTCAATCTCAGGGAAGAGGACTGGGGTGGTATAAAGGCTTTCGAATCAAGTGGAGGACAAGGGCAGGGATCTTTTGGAAGAAATTAGAGGAGTATCACTGAAAGGGGAATTAGTGGTGTTAGGGGACCTAAACATGCCTGATGTAGACTGGGGCATCCCAATAGCTAGATCAGTTAAGGATCAATCTGTGGTAGAAACCTTACAGGACTGCTTTCTCACACAGTCACCAATCCAACTAGGCAGGACACTAGTGCTGTACAGAATTTTCAAATTCTGGCAGAACAAAATTCCACAGAATGTTCAAAATTCCATCAAAATTCTGCTGAATTCCACCAGAAATGGAATGGAGGAATTCCTCAACATAAAATAGTTGTGGAATGATTTTCCATGGAACAATCACTGTTATGCAGGAATATTATTCTGTGGATTTCAATGTTTTCTGTGAAAATTGTTGTGGAATAATTTTCTGCAGAAAAATACAGTTCTGCAGAATATTATTCTGCGGATCACAATAGGAGGAATTCTGCAAGCAAACAAGTGAAATTCTGGCAGAAATTCTTCCATCAGAATGGTCATTCCGTACTAATTCTGCCATCGGAATTCCGCATTCCACACAGCACTACAGGACACTATCTTGGATGTGGTTCTCCCCAGCTCAGAAACAGGGCAGTCAGGGTTGAAAAGCAGCTGGCTAACAGTGACCTCAACTTTGCTGGGTTTGAATTATCCATGAGGGAGATCAAGTCTCAGTACCGGGTAGAAGTCTTAAATTTCAGAGGGGCTAATTCTGACAAAATGAGGGATTTAGACAGAGATAAACTAACTAAGATACATGATCAGTTAGAGATAGAAGAAGTCTGGGGAACAATTAAACAAACCATTGTAAAGGCTACAAAGATATGCATAAAGACTGTGACAAAAAGTAATAGACAAAAACACCATATATGGTTCGCTAGTCAAGTTAAAACAGCCATCAAGACAAAGCGAAGGCCTTCCTCAACTTCAAAAGGAAGTCAGAAAATGACCTATGGGAAGATTATGTACAGAAAAATAAGGAGACTAAGTTGTCAGTGAAGCAAGCAAAGGTGGCAGAACTTTCTTTAGCAAAAGGAATCAAAGAGGGGAACAAGAGAAGAGAAAGAAAGGGTGAGGGGTAATTAGACTTAAAGATGGGGACAGGATTGTGGAATAAGACCGACAGAATAACATCATTCTGAACAAATACTTCTGTTCAGTATTCACCAAGGAAAACAATGGCCCAATGCCTAACTGTGGCATGACAGTACATTACAGTGCACAGCAGGAGTGTCCCATAAATGGAAACAGCAATTATTAGCACAGGCAGAGTTAGGGAAGTGTGCGAGAGTATAAAACAAGACAAATCTTGAGGACTCGATGGAATACATCCAAGGATACTAAAAGAGTTGGCAGATTAGTTAGCTGACCCCTTGGTACATCTGTTTAATCATTCGCTTCACACAGGAGCCATGCCAAGGGACTAGAAGAGGGATGATGTGGTGCCTTTACATAAGGGTCAAAGGAAGAAAGGAAGAAGACGGTAACTACAGACTGATTAACCTTACATCAGTGTTAGGGAAACAAATGTAGGCCCTGATAAAACAAGACCTAGAGGAATACTTGAGTAAGAATGGCCTTCAGGATGACAAACAACATGGTTTCTTGGCATGCAGGTCATGCCAAACAAACCTGATAACATTTTTTGTTTGGGTAACTAAAGAAATGGATTGGAGCCATCTAATGAACCTCCTCTATTTTGACGTCAGCAGGGCCTTTGATTATGAGCCACATAACTGCCTGCTGAAGAAACTAGAGGATTTGAGCATAGCAAACTGCATTATTAAGTGGGTGGATAACTGGCTGGGGGGAAGGATGCAGACAGTAATTGTCAATTTGGAGTGGTCAAAGGAGGGAGAGGTGATGAGACGGATCCCTCAGGGCTCAGTCTTAGGACCAGTCCTGTTTAATGTGTTCATCAGCAGTAGGTATCAAGAGCAAACTTGTACTGTTTGTGGATGACTCTAAGCTAGGTGGTAGGGTTGACAGCAAGGAAGAAGAAGCAGCTGGGAAACTACAGAAAGATCTGAAAAAGTTGGAAAAATGGTCTAGTGTCTGGCAGCTGAAGTTCAATGCCAAGAAGTGTAATGTGATACATCTAGGCAAGAATAACCTGAGGATAACCTATGTGCTCAAAGGGGTCAAGCTCAGTGCCTCACAAGAGGGAAGGGATCTGAGAGTTATCAAATGTGACACACTAAAACAAGCCAGCCAATGCAATGCAGTATATAGAAGGGCCAACAAAATGTTGGAGACTATAGGGAGAGGATGCAACAGTAGCCATCGGGAGGTGATACTGCCACTGTACAGATCCCTGGTGAGACCCCACCTGGAATACTGTGTCCAGTTTTGGAGCCCACACCTTAAAAAGGACAGTAGCAGGCTAGAAACCATAAACAGAAGGCAACCAAAATGATAAAAGGGCCCATGGGTCAATGATATGAAGGGCGTCTTGAGCCAATAAACATGTACTCACTGGAGACAAGGAGGGAAAGGGGGGATAGGCTAGAAATCTTTAAGTACATGAGGGGAGTTAATGCAGTGCCCTACTCTGAACTATTCATCAGGGTGCCTAGCTCAGTAACGAGGGGGCATGGATGGAAGCTGAGGGGTGAGAAATTCAAAAGAAATCTTAGGAAACACTGTTTCTCAGACAGGATCGTGAAGCCAATGAACAGGCTGCCCACGAATGTGGTGGGAGGTAAGACCATGTCAGCCTTCAAACTGAGTTGTGATTAAGAGTATGCTCGAATTTAATCTGCTGGTAAAAGTATGGGCTTGATCCTGGGATCTCCTAGGGTCTTGGGAACTCACGGGCAGATTTGATGGACCTTTTGTCTCCTTCTGCTATCACCTTTCTATATTTCTACATTAAATACATGCAGTAGTCAATGTATAGCTAATAACAGTCTATGCCTCATGATTCCTTAGCTAGTTTCTCTGACAAAATTTCTGTATTTGTATTTTGTGGTATTTATGTTTGGAAAAAGCCTTGTTTTGTTTTAGGAAAGAGTGAAACAAAAAATAATAATAATAAAGTATTTTACCAAGCAATTTCATCTGATGGTTGCAACCTGATTCTTTTTCTTTAAATGTCCTCAAGACTCTTCTTTAAATACAGCTGTCAGTGTACCATATGCTGACTTGCTGACTAGCAACTCTTCTTGTTTCTTTAAAACTTGATGTTTGGGCCAGCCTGGTGGTGCAGAGGGCTGAGGCACTGGCGCCTTAACTCAAACCATGCCGGTGACCCGGGTTCAGGAATGGGCTTGGGTCACTGGGGTCGGCGGGGGTGGGACAGGATTTAACATCTGTAGGATGGCTCTCCTCTCCTGGGGTGGGTTAGGGTGATGCCTCGCTCTGTAGTGTCCCCCGGTGGAGACCAGGAGCACTACAAGATGTGGCATGATGTTAGGGGTGCCAGAAAAACAGAAAAACCATCCCGATTGGCCAGGATGATGGCAGACAATCTGCCTACACCACCGAAGAACTCTCGAGGAACCTGACCATCTCAGCAGTGCCCTGGGGCTGAGAAAAAGAGTGTGCTGGCTGCCTCACCAGTGCCTTCCACCTCGAAGGAGGGGGACCCACTCGGCAAAGGTTTACACCGAGCTACCCCAGGGCTGGCTGAGATCTGAGGTAGATGGTTCCAAGAGAGGACAGTAGATGTATATCGGTGATCATGGCTGCCTGAAGGAATTGGCAGATTGGGGCACATGGGGTGGGGATAAAGAAATAATGCAAAAAAACTAAAACTTGATGTTTTTCTTGTAGAACAGTACCCCTTTCTGTTAAAAATTGTTTCGTCCAGCATTGTGAGCTGATGAAGTGAAAACTCAGGGACGGTGTCACCTGGCATGTTACTAGTGCCACAATACTTTCTTGTTGTCACAGCCTGCATATTTAGTGATTAGATTTCCATCCAGCTGGCAGTTACCCAAATTTTTATAACAGCAATCTGGCCTAGCTGTCACTATATTGCTGCAGTGCTGTATTATAATTTATACAGTATTTAGTTTTGACCTCACAACAGTTCAGCATAGACTGCTTGCTCTTATCACTAAATATGCAGGCTGTCACAGTAAGAAAGTATGGCAGTGGTATCAGTAGGCTACATGACACCATCTCTGGCTGTTCACTTCATTAGCCCCTAGTGCCAAATCAAATTACTTAAAAGAGACAGAGGTACTGTTGCATCAGAAACACATACAGTTTAAATAAACAAACAGAGTTACTTTTACTTATTGAGAAAATCAGAATTACAAACTTTGAGCTAAAAGCTCATTGTTGAAGGATCCTCGTCAAACAAAGCGGGAGGGTGTACAAAGTACATGAGTCAGGGGAAACAGTAGCAGATAACAGGCATTGTCATTAACACATCAATAAAGGATATAGAGTATTCCATAAAAATAGGATAAGGACATACAGAAACATAGCAAAATCTATAGCTATGGTATAGGACACATGGGGGATACATTCCCCATAACATCATAAATAAAGTGCAAAAAGTCCAACTATGTACAAGTTTCAGGTACTCCCAGATAGCAGTTACATGGCATTGTCAGTAAACTAGGGGGTACAACTATAGAAACATTCATAAAGTCAGTACCGTCATTAGGGGGTAGGAGGCTGCAGGATAAAAGAGTGAAGAAGAAGAATCAACAATGGGTGACAGAGATAGGATCTAGAGAGATAAGGAGGTGTGAATGCATCGGAGAGGAGGGGGTGTGAGTAGGGGGTAGGGTACATGGGTGAGTTTGTAGGTAGGGGAAACTGGAGAGTAAAGGGAGCTTCTAAGAACCACTGATCACTACAAGGTGAACCAGAGCATGGTCTGGGTTCATAAGGAGAACTTGTTTAATTGGGAATTAAATGTGACGGTAGCAGTGTTCGGGGGGAGATAAAATTCCAAAGTTCAGATTTGAAGTGACTGAGGTGTGTGAGACTCGTAATGGCATGGGGGAGCTCATTTAGCCAGCTGGGAGCCCTTATTTCAAAGGTTCACCTCCCCAAGTCAGTTCATCTGAAAGGCACTGCTATGGCTTGTTTTGTAGCACATCTCGTGGCATGCTAGGCTGGGGCAGGATGGAATAAGGCCTGTAAGGAAGGAGGTGCAAGTCCTAGGAGGACCTTCCTCCCTAGAAGACAGGAGTGGAACTTGATTTGATCCAGGAGATGAAGCCATTTTGTCTTAATGTATAGGTGGCACTTATGTGTAAGGCGAGCAGCACCTAAGGCAAATCTACAGGCTTTGTTGAGGTTGGTTGTACTCTGTGAAGGCAGGAATCAGAGGCTGTGCCACATATCACATTTTCGTAGTCCCAGATAGGTAGGATAGTGACTCTGACCACCTGGAACCTGGCCTCTGGTGTGAGGCAGAACCGGAGCCTATAGAGGGCACTAGCTTCCTGATGGCAGCAGTAGTAATATTGCGGATATGTTTGCGGTATGAAAGGGTCTCCTGGATTGTGATTCTAGGTACTGGAACAAGGCCACCTGCTTGAAGGTGGAGTGAGAGTTGTAGGCTATTGAGAAGGGGCAGTAGATCTCCTCTTTTGACATCCAGTGAAGAGCATTGTCTTGCCTGTTTTGCTGTTGAACACTAGCAGACTATCTTTGAACCAGTCCTGTACGAGGTTAAAGTTGTACTGCAGGTTCCTAGTGAATGCTTCTTGGCAGGAGTCATGTGAGAAGACTACCGTGACATCTGCATAAAGCAGGACTGTAGAAGTGGGACACACACCTGGGAGGTTGTTCACAAAGAGGCTAAACAAGAGCGGGCCAGTATAGACCCCTGAGGGACCCTACTGTGACTTTGCTGGTCTCAGAGATGGCTCTGTTGATTTTTACTCTCTAAGAGTGCCTGGTCAGATAGCTAGAAAACCACCTGTGTCAGTGAACAACCCTAGGCAACTTATCCTGTGGAACAGCAGCTGGTGATCCACAAGGTCGAAGGCCTTGGTTAGGTCTATAAAGACTGACCAAAATAGATGGCCATGGTCATGTGCCTCATGCACGTATCCTTTGAAATCGATTAGGGCTGTATTAGTGCTATGCATCTTGTGGAAGCCATGCTGCTGGGGCAGAGGAGGTTGTATTTATGCAGATGGTCCATGAGTTGGTCAACTATGATTTTTTCTAGTGCTTTAGAGAGAGGGGACAGGATTGAGATGGGTCTATAGTTGGATACTAGTGCCGATCCCCACCTTTTAGCACAGGGGTGACTGGGGCAATTTTCCAGATAGAAGAGAAAGTGGACAGGCAGAGTGACAGGATAAACAGCTTGGTGATGGGCATGACTGCCTCAGATAGGGCAGCAGAGATCAGTTTCATATCAATTCCATCACCTCCCATCCTTGTTTTGCCTAGGACTCTTGTAAGGTATTTTCTTGTTTCCTTGATGGTCACCTGTCACTGTCTGAAGTAAAAGTTTGGGCAGGGACTAATAATGGGAGAGGAGGGTGATTGGTTGTGGATGGTATTCGATCTGGGTACATAGCTGGTCTGGAGGGGAGGACTGCGCTGTAGTCCGTGAATGCTTTATTAAAGATATTGGTTATTGTAGCATCATCAAGTATGACTTCATCATTGTGGTGAAGCATAGAGGGGAGCAGGGTTCTGTAACTGGTCCCGAGGTGGTTCTTGATTGAGGCCTAGAACTTTTTCTTGTCACCTGAGCACTGAGACTGATGGTTCTTGTCATATGTAGCCATGGCCTGTCGGATTGCCCAAGTGCACCTGTTTCGGGCTGCCTTGTAGTTTTTGATATCTAAAGTTATCCCTGTTTTCCTGGCATGGTGCCAGATGAGATCCTGTTCCTGCATCATACTGAGACACTTTGAGATGACTCAGTCTATGCTACAACCTTTTACCATTTTCTTACTGTATGGAGCGAACTTGTCTGCTGCAACATTGAAGTGAGTGAGGATCTCCTGAAAAACTGTGACAACAGAGGTGCATGTGTCAAGAAAGCTCCAATTTATGCTTGACAGGTGGTTCCTGAAGTCAACCATAGAGCTATTTTTCATAACTCTGTTCCTCACCAGTCTTGGAGGGCTTGGTCTGTTTTGCCGACCTATCCAATGTGAGTGTTCATTCAGGGTGTCTGACAGTAAATTGACATCAGTTAGCCTTTCAGGGTGCATGGTTAGCATCCAGTCAATCAGAGTGCTTGTACCCATGGAGTAGTTACTTCTGGAGCTACTCCTGACCATCTACGTTGGGTAGAGACCAGATACCAGATCTCCATGTGTGGCACTGGAGCTGGCACACTAGTTGGAGTTAACATTTATACTTCCAATTCCTTACATGGCAAAAGGTTTCCAACGGTGCTCAGAGAGAGAATGCAGCACCTAGAAACATAGAACCAAACCAAAACAAAAAGGTGCACAAAATTAACAGTACCAATATGCCAGGTAGTAATGCTGAGTGCAAGGGGTTTAATGAAAGCGTGAAGACAAACATAACAGGACAAGCCCCAGCATTTCAAGCCTCAACTAGACCTGGTGAAAAGAAATACCGGTGAGGAGGTAGAGGCAAAATGGGCAAGCATTAAGGATGCAATACCTGAAGCAACATCCCATTGTGTTAGAGAGAAAAGGAAGTGCAAAAGAAGAAGGAAACCACTTTGGTTCTCAAAAACAGTAGCAGAAAAGGTCAGAGCCAAATGGCTGGCCTTCAATAAATACAAGGGAACGCAGCAGGATGAAGATAGAGATGCATACCAAACTTTCCTAAGGGAAGCATGGAAGATAGTAAGGCAGGCAAAGGCCCAAACTGAGGAAACATTGGCATGAACAGTAAAAGAAGGTGACAAGACTTTCTATAGATACATTAGTGAAAGGAGAAAGTCCAGAGGGGGTATTGCTAAGGGTGTGTGTGAGGAGGAGGACCATGTAAAATCATCTATCCTAAATAGATATTTCTGCTCAGTACTTAATGAAGAGAAGGTAGGGCAGGGACCACAGCTCTGCACCATGGACACGAGGGGATGGAGGTGTGCACTAGTTCCTTCACAAAAGAAAGTATCCTACAAGAGCTTGATAAGCTCAGGGTAGACAAGGCAATGGGACCTGATGGCATACATCCCAAGGTACTAAAGGAGCTAGGGCTGGAACTAGCAGAGCCATTATCAGAGCTGCTTAGTGAGTCTCTGAGCACAGGAGAGGTCACAGAAGACTGGAGAAGGGCTCATGTGATCCTGCTCCACAAGAGTGGTAGCAGGGAGGAGGCAAGGAACTACAGACCAGTCAGTCTTATCTCAGTAGTGGGCAAGATTAGGGAGGCACTCCTTAAGGGAAGGATAGTGCAACACCTGGAATCCATAGAAGCACAGGATCCAAGACAGCATGGGTTTACAACAGGAAGGTCCTGTCAAGCTAATCTCATAGATTTCTTTGACTGGGTAACCAGAGTGGTGGACCAAGGGGGGAGCAGTTGATGTCACCTACCTTGACTTCAGCAAAGCTTTCGATCCTGTTCCACATAGAAGATTGATTAAATAAGCTGGGTAGGGTCGGGGTGGGTCAGAAGTTGGTCAACTGGGTGTCAAACTGGTTGATGGACAGAAAACACAGTGTAGTGGTAAATGGTATGCAGTCAGAAGAGATGCAGGTCACAAGTGGGGGTACCTCAGGGATCAGTCCTGGGGCCAGTCCTCTTCAATATCTTCATCAGTGACACTGCAGATGGACTGGAGGATAAGGTTTGTCTGTTTGCAGAAGACACCAAGATCTGCAACAGAGTAGATGATCCAGATGAGGTGGGCAGAATGAGAAGAGATCTGGGTAAACTGGCAAAATGGTTGGAAGAGTGGCAACTGGGGTTTAATGCAAAGAAGTGCAAGATCATGTACATAGGGAAGAGAAACCTTGAAGCCACCTATAGGCTGGGAGGGGAGTTGCTGGAAGTCACAAGGGAAGAAAAAGACTTGGGCATCATCATCACAGATGACCTGAAATTATCCAAGCAGGCCACTAAAGCAGTAGGTAAGGGTAGGGGGATGTTGGGGTGTATAAGCAGGGGTATCACAAGTCGTAAGATGGAGGTAATAATCCCTTTTTACAAGACACTAGTTAGGCCCATCTGGAGTACTGCATGCAGTACTGGAGGCCACACCTTCACAAGGACATTAACCAAATTGAAGCAGTCCAGAGAGCGGCAACCAAAATGGTACAGGGACTGCATCACAAAACATATGAGGACAGATTAATGGAGCTCAATATGTATACCCTAGAGGAAAGGAGGAAGAGAGGTGATATGATCAAAACATTCAAACACCTTAAGGGCATTAACAAGGTGAAAAAGAGTCTAACATGTTTCAATATATGAAAAATAGCTGGGCAAGAGGACGCAGCATAAGATTAGAGGGAGGCCAATTTAGGGGTAATGTGAGGAAGTTCTTTTTCACAGAAAGGGTGGTGGATGCATGGAACGGCCTACCAGAGGAAGTGGTGGATATGAATACAGTGCAGGGCTTCAGACAGGCTTGGGATAGTCATAAGGGAGCAATACAGATGAGTATGAATAGATAGGCCATTGACAGAGCAAAGGTTGATGGCACATTCATAAGGTAGAAAAAGAAATGGGCAGACTGGATGGGCCTTGCTGTCCTCATCTGCCATCAACTTCTATGTTTCTATGTTTCTCATGCAGGTTCTTCATCGGGGGAGAAGCAAATATGGTTACAAACATTCATTTTATAAGTGAATCAGTATGATATCACAATCAAAAAGGTAAATTCCAACAAATAAAAATTACTTGTTAGCAAGTTCATGAAGAAAAAGCCATTAATAAGCGCTGTAGCTCTACATGTTGGGAAAAAGAACACTTATTCTAGAAACGTTGTTAAACCATAGCATTCTGTAAAGTTACACATACATATATAAACTGGTCATTGGTAAGATAAACATTCAGTGTAACCAGAGGTCTCGAACAGACAAAATAAAGGGACTGCAAAAAATGCATAAAGTCTAGGAGGATTGTGATAGTAGTGCTGGTCCTAATACCTGGAAAAAAATAGAATCATTTAGATATTTAAAAATGTAAATAGTAAACAAATTAAATAACAAGAAAAGAAAGAATGAAATCCAGGGGTGCAAATGCTAACACCACACAACAGGCCAAACTACAAATAGGGTAAAATATCCTATATATTATTCTGGCCCCTCGGGTATAATGAACCAAGGGTTAATATCAATCTACTTTCAAAATTTTAAAGTTTTTCACATCTGTTGCTTCCCCTAATGTGGGCCTTGATGTGGCAATACCCATAAATGTAAAATTACTTGGTGAGACATGATGTTTGATACACCAATGACTGTCCATGAGTGTATCACCCCGTTGGTTTAGGATGGATCGAACATGTTTCCGGATCCCATCCTTGAGGGGGCAGGTGGTCATGTCCACATATATTGTGGGACAATCACACCACAGGGCATAAATGATGAAAGGATTTCTCCACCCGACCGAGACCAGGACACCCGCCTGCAGCTCCTTGGAAGCTGCCTGCTCCTGAACAGGGCTGCTTCAGCTCACCCACGGTCAGCCGGCACCCAGCCAGCCACCGACCAAGACCAGGACACCCGCCTGCAGCTCCTTGGAAGCTGTCTGCCCCTGAACAGGGCTGCTTCAGCTCACCCACGGTCGGCCGGCACCCAGCCAGCCACCGACCAAGACCAGTACACCCGCCTGCAGCTCCTTGGAAGGTACAGGACAGCGCAGCCAATCGGAACACGGGTGCTTCCTGCAAACCCACTCTGATTGGCCAGGAGTTTTCCCCTGCTATAGACACCTTGCACTTTGTTAGATTTTCGATAGAACTAAGCACATTTCAACTGTGTTATTAGAAGTTTTTCAACTGTAAGGAAAAGTATGTCTCTTTGCAGATGACACAAAGATCTGTTACAGAGTTGATGCACAGGGTGGGGTGGAAAGGATGAGAAGGGACTTGGCAAGGTTAGAGAAATGGTCAAATGTATGGCAGCTTAGATTCAATGCTAAGAAGTGCAAGGTAGTGCACCTGGGAAACAAAAACCCAGGGGAAGAGTACACAATGGGGGGTGAGATACTAACAACAACAAAATGGAAAGGGACCTGGGGTAGTCATATCAGATGACCTAAAGGTGGGCAAGCAATGTGAGAGGGCAGCAGAGGGCTGGGGGATACTGGGATGCATAGGGAGAGGCATCACCAGTAGAAAACAGGAAGTTATTATCCTCTGTACAGACAGCTGGTGAGACCCCATCTGAGTACTGTGTGCAGTTCTGGAGACCCAATCTCTGCAAAGACATAGACAGGATGGAAGCTGTCCAGAGGAGGGCAACTACAATGGTGCAGGGTCTGCACCGGAAGACATATGAAGAGAGACGAAAGGAGCTTAACATGTATAGCCTCGAGGGAAGGAGGGAAAGGGGGGACATGATAGAAATGTTCAAGTACCTCAAGGGAATCAACAAAGTCCAAGAGGGTAGCATCTTTCAAAAAAATAGGTGTGCAAGAACAAGAGGGCACAATTTGAAGATAGAGGAGGGGCAACTCAGAGGTAATTTAAGGAAGTATTTTTGCACAGAGAGGGTTGTGGATGCATGGAACGGCCTTCCGGAGGAGGTTGTGGAGTCAAAATCAGTGGTGGAATTCAAGCATGCATGGGACAATCATAAGGCAATTCTAGGGGGTTGGGGTAGGAAGAAGTAGGCTGCTGGTTAACTAGGATCTGCAGCTTATCCAGTAGGTAGGGAAATGGGCAGACTGGGTGGGCCAAGCGGTCCTTATCTGCCATCATATTCTATGTTTCTATGCTTCTATGTTTCTCCAAGTAATGAAATCCCGAGCTTGATGTTGAAAACCAGTGGTGCAGCTGGTAAACTGATTGCTCTGCAACATACAGTATACTGACATATGTTACAGTTACCACAGTGATGAGAACCTACACTAGGTCCAGGGATGAAGGTGAAAGGGGACAAGGTAGTTGCAGATAAATGACTACTGGTAACTATAACCAGTACTTCATCCCATTTTATATACTACCCATGGGGACTTTCATATGCTGTCCTTCAAATCAGGGTCAGCTTGTAGAATATTCCAAAACTGTTTAAGTGCACCGGCTATGTTCGGCATTACAGAATTAAATTCTGTAATGAAATTGACTCTATTATCAATTTTGTCTGCCTCTTGTTTAGGGATAAGTAATGTGGTGTGATCTTAGGCACGATAGTGGATATTAGCTTCAGTCAGGATTGATTGTTCATATCCTCTATGCAAGAACCTATGCATAAATTCTTGGGAATGTTGGTCATAGGTGTTCATGTCAGAATAGTTTCTGTGGATGCACAGAAGCTGACCTTTAGGGATCCGCTTCTTTAAATGTGGTGGGTGACAACTACCAGGTCTGAGCAAAGCATTGCCTACAATGGGTTTTCTGAAGTTTTGAATGTTGATGTTTCCCTCTGAAGTACTATAGCATGTAATTTTAGATCCAAAAAGATAATGGGCACAGTATCAACATGAAAAGTAAACTGTAAATTAAAATTATTTTTGTTTAGAAAATTAGCAAATTCTGAAGCTTCAGTGGCAATGCCACTCCAGATACAGAGCACATCGTCAATGAAATGACCCCAGTACCTAGTCTTATTGAGATATGGATTGGCGTGGGGCTCGTAGATGGCTACCTCCTCTCACCAACCCAAAAAGAGGTCGGTGTAGGAAGGTGCCATCGCTGACCCAATCGCCGTGGCACACACACATGCAAAAAAAATGTTTTGTTTTGTTAAAGGTGAAAAAATTGCTAATCAGTATTAGTTCTAAAGCATTAATTACACACTCTAGGTCAAAAACTGAATGTGTTTGCTAGAAATCCATGAAGAATTTGATTGCATTCAGTCCCAAGTGATGTCTGATGCTGGTGTAAAGTGACTCCACTTCGATTGAGAACCACATGGAACCAGCATCAAAAGTTTAGTGTTCCATAGCCTCAAGATGGCATTCAGAGGGAGCGGCAGGCTGGTAACATTTTTTCAGATCAATTTATGGGACTGCCTGAACATTCTGATGATATTGTGGATCTTTTGAACAAGCTTCAGAGATTGAAGTTTTTTTCTGAGATGAATGTTTATTACTCCATGGACACACTTAAGATGTATAAAGCCACCAATTCAGCCCTCAGAGGTTAAAGAATTAATAAAACACCTAATGAAGGTTTCCTTAAAGAAGTCTACAAGACCAGATGGGAAACAACTATTGATACTTGTTCCAAAACTTTGGTTGAAATTTTGATTTAATCAGAACACAGATAAACATGAAGATATTTTGACTGCAATCACAGACTTGGAGGGGGGCATTGTTAAAACAGATAACACAGATGAATTTAACGCTTTAAACAAAATATTGCAAGATAAAATTGTAATGCATAAAAAGAAAATTATAGCCAGAAATCAACATAAATGCAACAGGGACATCACAGTTTACAATACTAATCACATTTTTCAGTGGGACACCAAGCAACAATACTCTATGTCATTTGGGAGGTCAAAATCTAGAAACAGAGGTTACAATAAAAATAAAGCACACGTTAAAAAAACTCCAGAACAGAGACCAAATTCTGCAACAAGCTCTTTTAACAGAGTAACTTTAGAACCCTGACCAGTAGTACGTGCAACCACAGGAGGTAACTGAGAGAATTGACACCAGGCCAAAAAACTCCTCCAGTCGAAAAGGCGGGGGAATGAGGGGGGGGGGACAAAAGCACAAAACAAAGTCAAAAACCATCGGAGCAGAAACAGCATCTCCTGAGGGTTTGAGACAAGTTCTGAATATTTTCACCACACCCCTCACTGAATCACAAATCTCAGTCCTATCACGTGGTTTAACTTTTGTCCCTGAACCTTTTGGTGTTAAATTTCTTCTACAAGTGTATCCTGAAAATTTTGGGGGGAAGATCAGGCTCAAAAAATTATTTTTGCACAAAGCAAATATGGGCAAGGAAATTTTACCGTCAGTTTCATCAGCAATTGAGAATGTTACTAATCTGGGACCAAGGTTTGGAACTTCCCCTTCCTTTCCTCCCCCTCACAAATTTGTGATGCTGCAGCCTCCATCAGTAACTTTAATGTTTCAATTATCAACAAATTAAGTTCCATTGGTGCCGTGAGCACTTCCAGTATGTCCCAAGTGATTCCCTAGATGCCTCCACCAAACACAATGATATTGGTGAATCTGAAGCACTTCCATCTAGTTGGGATCCAGACTGGTCTTTGAACAATTTTGCGACTGTGGAAAACAATGCCATCTGGAATCATGGCCAATTTAAACCCAAATCCACATTTTGCCCAGTCAAAAACATCTCACCAGTTATTAGTACCTTTGAAAGACTGGTCTAATGTGAAGTAGACAGAATTCTTGACCATGAATACACCAGTGTGTATAGCAACATCAGTCCAGATGAGATCCAGGCATTAAAGGAACATTCAAATATGGATCAAATAACAATACAAATGCGGAAAAGGGTGGACATATTGTTGTACTGAACACCTCTGATTATATTAACATAGAAACATAGAATTTGATGGCAGATAAGGACTGCTTAGCCCACCTAGTCTGCCCATGTCCCTACCTAATGGATAAGCTGCAGATCCTAGTTAACCAACAGCCTACTTCCTCCTACCCCCCATTAGAATTGCCTTATGTCTGTCCCATGCATTCTTGAATTCCCTCACTGTTTTTGACTCTATGACCTCCTCAGGAAGGCCGTTCCATGCATCTACAACCCTCACTGTGGAGAAATACTTCCTTACATTACCTCTGAGGTGTCCCCCCTGTATCTTCCAATTGTGCCCCCTTGTTCTTGCACATCTCTTTTTTTGGAAGATGCTACCCTCTTGGACTTTGATGATTCCCTTAAGGTATTTGAAAGTTTCTATCATGTCCCCCATCTCCCTCCTTTCCTCAAGGCTATACATCTTAAGCTGCTTTAGTCTTTCTTCATATGTCTTCTGGTGCAGACCCTGCACTGTTTTGGTTGCCCTCCTCTGGACAGCCTCCACCCTGTCTATGTCTTCACAGAGATGGAGTTTCCAGAACGGTACACAGTACTCCAGATGTGGTCTTACCATCTGTCTGTACAGAGGGCCAACAACTTCCTGTTTTCTACTGGTGATGCCTCTCCCTATGCATCCCAGTATCCCCCAGCCCTCCTTACTGCCTTCTCACATTGCTGGCCTACCTTTAGGTCATCTTATATGACTATTTCCAGGTTCCTTTCCATTTGTGTTGTTGTCAGTATCTCACCCCCCCATTGTGTACTCTTCCCCTGGGTTTTTGTTTCCAGTTGCTTTACTTTGCACTTCTTTGTGTTGAATCTAAGCTGCCATACATTTGACCATTCCTCCAACCTTGCTAAGTCCTTTTTTATCCTTTCCACCCAACCTTGCATATCAACCCTGTTGCAGATCTTTGTGTCATCTGCAAAGAGACATGCTTTCTCTTCCAGTCCATCTGCAATTGTCACTTATAAAGACATCAAAAAGGACCAGCCCCAGTACTGAACCCTGCGGTAACCCACTAGTAACCCCTTTTCTTCACTGTGGACTCCATTTACTATTACCCGCTGTATGCTACTGTCCAGCCTATGTTTTACCCAGGCTACCACCCTAGGACCCACTCCCAGGCTGGCTAAATTGCTTTTTTAATCTTTTGTGTGGGACTGTGTCAAATGCCTTGCTAAAGTCTAGGTAGGACATGTCCACAGCCCCTCCTTGGTCTACTACTTTGGTCACCCAGTCAAATAAATCATTTAGATTTGTCTGACATGACCTTCCTGCTCTGAATCCATGCCGCCTTGGGTCCTGTGCCCCACTGGCCTCTAGGTACTCAACAGTTCTTTCCTTCTGAAGTGATTCCATCATTTTCCCTACCACTGAGGTCAAATTGACAGGTCTGTAGTTTTCTGCCTCTGTCTTGCTCCCACTTTTGTGAAGGGGAATAACATTCACCCTCCTCCAGTCCTCAGGTACTGCACCATCCTCCCATGATTTATTAAAAAGGGTAGTCAGTGGTGTTACTTGTTCCTTTAGTTCTTTTAGAATTCTGTGATGAATCCCATCAGGCCCCATTGCTTTATCCACCTTCAGTTTTAAGAGTTCTTTCAGAACCCTTTCTTCTGTGAAAGGACTAATATCAACCCCCCAATCAGAGTGCTTCTATTGACTGGATTAGGTATCTCCCCCTGCTTTTCCATTGTGAATACTGAGCAGAAGTATTCATTAAGTATCTCTGTTTTTTCACTGTCGCTCTCTGCCCAACAGCCTTCCTCTTTATCCAGCCTCCGTATCCCTGCCTTAGTCTTTCTTTGCTCCCTAATGTACGTATAAAAGGTTTTATCCCCCTTCCTAACTGAGTTGGCTGTCTTTTCCTCGGTTAGTTCTTTTGCTATTATGACTGCCTTCCCTGTTTCCTTCTGCTTTAACTAGTACAGTTCCTTGTCCTGCTTCTTCTGTGTTTCCTTATACTTCCTGAATGCTATCTTTTTCTTTCTTACCTTCCCTGCCACTTCTTTTGAGAACCATAGTGTTTCTTTCTTTCATTTTGATTTGTTTATTTGCTTCACACAAAGGCTTGCTACCTCTGTGATGGCAGTTTTGATATTTCCCCATTGTTGCTCCACCACAGCTTCTTGCCTGTTTGCTAGTGCTTTTCTGAAGCACTCTCCCATTTTGACAAAATCAGCCCTCCTGAAGTCCGGTACTTTCACTTTTGTATGGCTTGACTCTACAGCTAAGTTTATCATGAACCACACTGTTTGGTGGTTGCTTGTTCCCAGATGGCTACCCAGTTCAAGATCAGAGATCCTCTGTCCATCTCCATCCCCATTTGAGAGTACCAGGTCTAAGATTACTCCCTGCTGAGTGGGTTCCAAAACTAGTTGTCTGAGGTATGCCCCCTGTAGGGTATCAAAAATGGCAATGCTCTTGGATGTGACTGCAGCAAAGGTGCTCCAGATAACATCTGGCATATTCAGGTCCCCCATTAGCAATATCTCCCCTTTCTCTGCCATCCCAAGGATGCCTTCCATCATTTCCTTGTCCATTTCCTCCCCCTGAGATGGGGGTCTGTATACAACCCCTGTGAGGATTGTGGTGCCATTTTCAGTTTTCATGGTGACCCACAGTGCCTCCTCTCTTCTTGTTTACCCTTTAGTTCTGTTGCTTTGATCCCTTCCTTTACATAGAGAGCTACTCCTCCCTCTCCTCCTCTTCTTCCCTACCTGTCCCTCTTGTAGATTGTGTACCCTGGCATGTTGACATCCCAGTCATGGTCCTCTTTGTGTCATGTTTCTGTGACTGCCACAATATCCAGGAATCTCTCTTCCATCAAGGCCAACATTTCGGGGAGCTTTTTACCTAGACTACTAGCATTGGTAGACATTACCCTCCATTTTTTTATGCCTTTATTTCTTTTTTCCACATCTCTGTCCTTACTGCCTTTGACTTGCTCTCCATTTACCCCTGCCCTTCTCCCTATTGACTGCTCTATCTTGGTCTTTACCTCACTATCTACCCTGCTTTTTTTTGAGGGGCTAGGATTTCCCTTCTCCTTTTCAGTGCCTCCCCCTTGGCTACTTTAAATGCTTTCCAGTGAAACATTTAAACCTATCACCTAGGATCCTGGTTCTTCTCCTGGATTGATGCAGACCATCACTCCTTTATAGGCCTGCATCCCTCCAGGTGGAGCCCCAGTCCCCAGTGAAGCCAAATCCCTGAGCTCTGCACCAGTTTATCAACCAGTCAGTGCATCTCAAGGTGCGGACTACCCTAGCCTCATCCATGCCATAGACAGGTAGCACTTCCAAGAAAGTCACCATGTGTGCTACTTGTCTATGGCCCCTCCCCAACTCCACAAACTCCTGTTACACTGCTCTGATCCCATTCTCTACCAGGTCATTAGTCCCTAGGTGGATAATGACATCCAGCTCACTCCCCCCTGCAGCTGCTTCCACTGTCCTGATGATTTGTTTCCTGTGCCTCCAAGCCATGGTGCTGGGCAGGCACCTTACCTCCCTTTCTCCTCCCTCTCACAGTTCTACCCCCTAACAATTGAGTCCCCCACCAGGAGCTATTTTCTTCCCCTGTGGGGTCCTGTGCCACCCTCCTGTGGGTCTCCATTGTGGATGTTCCCAGCATTCTCCTTGGCCTCCACTGCAGGTGCCTGCACAGAGGAACCATGCTCTGCCAGAGTGGTGAATGAATTGTGGAGAGGCACAACTGGAGGGATGCACCTCTTTTCCACCACCCTCACCCTCTCTGAGCACACTATGGTCCAACCACTCCTCTTTCTTGGCAACCTCTCTGGTAGTGGCAGTGGCCTGTGTGGTCCCTGGGTGGGGGATCAGGTTTCCCAAATCCTTACCAGGTCAGCATGGAGATGAACAACCCCCTCCCTCAGACCAGAAAGGTGCCCACAAATAGGGCAGCAATGCAGTGTCCAGAATGTCTCCTGGAAGACTGCTGCTCCACAGCCAGTGCATTGCACCACTACCCACATGTCTGTGTCCCTTCTTGTTACAGATGCTTTTCTTTTTTTTTTGTTCTTGTTTTAGTTTGTGCAAGCTTGTGAGTATATCTACTTCCTATTCAGTGTGCTGTGCCTTTAAGGATATGAATAGGTGTATGTTTTTTCCAGTTTTTTGGAAGTGATGTCAGAACTCCTTCTATAAAAGAAGTCATGCACTTGGGGCTGGTGGGGTGAGGGTGAGGGTGGATGGGAGTAAACCTGTGCCCTCCAGAAACAATCAACTACAACTCTTACCCTCCACCCCAGGGAGTGCCTTTCTTCCTTTCAGACACCTATTTCACAGAGGTTAAGTAACAGATCTAGTCACAAATCACTGCAGATATCTCCCAGCTACATTTCCTCCCTGACAAATTAAAGTTAAACTAAGAAAAGTCAATCCCCAAAACAGAATCAATACTACTTACTCACACAGGTCCAAAAAGTAATAATTCAATTCAGTGTAGTCTAGAAAATAAACTCTTTGATTTAAGGAAGTTTTGGCTGCTTTCTTTCTCTCTCTCTCTCTCTCTCTCTCTCTCTCTCTCTCTCTCTCTATCTCTGTCTCAGCAGACAGAGACCACAAACAACTCCTGTTTTAAATCCACATTTTAACTAGGCCCCCTTCAGCTCCTCCTCTTAACAGACACCTATTTCACAGAGGTTAAGTAACAGGTCTAGTCATGAATGACTGCAAATATCTCCCAGCTACGGTCCCTCGCTGGCAAATTAAAGTTAAACTAAGAAAAGTCAATCCCCAAAAACAGAATGCATACTAGTTACTTACACATGTCCAAAAAGTAATAATTCAATTCAGTGTAGTCTAGAAAATAACCTCCTTGATTTAAGGAAGCTTTTGCTGCTTTCTCTCTCTCTCTCCCTCTGTCTCAGCAGCTCAGTGTATTCTACTTGAAAACAATGCCAATTACAGGGTACTGGACAATAACCCTGTATTAATGTCAACTACAGGGTAATGGACAATAACTACAGGCTAAAGGACAATAACTCTGTATTAATTTATCAGCTAAATACAAATGATTTTCTTTTATTTTACAGATATAAAGGATTCAGTTCTGAACAGGAATACCTATTCCTGCTTCAGGAGCATCCAGTCATTCCAACATTCTATTTACTGCTCAAGATTCATAAGGACCCCATCAGTCCTCCAAGCCGCCCTATTATCTCAAGCATAGGATCACTTATTGAAAATCTATCCAGATTTATAGATACCTTTTTGCATAAATATGGTTATCCAACTTCCGTCCTATTTGTGGGATCATGTGGCTGTTCTGGAGGCTATTTGATGCTGGTTACATGTTGTTCACTATCGATGTAGAGTCACTGTACACCAGCATTAGATAGTACATGGGACTGAATGCAGTCAAATTCTTCATTGATTTTTATCAAATGCATTCAGTTCTTGACCCAGAGTTTTTAACTGATGCTTTGGAACTAATACTGACTAGCAATTTTTTCACCTTTAACAAAAAATGTTCTTTGCATGTGTGTGGCATGGCGATGGGGTCAGCGATGGCACCCTTCAATGCCATCCTCCTTTTGGGTTGGTGGGAGGAAATGGCCATCTACGACCCCTGCACCAACACATATCTCAATTAGATTCGGTACTGGGGTTGTTTCATTGATGACGTGTTCTGTATCTGGAGTGGAACTGCCACTGAAGCTTTTTGATCCTCACCCTCCTTCACTTTAGAAACTTTTTTTCAGCTGTCATTATTTATTTCCTGCATTCAGCACAAAACCAGCCCCACTTTCTCAGAAAATGATTTTATTCAAGTGAGTTTCACAAGAGGTGTGTAGGTGTGCATGAGTGTGGGGATGCTCAAGTACAAGCTTTATCTTGAATGGGTATGTGTATCAGCTAGATAGACATCTTGCTGAGAGATACTATGCAAACAGAGGAAAAGCTTGACAAAGCATTGTGCCAATATAGCAAGGAAAGAATTCTCAGTTTAAGAAGCACAGGCCATTCCTAAATGACAAACTAGTTTGGAAAACAGCTCAAATGTTTCAATAGAAATTGGGAGTTGGATGCTTTCAGTGCATGAAGCTGGCAGATTTTCTACAATAATACCACCAGCTGTTTTTTGGGGGGAGCGTAAGATACTAAATCCATGGGCAGATGTTTCACCCTCTGCCAGTTTCCAACCCCTTAACTCTGTCTGGCTCCATTTTAAATATTAAATTATCTCCACTTCCATTCCACCCTCACCATATCCAACCATGTCTGGCCCTGTTTTTTTTTTGGTTTGTTTGTTTTTTTTTTGTTTAATTAATGAATATTCTCTCATTCTACACAGTACATTATAAGCCATACACTGTTAAAGATATCTGCTTCTTTATGATCAGTCTTTGTGTATATCTTCATATGTGATGTAGTTTAAAATCTACACTGTATTGCTATATGATAATTACATGCAAAAATAATATGTCTTGCTTGACATTTTTTTAATGTATCTGATGCAATGAAAGTTGGTAATATATCTTAGCTGACTTATGTTAGAAATTTATTTCCCTGAGTACATTATTGTTTTGTTTTTAGTCTGCCTTACACTGCATCCTGTCTTCATTTCCCTGTCAACTAGTAACAATTCAGAAACAGTGAGGTTTAAGATCAGCTGTTTTAATTTTTATTTAAACATATGAAAAAAGATACATTCTCCTTAGAGATGTGCTAGTGGTTGTTGTTCTTCTTTAGCATTTACATTCATTCACTCATGATCCGGCATATTTACCCTCATCATAAGATCACTATTCAGTTTACTTAGTTTTAAATAATATTTATCTGACACTGTAAATGTTCTTCAAGAGAGTCCAGGAAGTTCCTGCTTCTAGCTGAAGCCCAATCTACATCTAGCATGTTGATGTCTCCCACCAGCAGCACCTCCTCCTCTTTACTGCCATCTTGCTAATGCTTCCACCAGTACCTAATTCCTAACCTGTCTAAACATGGTGTAGCCTGGGACTGCCAGGTCCCAACCATTATTACATGTGGCACAAGTTTCTGTGATGTCTGCTGGATCCGGATCAGTGACTGCCACAATTGCCTAGAGCACATTCATTTTATTTTTCAGACTCCTGACAATAAGGCAGACCCTTTTCATTCTTTTTCATGATCCCATCTTGGTTTTCCAATTTCTTCTCCATTATTCTTCCCTAGTTTCCTTATTTTTTTCATGCTAAATGAAGGCTTAGTCACCCTTCCCTCACTGGTCTTTTCCTCTCACATAATTTGAACTTCAATCTTACTGTTAACCACACTGCTGCTACTAGGCCCCTGTTCAGGGGGAGCCCTAGCTAGATTCCATACCCATTCCCCCTTCTCAGTAGTTCATCTAGCCTCTGTCTCCTCCACAGTCAATTTAACTGTCCAATGTAGACATCAAAGTTCTGCCCCATAGCACTGGTCTCCTCTCTCCTTTGATGAAGGCTATCACCATTAAACAGCCTCCTGTCCCAGAAGCCTGCACAGAGGAAGCACACCTTGTACTATGAGGAGGTGAGAAGAGGGCTGTGTCTGTCTCCATATGGGCCCCTGCAGCACTGATAATTCAGGTAAGGGGGCTTGGCAGTATGGGTGGTTGATGCCACATTGGAGGGCCCACTAGATGCCAGGGATTACATAAGTGACATGGGAGGGACAGAAATTGCATGGTGGGAGGATTCCACAGGACAGCAGGGAATATTTTGGTTTGTTTTTTGCAATGCAACTTACATTCTAATCACAGTTATCAAATACACAGGACAGGGTGTTATCTTTGTTACATGGCCAGGGATTGGAGACTGGTGGGGGGGCCACTGCACACCAGGGAATATTTTTCACATGACGGGGCCAGGAGTCAGGTACAGGGAGGATCCACTGGATGCCAGGCTGTCAGAGAGTGCAAAAGGACACTAGGCAGCAGGGATACATTATGCCAAGTGTGGTCTGGCAATTGGAGGGAGAGGAGACCAATGGGTAATGGTATGATTTTATTATGGTGGCCCGGCGATTGGGATGTGAGGAACCACTAAGCACCAGGGATATTTTTAGAAAAAGTTGGGCAGTGAAGAGAGGATGTTGAGGGATGACTAGGTACCTGGGAATTATTTAGAAACAGTTAGGATGGTGATTGGAGGATGTGGGTGGACCAGTAGGTACCAAGGAATTTTTTGGAAACAAGATGGCGATTGAAATGTGTGGAGGGACCTGTAGGAAACAAGGAAAGTATTTGAAAACAGTTGGGACAGTGATTGGAGGGTGTGAGTGGACCACTAAACACCAAGGAATTATTTGGAAACTGTCAGCATGGTGATTGAAGGGTGTGGGGGGACCACTATGCACCAGGGAATTATTTGGAAACAGTCAGGATGATGATCAGAGGGTGGGGGTGCCACTGTTCACTAGGGGCATCTCTTTCTTGCAGGGGATTGGGCAATTGGGGTGGGGGTGGCACTGTGCAAACCTGCCACCAATTCCCTAGCAAATTAGCCCATAATGGGCATACAAATGGCCTCTTAGTGCCTTGCATGCCCAAAGGGCTCATTTGCACGGGTTCCTCTGACTATCATGACTAGTGGTCTAGTGCTATCAGATCTGGTGGTGCTCTTCCCTTCACAGCAGGGAGTCCATGTCAGGACAGTGCTACTTGACTTAGCACTGTGCTGACATGTTCCTTTAATTGGTTGGATAGCGCCAGTGCGCTATCTGACTTAATATAGAATTCTCAGGCTCCTGGGCAATGGCAAAGTGCAGAGAAAAACCTTGCACTCTACTTCACCCATTTTTGCAGATCAGGCCCCAGGGCTCTTATTGCAGCTAGGGTTGGACTAGGGTACAGGGGCCCCCTGGAAAGTTAATGCAGGAGTCCACTGATAAATCATCAGGGGAGGGCTAAGGGTGCCATAATCATGTCAGTATTCTACTTAAATGTTGCAGACACACTAGCTCTGTGTTTGCATATTACATTTATTTATTTATTTGAATGTTGGTAACTGGGTAGGCCCACTGAGACCATGCAGTCCCTTTTTCAGTGACGGCCTGGGGAACACATACAAACAATGTACAACTGATAAATACATCGGGTATAACAAAGTGCCAGGGTTAAAACAGAATAACATGGCAATACAGAGACTACTACAGCTAAATACAACCATAAGAAGTGCAGCAGGTAACATAAATGGAGTATATACAGATTAATATCCTGAAATGTACAAGTTTACAGGACTGGAGATGAACATATTTACAGACAAACAAAGTAGCTTCAGGAAAATTATACTCTTAGCAGAAAAGTGGTACAGTGTGATCATAATAGCATCAGAAAAATCATACTCTTAGCAGAAAAGTAGTACAGTATGATCATAATAGCATCAGAAAAATCATACTCATCAGAAAAGTAGTACAGTGTGATAGGTATTAACGAAAGCAAGAACAATTTGGGGGTTTAAGGAGGAGACAGTTTTCTTTTTTCTAAAGTTACAGGGTAGAGCAGGAGAGTACAGTAGATGGGAAGGAGTTCCAGGCTGAAGTTGCAGAGTAGGCAAATGAGTACTTACCTCCAAGATGTAGTGGTTTCTGAATAGCTAATAACAGAAGGGAAGTATACCTGCGTGGGTGAGCACTTGTTTTGCGGTATAAGATACCCCTTAGAGAAGGGGGATTGAAGAGATTCACTACCTTGAACACAAAGCATAGTGTGAGATATTGAAGCCTAAAGCCATTATCTGGCCAATTTAGAGAAGCCAGGATGTCACAGTGGTGTCTTCTAGAGACAGCCCCCAAGGCAAAATGCCCAATCCTATAGTACAATTGTCACAGCTGGGAAAAGAAGGATGGTTGAGTGTATAGCAGGAGTGGAGCACCATAGAATAACATAGGGAGGAGGGCTGTGGAAGCAATATTTTGACAGGTTACTGGTGATGCATTTTCCAAAAAATATAACAACAAGGGGCGAATTCCAAAGTGGTTGTCACTTAAATTAAAAAAATTATTAAAAGCCAAGGAAAGGTTATATAAAATATAAGTTAAATCTCTCTCTGGAGAAAGAGTTAAAATATAAACAATGTAATAAAAAATGGAAATGGGAAATAAAAAAAGCTAAGGCTAAAGTTGAGCTGGATTTGGCAAAATGTAACAAGAATAATTCTAATCAATTTTGTAATTATGTTGGGAGTATCAGGAAGGATTAAAATCAAATAACAGGAATCAAGGATGGTGATGTAATTCTTACATATGAAGGGGGCATAACTAAGAAATGTAATGACTATTTTTTGAGTATGTACCAGAACAAAGAAGACTACCAACCTGTTAGGTCTTGTAAAATACAGCATGAGAGTCAAAAAAAGTTGTTTAGTACTGAAAAACAAGTGTCTGATAGTCTGGGTAAATATAATGGTCAGAATATTCAAAGTAGTTGTGCATGGTGCAACTGAGTTGCGTCGGCGCAAATGCAGACTTGTGCCAAGGAGAGATATTCAGTGGGAGTCATTGCACAGTGCAAATCCCAGTGCGCCAATGTACAACTATAATGAATCCAGGTGCAAGTGCTGGGGGCATGCCCATGAATATCTGGTGCAGTGTGATATTTAATTGTGGAACCATGGCACAAGTGTGGAGCAAAACCGAGATGTGCTGAGCAGACTTCAGCTTATAAATACAGGGTGCAAGCACACAGACTGCACTTGTGCCAGGTGAAAGGGAGAGTGAAAGAGTGATCAGACAAACAAAGAAGGAAGGACAGACAGACAGAAAGGCAGACTGAGAGAGACAGAACAAGTGAGAGACAGACAAACAGACAGAGGCAGCCACAGAGGGAGAGGGACAGAGGTGGCAGTGGAAAGGGAGACAGAGGCAGAGAGCATGAGAGGGACAGGCAGGCACAGTGCCAGGCAGTGCACCTGGGTGGCACACAGCCTGCAGCAGCCAACTGCCCAGGGGGATACAGGACATCAGGGGCCATGTATAGTTTGCCCTTCCTGATGGAGGCCGTAATGAGGTGTGTGAGGGGGCAGGAGGAACAGCAATGTGGCCGAGGAAGGGTCCATTGACTGTATGCCTGGAACAGGTGGTACCATGCCCGCAACACCTTTGAGAACTACTCCAATATGGAGATTAAGGGATGGTATTGCCTAAAGAGGGCCATTATGAGGCAGATCTGTGAGCTGTGCAGTGAGGAGATGAAGGCGCCCACAAGATGGAGCCACGCAATGTCTGTGGAGACCAAAGTGACAGATCTCATGTGCCTGCTTGCCATAGGCACCTTCCAGAGACCAACAGAGGACACCACAGGCATAACACAATCGGCCACAACATGGCTCCTCACACGGTTCCTCAATGCTCTGCTGCCAAATGCTTTGGAATACGTACATTTCCACAGCTCACAGGCGGAGTGTACAGCAACAATGCAGGATTTCCACAGGGTAGCATGTATGCCTAGCATGCTGGGGGCCATTGACAGCACCCATGTGGGCATCCACATGCCACCTGGCCCTGAGGGTATGGCCTACATCAATAGGAAGGGTTTCCCAAGCGTCAACTGCCAGGTGGTGTGCGATGCCAAGGGGCACATCACCAGTGTCTGTGCCACACACCCTGAGAGTGCACATGATGCATTCATCTGGCACAGTTCTGTGCTGTGCCACAGGTTTGAGTGTGGAAATATCCCCACAGGCCACCTAGTGGGTGAGTATGGGATGGGCAAGGGGTGATGGACAGAGCAGGCCATGGGATGGGAGGGCAGGGTGGGCATGCTGGCGAGGGTGCCAGGTACAGACAAGGGACACAGCAAAGGATGTTAGTGGGCTAACCATGTCATTATCCACACAGGAGACAGTGCCTATCCGCTGAGACCCTGGCTGCTCACC
Organism: Neoceratodus forsteri; assembly: GCA_016271365.2. Lineage (NCBI taxonomy): Eukaryota > Metazoa > Chordata > Ceratodontiformes > Ceratodontidae > Neoceratodus > Neoceratodus forsteri. Next base: position 454,937,152 of record CM028137.1, read on the forward strand.
CCCTATCAGTGCCCGGCATCCCCAGCAGAGGAACACTACAACGAGGCACACTCCATCATGCACAACATCATTGAGCATGTATTCAGCATGCTGAAGGCACATTTCTGTTGCCTAGACAGGTCTGGCAGTGCCCTACAGTACATTCCATAGAAAGCCTGTGGCCTATTCCTGGCCTGCTGCATACTGCACAACATGGCCATTGACCGTGGGATAGCTGTCGAGGCTGATGAGGGTGACAGTAGTGGGGATGCCGCAGGCAATGGGCTCGAGGGTGGTGGACAGCCCCACCCCAGGTGGAAGGATCCCTGGCTGCAACGTATGGCATGCCAGCAGCGTGACACCAATGCACAGTAGCACTATAGTGCACTCAGGTAGGTGGCGCAAAACCCATACAAGAGCCACACACACAGGTACAGCACACAGCCAGGGGCATGCATGGCACTGGGCATGCACACACAGAGGCGTGGTGCAGGGGAAGGGGAGTCAGTGGCACACAACTACACACAACTGCACACAGCACAATACAGCAACACACACATCCACCCATTCACCCACACTCACAGGCACTGGCATGTGGCAGGGATAAGATGCATTGCACTGGTGCACAGGTGCAACCAATGCTGTACTGCTCTCATCACGCCCATGCCACATGGTCCAGTGGCTGGGCAGGCACGCACATAGGCAGCATGTGGTGCAACACACAGAAGCAAGTCCAGTGGTATGCACACACGCACACACGCACACACACACCACCCATGCATGCACAGGGCAGCAGCTGCAGACAGTGGTCAGGGCTGCATGCACATCAGGGCCACCAAGTGGAACCATGGCCACCACGGCCATGGGGGGGTGGCTGCACTGGGGTCGATCGGCAGCCACAGGCTGCTCATTGACCACAGGTTTTTTTTGCATCAGCTCCCCAGGGGTTGAATTGCGAGACCGGGACCGGGACCATGCAGGGGTGCATAGGCGCCCAAACAGGCCTGCCCAGGCATGCCTAGGATGCCAACAGCAGAGCCTGGCATCGACAGTGAGGGTGTCTCCCAACGCCAGATTCGTGGGGTGGACAGTGCACTGCATAGGGTTCTTGGTGGCCGGCCACACCCTGTGGCAGCCAGCAGTAGAAGGCCATCCATGATTGCATTGGCAATGCGATCCTGGAATGCAGCCATGGCCTGCTTCATGCACTGTATCACTGCCAGGAGCTGCTCAGTGCCCCTTTCATGCTGCTTGGTCACCTGGCATACCTCTGCATGTAGTCCATGCACCCTGGCGGCAAGCAGCACCTGTTGCTCCATGGAGGCCCGCAGCAAATGGGTATGCTCTGCCAATGGGTTGGCTTCCTGGGGTTCCAGGGCGGGATGCTGACCATCCTGTGGTGACCGACCATGCTGCACAGACCCCCTCTCAGGTGGACACTGCACAGTGGGGTCCTCATGGGACATGTCCCTAGCTGACACCCTAGCAGCAGACCCTGTATCTGGCTGGCTTGTGGCACATGTTGCCATTGCCCATCCAGCAGCTGACCACTGCCCAGCACCTGCACAGGTGCACCACCACCACATGGCACAGCTGTGGCAGTGCACACAGCTGCACCTGCAGTGGCGGAAGGCAGATGTTCTTCCACTGTCAGGTTGCTGGGCGAACTGCCTGTGTTGGTGTCTGGTATGGGCGTCTCCCCTTCAACACTGCCCACGCTGTCCAGGATTAAGGTGAGGCCATCATCGGCATTGGACCCAGCCCCAATCTGTGTCTCCATGCAGAGGGCACTGAGACTGGCATCCTGGAGAAACACATGCAGGGTCTCATCTGACCCCAAGCCCAGAACATCTGACTGGACAGTGATGGTGTGCTGCAGCCCATTGAGGTGGATGGCTGGTTATCTGGGGCTGGTCCTGCCTCCACGGCTCCTGCCGGTGCACCATCCTCTGCACGCAGGCATGCTGGTGCTGAAAGAGAAAGCAGGTGTGTCAATATCAGTGATGCAATGCCCATAAATGCCCCTCCAAACACAGCCACTGCATGCTGTGCATGGCCAACATACCTACCATGCAGTGATGGACTGCCACCTGTCTGGAATTCTCCACCTGGCACACCCCCCATGGTGCTGCAGTACATGGTGGCTGCCACCAACTCCTCCTGTGCAGTGAGCTGTGGTGCATCTGCTGGCCCGTCTACGGTGGCATTCCAGGCAGCCACCTTCTCCATAATGCACTGCTTGTCTGTGCCCACCTTCTTGCAGCACTCCTGCACTGACCACTGGTGGCTGCCCTGCTGGTTCACTCATGCCGCCCCTCCTCCCAGGCCCCAGCCATGGCCTGTGGTGTGCCCATGGCACCACTTAACAGTGGCTCCCTGTCAAGGTAGGCCTTGAACAGGGCCTCTGCTTCTGCCTTCATGAAGTTGGGCCTGTGCTTGTGAGCAGGCCCATGCTCTGCTCCCTCCTCCCGTTCTGACATGTCGCTTCCTATGGACATGGACAGAACAGTGTGTCAGTGGCAGTGGCACCCTATTCTGTCCCCCCTGCTGTGCCGGCTGGGCTCAGTGTGCTCCAGCAGCATGCACAACTGACCTCAAAAGGATGCAATAGAGGTCCATGGCCTGTGCCGAACCGTGGCACTTTTATAGCGCATTGCATGCAAATGAGCTTTGGTGCAATGGTAATGACATGCTAATTCCCCCAGTGTGCCACTCATTGGCTGATGAGCTCATTTGCATGTAGTAGCTGAATATTGCATATTTGCTCCATGCACAATGAGATTGCTCTGGAGCAAGTCACGGTGCAATGCGCACGCATGCGCGGTCTGCAGGACCACAGTGCGCATGCACTGGATGGTGTACTGTCACCTATTGTGTGTTGTGTGCCCACTGAGCAATAGAGACCATGGTGCACAGTGCACCATGCCTGCTATTGCGCACATGCGCACTGTGCGGCAGCCGACCTCTGACCCATGCTCTGACCTCTGTCATTGGGTGACCCAAGCACCTGTGACCCCGCCTAGCCACACCCATGCCACGCATCATCGAGACTGTGTGATGAGGGACCACAGCACATGTCCCTTTGGCCCGTGCATCTGGCGCAAGCAGTGGCCATGTGCACCTGCCACCACCATTTTGCTCCGCAGGTCTCACCTGAGACATGGCGAAGCAGCGAACTGGATGAGTGGCCAACTGGATGCAGGTCGAGCTTGCCAACCTCATGGCTTGCGTCCATCCCTATGTGACCCAGCTGTTTGGGCAGGCACCACTACAGCAGCCCTGGGTGGCTGTGTGGCAGGCAATTGCTACCTCACTGAGGCAGTGCACATGGGTGGCCAGGACAGGGGAGCAGTGTCGCCACCATTATGGGGACCTGGTGCAGAGAGACCCAGATTGCCTCAGGAGGCTGGAGGCATGCGTCAGGTGTGGAGCTGTGCCACAGCCAGGTGAGTAGGCCCGTCATGCATGTGTTCCCTGGTGCTGTCCTGTGGTGATAGCTAGGCTGCCTGGCATGTCCTGCAGGGCGATTCACTACCATCATATGCATTGTGGGGTAGTATTGCCCTCTGCCCCTTGCATTGTGATGCCACTGTGTGGGATGTGTCTGGCAGGGGCTCACCCTGTGCACAGGGGTGGGGGTGGTGGGCAGCTGCTGTGGTTGGTTACTGATGTGTACCTGTTTCTGTTCCATTCCCAGGACCTGAAGACCGAAGGTGGGCAGCACTGGTGGAATGCCAGGTCACAGCAGCCCAGGGTGAGGTGGCTCCGGCACCAGTGGGGCCACAGAGGGCAGGTAGACACTGACATCATCCTGTGCACCAACACTGGGGGTGGCGGGGGTGTGGCTGCAGGCATGGCCACCTGTGCCATGTGCTGTGTCAGCTATGTGTGTTACACTGTGTGTGGTGCCCGCCACTGTAGCGCTTCCTTTGGACACGTGTGCTGGATGCTGGTGGGGTGGGTGTGTGTCCGTCTGCCACTGATGTTGCTGGGGTGCTGCCAGAGCACTGTGCCATGTGACTGCCACAGCACAGTCAGATGGCCACTGTGCAGCGGGGACCACCACTGTGTGCTGCTGTGGTATGCCCTCCGAGAGCATGTGTTCCTGCTACTCAGTGCTTGCTGTGGATTGGCATGGTATCTTGGGTCATTGCACTGATCACCTGTCCTGTCCTGTGTCCTAGGTGTCCGGTGGTGAAGGAGGCCCCTGTACCGCCAGCTCCTGAGACAGTTAATTCTGATCACGTCAACCATGATGGAGGCAGTGATGCAGGTCTGTCGCATGATTTTGGCACACAAACAGCAGCGACATGTGCAGGGGGTGACAGGGCATGGCCGCCTCTAGTTGGCCCCTGAGTTCCCCTGTTTCCCAAACCATACCTCCCCCTCCAGTCCCTCTTCCCACTGTACAGTCCCTGTTCCCTACCCCCTCGCCTCACATTCCTACCCTCCCCCACACCCTCCTCATGTATATAGTTGTGTTGCTCAATATATTACTTTTGACTTACCTGCCTGCGTCTGTGTCTGCTTTGCAGGTGGCGTGTGTAGCCATGATGCGGTGGCCCAGTGCTTGTCTGTGTGATGTGCATGTGTTGGGATGCATGTTGTGCTTCTGTGGATCAACTGTCAGGGTTCCGTTGTGGGTGTGCATGCTTGGCTATGTGGTCCTGGGTGTGGCCTACCCTGGTCTGGATGTGTGGTGGGGCATGGCCTGCAGCCTGCGGGGGCCCCCTTGGTGGCCCTCCTTTCACCATCGGCATGCCCTGTTGCCTACTGTCTGTGCCACTGTTGTGTTCTGGGGTAGGGGTCTGGGTGCCTGTGTGTGCCTTGCTGTGCCCAGCTGGTTGTGGCCTCCTGTGGCTTGTCACTCTGCTTCCCTGGCTGTGTCTCTGGGTCCCCTCTCTGTGCAGTGTCCCCCTCTGTATCTCTTTTTCTCTACTCCCACAGTTGCCCTGGTACTTCTCTGTCTGCCCATGGTGCACCTGTGGCTCTGGTTGCACCATGGCACATCCACGGTTGTGCCATGGTGCAACTATACCATATTCATATGGGTTGCACTGTCACAGTGCGGCCAGTGCAACCTCTGAATATGGCTCCTGTTGTGCCACAGTGCATCAGATTTGCACTGTGCCGGACTGTGCCAGTCTTTGGCACATTTCTGAATATCTGGGCCACTATATATAAATCAGGTGGACCAGATGGTATATATCCCTACATACTGAAATATTTGGCAGAGGAATTGTGTTGCCCCTGGCCCTTTTGTTTAATATATCTCTAATAAGGGGTCAGGTTGTAAAAGAATGGAAACAGGCATACATCACCCCAAAACATAAAAAAGGGGATAGGACTCGAGTCGAAAATTACTGACCGATTAGTAAAACTTCAGTTGTTGGAAAGATTATGGAGCATTTCATTAAGGATTACCTGGAGGAAAATCTTTGGAATTTTGGTCTATGTGATATCACACAACATGGTTTTGTACAAGGAAGATCTTGTGTTAGTAACCTTTCAGATTTTTTCAAGACTATTAGTCAGGCACTAGATCATGGTCTACCAGTTGATGTTATTTATTTAGACTTCTCCAGGACCTTTGATTCTATGTCACATCAGATATTGCTAGAAACCTTAGTTTTCCTGGACATAGACTTCGGTATTACTGCCTGGGTGGATTCATGGTTGAAGGACAGAGTACAGAGAGTCTCTGTAAGGGGTATATGCTCAGACTGGGATTTGATGATGTGTGGTGTACCACAGGGGTCAGTCCTAGTCTCCCTTTTGTTCACCACTTTTGTATCTGATATGCAAACTTCTGATGGAATGTGGTTGTGGAAGTACGCAGATGATACCAAGATAGGGGCGATAGTTAACAATGAAAGGGCATTAAGTATACTTCAAAATCAACTGAAAGAACTAGATTTGTGAGCAGGGAAGCAAAAGCTAAATTTCAGTGTGGACAAGTGTAGGGTTATGCATTTTGGTTTTAATAATTGTACAGCTCAGGGGGCATAGTTTGGCCACCGAGAAGATGGCACCTTAATTCTTTCGCTCACTCTGAGTCTGGTGGCAATGCTTGGTCGGCTGCCCTGATCCCAGGGCGTCATCAGTCCCCAGTTACTGTATATGATCGGGTAACTCTCCCCCAACTGACTGATGTGATCAGTTTGTGGATCCGACACATTTTCTGAGTGCTAGACGCGCTGGGTGTCTGCGTGTCGCTCCGTGCGTTTAGGCCATGTAGGCCCTTTGCCTGCGCCGGAACACGTGCAGCTCAATTCAAGATCTACAACTACCAGCCAACACACTTACTCACCACCTGCCCTGAGTTAATAATAATTCATGCTAGTACTGCAATGGCCTTTCCGGGGATATTTGCCTCACCACCGCTTACTATCTTGGTCTCCTCACAGCCAGTCTCAGTAGGGGATTCCCTACAGTATATAACCCACATGCTGGAGGCCCTCCTATTGTGGGTAGATGATATTAACCCTACCCTGGCTGGAACAACAGCAGTTATAAGGCAGCTACAAGACAGGATGAATGTAGCAGAACAGAGGGCCGAAACCTTGGCACACCAACAGAGCTAGCTCTGGCAGCAGATGCAGATGCGCGAGGAGAGGTTAGTGGCCCTATGGGACCGGGCCAAGGACCAGCAAAACAGAGGGCACTGAAACAACCTCTGTATTATCAGCATCCTCAAAGGTTCAAAGGGGCAGTGTATGGAGAGATTCCTTAATGAAACCATCCTCATCATGTTGGGAGAACAGTGGAGGGGGCTAATTGAAGTTGAGAGGGCCCACCGTCTGACTGAGCAGAGGGAGAGACCTCAGCAGGTATCAAGGCCTATTGTGGCATATCTGTTCCGCTACTTCACCAAAGAAAAAATCTTGAGAGTGGCAAGGGACCTGGGTGAGATTCAGTGGCAGGGAGCACATATCTCTTTTTATAGGGACATTACCCAGGAGACCGCTACCAAGTGCAAAGCTTTTGTTCCCTTAAAGAAGTTTTTGCACACTCACAACTTTCGTTATATGTTCAAAGGCCTTACCATGTTGCAGGTCTCTAAGAAAAGCAGGAAGATTGTAGCAAACCATCCAGGAGAAGTAGAGAGGTGGATCTGTAAATTCTGGCCTGCTCTTCCCTCTCCAACTACATCCCCCAGGAGGCTCTGGGATCCATATAAGGTGATGCCCCCCTCCGGAAACCTAAGCTCATGGTTGAAGATTCCGAGAGAGTGCTTTTCAGGTGGACCAGTTCCATTGCAGAATGGTTCCCCCAGTTCAAGAGGCATAACCCGTGCTACTTCCTCTGTCCAGACTATGTCTGCTCCAGCATTGCTCCCCAAAAACTTATCTCTGGCCCCCCAAAGCTCAGGCCCAGCTCACCACCAAAGACAGCATTCTAGAAGTGGCCAGCACCTCTCACCGGACCAGCGCTCGACAGCACCGCCAGCCAAAATCCCAAGAGATGATCCCTTTCCAGACTCTGCCTGCTACCGGCCACTAACACCTGAGATGGACACTATGGACACAGAGCAGCTGCTAGATTGGGCAGATATCCCTGAGTCATCTCTGGTGGAAGCAGTGGATCTATCCATGCCGATCAAACCTAATTTACTGTCTTATGCTGCAGCCTTAAAATCCAGCTCTGCCAGTTTGGCTTAGGGCCCCACTGAGACCCCCGCATCCAGTGATGGACATACAGTGGCTCCCACACCTAGTGATGGACATACAGGCTGATTTTTGAATTGTTTCATTGAGACTTTTCTCTTTGTTGTTTAGCCAGACTTATAGCCCTGCCATTGATTTAATTGCCCTGTTATGGCCATGATTTGGTGGTCCCTTCATAGCCCTCCCAGGCTGTAATCTGGGGACCACTGTGTGGTCCTTACACGGGGCCAGTGTCTGCTGCTTATGCTAACCCCCCCAACTATGTACTCCTGGGGGTCGCCTGGCCAAGGTGGGGGTAAGTGTCATGAGGAATTGGGATTCTATCCGTTTTGTACACTTTGATATGTGGGATTTCTTGTCCCCCCTAAGTCCAGTGCAACTATCTTGACAGGGTTTGCCCACCGTTTACTGTGGGGCACTATTGGGGGTTATCCAGCCTCTTAAACCAGGTACCCGTGGCACTGGCAGGAGATCAGACCAACCCTCCTGCTCAGAGTACCTCACTTGCCCTGGTTGGCTTTTAGAAAGGAAGCGCTCTGAGTTACTGCCCATGCTTGTATCCTGCTGAGCACTCAAACAGGCATAATGTGAATGATAGCAAGTTATGTATCTTTATCAGGCCTATACAGCATACTTTGTAAGCCCAGCTGGGCTTAAGTATATGGTTGGGGGATTGCCCATACTCCCCCTCTTCACCACCTTACCTATGTCCCTTCCTTTCCTATTCCCCTACCCCTCTGCCCTTCCCCCCTTCCCTATTTCTACCCCTCCCCAGTATCATGATACTTGACTGTGGGGAACCCATCAGACGAGGAGGAGTTTAAATCCAATGGATTGCTGTTTACTCCCCCCATCACTGGGTGCTAGAGCTAGAGTAGCCGAGGGAACCCGTGATTCAGTACCCTCTTTCACCTCGAGCTCTCCACCCTTAGCGTGTTCACACTTGTAAGTTTACTGGTATAGACCTCATGCAGGTGGTTTGCTGTTCCGTGTAGGCTGCACTGACCGAGTTCAGTTAATGTTATTGTTTGTTACATTGATATTCTTGTGTCTTGATACTTGCACTACATTTTTCTTGTTCTCTTTCTTTCAGGCTTACAATAATACCTTGTTATTTAGTTAAAACTTTTGTATTGCATCTCTGAAGCTACAGCTCAATTTAGTGTGCTTACACCTTCCCAAGTACATAGCAGCAGTCTGCCTCCTGTGGTGATAAGCATCTTGGGTCCAGATATACCGCTCCTCCATCTCTTGTACCTGCACACATGTGAGTAAGTACCTTTAACTTACTTTAGTAAAACAGAGTCATGGCCACCCCTCATGTAAAGCATTGCCACTGGTGTCATGGAATGTCAAAGGGCTTAACCATCTCATCAGACACACTAAGGTGCTGCAGTACCTACATACTCTGCATACAGATATAGTGCTCCTACAGGAGACTCATCTCTTCAGTAAGTCTGTTCCTTGGTTGAAGAAGTCGTGGGTTGGGGCTGTCCAGGCAAGCTCTGCCACTTCCAAATCAAGGGGAGTTGCCATACTTATCTGCCATTCTTGCCCTTGGGTAGTTGAGGACATCCGAGCTGACTCACAAGGTCGGTGGGTGATCATCAGGCTCTCCTCCCTGGGAGGCAAGTTGCTTGTCAATAATGTATATGCCCCAAAAATATAGATCATGCTGATTTTTTCCCTAGTCTTATATAGGCCATGTCCTATGTGTCCTCACCCAACCCTCACATTCCCATACTGATTGGAAGGGACTTCAACTTAGTACATGACGTTTTCTTTGATAAATCTAAACCCACCCCCCCAGTTATACCCCAACACACACATGGCTTTGCAGGAGATGAATGAGGAATGGGGTTTAGTCGACGTGTGGAGGAAAGACCGTCCCATGGGGCATGATTACACTTACTACTTCCCCACTCATGCCACACATAGTTGCATAGATTTTTGGTTAGCCAATGGGGCAGCGGCTAGTGGGATATCCAATGACACAATTGGCAATATTCTAATTTCCGATCATGCCCCAGTTATGATGATGTATATCCCCCCTATGCAACAGCTCACCAGTACCCACTGGAGGTGTAGCCTGCTATTGCTCCATGACCCAGACATCTGTCAAATGGTAACAAAGGCAGCCAGGGATTATTTCCTTATAAACGTTGACTGTGGTGTATCTTCAGGCACAGTGTGGGAAGCCTTTAAGGCAGCCTTCCGGGGACACATCATTGCATTTGCTGCAAAGAAGAGTAAGACCCTCAAGATGACCCTCGACCTATTACAGGCGGAACTCACGAAGCTAGAGACTTAGTTCAAAGCATCCCCTGCTGCTTCTAGAGATAGTTCCCTGACCCAGAGAATAGCTGGGCTAAAGTATCAAATTAACTCCATGTTGCATCAGAAGGCAAAATGGCTTCTGCTGAGAACCAAACACACCTATTGTGAGAGTGGGGAGAAGGAGGACATGCTACTAGTTTATCAGCTATGGAAGCAGCAGACCTCCTCACATATACGTGCTCTCCAGACCTCTGCAAGGAAGGTGACTGTGGACCCCATGAGCATTAACAATACCATGCAGCAGTATTATTAGTCATATGGGCTTCAGCAGTTCTGCCAGCAGTTTGCAGTGCCTGGCCTTTCACCAGCCCAAGCAGATCTTCAAGATGCACTGATCTCAGGTGAGGAACTGTGTCTGGCCCTCTCACACATGGCCAAGGGGAAGGTGCCCGGGTCAGACCGGATGATGGTTGAACTTTATCAAGTGCTCAGTCAGGAGATTGCCCGCCCGATACTTTTAGCCTTGCAAGATGCCCATTCCTCGAGGGTTCTCCCTTCTTCTATGAGAGAAGCATTAATAACTCTTCTCCCTTAAAAGTCTAATGACCCATTAGACTGTGCCAATTTTCATCCCATTTCCCTTTTATCTGTTGACACTAAAATCATAGCTAAGATTCTGGCCACCAGGATGCTGAGTGTCTTACCATCTATAATTCACCCGGCATAAGTGGGGTTTATGCAAGGAAAGTCTGGGTCCGACAACACCAGACTGTTACTTAATCTGAAATGGCTGGCAAGCCATGCCAAAAGTCCCATGGCTGCACTAGCCATAGACTTCACTAAAGCGTTCGACTCAGTAGAGTGGGACTACTTGCATGAGGTCCTCCATTTGTACCGCTTTGGCCCTCAGTTTCAGCAGTGGATAGCAACATTGTACAGCTCTCTGATGGCCAGAATCTTAATTAATGCTAATATTTTTTCCCCTTTCTCCTTATATAGAGGTACCCATCAGGGATGTCCTCTATCCCCACTCTTGTTCTTGGTAGCTTTGGACCCCTGCTGTGTACCTTTATCGTATCCAGAGGATTATCTGGTATCTCTGCATCAGGTAACACTTACTTGGTAGCGACATAAGCAGACAATCTCCTACTTACCTTGTCCCATCCACAGCACTCCCTACCTGCTGTCCTATTGATTCCAGGACTTCACCTGTCTATCCGGTTTGCAAGTGAACTAAAGAAAGACCACTCTTACTCCGCTCAACCCGGCTTGTACGAAGGATTGCCTTCAAGGTACCTAACTAGCTTGGGCTACACAGGGTTTGTCTTACCTGGGGGTGTACATTCTCAATAGATGGGTTGACCTTGAATCTGCCAATTTCTCTCCTCTTCTAACCCAGTTGTTTGCTGAAGTGGAGTGTTGGTGTAAGCTGCACATTTCTCTCCCAGGTAAGGTGGCTGCTGTTCATATGCTTCTCCTCCCCAGAGTCACCTACTTGTTTAATAACCTCCCCCGTGTCTCTCTCCCAAGTTTTTCACTTCTCTCGAAAAGATTATATCCCACCTTCTGTGGGAGGGGTGGGCCCCCAGGTGGAGGAAGAACAAACTGTGAGAACACTGGACTGGGGGGGGGGGGGACTTGGTGTCCCCTGGCTCCAAGGATACCACCATGCATGTGTGGCTGTGCATGCCACAAGGTGGTTTATTCTGACACCCACCTACCCCCAACATGGGTCTGCTTAGAAACCAGCCTAGTGGGTACCACTCCCCTTAGGTCATTGCTAGACACTGGTGGCCCTGCTAACAAGGATCTCTCACCTACCATGTATGAGACTAGACATGCTTAATGCTGTATTATGCCTCTGTCCCACATCCACTGGGAGTCCTGGGCCCCTCCTTTGTGCTATGCTAAGCTTTGGCAGAACAACTTCGTAACTGTGGGGAAGGCCTCTACATTGGCCCTCCTGGGAGTCACATGGCCTTATATACATACAGGATCTACTCATGCCAGATTCCAGTAAGCTACTATCCTTTGAGCAGTTAAGGGAGAAATGTAACCTTCCTAGTAAGGATTTCTGGAGATATCTTCAGCTGCGCAGCAAGTTCAGTGGCCTACAAGCGTGACACAACCTGGACAGTAAGTGGCAATGGCTTGACACATTGTACAAATCTTCTTCTGCCTGGGGGTTAATATGGCATTTCTATAACACCTGGCAGGACTCACAACCTGACATCCCTGAAGACTCCTGGTCCCGGTAGCTTTTGGCTGTCCATCTCACTTACCGGGATACTAAAAGCTGATTCTTGCAACTCAAAATCCTCCTACACTGATGTTCTCCATTCAGCTGAGGTACTCCAACTCTTGGACTGTTGGCACTGTCAACAAACCTCTGCTTATCTCCTGCATATTCTGTGGTCGTTTCCCCAGCTGTCTACATTTTGGGCATCCATAGCGCAGACTGTCCTAAAGTATTGAGATCCCCATCACCCTATCGGACACCAAGCTGCTTTTAGGAGACATCTCAGAGCTTGCCTTCCTGTCCAAAGCACACCGAGAGTCGCTGTTGTTAGCCCTGCTTGAAGCCAAGCAGCTACTAATGATACAATGGCAACAGATGGCTTTACCAGCCTTGGCATCCTGACACACTGCAATGGCTCAGTTGGCACTTTTAGAGCGACTATCCTACTCTCACCAGGGCCAACTGGACCAATTTTTTCATAAGTGGGAAGCATATCTTTAGTCGCCCCGTGTAAGACCCCAAGTCCTCCTAGCAATCCACCCTGTTGAGGTACTGACAGCTGAGAGCTTGTTTCCCATATCTTTGTTTAGATTACTGGTTGGGAAAGTGTAAGTCAAAGTTTTATGGTGTTGATTACTGTTGTGATGCCTACCTTTCTTTCTCTTTTTCTTAGCATCAGCAACTAGTTGTAGATTAAAGGTAGCAACGTTTTGTGACATATTTCCTGTCGTGGAGATACTCTGTTACATATGTATGATTGATGATTTATACTGAACTGTTTTGTAAGATTGAGTTTAACAAAATCTAATAAAATCTTATATTATAAAAAAAACAATCCTATAGCTCAGTATAGTTTAATGACAAGGTCATCATTTGTTCAAACAATAAAAAGGATCTTGGGGTTTTAATAACAAACAAGTTAAATTTTGAACTACACAATAGGGAGAGAGTGAAGAAAGTAAACAGATTACTGGGAAATATGCTGTGTAATAAAAAGTGTAGAGCCAGTAAAGTGTTGATACCACTGTACAGGACCCTGGTAAGACCAGTCCTTGAATATGGTTCCCCATTTTCTGCCCCTCAGAGTAAAGGCTGTATCAGACTAGTGGAAAATGTACAAAGACGGTTCACCAAAAAGGTAACCTCTATTAAAAATAGGAATTATAAAGAGACATTAGACAATTTGGGTTTATTCTCTATGAAATACAGAAAGGTAATAGGGGATCTCTGTTTCATCTATAAGGCATATCTGGATGAACTACTCTGGGAATGGCAGGTTTGACAAAGAAACAGCTGTGTGGGAGAGAAACTGGAACTCATAGTCTCCAACTGAAAGGGGAAATGTTTAAGACAACGAAAAGGGGTTCCTGGTTCAGCCAGAGAGTGGTGGTTCTGTGGAATGCATTCCCAGCAGAAGTGATGAATGCACATAGTTTGACATCCTTTAAAAATAGATTGGACAACCATATGGACATTAAAACAAGAGACCTTATCCACTAATTGTGGCAAGTCTGATATGGCTTATGGCTGCTTGATTTGTAAACAACCTATAACCCTATGATAAGGGGGGACAAAGACGGTATAAGAAACCTGGCTTCTGGTTTATGGTTTTGTTTAGCTGGGTTACATGAGACTCTAATGAGAAGGAGGTGACATTTACTTGCAGTACCCAAAATACCCACATTTTATTAGAAAATTAATGATAAATGCTAAGATGTTCAAAGTTTAGAATGTGGTCAGGTGCACAGCAGAGGCATTCCACCTGGAAATACCAATGTATTCAGGTCGGTCAGTCTGCCTCTAATTGCTGCATAGAAGCATACAGTAGAAACACAGACTTTAATGGAAGATAAGGACCGCCTGGCCCACCCAGTCTGCCCATTTCCCTACCTAATGGATAAGCTGCAGATTCTAGTTAACCAACAGCCTACTTCCTCCAACCTCCCAACTATAATTGCCTTATGGCTGTCCCATGCATTCTTGAATTCCCCCACTGTTTCTGACCCCACAACCTCCTCAGGAAGGTGGTTCTATGGGTCCACCTCTCTCTCCGTAAAAAAATATTTCCTCATGTTGCCCCTGAGCTGTCCCTCCTCAGTCTTTAAATTGTGCCCCCTTGTTCTTGCACATCTCTTTTTCTGAAAGATGCTTCCCTCTTGGACTTGGGTATCCCGTGAGGTGGGCGCATGGGGAAGGGTGCCATCTGTAATGGCGACTCTTTCCCGGTGAAATCCCTCATGGTGATGGGAGGGTAGGGCGACCGGATGAGGGGGTGGGTGAACTGAGCGACAGGATGTTGCTATATGTACACACATGGGGGGAGGAGAGAGCACGGCGAGCATGGGCTGGGAGGGGGAGGAGGAGCAGTAGGGGGTGGCACTGCAGTGGATTGCCAAGCTGCGTCATGGCATCGGGGTTTGGCTTGCAGTTGGGGTGGATGAGGTACTGGGTTCAGCGCTGGTGTGATTTTATTGCACCCGGCCCGAACCTTTATTTTTCCATGCTTTCACCCCCCCGACATTCACCCCCTGGAGCTGAGAATCCTTTATTGGGGGGTGCAGTGGGCAAAGACCCCCATGTGGGATGTGTGTGTGTATGTGTGTGTGTGTGGGGGGGCACAGTCCCCCCTGTAGAAAGCATTAAAATATATGTCACTGATGCCATTGTCCTGTGCAATGAGGGTGTCAGAGTGCTGAAAATGTTTTCGGCACTCTGACTGTGCGATAACGGCGATCTCCTTTAGGCTTTCACCATTATCACATAGAACCTTCGTTCAGTATCTCTGACTTTTCACTGTCACCCTCTGCTCACCTTCCCTCCCCTTTATTAATTTAAGCTTCAGTATCCCTACCTTGGTCTTCCTTCACTCCCTGATGTACCTATAAAATATTTTATCCTCCTTCTTAAATGAGTTGGTTATCTCTTCCTCTGTTTGGACCTTCGCTATTCTGACTGCCTTTCTTGCTTCCTTCTGCTTTAACTGATACAGTTCTCTGTCCTGCTCCTTCTGTGATTCCTTATACTTCCTGAATGCTATCTTTTTCTCCCTAACATTCCCCACCACCTCTTTTGAGAAGCACAGTGGTTCTTTACACCATTTTGTTTTCTTTATTTACTTCAGAAAAAGGCTTATTGCCTCTGTAATGGCAGTTCTGATTTTTCTCAATTGTTCTTCCACCCCTTCTTTCTGCCCATTTGCTAGTGCATTCATTAGGTACTCACCCATTTTGTGAAAGTCAGCCCTTCTAAAGTCCAGTATCCTCATTTTTGTATGGCTTGCCTCCACGGTTGTGTTTATCATGAACCACACTGTGTGGTGATCGCTTGTTCCCAGATGGCTACCCACTTCTAAATCTGTGATCCTCTCTCCATTTGAGAGTACCGGGTCCAAGATTACTCCCTCCTGAGTGGGTTCCAACACTAGCTGTCTGAGGCATGACCCCTGTAGGGCACCGAGAATGACCCTGCTCTTGGATGTGGCTGCAGTAAATGTGTTTCAGTTAACATCTGGCATATTCAGGTACCCCATCAACAATATCTCCCCTTTTTCTGCCATTCTGAGAATGCCTTCTATCATTTCCTTGTCCATTTCCTCCCCCTGAGACAGGGATCTGTATACAATCCCTGTGCAGATTGTGGTGCCACTCCCTGTCACCAAGAAGACCCACAGTGCCTTCTCTCCTCCCCATTTACCCTTAGTTCTGTTGCTTTGATCCCTCCCTTATGTAGAGAGCTAATCCTCTTCCTCTTTTAACCTCCTCGGCCCATCTGTAATTGGTATGTTGACATCCCAGTCATGGTTCTTTGTGTACCATGTTTCTGTGACTGCTACAATATCCAGGTGTCCCTCTTCCATCAGGGCCAGTAGCCCAGGAAGCTTGTTATCCAGATTACAGGCATTGATTCTCATTGCCCTCCATTTAATGTTGGCATTATCCTTTTCTGCCCCATCTCTGCCCTTATTGCCTTTGTCTTTTTTCCCATTTACCCCTGTCCTGCCCGCTGTCAAACTCTGTACATTGGTGTTTACCTTACTAACTACCTTATTTTGTTGGGGGAGGCTTGGAATTTCCTGCTTCCTATCAGCATCTTCCCCTCTTGGCTAGTTTAAAAGCTTGCCAATGAAGCATTTAAACCTATCACCTAGGAGCTTAGTTCTCCTCCTGCACAGATGCAGACTATCATGCCAGTACAGACCCACATATCTCCAGGTGTAACCCCAGTCCCCAGTGAAGCCAAAATCATGTGTTCCACACCAGTCTTTCAACTATTCATTGAATTGTATGATGCGGACTACCCTAGCCTCACCCATGCCATAGACAGGCAGCACCTCCAAGAAAGTTACCATGCATGCTACTTGTCTAAGGCCCCTCCCTAACTCCACAAATTCCTCCTGCACTGCACTGATTCCATGCCCAGCTAGGTCATTTGTCCCCAGGTGGACAGTGATGTCTACTTTCCTCTCCCATGATGCTGCTCCTGCAATCCTGAGGATTCGCTTCCTGTCCCTCCAAGCCATGGCACAAGACAAGCATCTTACCTCCCTCTTCCCTCCATTTCCTAGAAGTGCATTCATTGTTTATTGTATACATAGTGCCTGTCAGGCCGTCTGGATTTTTGCAAACACTCTGTTTCAATAGTACTTCAGCCATATCAGTGTGGCTGTACTGATTAAGTGTACTGTTTGGATTTTTGTAATCACTCTTTTCCTTGCTCCCCAGTGATCATATATTGCATTATCTTTTTTATGTATGCACCTTACTGCTATGTAGTTTTGTGCACTGTTGCTTCCCTCTCTCCTCTCCCCTCACCCCAAGATGCATTTGGACATGAGCTGCTACCAGATCAATATGTCTATGCTGATAAACTTTTACAATAAATAAATATACATGTCAAACTATCCTTGTGATAAAACTCACTGCTGTTCATTCTGCTTGTAGTCTATGAGGAGTCCTAGTCATTTAGTTTTCTTTCCCCTAAGCTGTTTTCAGTATTAATATCTCCTCCCAGAGAAGTGATCCAAAAGTGTGGTGTGCTATTTTATTGCTATAGTGATGAGAATCAGCTTTATCTTTCATGTAATCCTGACCAAGACAGTTTGATTGTAGTGCTGGAATGAGATCTTGCCAAGACTGGATGGCGGATGACTGAGTTTTTAGAAGTTATATTTGGGAATAACACAGTTATCGCTGGTAAGTTCAGATCACCTAATTTTTTTTTTGCTTTATTTCATTTATTTATTTATTTTTTTTTATAAAAAAGGACAAAAAACTAACCTCAGACTGTCCTACATTAATGCTTTTCAGTTTTGGGTTGAGATATGTGCTACACAACCTGGATGTATTCTTAGGTGATTGGCTTACTTTTAAAAAAAAAGGCATCAGCAATGGTGTGGAGTGGCCATTATCAACATCTAAGGAACACTTGTACATTGTACTTCTACCTTTGTCAAGGTGATCTGATAACATTAATACATGACATAATTACAATAGTCTTGACTACTCTAGCATGCCCTACCAGGGCATTCCAGCTGTTCTTATGGGCCACCTTCAAAGGTGTAAAATTCAGCAGCACATCACCTTACTGGTATTGGTAAGAAAGGGTTATAACTCCAGAATTGCTGGAGCTGCATTGATTGACAGTTGGCTGGTGGACAAAAGTTGAGGCTATTTTACTAACCTACAGTATAAATCCCTAAATGGACTGGCCCTCGTAGTGTTGTTTGTTGTCAACCCACATCTATGGTAGTACCCGCTCCAGCACCATTTCCAGTGACTTGTGCATGGTGAATGAGGGACTACTTGATGTCCTTAGGTCACAGCAACTGAAATTTACTGATAATCAGCCCTTTGGGGTGGTTACCCCAAGACCCTAGAATGCTCTCCCTGAACATGTTTGAATGGCCTCACTGTAAACCACTTTAAAAGTAAATTAAAAACTAGGTTGGTTCATTTTAATCATTGAGCCTGATTAATTGCTGGTTGTGTAATAAATTATTTTGATTTTCTGTCTGCATTTTTTTTGCTCTCGTTGTGATAAGTTTGAATTTTGTAAAGCACATTAAGAAATGGAAAGACACATATACATTATTTATTTATTTTTTTGTCCGTCTGTCTATCTGTCTGTCTGTCTATCTATCTATCTATCTATCTATCTATCTATCTATCTATCTATCTATCTATCCTCATGCAAACATTCATTTGTCAGTGGGGAAAATTGTCAACTTCTTGAGCCAGCTCCTGAAGCTGTCAATGAATTATACCTTAATGTTCCCAGTCATCACAGTATTCAAGCATCCGATCTGAGATGACCCAAATACCTGCAGCAATACCAGGTGGATCTGGTATAATACCCATTAAAAAGTGGAAGCATCAGCAGATAATATAGATTCAAGCCCTTTGTCATGAAACAAGTTGCCATCCTTGAGAGATGCATGGGGGAGCACATCCAAACTAATAGTTAATGATGCTGCAACTTGCAAGGCTGACTAAATATATCTACAAATGTCTGTAGTACTTCTCTCTTCCCCTTCTTCCATGATGCATCTGGAAATGAGCTGTTATCAGCTCAGTATGCCTTTGCTGGCAAAACTTTTAAAATAAATAAAATACATAAAGCAATAAAGTAATCAATTAAGAACCCCACAGGTGGATGGATGAGGACCCCAAAGGAACAAGAAACTTCTCCTAGTGGGGTACTCCATAGTCTGGGGAAAGGAACTACGGACAGGAACAGGGGAGGAAAGGGAGGTAAAGTGTTTACAAGGAAGCACAGTTCAGAAGGACTGGAAGAGGATCCAGAGAATTGTTAAAACAGTAGCAAGTCAGGGGAAGCTTGATGTCATTGTTCATCTGGGGAAAAATGACCTGGCTGGAGACAAGGCAGGGAAAGTAAGGGTGCAGGAGGAGTTTAAGAAGTTGGTGAGGAGCCTTGTGCAGCTAGCAACCTCTGTGACCTTCTCAAGGGTGCTGGCTGTCCATGGCAAGAGTGAGGCTAGGAACCTCCCCACCAAGGAATTCAACACTTGGCTGGAGAGCTGGTACAAGAAAAATGTTTTGGCCTCATTGGGAACTGGGGACCCAGCTGAAGAAATGTGACCCTGTACAAGGGGGGGGATGGCCTACAAGTGTCTAGTGAGGGGGACTGCTGTCCTCAATGAACAGTTTAAATGCTTCATTGGCAAGCATTTAAACTAGCAAGTGGGGGTGGCAGAAGGATGCAGGGGGAACCAAACAGCCCAACCTCACAGGATAGGGAAGTCAGCATGGTGGACCATAATGTTATGGTATCGCCAGAGGAAACAGAACCCATAGAAGGGGGAACAGCAGAGGACAGGAAGAAGGAGATTGAATACAGAAAGGACAAACAGAGGAGACAAAAAGACAGCAGGGGGATGATAAATGGACAAATGACAGGCTATAGAAGGCCATGTATACCAATGTCAGCAGCCTAGGGAATAAAATCCCAGACATGGTGGCCTTGATAACAGAGGCTGATCAGGACATTGTAGCTATTACTGATACATGGTATACAGGAAACCATGACTGGGATGTAGCAGTACCAGGCTATACACTGTTTATAAGAGATGGGGGTAAAAAAGAGGGGCATGACTCTTTACGTCAGGGATGGTATTAGGGTGACTAAGGTACATGGAATGCAGGGGAGAGTGGAGGTACCCCTTGAGACAGACAATGACACTGCTATTCACACAGGTGTGATACGCAGACCTCCAGCTCAGGGGGAAGAGTTGGACAGCATTTTAGAGGAATCCATCCACATGATGGCAGCTAAAAGGGAGGTGCTGCTGGTAGGTGATTTCAATCTGCCAGATGTGGCTTGGAGCATCCCAGCTGCTGCAACCAGAAGCCAGGACATTATGTACTCTGTACAAGGTGCAGGCCTCAAGTAGCTAGTGCTAAAGCCCACCAGGGAGGGTGCAATTTTAAGCCTGGTACTCACCAATTGGGATAGATTTGAAGAATTCAGAGTGGGTGAACAACTGGGATCCAGTGATCATCGCACAGTGTGGTTCAGCATGAGTACAGTGGCAGAGTCAAGCCACGCAAAGGCAAGGGTCATGGATTTTAGGAGGGCAGACTTTACTAAGATGGAGATATGTTTCAATCATGCCCTGGCAGGGTGGGGCAAAAGGGGGGGAGGTGGAGGAGCAGTGGGCCCATCTGAAAGAAGCCATAGTGGAGGCAACAAACCTTTGCATTAGGTAAGTAAATATGTGCAAGAGAAAGCCTCTATGGTTCTCAAAGGCAGCGGCAGGGAAGGTAAGGGCAAAAAAGATGACTATCAGGAAATACAAGGAAAACACAGTGGGAGAAGGACAGGGTAGTGTATCTGGATAAACAGAGGGAAGCAGGGAAAGCAGTTAGGATCAAAAAGGCACAAACAGAGAAAGAAAATAGCACAGAAGGTAAAGAAAGGGGACTAGACTTTTTACAGGTACATTAGTGAAAGGAGAAAAAACAGAGGAGAGAAGCCGACCCATTGGCGCAGTGGTTGGATTTCTGCTCACGATACTGATGACCAGGGTTCAGGAACAGAACCAGGTTGTCGGAGGGCCGTTGGGGGGAGAAGGATGGAGTGTCTCATGGACTGCTCCTCTTCTTCTTCTCTGGGGGGAGGGCAGGGAGAATGTCCAGTGCATGATGGACTTGGGGTAACACAAGCAGCCGGTATCTGGATGTCAGGGGGCAGGGCAGATGCGGTTCATCATTGCTTATCCACCCGCAAACACAACAAGGGGTCAAAACTACACCATTGCCAGCATCTCCATGACACCCACCTCGCCATGCCTGTATTAGCTCCCAGTCGGCTCCCGAGACCTGACCTAAGTCCATGGCACCTTTGCCAGTATCGTGGACCTGCCCTGGGGGTAAGCCAAGGGTGAAACAGGGGAGTCTCAGCTATATGGGAGTGGAGGGTGGTAAGGACTGCGACGGGGACAGAAGTCCCAACATTGGAGGTGAACAAAAAAGCACAGTAAATATTTAAAAAAAAAACAGGGGTGAGATAGTAATGCTTGAAAAAGCATCAGTACAGAACAAATATTTTTGTTCAGTATTCAAAGAAGAAGAAGAAAAAGAGGAAAAAGTAGGTGAGGGACCACAGTTAGGCAACATGAACAAATATGGAAGGGAGATGGACACCTGTCCATTTATAGTTGAGGCAGTCCAAAAGGAACCCACAAAATGGAAAGTGGACAAGGCAATGGGACCGGATGGAATACATACTGGAATATTAAGGGAACTATGCCGGGGGGACTGGTGCCATCACTGGCAGCACTGTTCAATGAGTCACTCGATATAGAAGTTTTTACGGGGGACTGGAGGAGGGTAGATGAAGTCCCTCTTCACAAAAGTGGCAGTAGGGTGGAGGCTGGAAACTAGAGACCTGTCAGCCTCACCTCAATAGTCCAGAAGATTATGGAATCACTACTTAAACCAAGGATCGTGGAACATCTTGAAGCCAGCAGAGCACAGGATCTGAGACAGCAGGGATTCACAGCGGGAAGGTCATGTCAAACAAATCTAATTGATTTCTTTGAATGGGTGACAAGGTCATGGATCAGGTGGGAGTGGTGGATGTTGCCTACCTAGATTTCAGTAAGACCTTCGATACTGTTCCACATAGAAGACCTGTGAACAAGCTGGGCAGCCTGGGAGTGGGTCTCAAGGTGTTAAACTGGATTAGGAACTGCTTGAGTGATAGAAGACAGAGGGTCATGGTAAATGGTGCTCAATCTGAGGAAGGAAGGGTGATCAGCAGGGTGCCACAGGGATCAGTTCTGTTTAATGTCTTCATAAGTGACATTGTGGAGGGACTGGAGGGGAAGGTGTACCTCTTTGCAGATGACACTAAGATCTGCAACAGGGTTGACACTCGGGAGGGGTGGATAAGCATGAGGAGGGAACTAGATAAACTGAAGGAATGGTCTAGAGTGTGGCAGCTGAGATTTAATGTGAAAAAGTACAAAATCATGCATTTGGTGTTCAAGAACCGAGGGGAGGATTACATGATGGAGGTGGGGACTGATGGTCACCAAAGAGGAAAGGGATTTGGGGGTAATCATATCTGATGACCAAAAAGGTGGTCAAACAGTGTGCCAAGGCTGTGGGGAGGGCCAGTGGGATGCTGGGGTGCACAGGGAGAGGTATCACAAGCAGAAGGGAAGTGGTGATGCCACTGTACAGATCATTAGTGAGGCCTCATTTGGAATACGGTGTCCAGTTCTGGAGTCCGCATCTCTGTAAGGATGTAGGCAGGTTGTAGTCAGTTCAAAGAAGGGCTACAAAGATGGTACAGGGCCTGCACCAAAATTCATATAAGGAGATACTGGGAGACCTCAATATGTAGACTCTGGAGGACATGAGAGAAGAAACAGTGGAGATATAATAGAAACCTACAACTATCTAAAAGGCATAAATTAGGTACCAAAGGGTAGCATCTTTCAGAAAAGGAGATGTCCAGGAATGAGGGGTCATGACATGAGGTTGGAAGGGAGTAGACTAAGGAGTAGCGTGAGGCAGCATTTCTTCACAGAAAGGGTGGTGGATGCATGGAATAGACTCCCAGCAGAGGTGGTGGGGCAAACGCAGTGGGGAGATTCAAACATGCATGGGACAGGCATAGGGGAACCTTAACAACAGGAACGACGAGGTAAAGTCGGAGATCAAATAGGGTTTGCAACTTTTACAGTGTGCAGGGTTGGGCCTAGCAGTCCTCATCTGCAGTCAATTTCTGTGTTTCTAATAACTAAATAAATACAGTGTTCTGCTTCTAAGGAGTAGCAAAAATATGCTTTCTGTCCTGGAGTTAAAACTAATTTTTAGCAGGGGGTAGCATCAGGAGTCTATTGTCTCAAGATCAGAGAAATTCCTTTATACTCATGAAGGCATTTCTAATTTTGAGAACTTCTGGTCTAAAGTCAGAATGTACAGTGCTGGAGACTTCTGATGCAGCCTCTGACCTTAATGGCGGCTTAGTGCTCCTGCTTCGTAATCCCCTTGCCCTTTTTACCAGAACCATTGCCACTCAGTTTATGAAAAAAGCATCCGATGACTACAACTTTAATGGCAACAAGCAAGCTACAAGGTGGTGCAAACAGATTCTCAAGTTTGCCTGTAAATCCAGAGCCCTTGGACCGTGATGCATCAGACTCCAGTGTTTCCACTCATGCCCACCTTACCTCGCCACCTACTTCCACCAAACACCGAGGAAAACAAAAATCCAAGCCCACCACTCAAATGGAGGACAAATTAGATAAGATTCTACATGACCTTAAAGAATTAAGTCTGACTTCAAAGATTTCAAAAAGGAGCAGGAACAGGCCCGAGTGGACATTTCTGAACTCCAGCATTGGATGGTCACAGTCGAGGAGACACAGATCGTGCAGTCTGAGACCACTAAGGAATGCCAGGCCACAGTCTCGCAGCTAGTAGAAATATGCCAGGCCCTCGGAGAGCAGCAGGATGATGCTAAAAACAGGCACCGAGGAAGAAATCTGAGACTTTATGGGGTTCCATAGGGGATTGAGGGTAACAACATTGACACGTTAATAGCTTCATTACTCCGGGAGACATTGAACTTGAGCCCCGATTATGAGTTGGAGATAGAAAGAGTTTTACAGGGCATTGGGCCCTCCACCTTCCCAACCGGGAATGAGACCCCACTCAATTATACTACGTTTCCTGAGATACACCACTAAAGAGGAGCTTTTAAGGAAAGCATGGACTATGGGGAAGACCTTTTTCAATCCAATAGAACATATTTCGATAATGACTATGCCCCTGTTACAATGCAACGCTGCAGGGAATACATTCCTCTGTTTCCAATCTTGATAGGTTTGAAGTTAAAGTTCGGAATCCCATACCCTTCCCGATTTCAGATTCAATACCCTAATGGACAGCAACACTATTACTCTGCTCAGGATGCTCTAGCGGGCCTTAAAACCAGGGGATATGAACTTCCAACTAATGCTAATTTCCCGGAACGTTCTGTGGTGAAAGAGGGACCCTCTTCTCACCGAAGAGCACCAGACCTGCAGTCACAACAAGCTGCCTTGGACTCAGTTAAACAGCTGCTCCGACAGTTTGCCAGAAATATTACCTGAGACTATGGATTACCCTATTTCATGATACCTGAGGCTGGGAGGTGAGTGCTGAGGGGGACTGGAGGACAAAACTCGTGGGCTGCGCGTGGGCCGGGGGGATCTCCGGGTCTGTTTTTCACTATGGGGCTGGCCATTAACCAGGATAGGCATTGGAATGCTGCTAGGATACTTTAGAGAGCATCTGGGGTGGTGTTGGAGGAGCCGTAGTGAAAATGCTGAAGCTATTGAATGAGATGTGGTTGTTACTGACCACCTCCTTCGGAGGGGCTAATTTAGAACCATTGTATTCCAGAGGTGGCTGTAGAGAGCCTTGGCATAATAAACTCTCAGAATATAACTTTGTCTGGCAACTCCTTCAGGGTTGTAGGAGTAGTCCCCCACTCCCAGGGAAGGCATCTATCAGAGTGTCTGAGTAACTGGAGTGCTTCGATTAGGGATCCCTGCAGGTATCTAGACCCGGATTGCCAATGAGAGGAGGCCATTGAGTAACTCCACCTGAAGCTTAATAGCACACTGCAAGAGAGAGTAAGTGTTCGGATTAGAGAGTGAGAAGACGCTCTCAGTCTTCTAAGATAATAGCACTGGAATGGGGGCACATGCTTTCTCTGCAGCTTGGTGATGGGCTGCGGCTTCCTCCATGACCCCCAGGAGTTTTCCTGGACCACATGAATCTGATGACCACAGCAGTCCATTTAGGGAGGAATACCGGTGGATAACAAGGGACCCCTGTGGTGGGGAACTGATATTCGAGGGACTGATCCTGACTCCAGGTAGTGGTGACTGATTGGAGGGCCTCCTAGTCAGGCCCCTGGCTGCTTGCCTTTCTGACCTCTAATAGCGTTCAGGTTTTATAACGCCAATTCATTTTTGTAAATTGTGAACAGATTCTCAAGCAGGCCAGAACTTAAGATAGACTTTATAGTCATATGGATTAGCTCCCTAAGAAAGGGATCTCAATCTGGAATAAGGACTTGGATGACTATATTATAATAATTGAAAGCTAACAACACTCCCTTATCTGATCAGTGGCAGGGGGAAATAAAAGACCTACAGAGTACAATACCTGATTGCACCATTCTGATTTTATGTTCTTTTTTTCCTATGATGCCTAATTCCTGCTAATACTCTTTCGTGTTTATATATAAACCCTTTATATACAGGGGTAACCTGTACCCCAGGATGCATCTCATTGAAGGGAATGCATTCCCATCAGTGGCACTTTTTCTTTTAGTTGCTGCCCCCCGGAGTTCTCTAGGGAATGGAAGTCATAGTGCTACAACTGTACATAGTTCATCATATATTGTTTAGAGCTGGGCACCAGCTTAGTAGATGCCATCTTAGCCAGATAGTACTGTTTCTATTATGTTGTACAAAAATTATGGATTGGAGTGCAATGTTTGATGGAACTATTCTACCTACAGAAGCAGGTGGGTTATCGGATCAGCTGACTGGGGCTGGATTAGAAGGGAGAGGGAACAGATCAGATGGGCTGAGACGTCTTTATGAAACCATTATGGCCCAGCATCAAAAAATTAAACTAGTTTCTCAGAATGTGAATGGTTTGGGGGGACCTATTAAAAGGGGAAAGGTGATATCTTACCTAAAAAAGTTACACCTACATATGATATTATTGCAAGAAACTCATATGACTCGAACACAGCATCAAAAGCTGATTACATTTGGCATGAATACAGTTGTGTCAAGCTCTCACCACTCTGGCAGATGGAGAGTAGTAGTGATATTAATTCCTAACACTTCGGCATTTCAATTTGAGACCTCATACTGTAATAGAGAGGGTACCTTGGCAATGGTTGGGGGATCTTGGTGGGGCACTCCCTACATGGTGGTTAGTATTTATCTCCCTCCAGCTCATGCCCGCAAACCCATCAGTCCTTGCTAGATAAAACCATCCATTTTAAATAGGATGTTTGGTGGTAGGTGGGGACCTAAACCTCTTAATGGACCCAGGGAAAGATAGCTCAAACCCTAATCCTCCACACATGACAGCAGGTCAGAGACATGGTTGAAGATTGATTAAAGAAATGGGCTTGGTTGATATCTGGAGGTCCAGCAATCATGGTAGTAAACATTATACCCACTGTTCAATGGCCTACCATACTTATTCCTGTATAGACCATTTTTTAATCACAGCGGAACATAAGGATTTGGTACATTGGGTGACCATAATCCCTATTGTGTTAACAGATTATGCCCCTTTGGTACTAGAAATGGATACCTATCAAGAAAAGCAGTCCACACAGTGGCATTTTAATAATTCTTTATTAAGAAACCGAAAATATATAGAGTTTATTATTCAGTGTGTACCAGAGATTATAGCCCAAAACAAGTCCCCTGGAATCTCATCAGGAATACTGTGGGATACATTGAAGGATGTAATTAGGGGAGGCACCATTCAGTTTACAGCCAGGTAGAAGAAAGCTAGAGAGACTCAGCAGAGACAATTAGAAGGAAAACTTTTGATTTGGCAGCAAGCACATATGCAAGGAGAAAGATTGGCTCAACAGCACATAAAACAGATTCAAAGTAAATTACAAGACCTACTCACTTACAAAACTGAGCAGGCCTTATTATATGTACAACAAAAATACTACAAAGGTGGGGCCAAGGCCTCTAAGGTATTGGTCTCCAGGTTGAGAGCCATAAAATTTAGGGAAATGATAGCCCAACTTAGGCACCCCCAAACCAAACATCTTTTAACTAGTACCAAACAAATATTAGAGGGATTTAAACAATTGTATAACTCCCTTTACTCCCAGGACCTAGAACCACAAAAAGATAAATATGTATTGTCTTTTTCCAGTCACTAAATCTCCCTCAATTATCCCCCCCTCCAAAAGGACCATATTCTCCTTCCAATTTCACCCCAGGACATACAGAGGACTATTAAAATGGGTAAAACAGATAAGAGACCAGGTTAGGATGGGATAACTTCTGAATTCTATAAAAGCTTTGGTAAAATTTTGCTCGCTACCCTATGACAATGTTTAATGACTTACAGTCTAAAGACACAGCCTCTCCCCCCTTCATGATAGTATGCAAATATATCAACAATCTTAAAGCCAGGAAAGGATTCCCTAAACTGCGAATCTTATAGACCCATTTCTGTGCTTAATCAGGATTATACATTTTATACAAGTATTCTCACCCATTGGTTAGAATCCCTTTTACCCAGTATTATTAACAAAGGCCAAACAGGTTTTGTCCCCACAAGACTAACTACAGATAATATTTATTTTATTTTTTTTATTTTATTTAAACAGCAGTTTGGAAAACCTTTGAGCCATAGGCTCATTTACAAAGGTACCTTGTCACAGTAAGACAAACCAAAATACACAGTATAGCAGTACAACACATAAGTATAACAGTAAATTAAGACATAGATACAAACAAGCTGGTACAGGTAGGATGGATGCAAACAATACCAGAGTTATGTTGTCCTTAGCAGCTTAGTAATAAGCTTTGTCATAAGTATTGAGTACGGCTTGACTAGTGGCAGTTACAGCATCGGTGTTAATAAGGTGGTTACGTAAGGAAGTTTTGAAGCACGAATATAGTTGGAGCTTTGGAGATGGAGGGGCAGTGTGTTGAACCAGGAGGGGCCCTAAAGCTGAAGGCTCTTTGGCCGTGAGAGGTCCTAGCTCTAGGGATAACAAGAGAGGTTTTCCCAGAGGTCCGAGTATGAACTAGTGGGACAGAGCGGCGTATGGTGGTGGTCAATCCTGGTGGGGAAAGCCCAAGGAGGGTCTTTTTTGTAAGGGTACAGGTAAGATATTTGAGACGCTCGTCGAGATCAAGTACCAGCGCTTTAGCATACAGTAGACAGGTGTGTGTCATCCTAGGTGCTCCAGTGATTAACCTGCAGGCCTTATTCAGAGTAGTGCGAATTTTATGGAATGCGGTCTGATCAGCAGCACCATACACCGGCAGTCCATAGTCCACTAGGGACAGGATAGAGGAGGTGACTGCGAGTCGAAGAGCCTCTGGGGGGGAGGCAGTGTTTATACCGATGTAAGATGACCAATCGGATATTAGTGGCAGTGACTAGGCAGCGATGTGTCCATGAAAGGAGAGGGAGGGCCAAATGGATCCCTAGGTATTTATAGGAGCAAACTTGTTCGAGTGGGAATGAGGACCCAGAGTGAATGAGGAGTTTGAAGTTGCAGGACTTGTTTTGGGGATGAGTGAAGAACATGGTTTTTGTTTTTTAAGATTTATCACCAATCTATGTTCCTTGAACCAGCCCTCGAGCTTCAGTGAAGGACTTGCAGCGAGTCCTGGAGAGCAGTAGGGTTACGATTTGAGGCAAAGATGACTGCATCATCAGCGTGACATAGAATGTTCCCGAGCAAGAGCGTGGAAGGGTGTTAAGGTAAGGAGAATAGTAAAGGCCCAGAATGGAGCCCTGGGGAACCCCAGAAAGATGGGACAGATGTCTGAGTAGGTCCCATTAATTTTTACATGCTGTGAGTGGTCAGACAGATAACTGGTGCACCAAGAGATAGGCCCAGCAGCAAAACCAGAGAGACTAAGGGCATCAAGAAGGAGGGGGTGGGAGACAGTGCTGAAAGCTTTCGAGAGGTCAATGAAGACAGCACCAGCCAGAGAACCAGTGTCTAAGGAGGAGTGGAGAAAGTCGGAGAACTCTAGGAGGGCTGTGTTGGTACTATGGCCCGCTCAGAAGCCATGCTGCTCAGGACAAAGGACATTGTAGGTGGAGAGGTAGTCAGAGATTTGAGAGGCCACCACTTTTTCCAAGGCCTTGGAGAGAGAGAGAATGGAGATCGGTCGATATTTCCAGCCACAGTCCTATCACCACCTTTAAAGATAGGGGTGACAGTGGTGACTTTCCAGGCAGTTGGAACCTTCCCCAGGCAAAGAGAGTGGTTGATGAGGCATGTGATCGGGGTAAGGACTATGTCTAAGACCAGCCATAGGATACACGGATCCAGGGTGTCAGTGCCTGTACTATTACTCTTGAGGGCAGTGACAAGGTGCGGCCTAAGTTCTTGGGCAGAAACACGGCGGAGGAGAAAATAAGGGCGATAAAGATTTATGGCAGGTGCTGGGGGAGGAGGGTCAAAAAAATTTGTAGGGAGGATAGGGCTAAGGTCAGTGAATGAGGTGTTGAGGTGGTTGGCTATGAGGGTTGGGTCTGAGGAGATCACACCATTAATGTTGATCTGGGGGTGGGGGTGTGACTCCCATTTAACTGTTTAATGTTATCCCAGAAGGTTCTGGGATTCCCCCATGAGGCAGTGAGTGAGGACTGGTAGTGCTCAGACTTGGCCTTTCTGATGGCCCGAGTGCACTTGTTTCGGGCGGCAGCATATAACCGCCTGTCATTGGGCCGGCCAGTCTCAATGGCACGGTGCCATAGGTTGTCCCTATTGTTGAGCTGGTGGATCAAAGCTGGGGTAACCCAGGGGGCATTCTTCCTTTTAGAACGGCGGGTCAACACTGGGGCAAAGATATCACAGGCATTATTAAAAGTTTGGGTAAAGAAGGAGAGAGCTGTGTCGATGTCAGGAGTTGCCTGTATAGGAGACCAGTCAATTTGGGACAGAAGTTCCTTAGGTTTTATCAGTCCACCAGGTATTAGACGCCGGCATGTGGACTGTGCTATGGGTTTGGGGACTGAGGTTGACCAGTGGAATAGAATGGGGAGTGATCGCTGAGAGGTCTGGGAGGACTTGTACATTGGGGATCTGATTAGGGCGGTTGGTGAGTACCACATCAAGCAGGGTACTGGAGCCTCTCTTGGGGTTAGTCCTGGTAGGGTGGGTAACTAGTTGCGTTAGGTCTATTGTGGAAAAGGAGTCTCGGGTAGAGGAGGAGGAGGGGCTGAGCCAGTTGACATTTAAGTCACCGACCAGCATTTGATCAGCGGAAGGAGGTAGAGAGGTAAGGTATTCTGTAAGAGAGGCAATGGCCTGCGTTTGGTCCCTGGGGGGCACGTATGCAGTAGTCAGATAAAGGGATCCCTTTAAAGGGTCAGGGTTAGTTTCAGCGTAAGCGCCTGGGCCCTGGAGTCAAGGATGGGAGTGGGCAGGGCTAGTACGGGGAGAGATTCCTTGACATAAATAGCGCAGTCGCCGCCTGCCTCCCAACACGTCGGACCGGAAAAGGGTGAAACCAGGAAGGAGACTAGGGAGTCAGGGGAGGATTTCACAGCCAAGTCTCAACAAGGTGATGACATCAGGGTTAATTGATGTGACCAGGCATTGTAGTGAGTCAAACTTTTTAGGAGGCTACAGATATTCATGGAGGCCATGCATAGGCCTGTGGTGCGAGTTGGGGAGCTCCTGGGAACCGGGCCAGGGTTTGGATGAATGTTCCCTGACAGGAGTAGTAGCATGACTAACACCCTGGCTGGGAGATGGTGAGAGGTTTTCCTACGATTGACATGAGAGGGAGGGGAGGGGAGGCTAAGGGAGCAGGGGGTGGGCAGGGAGGTACAGGAGGGGAAAGCAAGAATAAGAAGACACCCAGATGTGCCTGAGGTGAAGAGAAAGCTAGAGGGAGGGCAGGGTGGACTGGGACACACAGAGGTCCCAAGGGGCAGGAAAGGAGGCTCAGGAGCAAGGGGAGGGAGGGGTGCCAGGGCACAGTGTGGACTAGCAGATGGGTAAGTGGGTAAGTGCACTGCTAGTGGGGATAGGCACAGGCAGAGCGTGAGGCAGGGCCAATACATTGTGGTGAGCAATATCCCAGGGAAGTAGTGCTGTACAGGTAGGAGTAGGAAGTAGTGAGGGAGCATAGGTCCCTCTAGTGGCCAGCAGGTATAACCTGCAAATGGGAAAGTGGGGAGATAGGTTCTGGACAACAGGACGTGATATCACCGGATGTGATGTCACGGGGTGGATCCTTAAATTGACAGCCGCCCCTGGGTGGGAGGGTGGTTGGGGTGGGCGGGGCAGACGGCGCGAAGCGCCATCGGCTAGCACCCCTCTGCAGGCGTCCAGATGAAGAGAAGAGGCTCTCTTTACCTTGAAAGTTATCAGGCTGGAGATTTGGCTTCCTCAGCTACTCAGGTGAGCTGCTTGTTGCTTCAGTTGCTTGATTGTCCCGAGTGCCTAGCTTGGGGAGCTGCCTATGTTGTGGAGAAAACAAAGCCTCTCATTACTATGCAGTGGGAAAATATGTTGTGACTTACACAAAGGAGCTCCACTATAAGCAAACAGGGCTATTCCAAAATGAGGTCACACTAGGACCCAGCTAACCTAATGCCTTCAGTAACAAGCACAATTAGCTCAATACCACCATATTAAACAAGTCTGATCTATATTAGCTGCTTGGTATATCTGGCTTTAAGATGAAATCAGCAATTAGCTCCAAATACCACCATATTAAACAAGTCTGATCTATATTAGCTGCTTGGTATATCTGGCTTTAAGATAAAATCAGCAATTAGCTCCAAATACCACCATATTAAACAAGTCTGATCTATATTAGCTGCTTGGTATATCTGGCTTTAAGATGAAATCAGCAAGGCAACTCTAGAAAAGCCAGTAAGTCCCTAGCTTTACACTTCAGCATTAGTAGCACAAAGAGAATCAAATAACAAGCCCACCCAGTGGTGAACAGGAATAAAGTTCATAAAATATAAGTGTTCATCAGGTAGCACCCCTCTGCAGGCGTCCAGATGAAGAGAAGAGGCTCTCTTTACCTCAAAAGTTATCAGGCTGGAGATTTGGCTTCCTCAGCTACTCAGGTGAGCAGCTTGTTGCTTCAGTTGCTTGACTGTCCCGAGTGCCTAGCTTGGGGGAGCTGCCTATGTTGTGGAGAAAACAAAGCCTCTCATTACTATGCAGTGGGAGAATATGTTGTGACTTACACAAAGGAGCTCCACTCTAAGCAAACAGGGCTATTCCAAAATGAGGTCACACTAGGACCCAGCTAACCTAATGCCTTCAGTAACAAGCACAATTAGCTCAATACCACCATATTAAACAAGTCTGATCTATATTAGCTGCTTGGTATATCTGGCTTTAAGATGAAATCAGCAATTAGCTCCAAATACCACCATATTAAACAAGTCTGATCTATATTAGCTGTTTGGTATATCTGGCTTTAAGATGAAATCAGCAATTAGCTCCAAATACCACCATATTAAACAAGTCTGATCTATATTAGCTGCTTGGTATATCTGGCTTTAAGATGAAATCAGCAATTAGCTCCAAATACCACCATATTAAACAAGTCTGATCTATATTAGCTGCTTGGTATATCTGGCTTTAAGAAGAAATCAGCAATTAGCTCCAAATACCACCATATTAAACAAGTCTGATCTATATTAGCTGCTTGGTATATCTGGCTTTGAGATGAAATCAGCAATTATCTCCAAATACCACCATATTAAACAAGTCTGATCTATATTAGCTGCTTGGTATATCTGGCTTTAAGATGAAATCAGCAAGGCAACTCTAGAAAAGCCAGTGAGTCCCTAGCTTTACACTTCAGCATTAGTAGCACAAAGAGAATCAGATAACAAGCCCACCCAGTGGTGAACAGGAACAAAGTTCATAAAATATAAGTGTTCATCAGGTAGCACCCCTCTGCAGGCGTCCAGACGAAGAGAAGAGGCTCTCTTTACCTCGAAAGTTATCAGGCTGGAGATTTGGCTTCCTCAGCTACTCAGGTGAGCAGCTTGTTGCTTCAGTTGCTTGATTGTCCCGAGTGCCTAGCTTGGGGGGGGGGGAGCTGCCTCGAAAGTTATCAGGCTGGAGATTTGGCTTCCTCAGCTACTCAGGTGAGCAGCTTGTTGCTTCAGTTGCTTGTATGTGTGCTAATATTAAAAGAACTATTTGTTAGACAGCGTGGAAGAGAGGTCTAGTCCATTTTTATTATTAAGTATGGATGCCCAAAAGGCCTTTGACCGAGTGTCATGGAAATGTTTATATTATACCTTAGATAGATTTGGTTTCCCCTCCAGATTTATACAATGGGTGCAGGATCTCTAATCCTCCCCCCAGGCAGTGGTTAGAGTAAATGGTACCTACTCAGAGTGATGTATTTTAAATAGAGGAACCCGACAGCATCGTCCTTTGTCTCCTCTTTTATTTGCTTTATATGTGGAACCCATAGCAGAAGCAATACGGAAGGCAGATATAATTACAGGTCTATTGGAGGCTGAGGTAGAACATAAGACAGCATTCTATGCTAATGATCTACTGATCTATTTAATATCTCCAGAGTCCTCTCTCCCCCAACTATTCACACTTCCACAGAATATAGAATCTTTAACTGGATATAAACTTAATACTGCTAAGACTGAGGTACTTAGCTGAAGTATGTTCCAGATAGTCGTACCTGGGCACCGTTCTCCTTAAAATGGGACACCAGAAGCTTTCAATATCTGGGGATTGCCATCCCTCAAGATCTCTCAAGGGTGTATGATGTGAATTTTCCCCCACTAATCAAGACACTAAAGAATGATTTACAATGATGGTATAATCTTACAATCCCCCTCATACAACGAGTGCACTCTTAAAATGACGGTATTGCCTAGATTTCTTTACTTGTTCCAGAACCTCCCCATCCAACTCCCATCGGTGTGCTTTAGGCTTTGGGATAGAATGATCTCCCACTATTTATGGCAGGGAAAGAGACCTAGGAAGGCATATGCCTTACTTCAGCTACCTAAACTCAAGGGTTATCTTGCCCTCCCAAATTTGAAAACTTTTTATTCTTCAGCCCATTTGGCACATGCCTTTAACTGGTGGGACTTGAATATAGTATCACATTGGAAGATGTTAGAGCTAGATGATCAGTGGGAAGACACGGAGAGAGGCATGGATACTCCTTATACTTTATGGAATTATAGATCAGTTGGTATCAAATCAGCCTTTACAAAAGCTGTGCTTATTATATGCCATAGGCTGCTGGGGGCATCAGATATTGGCTCCTCCACTGCCACATTATTGATTCCTATGTATGACCCATCATTTATTCCAGCCCTTACTGATTGCACATATGCTGCCTGGAAATGGCGCAATCTGAAATTTCTATACCAATGGTATGAGCAGGGATCTTTCACAATCTTCGCCCAAAATACAGCAGGCGTATCAACTAGATGGGAGGGATTTTTTCTGCTTTCTTCAAATTCATCATTATATGATGCAGTAATGAGGAACTCACTGGGATTTGGCTCAAGCACATCCACTAGTGCAAATTATTATCCATACCCAGACCAGACAGATCCCTGGTCATATTATCTCAGGGCTGTACCGCGCTTTCCAGCAGAAGGGGCATACATCTTTGGTGAAAATACAGAAATCCTGGGAGGAGGATCTGGGGCAAGAGATTTTTGAGTCAGACTGGGACCAGATTTGTAGTCTACAGCATAAGGTATCTAGTTTCTATGTCTGGAGAGAATATAGTTGGAAGTGTATGGTAAAATATTTGAATACACCCATTATAACTGGGAAATATGGGGTCAGAGGAGGAACCGTTGTTGGAGATTATGTGGGGAGCCCTGGGCAGATCATATGTATATATTTAGGAACTGCCCAGTACTTACTCAGTATTGGGCACAAATAGAGCATGGTCTGAAGCAGCTCTTCCATGAGCTCATGCAGCTCACGTCTGGTTTGGAACTATTACAATGGTTCCCTGAGGGGATCGGGAATATACAGTCCAAAAAATTGCTGGTCATATTGCTCCTGGAAGCTAAGAAGCACATTTTAAGGAGGTGGTTACAGACAACCCCCCCCCCCAGTTGTAACTGACTGGGAGAATACAGTACAAGAGATTTACACAATGGAGAAAATAACAGGAGTCTTACACCAGAAGGAGGCAGTGACTAGACTTTTCTGGAATAAGTGGATAATGTGGCTCATGCAACATAGACAGGATATTATACCATGAATCAGAAGATTTTAAGTTGTGGGTGGACTACATTATAACTGTACCCTATTTCTGGATGTGGAATAATTAGTGACTCTGTACTCAACTGTAGAATGTTTTCTTGTCCTGTACACTGAATTTGCAATCTCTCATATGGTCAGCATGGTCCTTACTGCTACTGTGATGTTATATTGTATGCCTGTATGCTGTGCTCTGTATAAGGATGTACTCTAATCTTTTAACTAAAAATAAAGTAACAAAAGAATTTACAGTGCAGATCATGACAAAGTTCTCTATTAGTATGGTATGTCTTAAAGAGCTAGTATACTGCCTAAAACTAATATTAGTTTTTAAAAGCAGTCAACCACTACCGTTTATATTTGTGGTCCTTTGACTTTTTCTTTTAGTTCATCAGAAGATTGTTTACCTAATCTAAATACTGTAGGTGTGCTGTGTGGAACAGCACTCTGCCTGACAGCTGACATATCCTGCTCTGTTCCCCCATTACATATTAAGCATTTTGCCTCACTGATGGTGACATCACTGCTGCTTAGGAACAGTCATTCAGTAGCTGCCAGGTTCGTCACCTGTGATGTCATGGTTTGGTTGGTGAGAACACAATGCTGATGATGTAATGAGGGACTAGAGATGAATATGTCAGCTGCCAAGCTAACAGCTATTTCACACATCCAACACAATATTATTACAAAAAAACATTCTAATCAGCAAAAGGAAAAGCAAAAATATTTCAGAAATTAAAAGATACATCCGACTACTTCTTCAAATTTGTATCATTTTCCTGTCTGTTGTGGTTCCAGTAGCTCTTTAAAGCAGCAGTGCAAAAAAGTTGGATGTATTTGACCCTAACTTTTTACACTATGAAAGATTCCTGAAATCATTCATTTCTAATTTATGGCAAAAGTTACTAGTTACACCAACATTTGAAATTTGGCAAAGGTTAGGGTTAAGAACATTTTTAAAAATGCGTAGCTTGCAGCATAGAAGATAGCCAAAAAAGTAAATTTTCTGTGCCTGCTAATATTTTTATAGCTGAAGCTAGTTTTTAGGAAAAAACATTTTTATTGCACAATTGCTTTAAACTACCTCAGATGAAAAAGATTAAACTCTCATTGAAAGTGAAAGAATTGCAACAATATGCATTCTCACTTGCTGCAGAATTCCATAGCAATAGGGATTATTTTCTGAAGCACCACTGTAACTGTATTGGGTAACCTTCTAAATGTAAATCTCCACTTTGGGCATGATCTTGGTAGTAGTGGGGTTTATTAAATATGAATCTGAGATTTTGGGATGGCTTAGCCCAAGGTTCAATTTGGGGAATAGCTCCCCCCATAACCTCTATTTAAGCCCTCCACTAACGAACCTCCCTTGCTTAGGGAGTGTTTTTTGTCCCTGGGCTCTCTTTGTGGCTTGTGTTGCTATTCTGTTGTCTGCACCTCTTGCTGCTTTGTTTGTTGATTTTTCCCTTCCCCTCTGCCTTCCCTCTTGTTGTTTCCCTTCTCTCATTGTGTGTTTCTTCCCTTTCCCCTGCATTATGGCTTGTCTATCCTCCCTCAGCTGCTCCTTCCACCTACCAGCTTCTTTCCTCTCTTGTCTCTTGCTGCTCTTGGTCTTTCTCCTGCTGGGTGGACTTGGGCTTCCAGCTACAGCCTCTTACCACCTAATGCCAATACTTCCGACTGCCTCCAGCTTACTGTCAGTTCTAAGGCCCCTCCATCACCTCACCTGATGCACGCCCGCTTTCTGTCAGTTTCCCTGCAGGCATCCCATTCTCCTCCTGGACCCTACAACACTGCAGCACACTTCTCCCCGGCTCTAGCACTGGATTTGTCTCCCTTTTCTCCACAACGTATGCTGCTCTAAATCACGTAAGTACTACTGTCTGATGTTACTGAGCTTACTCCTAGCTGCTGCACTGGCCCATGGATTTAAGGATCGCCATTGTTCCTCCCTCGTTGTGCTTTCTACATCCTTGCACTGGTTAGGAGGGCTTGGACTTGTGCTTCATTGGGGATGTTGCACAATTTATAGCTCCTCATTTTCTTGATTACAAGTTCTGGATTTGTAAGGGAGGGGTGCTTCTGTTCATCCACTTTCAGCATCGTACCTGTGTCCAAGCGGGGAACAAGGAACATATGCAGTCTCCATCTGTGCTAGCCACCCTTTGAAGCATATTTCCACTTAGCCATGGCTTCCTGAACTTCTGTTACTATTTGCTGTGGCTCTTTGACTGTATACTGCCTGTTACCCAATACCTTCTTTTATTCAGTACCACACCACCTTAAATACCACACCCTGTTACTGGTCCCTGTGTCAGTACTTAATTTTCCAACTACTCGATGGTAGGACTGCCCGGATGCTGGCTTCACCCTTTCAACCTAATGTATCCCTGGATATAGTGCCCTGAGCTGCACTTGATGCCCATGTACCTGTCTGTAGTTTGTTTGTTGTGTCCCCACCTCAGCTGGGACTAGCTACAGCTGGTGGGCTGCTCATGCTTCCACTGCTCCCCTTGCATGTGGTACTGTGGGGGGCTCATATGACGGACCACCCTTGCACCACATGGATTGCCCTTTGGATCATTTCTTGTGGAGCCATGCTTCTCTTCTA
Organism: Neoceratodus forsteri; assembly: GCA_016271365.2. Classification (NCBI taxonomy): domain Eukaryota; kingdom Metazoa; phylum Chordata; order Ceratodontiformes; family Ceratodontidae; genus Neoceratodus; species Neoceratodus forsteri. The sequence continues at coordinate 454,974,935 of CM028137.1, forward strand.
TCTGCTCCCTGTAGATTTTTCCTGAAGTCCCTTATCTCTTTGCTGGATGTTTGTGGCAACCATCCCTTTCCAGGAACGTGTGTGTTACCTGCCTCAGGAAGTTGGGGGGGTGCTGCCATTCTTCTGAACCTAGTTATCCTAGCCTGACCGCTCCTATTACCTATGACCTCAATCACCTCCTTCCACTTAATTCTCTCCCCCCTGGTTCCTGCTTTAGTTTACACTGGGGCCTTCCTCACCTTGCTTTGTTTCTGCTTTCACTGCCTGACCTTCTCTACAGCAATCCTGTTTATGTACCTACCATTCCTATCATGCTACATGTGTCTTCACATACCTGCGTACTAGTCATCATTCAGGTCTCTAAACTACTCTTTTTCTACAGCAGCATTCTGTACTATCAGCCAGCCAATACCAGCATCCAGACTCCATCTCTAACTTGCACCATCCTAGGTACTGAGCGAAGGTAGGCATCTCCTGTCTACCGGGGATGGGATTCCGTAATGTTCACTACCTCCTGCTACTTAACAGCTGACATTCTCCATCCCTAACTCTGCTTGGCAGCATCAACTGAAGGTTAGCTCACCCCAACAACCAGGGATGGGAGTCATGTCTTCAATCTATTGACTTATATCTTATCTACTCTACCTCATACGAGTTGCCACTTCCCAATGGAAATGGAACCTCTACACTCCATTTGCATTTCACCTCAAAGCTCTGCCATGGCATCACCTGACAGGTTTCTTGCACTGCCTACCTGGCATGGTAGCCTAGTTTTGTGACTCAACTATTTCAATACATTCTCTGTCCCATACCATCTCTCTATACTTGTTGGGAATGGAAGCTTGTATCTGCATTCAACTGTGGCAACCATACGCACTCTTTCTAGACCACCATTCATTGCGCCCCTCCAGGATACCGGTTGCCCTTATTGCCTCATTCGTCATACATTATATGGGCCATCTCCAAGTTCTCTCACCTTGTTGTCCTGGATCAGGAGCTGATATCTGCAAATGACAATTCTTTCTTTTTCTAACTTTTATGCAAATGGCTGCTTCCTTTTCGGAACAGGACCTCATTGAATTTTTGCTTCCATCCTCCCACCATCGACCGGTGGCATTGGGTACTAGAGATCTCTCATCAATTACTGTGCCTGGCAGCTCATTTCTACAATTGATTGTCAACCTCATCCACTCTCACTGGATCACCACTTGCTCCTCCCTCCTGGACCTGACTCTTCTACCGAATATGCCTTCACCTTCTGCCATTCTGGATCATTATCTGCAGGTCATCTCACCTCTCCTACATCAGCCTTGACCCTGCATTTACACCTGCAGATCCCTCCATATGCACATTCTATCCTATCTGATTACCACTTCCCTCTTGTCTCAGGACCCCAATGCTCTGACTGGATTGCATCCTCCTTCTGCACTCACCATCATGGTCTCCTCTGAACCACTATACTCAGCCCCTTGGCCTCCTGATGCTCATGATTTGAATCTTGCCAGCTGGTCTGGTATCTCTTTTGATCTAATTTGCCTGCCTCTGGGACTTCATTGCTATGGGTCACCCTTCCAGTTAATGGCCAAGTTTATTTTCTCTTCAGCTGTGGGACCATTATCCTTCTTCGCTCCAACTCCATCCATCCCTTCTCTAGTTGGTTGATGCCATTGTCGGACATAGGACTTACCTACCTCAACCCAGATGATCTGAGTACTCTGCTTTGCTCTTTGGCCTACATGGATCATCTTCTAAGGACTGCTGCAGCTGTCCTGCACCTTGTTGCTGTTCACTGAGGGGCCAACCTGGTTCTGTTCCTTCTTGCATAATTTGTTATCCAGCTTCGTCTAGCTCATCACATTCCCAAGGTGGTTCCTCCAGTTCATCAGGACTTGATCATCAAGACTCGATTTGGACATCCTTCCCATTTGCCTCTCTGCCTTTCATCTCTGCCTTGTAGGCTTGTGGCTTTGTGCTGTTTTATGTGGCTCTTTTGGGCCTAGTAACTTATCGCCATCAATACGTCTACCAGGTCAACTACCTTTTCATATTAGTCAGGTCATACTGCTATTCTGGCCATTCTAACAGTCCCCTTCCACTTGTCATTGGATCACTCATTCATTACTCTGGAGACATACTACTGCCAGCAAACATTTATTGGCTAACATGCCTCATAGACTCTTACGTCATCACAGAATTTTTTTTACTGCCCAATCAGCTCTTCATGATCATTCACTGAATCTCATTCACCTAGACAATAGGAAGCTCTTCTCCTTTTCTATTGGATATACCCTCCAACTCCTGTCCACTTCATTACCATGATTTCCCTCTCTAGTTTGTCTCACTGGTTATCCTCCTACATGTAAAGGGCTTAAATCCTTCTGCTATGCTCTGACTTTGTACTCAGCATCACTTGTACAGATTCCAGGAATCACAAGAGAACCCATTCACCTACAGACACCATCCATTTTACCTTCTGCAGTCTCTCCTATCAACACTGTCTCTGTTCACCATGTTACTTGACTCCCACTGCTTAACAGTCATTGCTTGTTTTTAAGAATTTCACAGACGTCTTCCAGAATATTAGTTGTGGGATCTCCACCTCCTAGCTGATTACTAACTCCACACATTTTAACTATCATATTAGCTCCTGGACATTGCCAATACTTATACAATCATCTGCAACTTTTCACCTGGTACATTCAGCCAGGTTAACCGCTCTTCTAGCAGATCCTTCAGCCTCTTCTTCTTGAATTACCTTTGATAATCTCTACAGTAAAGACCATCACTGAGAACTAGCTATCCTGAATCCTAACTGGCAATCCATAACAGTCAAGACAAATGCACCAGTTCATTCTTGCCTCCCAATCAGTATTAATCAGCTGTAGCACTAAGATCCTATGGCATCCTGCACTAATTGGTCTCACTACCAATCCAGCCTACAGACTGTACCTTACATCCACTATCAAGCTTCTGTCAAGTACTTCAGCATCAGGATTACCTGTAAACTTAACCAATCTATGCCACCACAGTGCATTTTCTAGAAGATCACACCACAGAAATACTCATACTTACTTCTGGCAGTGTACCAACAGAATATTTACATATAAAGTCACAGACATCATGACCAAAAAGCCATTCATCCCTTATACCGAATTTCCAGTAATTCCCCGTATACATTAGGCTACCACCTGGACCGCTCCACAAATCATCATCTATTTGTTTACTAATCACTTATGTCAAACTCTCCTCTACTCATTTTACTCTGGGATGCTTACTGAGCGTCTTATCACTCACTAATCAATTTTTTACCTCCAGACTATTCTGAGCATCAAATCTTACATGAATTGGATCAGTCACCTATAACTTTACAAATCATCACAAATCCCTCAGTGTACTGTTCAGTTTTATATTGATCAAAGTATGCTCTCCCAACTCATTACACCCCAACAATCCCTTTGGACATGCATCTTTTGTGACCTTGGAAATATGAATTACATTAGCCCTTCTTCTGTTGGATCTGCTCTACACATAGGACTCTACCATCCATACGGAAATCAAGTACCCTTCATCCCCAGGATCATCATTCAGTCAGCATCTTCCTTGGATTTAGAATGACCCATCATCTTCAGGGCAACCAAAGACTCTCTTCTATTCATTTCTACTTCATGGATGCTTCTATGGCAACTCCTCATTCATTTCTGAATTCCTTGCCTACATACCATACCTTAACATCCAGACCTGTCACAAGTTGGATCATTCACCAATGACTTCTTGTACTGTAGCATTTCTACCATTCTCCATCTAGTAACTTAGCAATCAAGCCATGCTCCCTCTGCTCATTACACCCTTGCAATTCCATGGGACAAGCATCATTCATCATCTTGGAAACTTGGACTTCCTTCACCTTCCTTCACCCAGATTTACTTCACACTCCAGATTCTAGCACTCATTCAGAAAAGACCTACTTTGCAACCTGAGGATCATTGTTCAATCTGCATCATCCCTAGATCAAGGATGGAGCATCGTCTCTACAAACAGCTCAACAACCTTAAATTAGCTATGGTTAGTGGAACCCAGGTCCTTCTCCTTTTAGTATGCCCAGAGGATTGGCAGACCTTCAGCCATGGGTCCTCAGAGGTTTCCTCCACCTGGGGATTTGCTCTCTCCTGAGTGCCAGGGGGTCATACTCTCCATGAGTTGGAGGAGGTACCTTTTTGGGCCTTCTATTTCTAACAAATTACTACCTACATACCTACTACTCAAGGGTGGGAATACAGTAAATCCACAAAAAGTACTACAAGTAGCACAAGCACTATATACCCTATCTTTACCCATTGCTATTCCACAAACATTGAATGTGAGGGCTTGGCCCTAGGTTCAATGTTGGGAATAGCTCCTCCACAACCTCTATTTAAGCCCTCCACTAGTGCACCTCCCTTGCTTATGGAGTGTTTTTTACCCACCACCATCCCCTCCTCCTCTTTCTCTGGCTCTCTTCTCACACTTGTTCCTGGGCCTTCTATTCCCTACAAATTACTACCTACATACCTACTACTCAAGGGTGAGAATAGAGTAAAGCCACAAAAAGTACTACAAGTAGCACAAGCACTATATACCCCATCTCTCCCCATTGCTGTTCCACATACTTTGAACCCCATTAGTTGGACTTCATAGCATTGATGCATGCTCTACCTCCAGACTGTTAACAGGAAAATGTCTCCTCAAAACTTCTGTCAGCAGTTCTTCAAAATGTTTCAGTAGTTTGGTACCCTCCACCCCTCAAGGATACTGCTAGTTTCAAATTGTCCCAGTAGTTGCCATTTTCTGTGTCATCTGCCCTTATCTGCAGGACATATTGTTCAGTAGTTTGCCCACTCATCACTTGGGACCTGTCTACATCAAGACTATTAAACTGTTTTAAGTCTAGTAGCATGTTTTAAAAGGTTGCCATCCGCCCCACCCCAGTTGCGCTGAGGGCTGAGGCACTGGACGCCACACCTCACACCACACCAGCGACCCTTGTTCAGGAGCATACTCGGGTCACTGAGGGTTGGCCGGGGGAGAGTTGAGGATGAGTGCCCGCATGGTGCTTTCCTGCCTGGGTAGCATGGGAGGGATGTCTCAGTGTGCTGGTGACCCCTAGTGGAGACCAGGAGCACTGCAGCAGCAAAGCACACATGTAATTAGGGTGGTCTACATCAGCAGGGTTGCTATGCACCAATGCATCATTGTGCAACATGCAGGGGAGGGAGTTGGTGGAACTTGCAAGAACATGGAAAACAATGGTGCTCTGGGTGGGCGATGGCACCGGTCCACCATGTCCTCAGCCGGGCCTTTCCCCAACTGACCTTGCAGGTCCTCCATTCCCCAGCCCTACCCAACCCAGAGTCTGACTCTTAAGTGTGTCCAAGAGGAAAGGAGAGGGCAACCCACCCCAGGTGGGTTAAACCAGGGGTACTGGCTTCAGGGAAGGGGAAGAGAGAGGAAGTGCAGATTGGGGAGGCTTCAGGCTGGGAAGGAAAGGACCAGGTTGACTGAGAGAGGATCCAGGGTGCCGCGACCAGAGGGAAAGAAAGTAAAAAAAAAAAGATTTGCATCCAGATTGCAGCATGTAAAACTGTGCTGCAATCCATGTTCAAAACTCTACTAAAACCTTGCCTGAAACTTTAGACAAACACAGATGGCTTATGCCATGTTAACAGCAGTATGAAAGTGATCAATGCTGTACACAGTTTAGAGTAACTGTGTTGACACTTCATTCGCCTATTTTGAACTGCCAAAAAGGAAAATTAATGTGCACTCACATTCTGGAGCTTGCAATAAGCTCCCAAACTGAACAGTATCATTTTTGCACCAAATCCGTAGCTGTGCTCTATCTAGAGTATAAGGGCATGCTTTGTGGTAAATGCAGTGTTTTGTGGTACTGCCACAATCATGCCTGGGAACTCGGGGAAAGTACAGTGTCAGAGCACAATCTGGACATGCAGACACCCATGCTCAAGCATGGAAATGAAAACATTTTTTAAAACATTTTGAAAATTGGATGCCAGTTTGGACAAGGCCTTGAAGTAAGGGATTTAGGGAATTCTCAGCCTGACTCATATGATGTTCTATTAAGTTTGCCATAGTATTGCAGTAGATGTCTCCTTGTCTGTGTCCCTTCTCCACAATTTTTGGTCAGACAGGTAGGGTTACATCTCCTAGGATGGAAACTAGGTCCTGGCACCAGCCCAGGAGGAGGAACTATTGGGGTTGCCCACAGAGCATGCACCACTTGAAGAGGCAGAGAGTGAGGGGATCAAAGAGCTGAAGGCAACAGCTCCCCCTCACCTCAGCCATCCTCTTTAGATAACCAAGACCTTATTAGGGTATCCCATGACATGGGTGACTGCAAAATCACTACTGCAAAAAAAATGGCAACAACAAAACAGCATGGCAAAAAGAGTGACCAGAAAATCAGTTATCAACAAAATAGCCATTCACACCTTTCTCACCCTAACCAAGCTGTGCACCCCACCAGGAGTTCATTATATATAATAAGGGAAGGGTGCAGGGTGTGAAGCCCCCCCACTGCGGCAATGTTGTTAACGTTTCGGTGATCACTGTTATTTCACCATTGTTCTTTTTTTAATTTAGTAAACTTTATTAAAATTTTTCAACAACAGAAAGAACAAGAAAACAAAATCATACACCCAATACAGAACAAGGTCCAATATGTATATGAAAAGGCTGGAGTAAGGCAAAACTAAAAATGCAACAACTATCACTCCCCACCCTCTACCACCCCTCCCTCTCATCAGTGGCTCTACTAAGCTACAAAACTTCAAAGCAGAGTTGGCCCATTGGTGCAGAGGGATGAGGTGCTGAATGCCTTACCTTGCACTATGCCAGTGACCTAGGTTTGAGAATGACCTCAGGCCGTCAGGGTACTGTCATGGGGGGGGCAGAGCAGGACTGACAATGCCAGTGGGCAGCTTTCATCTCCTGAGTGTGGTGGGGTGGGTTGGGGCCCCCCATAGTTCCGGTTTCACCAGGTGGAGGTCCGGTGGGTAGCATAGGCTGGGGGGGTTGCAAAGTGATGGGAGATGGAAGGGGATGAGCTGACACCACAGGGTGTGAAGCATGCCTCCACAACACTTGCACAGCCATGTGCTGGGGCCTTGGTGGGTCAGGGCAGAAAATCTAAAAAAAAAATGCTCATGTGTCCCCATTGCCAGCTGGGAAGAGGAGGTGATGGGGACCAAACATCTATATATATATATATATTAGAGGCAAAAAAATCATTTTAGTGCATTAGTTTGGGTTGTTCCATAGCGACAAAAGTGAGGAAATTCGCTGTTAGGGTTGAAAACCCTAACTCAGTCACCCCAGCACCACACACACACAGACACACACACACACACACACACACATATGCAAGTATGGGGGAGGACCAAGTCAACACAACCAATGACAGACATCCAGCAGCAGGTGACAGAAATAACAAACAATTGTCTAAATGTACTACGAGACATCCCCACCCCCCTGACCAGGTACTGCATGCTCAGTGGAGATCAACAGCAAAACTGAGGCCATGTACACCAAACGTACACATCCATGATTGCAGTTGCACACAACGTACCACACTTAGTAGTTGCATGGCCTTACCTACCGAGGCCCCACACCACACCACAACTGGTACTGTGCCGTTAGTCAATATAAATGATGAAGGTGCATGATGACAGTTGTAGAAAGGTTTTAACAATAGTGAGCATACATTTATTAAAAGAAGTACATAAATTTACTACAAGACACTAGCATGCTCAATATAAAAGTAGTGTTACATTTAGTATCTGATTTACATAGTGGTACATTTACTGCAACAGTTTACTCAAGATAGAGAGGCTGATGTAAACGTATGGAAGAGCATTGGCTGTTCAGCGATGTGCAATTCGTGCTGCCAGTATCAGATGCATTCTTACTGATGACGGTGTACTGCTGATGTACATACATAGACTTTCAGTGTGTTTGAATACTAAAGATGCAGTAAGTATTCTTTGTAAGAAACAGCATAATTGCATGGATCAGGCCAAGCAGCTTCTAAATATCATAGTACTACTGAGCCAACAATGGCGTACCTGTATCGGAGATGTATATAGCATAGATTTTCTTGTAGGCACTTACTGAGTATGTTGTACCTGATAAAGACAATCTCATTGCATCTGTGATGACTAACTTATTCAAATAGTAATACATTTACTATTGTTGCAATGAGTGATCTATCCCACTTATGGACACAGTGTAATTTTTTTAAACAGTTGTTTCATACTCAGGCTGTATGCCTAGTGTTTGGGTTTGCCACACTTCTGTCACTGATGCTATCAAAGTGATAACTATGTTAATTGTGGTACAACAGGAATCAAGTAGGTATAGTGTAGACATAAACAGAATGTCTTTTAGTACTGATTTAACTCACAATGGGGTAAGTGTACTAGGACAGCAGGGGTTATTCTCTATCACTGACTCTGTCACTTATAATCACACTAAGGTTTCGATGACTGTAATGATCAAGTTACACTGTTCATCTTCATGAGTTCATATTGACAGCCATTCTCCAGTAACTAGACAGTGTATGGTGTAACTGGGTGGCACACTGTGTTGCAAACCTGCTGCAGTGCCTAGCAGATGGAGAGTATCTACTATAAAGACAATTAAGCAATAAGGCATAACCAATAGTTATGTTAAATGGTCTGTTAATCATCCTGTAGGGCTTTTAATGTTGAATGAGGCATAGCGAGTGCCATATGTCGCTAGACAGTGATAAACTGACCATTAACATAATACCTGGTAGTGGCTTATTGCTATCATAATAAAACTGTTTTTTAAACAACATTAAACCATGTTCATCATATGGTTAGGCTCCACATGTTTGTTAATAAAAACTAAACATAAGGGTGTTACAATGTTTACAGTCAATTAGAAAGCTGCATTTCTCAAACCCTTGTTATTATCAGATATATTATACCAGTACAACTCCTTGGTTTTGCTGAGCTCTGTTACTCAGGTTTCCTACTACATGTGGTGTGGTCTGGTGTGGGGCCTTGGTAGGTAAGGCCATGCAACTACTAAGTGTGGTACGTTGTGTGCAGCTGCAATCATGGATGTGTACGTTTGGTGTACATGGCCTCAGTTTTGCTGTTGATCTCCACTGAGCATGCAGTACCTGGTCAGGTGGGTGGGGATGTCTCGTAGTACACTTAGACAATTGTTTGTTATTTCTGTCACCTGCTGCTGGATGTCTGTCATTGGTTGTGTTGACTTGGTCCTCCCCCATACTTGCATGTGTGTGTGTGTGTCTGTGTGTGTGTGGTGCTGGGGGGGATGAATTCGCGGAGTTAGGGTTTTCAACCCTAACAGTGAATTTCCTCACTTTTGTCGCTGTGGAACAACCCTAACTAATGCATTAAACGGAGTTTTTTGCCTCTAATTTCCCTTCTTTTTGAGAAGGATAATGAGAAATAGTGAATGTAATGCAGTGGCGAAGCGCAGGGCCGCCGCATAATGCGGTGGCGGGAGCGCAGGGCCCGTCTTGTGGCATACTAACAGGGACAGCAACGCAAACAGAAATGCTAACAGTGGCGCACATGGTAACACAAGTGCGAATGAGAACAGAAAGGGTAACGCACATGGTGGCGTAGACGGGAGTGGTCTGCCACGTGATGTGTTGTCACATAGTAACATGGTGCCTGCAAACAGAAATGTCAATGGGCATGGTGACGAAAAGTGAAACAGACAGATAAACAGTACTGTGACAGAAATGGCAAAAATAACAGAAACGCAAGCTTAAAATGAAAACGTTAGGATAACGACATGGTGGTGCAGAAGTCAACGGTAAATGAACGGGTACGGAACCGCAAGCGGAAAGGGCAACAGTAACAGTAATGTAAGCGCACAGGCCAGTTTTCCCCAAAACCTGCATAGAGAAAGACAGTGAGTACAAATAATGTATGCATAATAATGAGTATCAGCGCAGAAAATGAGAACTTGGAATACTAAATACATTATATCTCAGGAACATACGAACATACAAAATTTGCCAGCAGATAAAGGCCTAGAGGTCTATCAAGTCTGCTCGAATGTGCAGCTAGCACCCCTTATTCTGCAGCTGCCCCTCCCTTCCACCCTTCCCCTTCATTAACCCTCCCCCTTGTCCTGTCCCATCCTCGTTTGAAGCAGTCCACTGTTCTACTGCATACCACTTCTGCAGGTAACGCATTCCACCCAGCCACCACCCTCTCTGTAAAAAAGTGTCTCCTCATCTCCCTCCTGAACCTTCCTTGCTCCAGTCTCATATCATGGCCCCTGGTGGCTCTCCCCTTCCTTACTTTGAACAGCCCCTCTGTACCTGTCTTGTTTATTCCTTTCATGTATTTAAAGGTTTCAATCATGTCCCCCCTGTCTCTCCTCTCCTCCAGTGAGTACATGTTCATCTCCTTCAACCTCCCCTCATATGATAAGTCCCCCAGACCCTTGATCATCTTTTGTCGCCTCATGCTGCACTCCTCCAGTAACTTAATGTCCCTTTTCAGATACGGATGCCAGAACTGCACGCAGTACCCAGGTGTGGTCTAACTAATGACCTATACAGTGGCAGAATCACCTCCTCCTTCTTGAGGATATACCCTGCAATACAACCCAGCATTTTGTTGGCCTTTGCAGCTGCCTTCCCACACTGTGCAGAGTTGTTCATTGACCCTGTGATGAGCACACCCAGATCCTTCTCCTCCTCTGTCTGGGCTAGCTGCACTCCCCTAGCTGGTAAGTCCTCCTTGGGTTCTTCATCCCAAAATGCATCACCTTGCACTTTTGGCATTAAAGCCCAGTTGCCAGGTGTCTGACCAGGTTTCAAGCTTTGCCAGATCATCCTGCAACCCTGCCATCCCCTAGGTCATCCACCACCGCCAACCTTGGCATCATCAGCAAACAGACTGATCTTGCTCTTGATGTCCCATGATATGTCTGCAATGAATATCCCAAACAACACTGGTCCCAACACTGAGCCCTGTGGGACACCACTCGTCACTGCCCTTGGGTGTGAGAGCTCCCACCCACCACCACCCTCTGTTGCCTTCCTGCAGCCAGTTTCCTACCCATCTCACCAGCATTGCACCTGCCCCTGTGCCTACTAACTCCTTCCCAGCCTCCATGTGGCACTGAGTCGAATGCCTTACTGAAGTCCAGATGCAGGACATCCACTGCATGTCCTCGTCCAGTTGCCTAGTTACCCAGTCATAGAACCCGACCAGGTTGGTTTGGCAGGATCGGCCACGTATGAAGCCATGCTGTCTGCTGTCCTGTAGTCCTTGGCCTCTAAGAGGGCCACCAGCCTCTCCTTCAGGATAGTCTCCATTAGCTTACCCACGATGGATGTGAGGCTCACTGGTCTGTAGTTTCCTGGTTCATCCTTGGGGCTACTCTTGTGGAGGGGCACCACATGAGCCATCCTCCAGTCCTGAGGTACACACCCGAATGTAGTGAGGCATTAAATAGGTCTGCCAAAGGTCCTGCAAGGACCTCTGCCAGCTCCTTCAGTACCCTGGGGTGGATGCCATCTGGGCCTGGTGCCTTGTCCACCCTCAGTGCCTTCAAACCTTCTCGAACTCTGTCCTCCATGATTTCCCCATCTGTCACCACTTCCCCCGCGTCTGCCATTTCACCCATCTTGGGTGTCACCCCCCTCTTCTCTTTAGTAAATACTGAGCAGAAGTACTCATTTAGTGCTTCCGCCTTATCATACCCTGCTTCCACCCAACCCCCCTCCTTCCTAATCCTTACTATGTGGTCCTTACAGCTCCTTTTCTCCCTGATGTACTTAAAGAAGTCCTTCTCCCCCTTCTTAATGCCTTGTGCCAGCCTGAGTTCCATAGATGCTTTGGCTCCCCTTACTGCCCTTGTCACCTCCTTCGATTCTGTCAAGTACTCCTCTCTGTCCTCCCCCCTCCCTGTTTTCTTTGTATTTCCTAAAGGCAGCTCTTTTCTTCCTTACCTTTTCCATGACCTCCTTGCTCAACCAGCTCGGTTTCTTAGCTCTAGCCTTCTTGCTCTGGGCTTTGCAGCAGGTTTTGCTGCCTCCACTATCCCCAACTTTATGAGCTCCCATCTCTGGTTAGTATCCATACTAGATTGAATTCTGGCCAGGTACCCTTCTACCACTTTCCCCATCCTCTCAAAGTCAGCCCTCCTGAAGTCCAGCACTCTTGTGCCAGATTCCACTCCTTCCTTGCCCATATCCAATGTGAGCCATACTGAGTGGTGGTCACTCCCTGACAGCGGTTCCTCCACTGTAAGTTCTCTCACAAAGTCCCCATTTGCCAGCACAAGGTCAAGGGTATTCCCTAACCTGGTTGGTTCACTGACCATTTGCAGCAGGAAGCTGTCCTGGAAGGCATCCAGCAGTACCTGCTCCCTTCTGTTCCTGGTTGTTGGGGTGCTCCAGTCCACTTCTGGCATGTTGAAGTCCCCACAATCACCACACTACCCTTCTCTGCAGGTCCTCCTGATCTGTCCCGCTAGTTCCCTGTCTAACTCCTCCATCTGAGATGGTGGCCTGTACACCACTCCCATTCTAAGACTCATTCTGGAATCCTGGATTGCACCCAAAGTGACTCTGTACTGCCCTCCTCCCTTCCTCCCTTACACACTTCAGTCCTTCCTTCACATATAGTGCCACCCTCCTTTCCCAGTCACCCTGTCCCTACGAAATAACCTGTACCCTGGTACAGACAGGTCCCAGTCATTATATTGGGTGGCCCATGTTTCCGTGATGGCTGCAATGTCCACCTCTCCCTCTGCCATGAAACTCTGCAGTTTTCCTCCCAAGGCTCCTAGCATTAAGGGTAACCACCTTCCACCCTTTCCCCTCCTCCCATCCTGCCCTCCTTTCCTAGCATCACTAATAGCACTTGCCATTTGTCCTTTGTCACTGTTATGGGGGTAAGCTCATATGATTTCCCAACCTGTGGTCCCTGCATATCTCTTCCCAACTGCCACCCCCACTCCTAGTTTAAACTCCAAACTTCCTCTATATATTCTTCCATACTCTGCTTCAACACTTTCTTTCCTTCCTCACTCAAGTGTAGTCTGTCCTGGCAGAGACTACTGTCCTCCCAGGTCCCTCCCCACCCCCAACAGCCCATACCCTTTAGCACAACACCAGGTTCTTAGCCATCTGTTAAATTCTCTATTCTCAGCTTTCTTGCTGTGCTTCTTTTGCACCGGAAGTATCTCGAAAAAGTTACTGATCTTCCTGCCCCTCACATAATTGTGCTAGTTCCTCAAACCTCCTCTGGACTATATCCACTGTCTTGTCAGCCAGGTCGTTTGTCCCAAGATGTATAATTAAATGAGGCTTGTCCCTACCCCTTCTAGCATATTTCAGAACAGACTGTCCCACCCTTTCCGCTTGTCATTCTGGCAAGGGCTCCACCCAAATGCACTATGCCATACTGACGAGAAAAAAATTTAAAGTCATATTATTTGCAACTGTCCTGGCTAATTTGGTACTTAGCCCCTAAGAGGGGCTAAGAATTTTCCAACGAAAAGTTCGTATCTCGCACCGTTTCCGAGATACGGGCCCTAAAAGGCGTGGCGAACGCTGTAATGTTATCCTATGGGAAAAAAGGAAAGTTCGGAGCACCATAACTTTGCCTCCCTGTAATGTTTTTTCACCAAACCACTGAAAGACACATCTGTGGGCTGTTGGCTGTCTTCCCTCCAAATTTCAGGAAAAAAGACCAAACCGTTATTTTGCAGCAGGGATCGAAAGAATTTCTGTAATGCATCGGGTGCCGTAATGTCAACTTTGGAGTGCTGTAACTTTGCCGCCGTGTAATATTTTTTCACCAAACCACTGAACGTCACATCTGTGGGCTGTTGGCTGTCTTCCCTCCAAATTCCAGGAAAAAAGACCAAATCGTTATTTTGCAGCAGGGTGCCAAAGGATTTCTGTAACGCGTTGGGCGCCATAATGTTATCCTATGGGAAAAAACGTCAAATTTGGAGTGCCGTAACTTTGCCGCCGTGTAATATTTTTTCAATACAAAACTGAAAGGCACATTTGTCAGATGTCGGCTCCGTTCCCTCCAAATTTCAGCCCAAAACTCCCAACAGTTCTTTTGCAGCGCAGTGCCAAAGAATCGCTGTCACTTTCCCACAGATGGAAAACTACTGTCGCAATTTGCGAAAGCTTTTGCAAAAAAGTTCGACACTTTCATGATCACAAAAGTAATTTGCGAAAGTACTTTTTCCAGAAATTTGAAAAACATATTTCTGGGGTGTTTTACCACAAAATAAAGACATGGCAAGCATCCTCAGGGTCCGACTAGGTGAATACAAAAGAATTAGGTTGCTAGAGGGTCCCAAATTTAGATGCCAACCATTTCTCTGATCATCAACTGAAAACAAAAGACAATTTCACAAAGTAACAATAGGCCCATTTATGAAGTAAAATGCATTTATGACACTGTCGAACTTTTTGTTAACTTTTTCCATTGACTTATAATGGGAAACTGATTTTTGAATAACTTTTGAACCGTTTAATATTTTTTCATGAAATCTTCAAAAGGCACATTGGGGACCCCGGCCACACATTCCCTGAAGATTTTGGGCCAGTCGCACAAACCGTATGAACTGTAGGCGCGACCGTAGAATTCCAGAAAAAGCGTAAACGCGCGCACAGATCATGCTTAATAACTCTGCAGCCGTATCTCCAACTGGTACAAAACTTGGCAGATCCCAAGGCCTATGGTTCTTGATCATGTATTCCAAACTTCAGGCACATCTGTCAAACAGTTGCAAAGTTATTAAGGTGCAAAGTTTTGGGGTTTAACATAGAAATAGTTCCTCAACCCTAACTATGGTAGCACTACTGTGCTACCATACTATATATATATATATATTCATGGCAAAAAACTCCATTTAATGCATCAGTTAGGGTTGTTCCACAGCGACAAAAGTGAGGAAATTCACTGTTAGGGTTGAAAACCCTAACTCCGAATCCCCCCAGCACGACACACACACACAGACACACACACACACACATATGCAAGTATGGGGGAGGACCAAGTCAACACAACCAATGACAGACATCCAGCAGCAGGTGACAGAAATAACAAACAATTGTCTAAATGTACTACGAGACATCCCACCCCCTGACCAGGTACTGCATGCTCAGTGGAGATCAACAGCAAACTGAGGCCATGTACACCAAACATACACATCCCTGATTGAGCTGCACAACGTACCACACTTAGTAGTTGCATGGCCTTACCTACCGATGCCCCACACCAGACCACACCACTTGTGGTGGGCCACCTGAGCAACAGAGTTCAGCAAACCAAGGAGTTGTACAGGTATAATATCTCTGATTATAACAAGGGTTTGAGAAATGCAGCTTTAATTGACTGTAAACATTGTAACAGCTTTATGTTTAGTTTTTATTAACATACATGTAGAGCCTAACATATGATGAATATGGTTTAATGTTGTTTAAAAAACAGTTTATTATTATGAATAAGCCACTACCAGGTATTATGTTAATGGTCACTTTATCACTGTCTAGCGACATGTGGCACTGCCTATGCCTCATTCAACATTAAACCCTACAGGGTGATTAACAGACCATTTAACATAACTGTTGGTCATGCCTTATTGCTTAATTGTCTTTATGAGTAGATACTCTCCCTCTGCTAGGCACTGCAGCAGCTTTGCAACACAGTGTCCCACCCAGTTACACTATACACTGTCTAGTTACTGGAGAATGGCTGTCAATATGAACTCATGAAGATGAACAGTGTATCTTGATGATTACATTCATTGAAACCGTAGTGTGATTATAAGTGACAGAGTCAGTGATAGAGGATAACCCCTGCTGTCCTAGTACACTACCCCATTGTGAGTTAAATCAATACTAAAGACATTCTGTTTATATCTACTCCATACCTACTTGATTCCTGTTGTACCACATCAATATAGTTATCACTTGATAGCATCAGTGACAGAAGTGTGGCAACCCAAACAGTAGGCATACAGCCTGAGTATGAAACAACTGTTAAAAAAATCACACTGTGTCCATAAGTGGCATAGATAACTCATTGCAGCAATAGTAAATGTATAACTATTTGAATAAGTTAGTCATCACAGATGCAATGAGATTGTCTTTATCAGGTACAACATACTCAGTAAGTGCCTACAGGAAAATCTCTCCTATATACATCTCCGATTCAGGTACATCATTGTTGGCTCAGTAGTGCTATGATATTTAGAAGTTACTTGGCCTGATCCATGCAATTACAATGTTTCTTACAAAGAATACTTACTGCATTTTTAGTATTGAAACACACTGAAGGTCTATGTATGTACATCAGCAGTACTACTCTTCATCAGTAAGAATGCATGTGATACTGGCAGTACGAATTTCACAGTTGAACAGGCACTGCTTTTCCATACATTTACATCAGCCTCTATGTTGAGTAAACCATTGCAGTAAATGTACTACTATGTAAATCACCTACTAAATGTATCACTACTTTTATCTTGAGCATGCTAGTGTCTTGTACTTAATTTATGTGCTTCTCTTAATTAATGTATACTCACTAGTGTTAAAGCTTTCTACAACTGTCATCATGCACCTTCAGCATTTATATTGAATAACCGCACAGTACCAGTTGTGGTGTGGTGTGGGGCATTGGTAGGTAAGGCCATGCAGCTACTAAGTGTGGTACGTGTGCAGCTGCAATCAGGGATGTGTACGCTTTGGTACATGGCCTCAGTTTTGCTGTTGATCTCACTGAGCATGCAGTACTTTGGTCAGGGGTGGGGATGTCTCGTAGTACATTTAGACAATTGTTTGTTATTTCTGTCACCTGCTGCTGGATGTCTGTCATTGGTTGTGTTGACTTGGTCCTCCCCCATACTTGCATATGTGTGTGTGTGTGTGTGTGTGTGTGTGTCTGTGTGTGTGTCGTGCTACAGACAGCTCGCGCGCGGTTAGGCACAATGAATAGAGAAACAGTCCCACTGTAATGTTATTGTGTGTCTGCTATCTCCTGCTGCACCCACCCTCTCAGGAAAGTACAGCAGTCGATACACTAAGATCCCAATATGGAACTGGGAATATTTTTTAATTAGTAATTTTTTTTTTGAATTGAGCTTAAAATCAACTGCGGAGGGTTAATGAGGAACCGTGAACACCAGTTACGGATTGTTTGAGCACTTACTGATTTCAGGAATGCAGTACAGTTTTATGCACTGCCTATCTGAAGTGACTGTCATTTTATCGATAATTTGTTTAATTTACAATGTTCATAGTAACAGTGTACCGAGTTTGACAAAGTGATGGTAATCACAGGACTGTGGCAATCTGAAAGGCCTTGTGTTCCTGCTAACGTGGAAATTGAAATGATGTCTAAAATGACATATTTTTTTTTAGTTAA
Organism: Neoceratodus forsteri; assembly: GCA_016271365.2. Classification (NCBI taxonomy): domain Eukaryota; kingdom Metazoa; phylum Chordata; order Ceratodontiformes; family Ceratodontidae; genus Neoceratodus; species Neoceratodus forsteri. The sequence continues at coordinate 454,992,406 of CM028137.1, forward strand.
AACATCTGTTTATAGTCAGGGATAATGTTGGTGAATATTTCTTTAGGTGTTTTTCTTGTGGCAACTTGTACACAATTACTGTGTTGATGGACCAGCGGACACATATATTTAAATGCCGTCTATAATGATGTTTTTTTTTTTTAGGAAAATGGACACACTGTGTGTCCGTGGGGACAGGGAGTTATTCCACTATATCTGCTGGGAAAAAGAGCAACATAGGGACAATTGCACTGTCATGGCCAGCATCACTAGCAACCGAGCCGAAGCACTCAACAGTAGGTTAAAGGCAGTTGAAGTGTGAATGAGAAATGTGGGATTGCACTGTCAAGCAGCTACATGTAGTGACTTCTTGTTTTTCCAAGAACTTATCTGGTCACCCTGGTGCTGGGACTAGAGCTGTGATGTTGTGCTGCGATAACATGACGCTAACAGTCCCATAGTCACCCATGGGAGCCCAGGCTTTGTCTTTGTGATGGTATAATATGAAATTAACAATTATCAATAATAATTAATAATTTGCTATCATTAACATTGATAGTGTAATAGTAATAAACTTTCTTACTGATGACAGAGGACTCACACCCTGCACAGGATGACAGGCATTAGCATGTACCTCTGGCTGTTAGATATAGCAGGGCATAAAAAGATGTTTTTTATAGTGCTGTGAGGAAAAAAAACAACTGTGCAGTACATTAGCAGGTAAAAATAAATTACAGTGTTAAACATTTAGTATATAAATACACATTTTCAAACCTACTACAGTGTATGGGAAATATCTAATACCTGATTGTAATGATAGCATGTAATGCCCATCTCGCAACAAATGTTTTAAATAGACATATTTCCACCTTTACTCACATACAGTCTCACTGTTATGTCCTCACACTATCCCAAAAAGTTATTTTGCACAGCAACCACAGCATCATATAGTGAAGTATAAAAAACACAGTTTGACAGTATAGGTGCTCATTCAAAGTATGACACTGTGTGTCATAAGGCTCATGCATTGAATAATGTAGCAATGTGATGTCTGTGGCCCAATATTAACACACTTCACTACTCAAGAACTCATTTTAATAGCACCCAACCCAGTAATATGCAGCGTATGATGTAGTGGAATTTGCACCACTGCAAGTAGTCATAGTACTGCATTTTACATGTGGTGAGACAACTTCCATAGTGCTATATAGAAATGTACGATATTCATAGTGTGACACGCAAACAGTCCCATTATTCACTGTATTATTACTTTTATTGACATTCCCTCAGTTCATGATCACCTTTTAAAAATACACATATGTGATAGTGCGCTGAACAGCATCACACTGGATTGTAGAGGTAAGTATGAGGCTGGCAAGGCTGAAGACAGACACACTGCACAGCTATTCAGTTAAACTGGGAAAAGGGGGTCATGAAGACTACAAGGCACATTTTGAACTTGTACATTGAGAAAACAAAATCATAATTGACACTTTCTGCATTGCACACCATTTAGGTCACTACAATATCCTCCCACCATGTTGTGTTTTTAGGTGGTTGGTATTCTGTAGTCATCAACGCATTGCCACCCTTGTAAGGTCACAGCACAAATAAAGTAAATAAACTCAGTGATTCGCCCAACAACAAACAAAAGAAAGTGGCACTGGCTCAGCAACGGAGGGTGTTGCTCACACCGCAGACAATTGAACATTTGCAGTGAGTATGCCAACAGACAGTGCACCTCTGGCACGGAGTAAGACAGCAAGGTGTAGTTATCAACAGGAGCATTGATCACCACGATGTTGACAACCATATGGTACTTCTCTATGCAGATAATAGCAACAACAGATTTCACTTACGTGGTGGGCTGGCACCGCTTCCTGCTGCTTCACCTCCACTCTGTTCAAGAGCAGCAGCTTCCGGCCTCTATTAAAGCAAACAAGTAAAAATGATCACATCAATAGATGAAATATCAAGGTAAAAGTGTTTTTCTTTAAAACATCAATTTCAATACTACATCATTCATACAACTATCTATATAGAACACATATCTCTTTACTTGAAACAGCTTTTCGTCTCTCTCCAACTAGATGTGTTGTTGTTAAGTCAGTATTACACATGCATATAACAAGTCTTCTCATCTGCAAAAGCTACACAAACTTGAAATTATGACACCATGTTATATCTTTTTCATGACAAATGTCCATCCAATCCAGAACAGTTATTATAAGAAATTTATTTTGTTTCCTGGTGATTCTCTAACACTGTTTCTTTTCCAATTATGTTTTGTCCAAAAGAAAACCTAGAAATGTATTATTGGTAGAGTAGAACAAGCAGTGCCTGCCCATAAATCACAATAGTTATAATATTCATCATAATGTACATTTGTTACATAGAAACATCCTAAAACATTATATGTACTCTCTCAATTTACATACATGCATACCTAATTATATGACATCTGTTCCTAAACAGTTTTAAAATGTGTGTTATTATAATAAGAAGAATACAAACATAACGATAATAAAAGTTACTGTTTACTCAATGACCCTCTAGCTGAATATGGCAGCCGCTTTATGTGTTATTAAGCATTACTCCCTACAGGGTCTATTAAAACACATTAACAAACATGTAGATACTCTATGCTGTCCATTAATAACTATTGCATAATAATAAAATGAAATATTGGCAGAAGATATAGAAATAGTAAGTGAATAAGATCTAGGGACATGTCGAATTAGCAAAACAGATAATTAAGCAGCACACCATTGAATACCATTGAGACACCTACAACATTACAATAGGTTATCTATTACTCATTGTACATTAAACTTCACTCACCAAAGTAGGCAGAGGAGAAGACCCTCCACAACACCACATGTACCGCTCATGGACATACATCCATTCTCAGATTCATGAACAATAGTATCCTACCCACATGTGTAGTAATACCCAGTTTGTTATAGTAGTACAGGATCTTCTGCCATGGTGCCACTGCACATTCACTTAGACTTGCTAACACCTTTTTGAAGTATTTTGTGTGGATATTCAAAATGGTTGCACCATACACACACAGGGTTGCACATGCTAAGCACGTTATTCCACCATTTCTGCGATATTCAGTAGAAGACAGTGTTGCGCCCACTGAAAACAGGTTGAGCAACAGCGCAATGCAAATGGAATGGCTGCTCAAGTGGAGTGGGGAGGAACCATGCATGAACTCCAGAGCCCGGAGCATTTCAGCTAGAGCCAGTAGAGTCAGTGTAGCGCCATTAACCCCCAACCAACTCTGGGTAATGACTTGGCAGAAAAAAAAAGCCTAAGCTCGAGGGCCACCCACAGGTGAGCTGCTGGATTGCAAGGCTTAAACACAGCAGCTGCCACCTGTGCTGGCCCCCCAACCCAGTCCCTGTGCCCCCTGCAGCCCGATTGCAGGCATCTGACTGTAAACCCTCACACCCTCCCAGTGGCCGACTGGCATTGTGTACCTCCCCAACATCGTGGCCAATCGCTGCAGCAATGTGGCTCCTCCCCAAATGTGGTCCCCTGGTGGTCCAGTGGACCAAATGTCCGATCATGGGCAGTAAGTTAAATAACCCCCAAATGTATCCCTTGTGGTCCAGTGGACCAAAATGCCCGGACACAGCAGGCAGTAAGTAAATAACTCCACCCTCCTCCTGAACGTATCTCAGGGAGTCCAGTGGACTGAAATGCTTGATCGGCAGAGTTTAATAACCCTCACTCCAGATAGCCCTGGTGGTTAGTAGTCTCACCCCACCACCTACGAAGCACCACTACTTCCCGCCTCATCCTCAGGCAGCGGCAGCATCATCCCACCCACCTGTTGCCCATCAACTGACTGCCTATTAGGTGTGACACCCATTGGTGTAGATTATTAACGGGCATGCAGCCCATACTGTCATATCACAATCCAGACGGTGGAATCAATTCATTCATTCAAAAATCTGAACTGTCATGACGGTATGGCTGCATGCCCATTGGCTGTACTCTCACACCAATGGCTCGTCAGCCCCACCGGGCAGTCAGTCAGCCGGGTGGCGGGGTGGCAGGTGGTGGATGCTGCCACCACCAGCTGCCAGGGGGGAGCGGTGGTGGAGCTACGAGTGGGTGGGGTGGGTGGTACAGCACCTACCAGGGCTATGTTCAGGGAGGGGTTATTAAAACCTACCACTCCGCATCGACCTTTCGAACCACTGGATCAGCAGTGACATGTCTCGGGGCCACATTGCTGCACACGATCAAGCTGTTGGGGTGGAAATTGAACCATGCCCATGATCAGCCCAGTGAGGGGTGCTGGGGGGTATTCTACACTGTTTTGTCTACGATTGGGGTGCAGGGGGCATTGTTCCCTTGCTGGCTGCAGCCTGTCAGGCACCAGGCGCACTCGGGGATCGGCAGACCTGTATGAATGTTATGCAACTGCAGTATAATCACATGCAAATGCCCCACACCTGCGGCTTGCATGAATTATACCCCATTTGCATGTCACGCTTTTGAATATCAGAATTTTGCCTCATGGCGCAATGGTATTTATGCCACCGCAAGTTGAATGCTCCACTCTGTGAACTTCCAGTGGCGCAAGTTCCACTGTACTCATGCACAGTGAGTTGTGGTTGGGGTGATATTCAGCGAGTTGCTCAATAGCGTATCCTTTGAATGTCGCCCGACACACAGCTGTGCAACTATTTTGTGCAACGCAATGGCTTTATGACATGAATGGTACAATTTGAATATCCCACCCTTTGTGTCATGAGAAACCCCATTTCTTATTTGTAAACAGTATAACAAATTTGTGATAATAAAGTCTCTACCATCGGAGTCAATCAAAATGACACTCTCGGGTAAGTCCGACTGACCACCCTCCACAGCTTGACTCTGTGCTGGTACTTACCTCGTGGTGAAGTCGGGGACACCTCCCATGTTCCTACCATGAAGCAAAAAAAAATGTAAGTGTTAGATGTGAATCAGAGTACAGTTTTGAAAGACTTACAACAACAGTAAATCAGCCAATTTACATACATAACATTGTTTCTAATTACAGACCATGCAGATTATGGTCACATATTATAATAATAATTCTATATTTCTGTGCAGGGCCCAGCACACTATTATCTACACAGTCCTGTGAATCGTGGGGCATCAAACACTATTGATATGTACATTTGTACGTGGTTCGTCTGTGTATTGAGTATTTCAGTCCACTGAACCACCAGGTATATGTCTCGAGAGGAGTGGGGTTTATTACACTTACTACACGTGATCAGCCATTTCCTCCACTGGACCACCAGGACGCTTTTCATGAGGGAGAGGGATGGTTTATTACTACTGTATTACAGACTTGTACAAGTTTTATACCACTACATCACAATAACAAAACAGTAACATATTGTTCTCTTCCAACATACCATAGTAGTAAGTGCGTATATATATAAATGTGTTATTTTCTGGCATGGCTATCTTGGTAAGCTCTGGTTTGTGACTGAACAACAGCACAGTAAATAAATGGAAGAATTAGGTTACATGTTTTCATAGTATCTTACATATAGTATTAAGTATTTTAAAACGCTAGAGAAATACAGGTTTCTGATTAGTAGCAAACATAAGTTATTAGCTGTATGTCAATCTTTGATTAATATATATGTAGAGACTAAGCACATACAAAACAATGTTCAACATCATTTACAAAATATTGATATGATAATATTAATTACATCATTTGAGTATTTATATTAATGGTCACTTAATCACTGTGGGGGGCATGGTATTCGGCAAGTGCCACATGCCACATTACACCAATAAACACCGATTTACACAACATTAACATAATCCCTCCTCATGTCTTATTGCTTAATCATGCAGTATACAATTATTTTTTCAAATTCTGAATACATGCACAACTATTAATGGTTGTGCTGATTTTACTTTACGGTGAGTATAGCGCCTCGCAGCTGATTTGCCAGCAGCTTCCTTAAAGCTCGTAGTTGTAGTACCAGCACGTATCATTGTCCGGCATCCCCTCACGTTGTTTCAAAATGTAGAAACGTTGGGCAACAGCTTCCACTTCCTCTTTAGCTGTACAACAGTCTTGTTTTTTTACTTGTGCTATGTACAAATAGCTATTTATGCGCCCACATCGAATCCAGAAGCTTCCGGGTTTGTACTCCTCATCGAAACCTTCGGAATCCTCTAGCCTGGACTGCCTCAAGCAGTGCACACACCTCTTGCAAAGTCCACTGCCTCATTGTCTCAGCTTTAGAATTTTTACTTGAAAACACAAACAGAAACAAATATCTACATTAGTATCATAACAATATCAATCATTTCTTAAACGAATTCCATATAATACTAATTAAATTAAAGAGCACATGTCCTTCAAATATAGCAGAAACACACCCTCAATAGCATTATGCAGGGCCTAGAAAGGATTCAGCCACCCTCAATAGTAACAACTAACTCGTTGCTACACTATGGTGTCCTCACCAGCATACAATCCAGTAGTCTCAGGGGTAGCCTACTGCACTCTAACATGACATTGGATACACCATCACATATCCATGTTCATTACACTGAACTGTCACACACCATAGCAAAGTGATGTTGAACACAGATGAACTACATTGCCGTAACTGTGCAGACACCTAGAAATATACTAAATAAATGTAATATTGTTACAACAAACCGATTGAAAGTTTAATGGTATGATAATTCCGTTATGCTAATTCATAGCTAGTATACTAATTACTACCCATATCTGCGTACATTCAAAATAACTCTACTCTGCTGATATACCAGTAAAGAAACATACATTGAACAGCACCACTGTGTCTTATTGTTGTTGTACTACCATACTGTAACAGCTACAATACTGTAAGACCACAGTAAATGCTACAGTCATTTAACATACTCAAACTATATACAATTATTAAAAGGGTCTCAGAAATGCTGCAATCTTATTGTCTGTTAGGATTCCAACAGCCTTACATTAATCCATGTTATACTGTCATGTATAGCCTGATCACCATGGTACATCCAGATTGCTCCTGTCAGCATTTCATCCTCTAGCACAGCTGAATGTGTAATGATGCATTCTGATTTTGAACCCATTATTAAACTGCTGGTGTAAGAACTATTTTATTAAAAATCTCCTCTAAATCAGAAAACATTCATAACGGATACTTTTAACACTTTTCTTTCGAAACATTTTTATAGCAATAAGGCAGTCCCATGAGTTACATAATAACAAGGACCACCCCCTAGGGGCAATATGGCACTCAGCAGCACCTTGTGCCACATTACACTTAGGTGATTAATGACAGTTAATCTATAAACCCTAGTCATACCTTTTATTACTTAAATGTTATACCCAATAAATATCATGCAAATTGAACTGACAGCAGCAGAGTAAATTAGTATTGGTGTTTCCCACTATCCTAATATAGCAAACCCATATATGTGTGGCATGTGTGAGTGATGCATGCAGTTGATATATTTTTACCACATTAATATGGTTCTGAAAAGAACTTTGTGTATACTGTAATATTTCCTAAAACAGTCTGACACTTTAAAGGACTTCTGGGGATTCCATCTCAAGGTCTCTCAGAAATGGCAGCATGGTAGAAATGTACACCAACCGGTAGGAATAGCCAATCATTAGTAGTATTTATTTTGGGGGTGACGATAGTATACATTCCATGCTTGTATGAAAAGCAGTTATCTGTACATTTATTTTCATGTAGCTCTGCCTTCACCGATACATATGATGTTCTGCTTGCCAGACTCTATGCTCTGTAAATATCTGAAAACATGATAATACAGGCAGGCAACATAGACATATAGAAGCAAGGTCCAATTTTGCCTCTGCAACTAAATCTACCCAACGTTTTAGCCCAAATCATTGCCTCCAAGATGGGCTAGCAGTATGTCAGGAGGAGAGTGAGTTATCAAAGTCTGTCCATGGTTGGCATAAGATGTCTCATCTCATGCCACCAATGACTAAATCCATCTTACATAGCAAATTGGGAGCCAGGTCCCTCCCAAAATCATTTTGAACTTCAAACCCAGCTGCTCGTCTTATGTAACTGCTTCCAACTATCCACAAAATCTTTGTTATTTTCTGCCATTCTAGTTTTAGCAAACTCAGAACTGTATAGAGAGCTACAAGAAAGTTTGGAGTTCACCTGCAGTGTCCAGACAGCACTGGAAAATCAAACTGGATATTTTCCCTCCTTATTTCAAGCTAGCTTCAGTGGGTTCAGACAAAACACACAAATCAAATAAAAAACATTCCCTGCTGCTCGGCTCATTAACCAATCTAACTGATGCATTCAGTGTTACTAGACCTATGTTCCTGCAAAAATCTGCAACCACTGACAATTTTGAAATGCATCCTTTTCATAGGTGTTTTAAACAATGACAAATATCAGAAAAACTCTGATTATTCCATTTCTTCTCATAGAACCCCACGTGCACCTTCCTATCTACCCCATTTGCAGTTGTATCTGCAAGTACAAAAATGATTAATCACTTTAAACTATTTTTCTTAAGAATATAGCTCTAAACAACAACAAATAACACTATGAGATTCAACATCAAAAATGTTTTGCTTAATAGTATTTATATGTTGTTATAAGTTTTTTAATATTAGAAATAATCATTTGAAGATAGACTGTACTTACAGTTTCAAACTGCTCTCTCAGCAATATTGCAACTGGTCCTGTTTACTTCTTCTTCAGTGTTGTCCGGCTCTCTGATTGGTTCTCAGAAATGGCCTGACAAATCTTAAATTACATTGGTAGATGTTAGCTGCCAGTCAAACAGACTGTTTCTGATTCGAGCATGAATGTTTTTGCACCCTAAGTGTTACATTAATTTTACTGTCGCACGGTTTAAAGTACATTTAAGGAGCACTTATTTATAGCAACGACAGTAAATTTATGAAGTGCTGGTTCGACAGTACTTTTGACCATATTGTCGAATGCACGAGTGTAAGATATGACACTTTCGAATGCACAAAAGTATTTTTAAGCAAAGTTTCTATGCTCAATGAAAGCAATTTTCCAAGACTGTCTATTTATTGCCACAATTTCAGATTTAATGGGAAAATAGCTAAATTTTCAATTATAAACACATTTTGTGCTGCATAGCTGCTTCAACTCAGTACACTTCACATATTTAACATTTACAACGCTCCAGTGTGCATAACAATCAGCAACACAGACTTGTGAAACAGTTGTTTGTTGTAATTTCTACTCCAAATCTAAACATAGCCATTTTAAGACCATCTCATAACAGTGTCACTGTTTGTTATATTATGTGGTACTATAATCATTCTCACATCAACTGACCCAAAACGTGTAGCACATAACCAGAAACACAATTTTGTCAAGATGTGAAAATGCAATCTGTACTATCTTACAGGTTGTGTGTTAAAAGCAAAATTGTAAATTCTCAACTGAAAAGTATGACAATACACAAACTTACAAGTGTACATGTGAACTGCACTGTGCAAGCTTGTAAATCAGAAATATTTCAGAATTCTCACACCAATTTTTTCGACATATTCATTTTAAGTCGCCTGCTCGTAGTTACAGCCACGGTAATTTTGTGACTGTGCCCCACAGTTATTTCTGTCAATCATCCGCAGCATTGCACAGTACATGTGCAGAAAAATACTTTTTCCACGTTGTTAAAAATAACAGTCTAATAGTGATACACAGGAGTACTAAACACAATGTTGATAATATGCATAAACGATATTGAAATTTCGTTAACATGCCATACTTTAGCAACTGTGGTAGATGCACCTACTCAACAGTAATAGTGGCATGCCCTCCCTCTAATTGTAAACATACTAATTGTTACAGATTTGGTAATGAACACTATCACTCTCAAGTTTTTGGTCTACCATATAGTAAATTAGCATACTGACTATGCCATGACATGCTACATGGTAGAAAACACATGTTCGTCCACAAGTAAAAAATTACACCTATCCTAATCGTAAGTACACATGGGAAAAAAATCTTTTAAATGTGGACTAAAATATTGAGAATGCACAAACTTCTGATATTACTTAGCAGCTGCGCAATGCACATTCATAAAAACTATTGTTTAGTTATGTTTTTACCAAATTGTTAACATACTTAACATACAATTCTATCAATACACACTGTTATAAGAAATTTACTGAAGCCTATTCTAAAACTTTTTATTTTTCTCTCATACAGGTGCCTGATACTTCTGTAAGACTGCTTTACTGTCATCATCAACCATAATACCAAAATATGCCAACTAAATAAGTTGAAGATGTGTCTCAAAACGTAGAGCGGTATATTAGTACTACACTGTTGTATAAGGGTAGAATAAACAAAACAGTATTAGACACCAAAATGAACATCGATAGAGTTTTACTGCAACAGTGACCCCTACATCAAGTCACTGCACAACCAAATGAAATTCCTTAACAGAAAAGAAAAAATGTATACCATCACAAATGTTGTGTTGATCTCTGAGATGAAACACAAGTATTTTGAGTGTAACCATCAAGAAACACTCAAAACAACACCGGAAACTCAAAAATAGTGATTTACAACTCAGAAAGAGAAAGTATTTCTGATCAATAGCAAGTAAAGCTAAGATCGAAGATTTATCGCTGCTGTGTACGCACACCAAGAAAAGAGCAAGAGTCACCTTCTCTGATGAATTTACATCTGAAAGTACTGAACTTTGCCAACAGAGCACTGTTTTGTACTACAACGATTGTGGTGTAAGATGTCATGTGCTTGAAACAATCTCATGAAATTTGTATATACCTATTAAAAAAGGCTTCAACAGTATCCTTGTTTGACTGTTGACAACTTCTGTCAGTGTTTCACAGGACAGTGGCTGACACACAGCACTCAGAAGCATATTTCTGGGAAAGTCTTATCATTACTTAACAAAAGAACAGACGCTCAGTATTGATGAGTCTTGTGAACTAACAAATGTCCTCAGTATCTCTGATGACAATCAATTGATACTGATGATGACTGTGATCCAACTGTAGTCTTCAATAAACGGCACTGCCTGACATGGTCATGTGGATGATATTCTGCAACTGTGAGGCAATCATCATTTCAAAACTAGAACACTTTGTTAACCTATTTGTAGTAACAGATCCAAAGAGACATAAACTGGCTTTACAGAAAATTGGACCACTTGTGAAATCCGCCACATACTGGACTCCACAGTACTGACCTTGCATGTCCTTCAATACTGGTGTTTGTGACAGTGTTTTTCTTCATAACATGCGGATGCTTGCAGTGCATCAACAGGTATGCTAAACTTTGTCTACAGAGTATATGAAGTACAGCTAGTTGTACATTAGTACACTTGTTTAAATAACTTATTGCAGTCAGGTGACGCAGGGTGCCATCACTTTCCTAAAACTGCTAACACATTCCTTCTGTACCAGAAACAATCAATTTTCAGTGTAACACTTTGTAGAAAAATCTGTTTCAGTGTTAGAAAATGATTTTCTGAAACAGCACGGGAAGGAAATTGCTAAGTTTGAGGTTGCAAAGTCTCAGAAGTTTGATTCTGCATGTGTGTCATGCAACTGTTTGAGGCACATGAAACAGACAGTTACAGTCAACCTAGAAACCTTGTCACCATACAATGACACGGTTTCTTTCGTGGCATTCTTGCTGCTGAAATCTGACTTTCACTTACAAAGACAGCATTGTGCTATGCAAACACTGTTTTTCAAAACTGAAGTGTAACACTTTGCCAGCAAGGTCAATGCTAAACAACATGGAACCAGATGTTACACCAAGTGAGATTTCAACATTGAATATGTTTGAACGTATTCTAATTCAGACAATGAAACCATTCCAAACGATTCTACATCTGAACACAAAGACACAGAACATTCCACAGAAAGAGCTTGTTAGATCTCTAAAGGGTTCTGTGATGTATCTACCACTTCCTCTACAGGAACATGTTCATGCAATCTCAACTGAAAATAGCTTGGTAATTTTGTAAATGGTGCCTCAAAGAGGTCAAGGTCATCTGGCAAGATGTTGTCAATGTGCAAAAGGTAAGCTTGCTCTTGCTATTTAAAGAGTAACAATTCCTTTATATAGACCTTGGACATAGATCAGATGGCCAGTCTCTCTGTGCAAGCATGATCTATTAGGAAAAGTAAGCCAATCATTGAGAAGGTCAGTACAGACAAGTGACAATGTATGGAATAGTACACAATTCACTCCACTACATGGCGAGAGAGATCCATTAGGAGACAACATTGATCTCTATCAAATGAAGCAGGTGGAAGGTGAGCCCTGTCAGCATTTGGAAAAGTGAACACTAGAGGCATGCTGTTTCCAGACCTATTTCCAAAAAGGGTCAGGCAGACGCTTAGATGAAAGAGAAGTACGGGTACAGGGTGCTGAGTACCACACTAGCCGTGTGCTGAGCAAAGATAGCAAATTCAGACGTAACATACAGTACCTGTTCCATCTGCTCTGGGAGAGTGAACTTAGCATTCTGTCTGCATCTATAGCACATACCGTTTGTCTAACAAGTCCACTAGATGGAATAACAGCTGCTCAATTTCTAGATAAATTAAAGCAGAAAGATGAAAATGTGCAAGTGAATCTGTCTTCCATACTTTCAAGTCTCCGTGGCACCAAAGAATATTGGTATTGCAGGACACTCGAAGTGATGATAATGCTCGAGAGTATGGTGCAGCCACATGGTTTGTCACACTTAGTTGTGCTGAATATGCCTGGGACGAACTCATTGAACTGTTGAAGTGGGCAAATTCTGATGTCAAGGCATCTCATCGATGACTGTTGGAGAAATGTGTTCACTTGATCCCTGTGTCTGTCACAATACATTTTCTACAAGCGGTTCCATGACATTCTCTACTCATCTTGTCAAAGGGATCAATCCTCCTCTAGGTATTGTGGAACATTACTTTGGAGGACAGAATATCAAGCTACGAGGTGCCCCTCATATCCATATGTTATCATGGATCAAGGATGCCTATGCATTGCGGAACATAGCTAAGCAGAAGTGCTATCATTCATCAAAAATATATCACTTGTCACATTCCAGACAAGTATGACAGTCCTACACTATGGAAGTTAGGTACAAAAGTTCCAGCTTACATATTTGGCAAAATATTGCTCGGCAAGTAGTAAAGAACAAATCTAATTGGTACACACAATGTCAGCTGGATTTCCTAGGACGAGTTTGTCAGAATGGTGCCATGAATGACCTTTTCTCAGCAATGCAACACCACTTGAAGGCAAAATCAACCAAAATCAACAAGAGGGTATAACGAAGTTACCCAGAGATGAAAAGAGGTGTACATCAATGACTACAACCCAACTCTTCCCTAATGTGGCAAGCAAACATAGATGTTCAGTTTGTGGCTGATAACTCACTGGCCCTGGTTCGGTACGTCACTTCATACATAACCAAACATGAACAGACTAGCTTGCAAGATCTTTGGGAAGATATTGCCACTTCAAGCAAAAGCCTGATATCTCAGCTGTGGTCATTGGGTTTGAAGACTCTTTCACACAGAGAATGTGGAGCTTACAAAGCCAGTGACCGGTTAATGGGTACACATCTGTACGGGAAGTCTGACGCTGTACGTTTCCTCAGTGTAAACTGCAAAGAGAAACGGAAGCATGTACTGATTCCTCATGCCGAAATTGAGGAGCTCACGGTCAATACACCTTCTTCAAAACATATCTTGAAGAATAACCTGATAGACACATACTACCCACGTAGACACAACAACATGAATGATATGTGTCTGTTTGAGGTGGCTAAGTGGTATGACTACAAGACAGGTGCAGCACCTGACTCAACATGCCACATTTACAAGGTCAATGGACTAGATGGCTGTCTCGTGAAGAGACACAAGCCATGGCTTATAGATCACTCCAAACTGCATCTAGGCACATCAGAGAGCACATAACATTACTACTTTGCTCTCCTATTCCTATTTAGACCCTGGAGGAGTGAGTCTGAATTAAAAGGTGACTCTGACACATTCGAAGACCAGTTCAATCTCACTTACGAGAATTTCCAAACTGAGTACTCACAGACATATATACAAAGACTAAAAGCTGAGAAAGAACAGCTTGAAAAGGCAGAGAAGCAACTTCAGGAAGACACTCCAGTTAGTTCACAAGACAACCTTGATCCAGAATGACAAGGTGTTCTAGGTGACCCTCTGCCCTTAAATTCCCCAGAAGTGTTAATGTCAGAAACTGAGACAGCCATGCAACATGGCACACACTCTATGGTCAACCCAGCTGACTTAAGAGAAAGACTAAATCAGCTGCAAGTATACAGTTCATTCAAGTAGTTGAAGCTGTCCAACATGGTATACTACATGAAACAAAACAATGTGACTGCACTCACTGCAAGCCACACTACTCATGTTTGTTAACGGTTCAGCTGGCACAGGAAAGAGTTTCCTGATTGAAGCCATCACTGCAGAAGTCACGGAGTGTGACAGGCTCTTCAATGTCTGTTGCTGTAACTGCTCCACAGGACTAGCAGCATACAACATTGGTGGAGTAACATTACACTGTCTCTTTTTATGTTGCTAGCTCTAACATGGGAGAACTGGAGAGTATCATAAACTGTCATTTGAGGTTGCATCTCAGTCTGGCTCCATGTTCACAAAGATGCAGTTACCATTGTTGATGAAATCAGCATGGTCTCCAATGTCATGCTTGCCTGTATTCATCTATGTCTACAGCAGATCTTAGGTACTGACGATGGAGTGCCATTTGTGGCAAAAGTATACTTGTGTTGGGAGACCTTTACAACTTGCACTCAGTCAATGCAGAGCATGTATTTACAACTCTGACTGCCTACAAGCTAAGAATATCCTCGGTTGCACTGCAGGCTATAACATATGGGAATTATTTACCTATGTTGAGTTGTCTGAGAACATGCACCAAAGTGGTGATCTAGCTTACAAACCACTTTTAGATGAAGCTCGGATAGGTTCTCTATCACCAGAACATGTTTGTATGTTAAATGATCGAAAATCACAGTACATAGTACATGCATAGAAACAGCATGTAATGTCTTCAGTGATATATACTCTACTGGCAGACACATAGTGTGTCTTATGCCATGACTAAAGAAATGCGCTGAATTCAACAATCTAATGCTACAGAGAGAAAACCAAGAGATTCTAACTCTGCATGCAGTTGATACAGTTGATGGCATTATTCTTAGTCGAAAGCTAGTAGCAAAGATGACTGAATGATTAAGTGAACTGAAGTCAGATGTTTCATGAACAGCTGGCTCAGAAGCTGTTCTCACAGTTTGTAAGAATGCACTATCATGCTGCAAACATAATCTAGATGTAGACAGGCAAGGTAAACGGTGCCATGGGAAACATCACTGACTTTGTCTACAATGTCCAGAAGACATATATTGAGACACTTGTAGTGCACTTTGACAACTATGGAACACTCTGTACACATAGATCGAATCATGCTAAATTCCAGGTTTTTATGATGTCTATGTAAACAGGAAACAGTTCCTTGTATAAGTTGCATATGCTGTCTCCATTCACAAATCTCAGGGATTGAGTTTTGATTCAGCAATGGTACATAGGTACAGACATTTTCAAGGATGGCATGAGCTACATCGCACTTTCACGGTACTTAGCCTTCTGGATTGCACATCATTAGTATAGCACCTCAGAAAATATGAGCTGACAAGCGATGTATTCTTGAGTACAACAGGGTTACGCACTCTACATCAGCCAAAAATGTCTTTAATACCACAGCCTACATATCTGTCTGTCTCACACAATTCAGTCACAGCTAGAGGTAAGCAACAAACAGCAGCAAGCTTCCAAAAGTGATTCAACAAAAAGAGTTCAGCAAAGGCCAAACTTCAAGTAAACATTCACAACCAGCAATTCGTCAGAAATCAGTTGGTGTAAGCTGCTGTACCAGTCTTTGACAACAGCAGTAGAGTAAACTGTTATGCTAACTCAGCTATGCAAGTTTTTCACATGTCGCAGTTTGTGCAGGCAATATCTGTTTACAAGACAATCCCCTATCAAACGCTTTGAAGCAGATTATCAACATGACTTCTGACCACTCTAACAACGTACAGTCACTAACACCACTACGACAGGTGTTAGCTACATATGCTGATGTAGTACGCTTGCTGCAGACATACAGCAAGACACTACTGAGTTTATGATGGCTGTCATAAACAACCTGGATGAAGACGGCACCCCAATGCGGCAGTACTCACAGTAACATATGTTAAAAATATGTATGTGTTTCATGTGGCAATTCAGTGTGAAACCACACGACATGCTGTGGATTACCTCTTTGTCCCTGAAACCAAAGTGTCACGGCCAGCTATTCACCAATGCTGAATGTAGTCATGCCTGTGGAAGGTGCGGAGGCAGATGCACTCAGTCCATACGCCCTCAGGAGTTCATCTCAATATCTGTTGCTTATGTTGCACAGATTTGACCCCAATGGGCTCAGAGTTGATACTCCTATCACAGATTACACAGCTAGAAGAATAGTCTTCAACCAATCAGTGTTTGACACTCACAGTATAATCTATCACCACGGTCAATCCATACATTCTGGGCATTACATCTCGTTACTAAGGTGCAGAACTGGATGGTTAGAGTGTGACGACTCTACAAGCAGTTTTAAACAGAGACTGCCACGACACTTGAAAAATGCATATCTTCTAATATTGAAGAATTATGACAACCTTCATATTTCAGAAGAATAGGACAAAACATGTTGCATTTTAAAAATGACTACTTTGTCCAAAAAACATTCATGCCTCATTACAATGTTGTATAATGTATGACTCTAAATAAACCATACAATTGCAACAAAATGGTTTCTAACAGAGACATTACATACACTGTAACATGTAAGATCTGTGGTGATCAGCGACTACATGAAATTGTTGTAGTGGCTTCAATCGGCTCAACAATATTCACAGTCACTAGGAAACTATGATTACATGTCTATCAAAGATTGTACATCTAAAAACTGAAGCCTTACTGCTCTCCTCCTCTGTACATATCTTTAATTATCCATGTATCAACTCATGCATAACAACAAATTTATATGGGTTATAAACTGTTACTTCTTGCAAACAAAGAGAAGTTCTCAGTTATCATCGTAATAACTAAGCAACTACTAACATTCAACAAACATTCCACTCTGTCTCAAGTTGTCTACCAACACTTCCATTTGATCTTCTAATATTGAACAATTATGATAACCTTTATCTTTCAGAAGAATAGGATAAAACATGTTCCATTTAAAACATGACTACTTTGTCCCAAAAACATTCATACCTCATTACAATGTTGTATAATGTACGACTCTAAACAAACCATACAATTTCAACAAAATGCAGTTCTGACAGAGACATTCCATACAGTGTAACATGTAAGATCTTGTGTGGATCAGTGACTACATGAAAGTTGTTGTAGTGGCTTCAGTCGGTGCCAACAATATTCACAGTCACTAGAGAAACCATGATTACATATGTATCAAAGATTGTACATCTAAAAACTGAGGACTTACTGCTCTCCTCCTCTGTACATATCTTTAAGCATCCATGTATCAACTCATATATAACAACAAATTGATATGACTTATAAGCTCTTACTCTTTGCAAACAAAGAGAACTTCTCAGTTATTATCATAAATAACTGAGCTACACTTCTAACATTCAG
This sequence comes from Neoceratodus forsteri, assembly GCA_016271365.2. Lineage (NCBI taxonomy): Eukaryota > Metazoa > Chordata > Ceratodontiformes > Ceratodontidae > Neoceratodus > Neoceratodus forsteri. The sequence continues at coordinate 455,010,161 of CM028137.1, forward strand.
CAAACATTCCACTCTGTCACAAGTTGTCTATCAATGCTTCAATTTGTCTATTGACTCTTGACATATAGAGAACATCATTCGATCACCATGCAACAGTGTAGAACTATCACACTTTCATGCGTAATACTAGTATTGTACATATGTAAAAATAACTACCTTTATTGATAATGCAAGAAGTTGAATTACACAACTGTAAATAACCAATTGCAGAATCTCATTTACTGACTTTTACATGTGTTTGCAATTACTTGTACATAATATAAACATTTGTATTCAGGTGTACATTGTTAATAACTAGTTTGATACCTGTACTAAATATACTAGTGTAGCACTAAAGTACAAGTGAATGTTTTACATATTATTCAGCACTATAGTAACTACATTTAATTAACCATAAGTTTGTTAAAAATGCATTCCATGCACAATTTTAGTATTTACAAGTTAAGAATTTGCATAGAAGCCAATGTAAGAATTCATAATATGTCATTTGTTCATGTAAAAACATAATATTTTTTAAACTTGTCACATAAGTAATTCTACCGTATGTAAAAAATATTGACAATTGTAAATCAGAAACTGTTACTGATCACAACAAACTGCATACCTGTTCCTGACAATATTTATGATCACCTCAATTGAGGGGTCGGGTGAGAATTTTCCATTTGCGCCTAGTCAGTGACATATTATTAAATAATACCAATCAAATGTCACAAAACTTACATTTTTGTATATTGTACTACTTAGACAGTCAGCATATGGTTTTTTGCCCACTCCAGGAACATCCACATTAGCAGTCACACAATTACAACAAAACACTTGTCTATCATGTGTGTAATCACACTTCACAACCTACTGACATTGTCTTATTAATATACCACACAAGTAATGCACTACACATAATTACAACATACAACCATTTTTAAAGTTAAATTTTTACAAACTGCATTCACATTCAATAGTAAATATATAATGAAGCGCCACAGCTTCAGCATGACTATTAGAATTCCAGGTCGAATGTCAGAAACTATTTCTCACATAAAGAGTAGTGAGTACTGAAACATAACTAGAAACACACAACACCTGATTAGTTTCCTATAATATCACACACTTACTCCAATCCATATTATACATTTCTTATTCTTATACATTTAATATATGATAAGTAATGATTGCAAACATACAAAGATTGTATAGAGACTGCTTCTGTTAACTAAATTTCACTCTTGATTGGACCTTTTTCCATTTGACAAATTGGCAATAAATTTTTTCAAACCATAACCACCTGTGTCGACTCCTTACTTTAAATACCATTATGACCTAAAAATAAGTGTCTATGACTTAAGCATAAAAATCAATGTTTACTAATACTGCTACAACTGTACCTCCATCAATCTGTTTGGTACCTATGACATATAGTCAGTATCACAGCATATGCAATGATGTGGGACATTGCATGTCACATTTGACAGAATTCCTAACAGTGTAAAAAACTCAGCAATGTACTTACTTTCCTGTGCCTATGCAGTCATTATTACTATACCAAGGTGCCACACATCAGCACCCAACAGGTCACAGCTGTGACTATACATGTACCATTCAGTCACTACTAAGACTTCAGAGTCTGACAAAATGGACGTTTCATTGGCTGCAAACATCCTAACAACCTTATGTTAACCTTTATTACCATACATGAAGAGGCTGCCATATACTGAACAAGGTTTAAAACTGTTTAAAAACATGTTTCATTATTATAGCAATAAGTCACTCCCAAGAATTGTGTTAATGGTCAGTCAATCACCCTATAGAGACATGTGCCACTCAGCCACACCTCGTGCCACAGCACACCCCTAGAACGTGATTAACAGACCATTAACATAACCCCTTGTCATGCCTTATTAATAAATTATAAAAATGGTCTCAGAAACTGAACTTTCTGATCGGCTGCAAACATTCTAACAGACTTCTGTAAATCTTTTATTTACATACATACAGAGGTTAACCATTTCCGAACAAGCTTTTTAAACAGTTTAAAAACATTTTTATTATAATAGCAATAAGGCATTACTAACGGTAATGATAATAGTCAGTTAATCACCCTATCAGACATATGCCACTGCCACACCTCGCAACAGTACACCCCTTTAAAGGTGATTAACAGACCATTAACATAACCCTGCATCATGCATTATTGCTTAATTGAGTTTAAATAACCGTATAGCCCACAAGTCCCCGGGTATCCCTTTTTCAGGGGTGACCCAGAAAGCAAACAGTAGATCAAATAGAACACAATTGTACATATACAAGCTGAGTGTATACAGTATGCTTCAGTTTACAAATACATATGTGTGGTCATCTACACCTACAATTACAATATACTACCTAACTTTGTCTGACATTGGGTGCTCCACTGCCTACCCGACCCTGCTGGTGATGTCTTGTGTCATAGTAACACCAACAGCAACACAAACAGAAGCACCAACAGTGGCACATATGGTAACAGAAGTGAAAATGAGAGCATAAACGGCAACGCACACAGTGACACAGATAACAACGATCTGCCACGTGATGTGTTAAATGGAGGTTTGTAATTCCTCCAAACATCCTAACAGCCTTATGTTAATCTTTTATTGACATACATGATGAGGTAAACCATTTACTGAACAACGTTCAAGACCGGATGCACATTGGTTGTCGTTAGACGTAACCTCACCCCATCACTGTGTAAAGCAGAAAAGTATAGGAGAATGAGGTGAGAGTTAGAACCCACGATCCCAATGCACCCCAATGCCAGTTGGGGTGGCTGGGGTCAAGGGTGGTTTTCAACCGTAGCAGGATTTCCTCACTTTTGTCACTGTGGAACAACCCTAACTAATGCATTAAACAGAGTTTTTGCCTCTAATTTCCTTCTTTTGAGAATGATAATGAGAATAGTGAATGTAATGCAGTGGCAGAGCCCTGCACTCCCACCACATGATGTCTTATGGCATACTAACAGGAACAGCAACGCAAACAGAAGCACTAACAGTAGCACACAAGGTAACGTAACCATGAATGAGAACAGAAAGGGTAACGAACACGATGGAGTAGACGGGAATGTTGTGCCATGTGATGTCTTGTCACATAGTAACATGGTGCCTGTAAATGGAAATATCAATGGGCATGGTGACGCAAAGTGAAACAGAAAGAGAAATAGTACGGTAGAAACAAATGGCAAAAAAGTTACAGAAACGCAATCGCAAATGAAAACGCAAAGGAAAACACACATGGTGGCACAGACGTCAACGGAAAGTTAAACGGGTACAGAAATGCAAGCAGAAAGGGCAACAGTAACATTAATGTAAGCGCACAGGCTGGTTTCTTAAAGCAACAGAAGTATAGGAGAAAGGGGTGAGAGTTAGGACCCACGATCCCAATGCACACCCCCAGTGCCAGTTGGGGGGGTGGGAGGGGTCCAAGGGGGTTTTCAACCCTAACAGTGAATTTCCTCACTTTTGTCGCTGTGGAACAACCCTAACTAATGCATTAAATGGAGTTTTTTGGCTCTAATTGCCCATCTCTTTGAGAATGATAACGAGAAATAGTGAATGTAATGCAGTGGCGGGAGCACGGGTTAGGACCCATGATCCCAATGCACACCCCAGTGCCAGTTTCCGGTGGGCGGGGGTTCAAGGGGGGTTTTCAACCCTAACAGTGAATTTCCTCACTTTTGTCGCTGTGGAACAACCCTGACTAATGCATTATATGGAGTTTTTTCCTCATTGCCCTTCTTTTGAGAATGATAACAAGAAATAGTTAATGTAATGCAGCAGCAGGAGCATGGGTTAGGACCCACGATCCCAATGCACACCCAGTGCCGGTTGGGGGTGTGGGGTCCAAGGGGTTTTCAACCCTAACAGCAAATTTCCTCACTTTTGTTGCTGTGGAACAACCCTGACTAATGCATTAAATGGAGTTTTTTGCCTCTAATTGCCCTTCTTTTTGAGAATGATAACAAGAAATAGTGAATGTAATACAGTGATACAGTAATACACATGATGTCTTGTGGCATACTAACAGAGACAGCAATGCAAACAGAAATGCTAACAGTGGAGCACATGGTAACACAACTGCAAATGAGAACAGAAAGGGTAACGCACATGGTGGCATAGACCGGAACGGTCTGCCACGTGATGTGTTGTCACAGAGTAACATGGTGCCTGCAAACAGAAATGTCAATGGGCATGGTGACGTAAAGTGAAACAGAAAGATAAACAATACTGTAGACAGAAATGGCAAAAAATAACAGAAACGCAAGCGCAAATGAAAATGTAAAGGATAACGCACATGGTGGCGCAGACATCAACAGTGAGTGAAATGGGTACGTAACCACAAGCGGAAAGGGCAACAGTAACAGTAATGTAAGTGCACAGGCTAGTTTTCCCCAAAACCTGCATAGAGAAAGACAGTGAGTACAAATAATGTATGCATAATAATGAGTATCAGCGCACAAAATGAGATCTTGGAATACTAAATATGTTATATCTCAGGAACCGTACGACGTAGAAAAAAAAATTTAAAGTCATATTATTTATAACTGTCCTGGCTAATTTGGTACTTTGGAATTTTTCCTACGAAAAGTCTGTATCTCACACCATTTCCAAGATACGGGCCCTGAAAGGCACGGCAAATGCCTTAATGTTATCCTATGGGAAAAAAATAGAAGTTTGGAGCACCATAACTTTGCCTCCATATAATATTTTTTCACCAAGCCACTGAAAGGCACATCTGTGGGCTCTTGGCTGTCTTCCCTCCAAGTTTCAGCAAAAAAGACCAAACCGTTATTTTGCAGCAGGGATCCAAAGGATTTCTATAATGCATCGGGCGTCGTAATGTTATCCTATGGGAAAAAATGTCAACTTTGGAGTGCCATAACTTTGCCGACTTGTAATATTTTTTCACCAAACTACTGAAATGCACATCTGTGAGATGTTAGCTCCATTCCCTCCAAATTTCAGCCCAAAACTCCCAACAGTTCTTTTGCAGCGCAGTGCCAAAGAATCGCTGTCACTTTCCCACAGATGGAAAACTACTGTCGAAATTTGCGAAAGCTTTCACACGAAAGTTCGACACTTTCGTGAGCATGAAAGTAATTTGCGAAAGTACTTTTTCCAGAAATTTGAAAAACATATTTCTGTGGTGTTTTAACACAAAATAAAGACATGGCAAGCATCCTCAGGGCCCGACTAGGTGAATGCAAAAAGAATTAGGTTGCTATAGGGTCTCAAATTTAAATGCCAACCATTTTTCTGATCACCAACTGAAAATAAAATGGCGGATTTGCGAAAGTAATAGGCCCATTTGCGAAAGTAAAAATGCATTTGTGACACTGTTGAACTTTTTGTTAACTTTTCCCATTAACTTATAATGGGAAACTGTTTTTTGAATAACTTTTGAACCGTTTAATATTTTTTCACAAAATCTTCAAAAGGCACATCGGGGACCCTGGCCACATGTACCCTGAAGATTTTGGGCCGGTCACGCAAACCGTACATCCTGTAGGTGCGATCATAGAATTCCAGAAAAAGTGTAAACGTGCACACAGATCACACTTAATAACTCCGTAGCCGTATATCCGACCAGTATAAAACTTGGCAGATCCCAAGGCCTATGGTTCTTGATCATGTATTTCAAATTTCAGGCAAATCCATTACACAGTTGCAAAGTTATTAAGGTGCAAAGTTTTGGGTTTTAACGTAGAAATGGCTCCTCAACCCTAACTATGGTAGCACGGTAAAAAAAAATATATATATATATATATATATATATATATATATATATATATATATATATATATATATATATATATATATATATATATATATATATATATATATATAAACTCAAAGAAGGGCAGGTGCCTTCCAATATCACAAAGGACAAAAGGCTAAAGGGCTTATAGTGAGGACAGGAGGAGCCCTGAGCGCCCTAGAGGGACAATAAAGTATAGAGTGGCTTCCTGGTGCGTGAAAAAAGCTGAGATCTCTTTCACATTGATGCTATGTGTTTCTCCAACTGCAGCCAACAGGATCTCATGATGCCAGTCAAAGAAGATTGGAGGAGCATCGTCCTTCTAGTGTCGTAACATAACAAGCTTAGCCATGGCAGCCACAAGACATAAGTGGGCTTTCCTAACATTAGGGGTGTTGGGAGGAAAAACAGCCAATAAACAACTCACGGGGATAAAAAGGTCATCCAAACCCAAAAGGGGTCCAGGGCTTGCTGGATGGAATGCCAAAAAGGCCAAACCTTGACACACTTCCATAACATATGAAAAAGGGAACCGGGAACCTCTCGGCACTGAGTACACAAACGTGAAGGTACTTTACCCTTCCTGTACAGCTTTAGTGGGATAAAGTACAAATTGTGTATGATGCTAAATTGCACTAATTGGAGCTGATCCTGCTTTATAAATCCATATAAATTTCTCTAAGTAGACCTCCAATAATCTTTATCATCGGACAGTTGGAGCATGTGGACCCAATAATAACAAACCCTGGTATGGAGATGAGGGTCTATAGACTGGAAATGCTTATAGAATATGGGTGCCAAGTCTGGCTGTGCAGCAAGGGACAGGAGGGAATCTACTTTATCTGACTGAGTCAGGTGCCAAGGCTTAGGATCCAAAAAGACAGTCACCACACTTATAATCTGGAAGTATTTAAACAACTTCATATCCCTCAATTTAAACTGAGCCTGCAGAACCTGGAAGAGAACTAACCCATCTGCATGCAAGATGTCAGCCAGTGTGCAAGCACTCAACTGGGGGCAAAAAGAAGGTGAAATGGAACGGCCATCTATTTTAAAGTGAGGGTTATTGAACACAGGCTGGGAGGTTGCCATAGTCTATGACAGAGACAAATAAGATTGCAGTTGCACCCAGGCTTTAAGGGATCACTTAATGAGGGTGGCACACAGGGAACGGGGAAGCTGGGAGGGCCTAAGGTGGAGCAAACTGTTAAGAGAGCAACCTGCCCTATCAGCAACAGCCCTCTCAATGTCCAGCCAGAGTAGACTATATGCAAAGGGACCAGACTGAGTGACCCCTGTACCCCACTGAAATAATTTATTGTCAGGCTGGGCACCATATACAAAAATACTGAAGGGAGAGATAAGCTTCCATTCATCTTGGAAGAAACCAGCTTAATATAAGCTCTATGAATAACTGAGGATCTCCAGAGAAATAAATTGAATAACCACTTCAGATGGGAAAACCAGTACTTGGGGAGATGAAATCCAAGCATCCCCAGTGGGTATAACAAACGGGGCAGGACATTCATCTTGAGAATGTTAACTCTCCTCCACAAGGACAAATGGTGGGAGTACCATCTGTGTAGGTCAGACTTAATCACATCAATAAGCCTAGAAAAATTCTCCTTAACCATGGTCAACACTGAATCAGAGATCTTGACCCCCAGATATGTTAGCACACATGGCCCCTAAGAGACCCTGGTTCAGGATGTCCAGCTTAATGACCAGACTATTGAGGAGAAAAACCTTTGTCTTAGAAAAATTCAGTTTGTAGAAGGAAACTCTGGAGAAAGTGGAGATCTCTTGAAGTAGGACCTGGATAGCTACCAAGGGTTCCTCCAAGTGTAGGAGCAGGTCATCAGTGTATGCAGACAGGATGTAGAACAAGCCCACTACTTGAATCCCTTTGAGATCATTTGAGTTGCATAAATGATGAATGAACAGCTCCAAATAAAAATTGAATAGAAGGTGGGACAGGGGCACCCTTGCCAAGCACTACATTGTAAGGGAATGTGAGTGGAAAGGTGACCATTACATCAGATATGGGCAGATGATGCAGTGTACAAAAGCTGCACCCACTTAATAAAATCCAAAGGGACTCCAAATCTATGGAAGGTGGTGAACAGGTAGTTCCCAGTGACCTATTCTAAGGCCTTTTCCGCATCCAGTGAAACCAAGACCATTGGGGACTTGCTCTCTCTGGATGCGGAGAGCAGGTTTAAGAGTTTTCTGAGCTGATCCCAAGAAAACAGTCCAGGCATAAAACCTACCTGCTCATGTCCAATGACAGGAGCTAATTGGGTAGCCAAAATTTTAGAGAGAGTCTTAATGTCTGAATTCAAGAGGGAAATGGGATGGTAACTCTCCTCCATCAAAGGGTCTTTGCCAGGCTTTGGTATAAGCATAACCAAGGACTCCAAGTAAGCTAGATCACCAATCCCATTCTCGAGCAAGAAATTTAAGACCTCTGCAAGCAAAGAGGCAACCTCAGAAACACAGGTTGTATAAAGATTTTTAGTCAGCCCATCAGGTCTGGGTGCCTTATCCTGCAGCAGTTATCGAATGGCTCCCTCCACCTCAACCACAGTAATAGGAACACATAGCAAGGACACTGTCAGGGGTGACAGAGTTGGGAGACAGACAGAGTCCAGAAAGGCCATAATGGTTTCTGGAGAGGGGTCTTGGGATGGGTCAACTATGTACAAACCAGTGTAATAGTTACAAAAAACAGCAGTCATCACCTTGGGATTAGTGACCACCTGGGCTTCTGGGTGAGGCTGCATTCCCGGGATAAATTTAGCCATTTCAGCCTGATGCAGCCACAGGGCAAGGAGCTTCCAAGCCTTCTCTTCGGTGTCCAGATACTTCATCCTGATAAGTAGAGCGCTAGCTCAAGTTTTTGAGCCAGAATTTCCATATACTGGTATGAAGGAAGTGCAACCTAGCCCAATCCACATCTGGTGAAGCACAGGACAGAGAACCTTCAAAATGATGAGCGTCACTAAGAAGCCGCTTAAGTTTAACCTTGCCAGCCTGGCCCTGTACCAAGGAGAGCCATATGAACTCCCCCTTGAGCACACATTTAAGGGCTGCCCAGAGAGCATCCACACACTGAACTGAGCCACTTTTGAGATCCAGGAAAGTGGATATAAACTTCTGGAAGTGGGACAAGGTGTCACGGGTCTGCAAGAATTGAGTGTTTAGACATCAGAGGGAATCTCGTCGCAAGCTTTCACCCAGTAAGTACTAGACCCCAACAGTGGAATGGTCAGAGAAGACCATTGGGTGAATGTCTGCAGCAAGTATACCCTTTAAACATGAAGCACCAACCAGGAAATAATCAGTCCTGGAAAAGGTCTTGTGGGGAGGTGAATAAAAGGAATACTCTAGAGCCATTGGGTTGAACACTCGCCAGACATCAATGAGACGGACCCCTTCTATCAGGTCACGCAGTGCCCATTGGGCCAGGAAGAGGCTGACAGTCTTAGCATCCGAGCGATCCATATCAGTCTGAAAAACCATATTCCAATCACTCCCCCATCAATACAGGTGAGGGAGAGTGAGAAACCAAGAGGGAATAAAGTGGGTGAAAAATTGGGGTGAATCTGAGTTTGGGCTGTATACCAAGCCGATCACTTTGAGGTGAAGACCAATGATCCCTTGAACAATAAAATATCACCATGCTAGTCCCAAAGTACCTGACTGAGTTGGAATGGTTTTGACTTTGCAATCAAAATGACTGTCCCTTCCCAAGTTTAGAGGAGACCCCAGTCTCATAGGCCTGACCAACACACTCCCGTCTGAAAAGGGGGACATTCTCCTGGAAATGGTGGGATTCCTGCAGGCAGGCCACCCCCATCTGCAACTGTTTTAGGTGGCACAAAATCATTGAAGGTTTGTACCTATCCCGAGCTCTCTTGACATTCCAGCTAATAAAATAATGTGGTCCACTCATAGCTTAAACTGTCCCAAAATACCAAAACCAGGATGGAATGAGTGACCACACCCATACCAGCCAAACCATAATAAGATCAGGGATGAATGTAAGCACCCTTCCAAACCCTTCACCCTGAGCCCTCCCATACACCCCCTAACCCTAACCACTCCCCTGCCAAAAACCCACAACCCCAAAAACTGTGTGAGAAACAAGAAATGAAGTACCCCCTTCCCCAACCTATATCACAAATACAAAACCTCCATAACAAACCACAACAGAAACTTATCAAATAATGCTAAAACAATGACAATAGTCAAAAACTACCCCCGGTCCTAATGACCAACCTCCTAAAACATTCCCATCTATGATGATTAAATTCCCTCACTACCCAAGACCCCCCCATTACTATGTTAGTACTAATCTAATACAGGTAACAAACCAACTTGTTAAAAGTAGATAGATAAATGAAAGAGGGGCCTTAATAATCTACCCTTTGTTGGCCCACAAATAAAACAATATAGGTACTCATACTTAAGGACCGTACTAGGACCCCTAGAGTACAAAGAGCTAAGTGTCCCAATTAAACACTGCAAAAATATGTAATAAGAACATTGAAACAATATAGTTTATACACCTTGATCAGATAGATTTAAACCCAGCAATATTAAACACAAAGTGATTGCCCCTTACAACACACAAATTAGCACTAAAAAAATTAAATAGGGCTGCAATGTACAAAGAGTACTTGAAAACCAACAGGGAAGAGAAAAGGTAACCAATTCAGTAAGGAGTCCAGCATAAACAGGGGGCTGAAAAAGTATGCCAAGAGTCCCAAATGTCAAGTAATTCACTCCAGAGTGGCAGGAGACAGAAGTAAAAAGTTCTGCAAAGTAGTGGGCTAGCAATATGGTAGAATCAGCAGGGCATTCTGCTTCTGATTGTCCCCAAAATGCACTCACCAATAAATGGGTGACAGCCTGTCTGACAGTCCATGTTGGTCCATGACGGTGAGTGAAAACCGTAATTGCAGATGTCACAAGCAGGTCATCGAAAGGCAGGAAGGTAAATTGTAATACTAAAAGTTGGTCCAGCTAGCCTGGAGAACAAAAGGCAACACACTCGCTTAAACAGATCGACACATTTCTGAAACAGCCATACACTGAACAATAAACCAGTGCAGGGAGTTGGTGTGGGAGACAAATTGGTAAGGGAGCATCTCAAAAAACCAGCTAAGCACCCAACAGTTCCAATAGAGTTCAGGAGAAGCAGAGACCAGGCACAAATAACCAGGGAGATCCCAGATGCTGCAGAGGGGATAAAAGAAGGATTATCCATGGAAAGCAACAGTTCAGAAGCAGAATCCTCTAAGCTGCCAGCTAGTGAAAAAAGCTCCCCACATGTTAGAAACTGCCACCACCATTTAAAGGCAAGACAGTAGGCACTTTCTGATGGAGAAGAAGACCTCATTTAAGCAAATCCGGGAAAGATTTTTTGAGGCTGATGGCAGCCTGTTCAGGAGTTTCCATAGAGATCCATTTATCTCCATGCTGCACCTGCAGAACCATGGGTTATCGAACCCTGAAAGGTTTCCCCATGGCAATAAGCTTGGAAACCAATGGGTGCAGTGCAGTCCTTTTCACCCAGATGGATGGAAACAAATCTTGAGTGATACAGAGATGCTATCTTTCCCAGAGCAATTCCTTTAACTCCCTGGCTTTGGACAAAATAAGCTGTTTGTCCATGAAATTCATTAATCAGAAGATGAATGGCCTCGGGCGTGGGGGAGTTGGTGGGCATAAAGAGCATTGAGCCCTCTCCACAACATAGAGTGGCCCATTAGGAAAGGGGTCTGCCACCCGATCACAAAATATCTGAGCACGTATGACTGGATTGGCACCTTCCTCTTTCTCAGGGAGACCAAAGAGGACCACATTATTGTGCCTGCTTCTCCCTTCAATGTCCCTCTAATTTGTTTTCAAATTTACAGAGCTTCTGGTGAAGAGAGGCAACCTCTGGGTCTAGCTTGCCCTTCCAATCCTCCATGCAGGAAATGTATGCCTTGGAGTCAGAAATGCTCCATGCTAGAGTATTAACAGAGGATCAGAGCCATTGCACTTCCTCAGTAAGAGCAATGATTGCTGTTTGAAAGGGTTTCATCTCTTCAAGGAATCTCTCCTTGGTTAAAGCAGTCCCTTGCATGGCTGATTTGGAGGGAGCAGTGGCCTGCTGCTTTGAGTGTTTTGACTTTTTCTTCTTATCAGGCATTGTGGGTGGTGTATGACATGGGAGAGGGGTTTTCATCTCTGCATCCATCATTCCAATGTGTAAACTTCACCTTCAACAGCAACCGAAGGTCCTCTATCTGAGATAGATATGACTTGACAGGTAAAAGCTTCCAAACTGTAAAATAATCACAGAAATATAGAGTAGTGGAGGAGGAGGAGAAGCTAGCAGGAAGAGATGCACACTCTTAGGCAGCCACGTGACCTGAGTATTTTTCTGCATCGTTCTTTGTGTCCATGCTGTTCTGCCATCACTGTTTTGTAGTCACCCTTTTGAAGTTGCCCATTTTAAGTGAAACTCTTTCTTAGAAGATGCCAGAAGGTGCAGGGTACCGAGAATCCAAGAGGCTTACAGAGATTTACTTGTTTTTGGTTAAGGACCTGGAGGCTGATTTCTGATTAGAGCCAGGTTACTGTTAATTCTTGTGGTGCTATCGGAATGTTTTGGCTGAGAAACTCTGATGTCTTCTGTTACGTGAGTGCTGTCACAGTGGTTGCTGCAAATTACTTGCATGCTGGGTGGTTCTGGCTTCTTGTTGCTAGAAATTTTCAGATTGTTTCCCACTTTAAAACCGGGCTGTACTTTGTTCCATACAGTGGGGAAAAACAGCACGGGGAGAGTGGGTCCTTTTGGCTGGGACGAGAGATTCCCTGGAGTGGAGATCACAGACTGCCACATGGGCAGCACTGGGGTTGGAAGATGCCCAACTCACAGTCAGTTAACACCTCCCCCGATAGATGCCAGAGTTCAGTACTTGGCTGCAGCACTGGTGGGTCTGGGTGGTAAGTTCGTCATTAAGTAGAAGTCAGCAGGAATCATACTGTGGCAGTTGAACTATGGCTCAGATGGTGCACTGCTGACCACTGGTAAGGGGTAGCTTTCAGGCCCAATGGTCTGGCCAACAAATGGCTTGCTGATTCAGCTTGGTGTTCTTCAGGCACCTGATGGTACTGGAGGGGTTATTAGCATCCTATGTGTATTTTGTGATCAGCAAGTAGAAGGACTTGATTCACCAATGGATGTTTTAGCATGAATTTACCAAGAGCTGCCTGCTATCTAGTTATCCTTTGCAAGGAAAAGATGGGACTGGGATGGCCACACTGGACCACATGTCTTGACAGGCCAAACCTCAAACTCTCCCACTCCAGCTTAGGCCATCCTGGTTCATCGAGTGACTGCTGCTCTTCCACTGCTCTAGCAGAGCCCAGGGCAGCATGCTTTCCATATAAATAAAAAATACTTTTAATGACATCAGGTTTCAGACACAGTTGCAAGAGCTGATGTCTGTAAGTCTGAGTGGCTATGCTAAGTCCTAGATAGTAAGATAACCTGACAGCTCCAGATAATTAGTTTCTGATCAGTGTCCCCCTAGTGAATAGGGAGTAAATGAATCACAGGATGGACATATGAAAGCCTGGAATCCTGCAAAACTAAGTTGGGGTCTGCAGAACTTAGTCAGGAGGGATCCTAGCACTGGCCAGTCTGGGGCTGGGTCAGAGTATACCATGGAACAAAGTCCCCCTTCCCTCCAAAGCTTGGCAGCTGATCACATTTCATTGGTTCTTGCAACTCATGGTTACTCATGGGGCTGACAGGAGTTGCACACAAGCGATATTCCATGTCTTTACAGGTTGTTCTCACAGTAATCACAACTGAGCATTTAAAAAGTAGATATATAGATGAAGAGTTGAAGAACATGGTTATATGGGTTTTTGGTGGAGTACCCCATGGGGTGCCTACACTGACTAAGTTCACTAAAAAGCACCCACGAAATTAGCCACTTTGGGCTTGGATTCAGATATTTATTTATTTATTTATTTATTTAGTTTTTGTTGACCAGGTAAGTGCACTAGACAAATCCTGCCTATTTTCAGGCACGACCCGGGGGAGGGGGATACAGATGATTGCCAACTGACCTTGAACCAGATTAAGTTGTTGTTGGTATTTATAGTGAATGAGGGAAATTTGGCCAGGACACCGGGGAAATTCCCCTACTCTTTTCGATAAGTGCCATGGGATCTTTAACATCCACCTGAACTACCACCAATCCAGGCAGATGGGACCTCGGTTTAACGTCTCATCCGAAAGACGGGACCTCGGAAGTGCAGAACCCCTCTCATGCTGCACTACAGTGTCAGTACTGGGATATTAACCCAAGTGCCAGATGTGGGAACTGAACCCACAGCCCTCTGATCTCCTGGCCTCAGAGGAGAGTGTGCTACCTACTGAGCCACTGACACTGTTAGATATTGAGGACATAGGCGCCCATCCTCAAAGCACCACCATGCTGTAAAACTGGGTTCCATGTCATAAGGGCAATCGCAAAATAGTGATTGCCATTAGGGCGAGTGTACATCGCTAAAAATGAATTTTGGCAATGCACACTCATGATAAGCACTAAAAGGGTGCCTGAGACCTATGGGTTTACTTTTTAATGCAAGGGGCTGAGCCCCCTGTGGCCCATGCACCCTCTACTTATGGATCTCAACTCCAGGAGGGTGAAAAACTTACAAAAATTGAAAGCCGCCCGCGTGGGAAAAAAAGCTCCATGCCAGACTGAACCCTGCACCCTGCACCTCCCACCCAACCACCCTCCCCACCTCACTAGCAGACCAGCTCGGCAGCTGCCCGCCAAACCCCCTCCCACATGCCATCCCTCCCATGCATCTCACCCCCAACACGCATGTGAGCACGTGCATATACTTGCATACTTCCTGTTGCTCTATTTACCCACCCCAGTATCCAGTCGCCCCCCCGCTAGGTAGCCATGAACACTGGCACTGTAATTGAGTCACCATTTTTGTAGGCACCCAATTTCAGTCACCTTGTTCATTGGATATCTAAAACTGTCCACCATAGACAAGCAGCTGGACAAGATAATGACCATTATGATAGGGTTTGCTGCTTCAGTCCTGAGCCAATAGCAAGGATGAGGAACAGGCCAGACAGTCACAAATACAGCAAGTGCCAGTGCAGTGCTGAATCCAGCCACTGCAGAGACCAACCCAGCTCACTATGTTAGTGTGGTGAAACAAGTGTGCTCCTGCCTGACCAATAGAGTTCCATAGCAGATCAGGAACCATGAAAATGTGGATATATTTCCTTTGCTCAGTTGTCAGGGTGAGCAGGAGGACACAAAAGAAAAGAAAGGACCAAGAGACGAAAAAGGTGAAAGTCAAATGCACCTTTGACAATTGGCTTGGAGGATTTATATTATTTGCCAGCACCATAGGCCAGATGCCCCCCCAAAACTGTGTAGATATATTTAACTATTTGAATAAGAATATGTTGACACACAGGTATGAAGGTGTTGTGGCACAGTTAAAATATGATAAGGAATTCAGGCAATGGATGCAGTATGATTCATCACTCAATTGGGGTGTCTTGGACATGTCTCTGCTTGTTGAAGTCACGCATGGGGCAGTTATCCACATGAAGGGTGGATTGCCTATCAGAACCCCCCCAGCCACAGTGGTCTGACACCAAACAGGCCCTCCCCACAGGCTTGCTCCAGCTATAACAAATGGAGCTGTTCCAAAGCCACTGCAGGATTTGGCATGAGTGTGTCACTTGCTGTTACATTTCCCCAACCCTATGACAAAAAAGGAGACAACCATCCCTTTCACAAGAAATTCAACAAGTCCCTCAAGATAAGCCTACTCACAAGTGTGAACAGGCTTAGACCTTGGCTGAACTGATACCTGGACTGTGAGATGGCCACCAGCTGGTGGAGGGTTTCACACTGATCTTTATAATGTCATACACTAGGCAATGCTGAGTGTACAAGGCAGAACCTAAAGTCTGCTAGAGACTGACCACAAGTGCTTTGGGGCAGATTAGAACAGGAGATGTGACTGGGGTGGGTGGGTGTCCTTTTCTCATCCCCTTCCCTGCCAGATTTCAAGGTGTGTCTGGCCTGGTTCCCAAGAAAGCCCCAGGTGAATTCCACATGATTAATTACCTGTCGCACCACAAAGGAGACTCAGTTAATGGCCACATTAATACATGCTTCACTGAAGTTCATTATGAGACATTCAAGAGAGCGGTTGAGGTAGTACAAGCTGTAGGTCCACACACCCTGCTGGTGAAAGTGGACATAGAGATGGCCTTCCAATCAGTGCCAGTGCACCCTGAAGATAGGGACTTTCTGGGTATGAAATTTGAAGACCAGTACTATGTGGACAATTGCATGAACATGGGCTGCTCAGTAGCCTGCGCTATGTTCAAGGCTTTGTGTTCAAGGGTTTAAGCACCTTTCTGCACTGGGTGACAGCTGAAATATAAAAGAATTAGGGCATTGTTCACTACCTCAATGAGTTCTTGTTCATAGGGCCCTTGCACTCTCAAGCCTACAGGAAAATGCTGTATATGTTTGTTGAATTGTGTGGCCACTTTGAAGTATGTGATCATGTTCCTGGGCATAAGATTGACTCTCATAGGCAGGCATTTCTCTTTTCTCACAGTACGATCAATGCATTAAGGGGCCTCCTGAGCAAGGCCACAGAGGATAAGAAAATAACCCTGCAGGAGTTATAGCAGTTCATTGGACATCTCAACTTCACCTATCTGGTCATCCCCATGGGGAGAACTTTCTTGTGGCAGATAGCAGCCATATCACCAGATTTGGGTGACAGAGAGTTTCTGGGAGGACTTGCAGGTTTGACAGATGTTCATTGCCCACTTTAGTGCCATATCTATGTGGCCAGAGACAATGGAGAGCCAAGAGCTGGAACTGTACATTGATGTCTCAGGAGGGCTAGGGTTTAGAGCATATTTTCAAAGTGAATGGTGAACCTTGGAGTGGCCATCCACATGGGCAGTTGCTGGGCTCTTTAGACAGACAACACTGTTGGAGTTCTTCCCAAATGTGGTGCCTCGGGGGGGGGGGTGGCCTGGCATCTGAGCATGACAGATGGGTTCTAATAGTGGGTCTGACTGACACCGAAAATTCAGGCAGATGTTTACTGATGTAGTGCACCAGTGTTTCAGAATTATAGAGCAACTGCAGATGAAATTAATGATAATGGGCAGAAGTGGGGAAAAACAGTCAACGCTCCCTTTTAAGCCTACAAGCTCTGTTTCTAAACCATTTAGTGACATGCGTGCCAGAGCCAAGAATGTGGCAGCAGGGGCATCGGAAGCTGAAACACAAATGACTGCTAAGGAACATGAACCAACCCTATCAAGCATGCTGCAGAACATGCAACAGGAGGTGTGGGCATGATTTGCTAATGTTAATGCCCAAATTACTCATTTACAATCAGTGGTGACCTGACTGGACTGGCACAGATGACCAGTACACACACCCGCAGACTAGACGAGGCAGAAAAACATAACTGAACTGGAAGACAATGTGTCCGACCTGTGAATGGATTGAAAAACAATGAAAGACAAATACAGTTACTGGCAGAATGAGCAGATGACCAGGAGAATAGCGATAACTGCTCAAACATATGGCTCATCAGGTTACCCGAAAATAAGAGGACAGAGACGGAGGGAGAGTGATCCAAAAACTACTGATGGAGAAGTTGGGAATGGAACCTGAGCCAGCCAAGTTTGAAATACAAAGAGCCCACAGGACTGGACCCAAACCCAAAGATGGTGACAGACCCCGGTATTACTCAATAAAATATCTCTGCTTCCCAGAAAAGAAGTTAATGATGTGCGCTACTCACAAGAACGGCCCCTTTGATGTTAATGGGGCAAAGGTACAGTATATGTATATCAGTATTTGAGCTGGGAATTACAAATACAATGACAGACATACAGCAGAATCAAATCTAAATAGCATGCCCTGGGATGGAAATATGCCCTTCTGTATCCAGCTAAGCTGCGGATCAACTGCCCTGGTCGCCAGATAAAAATCTTCAATACCCCCCGGAAGCTAAGGATTATGTGTGCACCATTGAGGCATCTATGGAGGGCAGATCACAGAAGAGAACAAATCATCCTGCCTGAAGGAAACTAGTCAAATCACAGAGACAAGAGGTGGGGATTTATTACTGGAAAGATGATCATGGCAGAAAACCAGATACCTATGACAATAGATGTTAATGCCGTCTTTTGAAACATAAAGAGATTTTCTTGAGCCAAATGTGTGCCCTGGGGAAATATGGCTGGATTTGCTAGATAAGGTGTGCAAAAACTAAAGGGAACAGATCAAAGTTATGTGTGATGTGAAGGGACACGGACTGTTTTTTATTAAAAGATGAATGATGTGCCGCATGAACTAAGAAAAACAAGGACATGCTGATTAAAAAGAGAGGAAGTAGATTAGGTAGTACAATATGCAGGCTAGACTCAGAAAACACTACTTCGAGGAAGGCTTTTATACCAAAACTTGCAGCTGTTCCTCTGAAATTGTGGGTAAACTGTACAAAATGGCAACTCCCTGCAAAATAAAGAGGCAAACCCAGTGCAAATTTCTACATGATCATGCAAACTGCATACCATGGCACCAAGCTTCATGGAAGCTGCAAACAGGTTAAGGCTTTCCAGGAAAATCACGCACTCTGACATCGGGGAATTGCTGCCATGAGAAAAGTGAAATTGTGTTAGCTCTGGGCAGATCAGTAAAGGAAGTGGCATACCTGACACCTGGTGTTTCCCCACTTTAAGGTATTATAATCTGGGTGCAGAACTGGAGAGTTACCTCTAACACTTGTGCCTTGTGGGTTAGCATCCAGCCTCCTTACCTCTGACTGTTGCAGGGGCTGCAGGTATCAAAAGAGGGGGACAGGTGAGAGGATATAACAGCTCAGTAGATAATAGAGGAGGAACCTATCACTGGATTATCAGATCTGATACAGACACATACCACTAGAGCATCCACGAGAAGGGTGTCTGAAACACTGAGAGCGGAGAGAACTGAGAGAATCAGGCCACTCATTGACTCATTTGTTGACTCATTTGCTCAACAGAAGTTACTGACCCTATAGTAAGCTTGCAAGGCCACCAAACCCCACTACAGCATACTACTACAAGGATATAATAGCTTAGTAAAAGATAATAGAGGCAGTACTGATCAATAGATTATCAAATCTGATGCTGACCACACTGTGATGTAAGAGTCCTGAGGTAGGTTTTGATCAGCAGGAATGAACTCCATCTGGCTCTGATGGTGCCTTTTTTTGTGGTTGTTTTCTGCCTTCTCCAGACCTCTACTTTGTGCTATGAGATATCTCATTTGTGCTGTGGTGTTTTTCAGACTGCAGTTGGGCTGCAGGTCTTGTCGGGGGGACACCACAGTGCAGTAACTGGATACTAAAATGAAGTAAAAGCTAAAATTAAATATGTCCAGTTAACGTGGGTGGGTCTGGTGGGGGGATGGAATGAATAATGATCTGCTTGGGGGGCCTGAAATGACTACTAGAAATAAATAATCTATATGGATTCGGTTGGCGGTTGGCTTGCAGTAATACTGACAGAACATCTTATCTATTATTAAAGTAAGACAAACAATAATAAGGCATGCTCAGCTGATCAATGAACTTGACATTCCCTCTCCCACCTTTTTTCCTCTTCTCTCTGCTTACACCTCTCACACACATCTCAAGGTGGAGGGGGCTGAGGAGAGGGGGCAATGCATCTTCCTAACTCCATGAGGGGGGCAGGTGTCTATAATGTCAATAAAATAGCCACTATTACTCTCAGATCCATGGTATAAAGTCAGGGGTTTTCACAGTATGAGAGAAAATAGGCGTAGGGATGTCAACATGGCACCGTCATGTACTAATGATTATATGTGGGGTGTTTTCCAGGCTCACACCTTTATTTTTCTTTGGTCCTGGTGGTATCACAGTCAATGTCCTGGGGACAGTATACACAGGCCTCTCATGGCAGTATACACAGGCCTCTCAAGCCTTTGTGTGAAGCAAATTAACAAAATGAAACAATGTAAGAAACCACTATGGTTCTCAAAGGAAGTGGCAGTGAAGGTTCAAGAGAAAAAGAGAAAGCATTCAGGAAGTACAAGGAATCACAGAACGAGCAGGACAGGAAACTGTATCAGTTAAAGCAAAAGGAAGCTGGGAAGGCAGTCAGAACAGCAAAGGCCCAAACCGAAGAAAAGATAGCCAACTCTGTTAAGAAGGGGGATAAAACCTTTTATAGGTACATCAGGGAGCGAAGGAAGACCAAGGGAGGGCTAGTGAGGCTTAATAAAGAGGAGGGAGGGTGGGCAGAGGGTGACTGTGAAAAGGCAGAGATACTAAACAAATATTTTTGCTCAGTATTTACAAAGGAAGTGGGGGAGGTACCTAAAACAAACAGTAGAAACACTCTGGATACAGAAGTTGATACCAGCCCATTTACAGAAGAAAGGGTTCTGAAAGAACTCTTAAAACTGAAGGTGGACAAAGCAATGGGGCCTGATGGGATTCATCCCAGAATTCTAAAAGAACTAAGGGTAGAACTAGTGACACCACTGACTACCCTCTTTAACAAATCATGGGAGGATGGGGTGGTACCCGAGGACTGGAGAAGGGCAGATATGATTCCCCTTCACAAAAGTGGGAGCAAGGCAGAAGCAGAAAACTACAGACCTGTTAGTTTAACCTCAGTGGTAGGGAAAATGATGGAATCACTTCTGAAGGAAAGAATTGTTGAGTATCTAGAGGCCAGAGGGCTCAGGACCCAAGGCAGCATGGATTCAGGCGGGAAGGTCTGCCAGACAAATCTGATAGATTTCTTTGACTGGGTGACCAAAGTAGTAGATCAGGGAGGGCTGTGGACATGGCCTACCTAGACTTCATCAAGGCATTTGACACAGTCCCACACAAAAGATTAATATACAAGTTAGCCAGCCTGGAGTGGGTCCCAAGATGACAGCCTGGGTACAGAATTGGCTGGAGAATAGGACACAGAGGTAATAGTAAATGGAGTCCACTCTGAAGAAGGGGGTTACTAGTAGGGTACCACAGGGTTCAGTATTGGACGGTCCTCTTCAATGTCTTTATAAGCGACATTGCAGAGGGACTGGAAGGAAAAGTATGTCTCTTTGCAGATGACACAAAGATCTGCAACAGAGATGATGCACAAGGTGGGGTGGAAAGGATGAGAAGGGACTTGGCAAGGTTAGAGGAATGGTCAAATGTATGGCAGCTTAGATTCAATGCTAAGAAGTGCAAGGTAATGCACCTGGGAAACAAAAACCCAGGGGAAGAGTACACAATGGGGGGTGAGATACTAACAACAGCAAAAATGGAAAGGGACCTGGGGGTAGTCATATCAGATGACCTAAAGGTGGGCAAGCAATGTGAGAGGGCAGCAAGGAAGGCTGGGGAGATACTGGGATGCATAGGGAGAGGCACCACCAGTAGAAAACAGGAAGTTATTATTCCTCTGTACAGACAGTTGGTGAGACCCCATCTGGAGTACTGCGTGCAGTTCTGGAGACCCAATCTCCGCAAGGATATAGACAGGATGGAGGCTGTCCAGAGGAGGGCAACTAAAATGGTGCAGGGCCTGCACCGAAGACATATGAAGAGAGACTTAAGGAGCTGAATATATAGCCTTGAGGAAAGGGAGAGAGGGGACATGATAGAAACTTTCAAGTATCTCAAGGGAATCAACAAAGTCCAAGAGGGTAGCATCTTTCAAAAAAAGAGGTGTGCAAGAACAAGGGGGCACAATGTGAAGATAGAAGGGGGGCAGCTCAGAGGTAATTTAAGGAAGTATTTTTTCACAGAGAGGGTTGTGGATGCATGGAATGGCCTTTCGGAGGAGGTTGTGGAGTCAAAAACAGTGGTGGAATTCAAGCATGCATGGGACAGTCATAAGGCAATTCTAGGGGGTGGGGGTAGGAAGAAGTAGGCTGCTGGTTAACTAGGATCTGCAGTTTATCCAATAGGTAGGGAAATGGGCAGACTGGGTGGGCCAAGCGGTCCTTATCTGCCGTCAAAATCTATGTTTCTATGGGCTGTCCCAAGCAGCATCCTTACACCTCTTCTTGTTTATATTTCAATATTTTCCCTATATAAATTGGGGGATAATCTGGCTTTACAACCAATGCCATTAACATATTAATTAAGTGAAATGTGTTGACTCCGGTGCCAATATTTATTTGTAAATACGATGGGGGCTTGCCTCCTCTCCACCCATTTCGTGGAGGGGAGACTCCTCCTGAGATTATAATTAATCTGTTCAAAAATAACATAATATTCTGTTCCATTGCTTTTCCTTCTAGTTCAAACTATACTGGCTTTCATGCCAAAACTTGCAGCTGGTTCTCTGAAATTGTGAGCTAGATATACAAAATGGCATCTCCCTGCAAAATAAAGAGGGAAACCCTGTGCAAGGTGCCATGTGGTTTTCTATGCAATCATGCAAACTGCATACCATGGTATCCTGCTTTGTGACAGTTGCAAACAGGTTAAGCCTTTCCAGGAAGATCACTCACATTGACATTGGGGAATTGCTGCTGTGAGAAAAGTGAGATTCTGTTAGCCCTGGGCAGATCAATGAGGTAAGTGGCATACCTGACAGCTGGTATTTCCCCACTTTGAAGTATTCTAATTCAGGGGCAGAACTGAAGAGTTGCCTCAGATACTTGTGCCGTGTGGATTTGCATCCTGCCTCCTTACCTCCTACTGTTGCAGGGGCTGCAGGTATCAACAGAGTGGTAAGGCTAGGTTTGCTGGCCAAGGCACCTAGCTTCACCTGAACTCTTTCCTTCTTGCTTCCTTGAAAGGAAAGAACAAAGAACCTTATGAGAGTAAGGGAAAGGATTAAGACTTTTGGCTAAGCAGATTTACTGTGTATTGTTGTTTTTATTTTGTACTCACAGGGATTATTACTATTTGTTGCTAACATTTTATTGCTTTATTTTTCTCTGATTCAAATTGCTGTTGCTGGGTATACTGTCTGCTGCATTATTATAAGGTATGCCTACAGGTGTGTGCTAACAGATTACTGCTGTAATCTTCTGATTCAAATTGTCTTTTCCAAGCTATAGCTTCTATTACTGCTTTATTTTTCTCTGTAGCAAAGTGTTTCTTACAGGGTATATCTTCTGTGAAATTATTACAGGTGGTACTTACATTTTGTGACTTTTTATCATTAGGCTAAGCAAAATTACTGTTTGTCCCATTTTATTTATTTATTTTTTGTTGAAAAGGTTTTTTTTTCCTCAGAGATGTTGCAGTCTCCTTCTCACATTGAAGACAGGAAGAGTGAGAAAGCAGCCACAACTTCCTTGAATCAAGGAGGTTATTTTCTACTCTACACTAAACTGAAATTATTACTTTTTGGACCTGTGTAAGTAACTAGTATTGATTCTGTTTTTGGGGTGGGCTTTTATTAGTTTTAACTTTAATTTGCCAGGAAGGAACTGTAGCTGGGAGATATTTTCAGTCAGTTGTGACTAGACCTGTTACTTAGCCTTTGTGAAATAAGTGTCTGAAAGGAAGGAAGGCACTCCCCAGGGTGGAGGGTAAGAGTTGTAGGTGATTGTTTCAGGGCAGCATAGGTTTACAGATGTGCAGCCACGTCCAAGAGCAGGGCCATTCTCAATGCCCTACAGGGGGCATGCCTCAGACAGCTAGTTTTGGAACCCACTCAGAAGAGACCAATCTTAGACCTGGTACTCTCAAATGGGGATGGAGAGAGGATCTCTGATTTGAAGTAGGTAGCCATCTGGAAACAAGCAACCACCAAACAGTGTGGTTCATGATAAATTTAGCTGTAGAGTTAAGCCACACAAAAGTGAAGGTACTGGACTTCAGGAGGGCTGATTTTGTCAAAATGGGAGAGTGCCTCAGAAAAGCACTAACAAACAGGCAAGAAGGTGGGGCGGAGCAACAATGAGGAAACATCAAAACCACCATCGCAGAGGCAACAAGCCTTTGCGTGAAGTAAATAAACAAATCAAAGTGTGAGAAAAAAACACTATGGTTCTCAAAAGAAGTGTCGGGGAAGGTAAGGTAATTCAGCCATGTTGGTCTGGGTGTCTACTGTCACTTTTCACACACCTGGACTCACACCCTGTCACACAAGTGAGCCACTTGGAACCCAGGACAGGCATCAGATTGGATGCCTGACTTGGTCCACTACTCTGCCCCCCGCCTCCCTGCATGGACCTGATTGTCAGGGGGAGGTGCACCAGACAGGTTGAGGCCATTAGTGAATACCGGCCTTTGTGCACCGGTTCCCAGGTGGGGAGCTATGCAGGTGAGGTACCTGTCTCAGGTGTGTATTTTCCACCCGTTCGTGCATAGAGGCCATTGTTAGAAAAACTTTCTATCATTAAGAGATGAGTCAATAAGGGAAGGAACCAGAAAGTGGCAACAATCTTAGGGTTAGATGCAGAAAAAGCATTTGACCACGTTGAGTGGACATACCTGTTCAAACACTTGAACATTTTGGATTGGGCAGGAATATTGTGAGGTGGATAGCTACACTATACACTGCATGAGTATTGGTGAATGGGAGGTCATCTCAAGCCATCAAGCTAACTCTAGGGACAAGACAGGGATGCCTTTTTCCCCCATTTATACTCTCCTTGAAACCATTGGCCAGTGTAATAAGACATTACAGAGGGGTTACTGGCTTCCAAGCAGCAGAATGTCACTTTAAAGTCTCATTCTTTCCAGATGACTTACTAATATATCCGGGAGAACCAATAAAGGGTATACACAAGATACACCAGATTCTGTCGGACTATAGTAAGATATCCAGTCACAAAAGAAAATGGTCAAAAAGTGAACTGATGCTGGTTGGTAAGGGGTCTAGACTGTCCCTGCTAAATAACCCATTAAATATGGGAAGTTAGTACCCTTAAGTATTTGAGAATATACATTAGTGAAGGAGGGGCAAATATGTTTTATGACAACTATGATAGCCATAAAACATGACTGTGACAGATGGGAAGGTCTCCCACGGGGCTTAATAGGCAGAATCAATACTGTCAAATGAATATTCTGCCAAAGTTTATCTTCCTATTTCAAAACCTCCCCATCTGAGTCCTGGAAAAGTTTTTTAAGACACTAAATAGTATTTTGCACAGATTCTTATGGGGTGTTAAACTGATGAGAATACCCCAATCTGTCAGCCAACTCCCATTAAACCAAGGGGGTCTTGCAATGCCAAATATCAAATATTACTATTGGACTGCCCAATTGGCTCTTTTGGCAGGGGGTATTGGGGATGTTTCATCTGACTGGATGTTGTTGGAAGGTGAACTGATTAATGATGCTATATTATTTGAACACCTACTGCCAGCTCTAAGCGAACTCTCCTTCCAAATGGGGGGAATGTCTGCATTCACTAGTTAGCCAGAATATGGACAGGTGCTCACAATATTATCCAGCAAAACCCTTGGGTGTCCACTAGAGTAGGTCTCCTGGCTATAGTAAAAAAAGCACAAGGGTATAAAGTTAATTTGCATCAGGCCCTGCTAAGATGGAGGAAAAAGGGTTTAGATAGAGTGGCAGAAAGGGATAGGGATAGGGAGAAGTACCAGGAGAAGCAAAGGGAGGCAGGGAATTCACCAAGGGAAGCCAAAGCTCAGACAAAAGAGCACACTGCAAAATCAGTGGGTAGAGGGGACAAAATCTTTTACAGGTACATAAGTGAAAAAAAAGGCAAAGGGAGGGATAGTGAGACTGAAGGGGGAGGATGGAGGCCATGTGGAGGATGACAACAGTAAGCTGACATACTGAACAGGTGTTTCTGCTCAGTCTTTACTGATGAAGAGGAGGGTAATGGCCCTGAAGGGAGTACAAGGGGTGGAAATGGTGCAGAAATGGACACAAGTCCTTTTACACAAGAAAGGGTCCTGAAGGAACTGGAAAGAATAAGAGTTGATAAAGCAATGGGGCCAGAAGGAGTGCACCCCAGGGTCATTAAAGAACTGAGAGAGTTGGTGGCTGAACCTCTGGGAATCCTGTTTAGCCAATCACTGGAAACAGGGGAGGTACCCAAAGACTGGAGGACAGCAGATGTAGTCCGCTTACACAAAAGTGGGAACAAAGAGGAAGAGGGGAACTACAGACCAATCAGCCGCATCTTGGTAGTGGGGAAGATCATGAAAGCACTACTGAAGGAGAGATTGGTGGAACATCTGGTTGTCAATGGACTACAGGACCCAAGGCAGCATGGTTTCACCAGGGGGAGATCATGTCAGACCAACCTCTGTGAATTTTTCGACTGGGTGACTAGGGAGGTGGATCTGGGGAGGGCAGTGGACATGGCCTATCTGGACTTCAGCAAGGCCTGTGACACTGTACCACATAGAAGGCTATTACACAAACTGAGTAATAAGGGTGTGGGCAGGAAAGTAGTGCAGAGGGTAGGTAACTGGCTGGGCGGCAGGACACAGAGGGTGGTGGTAAATGGCTGTCACTTCACAGAGGGAAGTGACCAGTGGGGTACTACAGGGACCAGTGTTGGGACAGGTCCTATTCAACATCTACATCAGTGACATTGCACAGGAACTAGTAGGCAGAATTTCCCTGTTCACTGATGGCACAAAGCTCTGTAACAGAGTGGACACACCAGAGGATGTTGACAAAATGAGAATGGACCTGCAGAAGCTTGAAGAATGGTCAGAGGTTTGGCAGTTGAAATTCAATGCAAAGAAGTGCAAGATAATGCATATGGGGCACAAAAACCCTGTCACAATATATCAGTTGGGGGGTGAGGATGTAACATGCACCAGGCAGAAAAGGGTTCTTGGGGTTATCATCTCTGATGACCTCAAGGTAGGGAAACAGCGCAACAAGGCAGCAGGTAAAGCAAATAGGATGCTGGGATGCATAGGCAGAGGCATCACCAGCAGGAAAAGGGAAGTCATAATTCCACTATACAAGAAACTAGTGAGGCCCCACCTAGAGTACAGTATAGAATTCTGGAGACCTTACCTACATAAGGACATAGGCATGGTAGAGAAGGTTCAGAGGAGGGCAACAAAGATGGGACATGGATTGCATCACAAGTCCCATGAGGACAGGTTGAAGGACTTGAATATGTACTCCCTGGAGGAGAGGAGGGAGAGAGGGGATATGATAGAGACAGAGAAGTATCTTACAGAGAGGAACAGGTTGCAGGAATACACTATTTTTAACTGAAAAAGATGTTCCAGAACTAGAGGGCATGGGATGAAGTTGGAGGGAGGATGATTCAGAGGAAACGTGAGGAAGTATTTGTTCACAGAATGGGTGGTGGACAAGTGGAACACCCTGCCAGAGGAAGTGGCTGGGGCTGAAACAATCATGGGATTTAAGAATGCATGGGATAGACATAAAGGAATTCTGGAGGCCAGGGGTGAGGGGCAACACACTTCTAGGAAAACATAAAGTGAACTTACAAACTCAAATGGGCAGACTGGGTGGGCCATAGACCCTTATCTGCCGACACTGTCTATGTATCTATATATCTATGTATCTACGTAGTGTCCCAATTGTATGAGGGGGAACCTTAAACACTTGTCGTACTATTAAACAGGAATATGAAATGCGAACAGGAGATTTCTTTGCCTATTTGAGGGTTAAGAAATTCCTCTCCAAGGTCATGACGGTGACCTCCAAAATAGAGGAAATACTTTTCAAACAACAACATTGTTCAAAACCATTATCATGAATTTATAGATTATTGTTATGGGCAACCCCAAGTCCTAGAATAAAAGCAAGAGAGCAATGAGGCTTGGATCGTAATCAAAATATAGACAATGAAAAGTGGCACAGTGCCATACAATAAGTTCATAAGTGAGCCTTATCAAATAGACTGACATATTCAACTAAATTTTCTCTATGGGACATACCATAGCCCAAAGAAACTTCACCAGTTCAAGCCCTCCTAAGATCAGATATGCCCAAAATGTGGGGTAGAGGAGGGAGATTTTCTCCATATTTCCGTTCCATGTCTGAAGATTGCCCCATTTTGGCATCAAGTACATCAGATAATGGAGACAATATTACAGAGCACCTTTCCTAAGTCGCCTATGACCTTAATGTTGGGGCTAGATGAAAGCCCACAGATGGGCAGGGGCAGTACAAGGCAACATAAGATAAGAGGACTGGCACTTGTGAATGCTCGTAAGACAGTTGCACAAAACTGGATCAGTATTTCCCTACCAACAATCTCTCAATGGCTCAATAATCTATTGTTATGTATGAAGTTAGGAAACTACCACTGGAAAGGAAATTGTGTTCCACAAGACTTGGGACCCCATAATCCACGCTATTAGCAACAATGAAATTGGAATTTAGTTCACAGAGAATAGTTAAGGAAGGATTTAAACATTATTTTATCTGGAATAGCCTATCAGTTTCTCTTTAAGACCTGGAACAGTCCAACTCAAATAGAGTTAAAGAAAACAAGACAGTGCTATGATAGAGTAACATGTAGTGAGTTCCACAATGTTATGATAACCTGACTGTATGTATGTATTTATGTATGTGTGGACAGTCGTATAATGTAATCTAATGTCCTCTTCTTCCATAACCCCAGTGTACAAATTCTAATGCATGTATCACTATGTATAATGTAATGTATGCTTTTATGTGATTCATAGTATCGCAATAAAATGTGTTTACAAAAGAAAATATGGTAGCCTTGTGCATTTGGGGTTCCAGGTTGACAGACAAGAAGGTCACCTGTTGATCTGATAATATGGCGGTGGTACATACCATAAATGGGCAATTGGAGGCTAAAGGCCCATTGGGTGACCTCATGAAAATATTTGTCTTGAAATGTAAGCTGTACATGTCGCTAGCATTGAGATTGTATTGCTGATGCTTTGTCTTATTCACAGTAGCAGAAATTCAGGGAGATGGCTACAGTGGCAGAACAGAATCTATGACTGATCCCATCATTTCTGTGGAAAGCAGTGATCTTGAGACCTGGGAGTGCATAGGTAACACTATTGCTCACTGGACCAGTGCATTCTACTGGTGCAGTGTGGAGCAATACCATACATTATCATGCAGTCTGAGATGAAGAGGGAGGGCCAAACAGCTGGCCTATTGTAGTTGCCGAACTGTTCAGCTAAATAAAGGAAGCTAAGCAATGGGGCCTGATGACAGTGGTTGTAGGACAGAACTTGGTGTGGCTGTCATGGTTTTCCTGAGTTTTGGGCTTCACAGACACTGCACGGTCCTTCAGGATACAGAAGGTCCATGAAGGGTGTGGTAAAGGTGCTACCAGGAGGTTTGATATCCAATCATGCTGGCATTTCTAGAACAGATGGTGGCAGCACCCCAGCAGTTTGTTGGAATGCTTACTAGGCTATGCTATTTCAGACCTATTTAAGGCTGCATTCAATCTGGCATTCTATGGAGCATTTCAGGTCTCTGAACTGATAGAAATGTCCCAAACTGGGGACCAGGGTGAGCTTAATGGTCCAGAAGGGTATTAGTTGCTAATGTGCAGTGAAGACCCCAGCCTAGTCGACATGGGACATAAATTAATTTGTGGCCACCTACATGCCCCTCTGACCAGCAGAGAGTGAGGTTTTCCTTGGCATAGAGATGGCATGCCCATTACAGCTTATCAATTTAGATATATCTTGGGGTTGGCAGTTTGGCAAGCCGGCTTCAACGTTAAAGAGCACAATACCAATTCCTTCAGGATTGGGACAGCAACAACTGCTGAGGTTCAGGATCTTTCAGATAGTGAGATTAATGCCATGGGCCAGTGGAAGTCCCAAATAATTTTACACTGTATCCATACATATTTGCTTTAACATTTTTTGTCTTGCTCTGTTCCAGGTTCCCTGGATAGCTCCAGGTTCCAGGTTCCCTTAATAGAGAGGTGTGCATTGGGATGAGCTTCTCCCAGGTTGGCAGTAGAGGCCCAGTTAGGGAATTCACTGGATATCATCATAATTCTTCTGGGCGGTAATGACCCAGGGCTCTGGAAAACCATTGATCTGCTCCTAAGGATAAAGAAGACTTCAGTTCAGTTCAGCTTTATTGATCGACAGGTTATGACATTGCTAAAAGTATGAAAGAAACCAGAGAGCTACTGTAAAAACATGTCATACTTCACTTTTACATACAGTATGTTACCTCTAATACATAATATATTCTCAGATAAATATAACTTTGTTCATCATGTATGTTCCAACTGATTGCTTTTTAAAGACTATATTGCTCATACCATCATATAAGATCACCTAACTAGAAGAATATCTTTGTCTATCCTGAAAATACATCCAGCATATTATCACCTATAATGCCGGATCTCTTTATATCAATCACTTTACATAAAGAAATTACTGTTTCTAAAGTCTACAGAATTTGACTCAAGTAAATATCTTGTTAAGGAGTTGGGTTCCAAGTCTAGTGGGGCTATGATGTCCCTCAGAAGTAATTTTCTAACCTCATTATACAGTATAGGGGGCACAAGATCAGCAGGCGGTGTAAGTCATCCTCCCTCTTTTAGCATTTGCAGCCTTTACTTGTTATTTCCCTCTTGTAGAAATTATTAATTCATAGACTTTCATGATATTGGAATCAACATTTTGTTAATAACTTTCTTCTTATCAGGTCTTTAATAAGATTTAAATAATTTTCAAAGCCAAAGTGCCTCTTATTTTTCGACAACCACTAGTTGATCTTGTAATGTGCGTATAATGAACTTAAGTACACCTAGAGTACTGTGTACAGTTCTGGAGGCCACACCTTCATAAGTCAAAATCAAAGTCAATTTTATTTGTGAAAAGCGTTTTTCAAATACCAAAGTGCTTGTACATAAATAGTAAAACAAATCATAAATATAGAATAATTAAATGATGATGATGATGATGATGATGATGATGTTAATAATAACAGGCAGCAACATTTAAAAAGCAGCTTGAAATGCTAGATCAAATAAATATGTTTTCAGCACTGATTTAAAAGCCTCAGTGGTCGGGCACTCTCTAACCAGACGAGACAGAGAATTTCACAGGGTCGGGGCCACAAATGCAAATGCTCTGGCCTCTGATATCTTTAAACAGACCCTGGGAATTTCCAACAGTCCCTCAATGGTGGAATGGAGTGGACTGATGGGGCAGTAGGGACAAAGGACATCTTGCAAATAATGCAGTCCCTGACTGTGTATGGCCTTGTAGGTCAGCAAACTGAACTTGAAAGTGATCCTCCACTGCACCAGCAGCCAGTGCAGTAAGCAGAGCATAGGTGAGACATGGCCAAATCTAGATAAGCCCATCAACAGTCTGGCTGCCGCATTCTACACCGGTTGCAGGCAGAGGATGTCCACCCCCACAAGTAGCCCTTGGTACAGGGCATTGCAGTAATCCAGGTGGGAGATTACAAAGGCACGGACCAATATTGGAAGATCATCAGGAGAAACAATGTGTTTTATCCGAGTGATAGTCCTCAGTGGGTAAAATGGCTGACACCTGAGATTTAAGCGTTAGCCCGTCGTCAAGCATAACACTCAGATTCTGCACCTGCTCAGAGGTCCTCAGCTGGCTGTCCCCCAGCCAAAGCCCAGATGGCTGTCTAGGAGAGGACCCCTTTTCCTGATGACCTGGGTCCACAACCAATGCCTCAGTCTTGTCTGGGTTCAATCTCAACCAGCTGGCACTCATCCAGTCTCAAATCTCAGTGAGGCAGCTGTTAAAAACCAAGATGGTTTTATCCCGTTCAGGCACAAAGGCCATGTATAGATGACTGTCATCTGCATAGCAGTATAAACTCAGTCCATACCACCTTATAATGTCTCTCAACAGCAGCATATACACAGAGAACACCACAGGTAATAGAACTGATCCCTGTGGTAACTCACAGGTCAGGAGGAGATGAAAAAACCCCAACGCCACACTCTGAGTCCTGCCTGTGATGAAAGAATGGAACCACATGAGGACTGTACCAGACAGTCCACAGATCATCCACAGGTGCCCAAATAACACCCCATGGTCCACAGTGGCAAACGCTCCAAAGAGATCAAGAAAAAACAAGACTGAATGGCTCTTCTGATCTCTCACTATCAGGAGATCATTAAGTACCTGAACAAATGCTGTCTCAGTACTATGCCTCTTCCTGAATCCAGATTGGACAGGATCATAGACATCGTGAGTGGTAAGATAATCCTCCAGCTGCAATGCGACTACCTTTTCAATAACCTTGCTCACAAAAGGCAGGTTACAGACAGGTCTGTAGTTAATGAGACAGGCCGGGTTGAGGGAAGATTTCTTCAATAGAGGTGTCACCATTGCCTCCTTCAAGGGTTCATGGAACACCCCTGTCTCCAATGAGCACCAGACAAGATAAAACCAGGTAAGGACATTGACAGGATGGAGGCGGTCCAGAGAAGGGCAACTAAGATGGTACAAAGATTGCACCAGAAAACATTTGAGGAGAGACTAAAGGACCTCAATATGTACTCCCTGGAGGAGAGGAGGAATCTAAGGGACATGACAGAAACATTCAAGTACCTTAAGGGTATAAACAAGGTGCAGGGGGGGAGATATCTTCCAATACAAGATATGTACAAGAACAAGGGGGATTGACATGAAATTGGTGGGTAAAGGCTGAGGGGAAATGTAAGAAAGTTTTTCTTCACAGATAGGGTGGTGGATGCATGGAATACACTGCCACAGGAGGTGGTGGGGTCAAACACAGTAGAGGGTTTTAAAGATGCTTGGGACAGGCATACGGGTACACTGGTAGCTGAAATAAGGGGGGGCAGCCATTGACTAGGTAGGGTCAGTGGACACAAACTAGTGTAGGACTTTCGGGCAGACTGGATGGGCCTAGCAGTCCTTATCTGTTGACAATTTCTGTTTTTCTATGTTCTATGTTTCTATAAACTTAATTCTTTCTGTATATAAATCAGTCTTAGTGTATCCTTTATTATTATTTGTCTTTCATTTCCAGATTTGATAAATACTTCAGATAAACAATCTAGTAAGCCATATCATTTTACAATATTTTCAATGGTCAAAAGGCTTTGAAAGATTATCTGGTGGTCTATATACAGTAATTGAAAGTTTCTTTGATGCACATTCAAGGCACTCTATTTTTTTCCATCATAAGTGCCTTCAGCCAATAGTTACTTAATCTTATGTGTATATCGCTTTATATGGGTAATTATTCCACCTACATTCTAACTAAAGATGATGGTCCCCCAAGGTAAACTCAGCAGTTTTTTTGTAAAATGCATTTCAGATTATTTCCAGTAAACCATTTGGCTCTAATCCCCATATTTCTGCACCATATAAACCTTGACTTTTCATTTTTGCTTTAATCACTTTTATGCATCCCTTAACTGAACTGCCGCCATATCTATTGGCAAATCTTGATAGGGCAGGTAAACATTTTTTTACCTTTATTTCAACTTTTTTCTTATGTTTTCCCAATTAATTTATAACACTTGTGAAGATTATCCCTAAGTAGCAAAGGTTGATTAAAATTTCTATTTCTTGGTTGTTGCATTTTATTTTGTCCTTCCTTTTTATGATGTTATTATTTCCACATATCATTCATTTTGTCTTGCTATAGTTTATCTAAAGCTCCATATTTTTACATTCATTTCGTAATTTTGAAAAATGTCTTTTAATTCTTAGAAGGCTTGTAGATATTAATACGATGTTGTCTGAGTAGGTGAGGTGCGTGCAATGCATGGTGCCTATTCTTATTCATTTATTTGCTTTTGATAACCAGGTAAGTGCATTAGGCATTAGTCCTACCTATTTTCAGACGCGACCAGGGAGATTACAGTTTTCAGTCATTATAACATATGCAGGTACATAAATACAGTCATAACAAATTCACAGCAGATATCCATGGAAGGAAAGACAAGACTGATGCATACAGGCAGGACCATCCATGCACGGATGAAAACGGTAGACTAAGACAATTTAACAAATGTGACTGAAGTTCAGAGAAACCAAAGCCAAGACAGTTAGGACAAGTGAGTGAGTCAAGTACAGTCACATGTATCAAGTGCATTAAGGTGAGAGAAAAGTGCAGGCTTGAAGATGGAGTGAGATAAGGGACACTTTAAACTTGGGGAAAGGGACTTCCAGAATTTGGGAACAAAATGCATGAATACTTGTTCACTCATTTTTATAGAGTAGGCTGGCAATGAAAACTGAGTAGCATTTGAGGACCTTAGAGTAGGGAAGGGAATTACAGATTTAAACATATTAGCCAGAAAATTCGGGTTGGGATTTCTGGTTATGGAGTCAATGAAACACCCCAGAGAGTAATGGCAACATGATCTGGGAGACAGCCAGTGCAGGATCTGGGAGACAGCCAGTGCAGGATCGAGTAGAGAAGGCAGCGGTGAGTGAGGAGAGGGGCCGATAAGGTAAATCTACAAATGTTGTTGTAGGTGGTGTCCCACTTCCAGAGAATACTCTCATTGGCCTGGGAGAATAGAGGAGAGGGAGGGCATACAGTAACGTAGGCAGCAAGACACCTCTAGCCACAGAGATCCTGGCTGCAGGAGTTAGGGAGTGATACATTTGGTAGGCCGCTCCAATCCTCATGTTAATGGATCTGCAAACATCATTTATGTGAGAGGAGAAGTCAAGTGAAGGATCCAGCATGACCCCATTATTTGTGCTGAGTTTTGTATTTTTATCTCCTTTTGTGTTATACCTGATGCAGGACTTGTTATTATCATACATTGTATCAAGAATATTAAGGATGGCTTCCTCCAAGTTATATTTTTTTAAAGAGGACCAAAGCCTTTTCCTGTTTATGCTGTCAAATACAGCTTTTAAATCCAAAAAGATACAATAAAGTTCTTGTGATTTTAATATATTTGTTTATTAAATAAGACAGCGTAAAACACTGCTCTATGGTGGAGTGATTTGATAAAAACACCTGGTTGGGCTTCATTAATTATTTTGTTTACTTGAACCATATACAATATCCTTTTATTTATGATTCTTGCAAAAATCTTCTTTGTGTTATCAATTAAACTAATGGGTCTGTAACAAATAGGATTTTTTTTCATCTTTTTTTGTAAAGGGGTATATCGTTTTCTCACCAGCAATCTGTAATTTATCCTGTTTCATTCATAATTTTAAAAACTCTGTACAGATATGGGACCCACAAATCAGTATTATTCATTATGACATCAATGGGGACTTCATCTGGTCTTGGAGCTTTATGCCTCGAGAACACCAGGACTGATGCTTGAAATTCATCCTCAGTAATTTCCCTGTTCATGGGTATCCAATCTTGTCTGTTTTTCCCCTTTAATGATCTTCCTGTATTAGGGTAAAAAAAAAATCTTTAAAATGCTTCACCAATACATCAGGTTCTATTTATGCTTCGGGTTCTTCTACTGTATGCAATGTTCCTTGCCTCTCAGCTATTCTCCAACAATTTTTATTGTCTTTTTCCCAGATGATCTTTTCAAATTCTTTTCAAACTTGTTTTCTAAAATTTTCCCTTTTTATTTTAATATTTGTATTACATTCTTTCCTTAGATGATTTAACATGTTTATTATTATTTCTGTTTGGGAATTGTCTGACTGATCTTAGTTGATTATTTAATTTTGTTTGAGCTATTTTACATTCCTTATCATATCATCATGCTCCCTTTTTGCGTTTAGTCCTTTTTCTCTAGTTACTAAGTTTACAATTCTTTGTAGTACATTTTCCAGGGCTGATATACATTGCATTTGTTCTTTCATTAATGACATTTGCTTGATTTAGTCTAATATTTCATATTCTTCTAGTTTTTCCACTAAATTGTTGATTATTTAGTATTTCCCATTCAATATATTTTTTCTTTCTAATTTACTGGGCAGTTTTTATTTCCTTATTATTACATTTTTTGTTAGTTAACTGTATTTTTTTTCTACTGGGCAATGTGCGCTTTCTGCTTTGTTTCATATATTGGTATTTTCACATAGAGAGATCATGGGCCAGATATTCAAAACTTTGCCCCAGGGCAAAATTAGCACTGCCCAATATGCTAAATTTGCCCTGAACCAATAGTCCACTATAGTCAAAGGGATAGCCCTGGTGCTAAACCTGCTGAATATAGCGTGCTAAGAAATCTGGGCAAACTGGGCTGGAGGTGCAGTGCAAAATAGCCTGGAAAGTAAGACAGCACTGAATATAGCAAATAAGACAGCTCTGAATATAGCAAGCAATCAGACAGTGCAAACACCCACAGAAACACAGTGCAGAGGGGAGCCGGCCATGCTCTGGAGCACATGCAATGAAATACAGCCCTGAATGTGACCCCAAGAGCAGACAGCGATGTATAAGCCAGAAAATGACATACACACCCAGCCATGGCAATTGCATGAAACACCACAGGACCAAATAATGGAATCCAAAGCAAATAACAAACCCTGGAAAATACCTCATGTACCCAATAATGACACTGGATGCAGTAATATAAAGAAAGCTATTTATCTATCTATTTATCTATCTATCTATCTATACATATATATTCAAAAATCCAAAGACATATGCAGAACCAGCAACACAACTCAAAGAAAATAGGACAGACAGAAAACAAAAAAGAATGCAATGACCATGAAATACAAAACAAAATGAAAGAAGGGAAGAAAAGCAATTAAACAACAAAATGAACAGCAGCATCCCAGCAATGTGTGTGGGGGGAGGCAGCAAAGCAAAACTGGAGCAGAGCCCTCAATGGCCTTCATGCTGCTGTTGTGTGGGTGCAGGCAGTCTTTCTTCCAGGATGGCCGCCACCCATCTGGTCTCTGATATTATCATAACCTGCTGTTTGATCAGCATCATCTGCTGCCTGATGATCTGGCACAGAAGATCATCCCAGCCCTCCAAGTCCTCATGGTGCATGGCCCACAGCAAGCTCCTACATGGACCTATAGGAGGAAGGAGGACCATGCCAGAATGGTACAATGACAATGAAGTGCAATGCACACCCCAGGCCGATGGCCCAGAGGTGGACAGCATGTCCCAAGAACTATGCCCTGGCAGCCATACAATGGAGAATCCTATGCATCACCCGTCACACACCTGTATGACGCAGCATGAAATCACATGCTGCACCCACCCACCCAGCCAAGTACACATGAGGACATGGAAGGCCAAAGTCAACACCACAGACCAGAGTAAGTTCTACAGCCCAGTGGAGTACACACTGATACAGAGCAACCACACAGGCACACCCCCAGGTGACCAGGACATTTGCCCAGAGAACACAAAAAGTCATGTAACAACATACTGGTTAGAACATGCTGCCTAATGGAACAGTGCAATGAAGCAGACAGCAAAGCCTAACCACCACAGGAATTTGTACAGCCATGCCACACTGCAACAGACTGTGATCTG
Organism: Neoceratodus forsteri; assembly: GCA_016271365.2. Classification (NCBI taxonomy): domain Eukaryota; kingdom Metazoa; phylum Chordata; order Ceratodontiformes; family Ceratodontidae; genus Neoceratodus; species Neoceratodus forsteri. The sequence continues at coordinate 455,047,403 of CM028137.1, forward strand.
TACTGGACAGATACAGGCCATGCAGTGGCCCCCCTAAAACAACAGCAGAATCATTACAGTAGTACGAAATGTGGACATGCAGTGGACAGAGTACCCCAGATCAGTGAAGATATGCAGCCCAGAAGACTGCCCCCCCCATAGCAGGACAGTGCTAAGCCATGTGCCCAGGCCACAGACATAGTAAACTAGGCCAACTCAGCAACACAGCCTCATCAATCCCCCTGCCCCATTGCAGGACAGCAGTGCACCATATGCCCTTGCCACGGACATGGTAAATGAGACCAACTCAGTAACACAACCCCATAAACTTCTCTAACCCCCATGTGGTGTAGGTGACTACATACACACTATAAAACACCACCACCACAGCATGGGACACATGGTGCAGCGATACAGGCCATGTGGGTACATGTGCAGTCACAGCTGCCCCGTTAACTGTGTGTCCATGCTAGCATCAGACAACACCAACTTACCACAGCTATTGTGATGTGAGAAAGAAGTACAACATGACATCAGAGCAGCAGGACACAGCCATACCACTGCACCCATGACCAAGTACCATGGACTCAGATGTGTGTTGGTCAAGGCCATACTGGCAACCATCATACAACCAACCTGCAGCACATACAAGATAGTGTGTGAACAATGTATGACACTCATGCAATGCACCTGCCAACCATCATTGCTCTCTTCTGCCCACTGTGCATGGCCTGGCACCCTCCTGCTGTTCACCTGGGGCCTCCAGTCACTGTGGTCTGCAGGGTGACGAGGAAACATTACCATTAGTACCTACATGAATCCTATGTGAAGACCCACCAATGCCCATGTCACACAGTGGTAGTACAAACCACAGCCCCCCTGCCACCGGTACCACATGTTGCATGGCACACAGCATGCCAGTGTGCAGTGTGCCTCCGGATAGTGTAAATACACACTGCAGCATGTGCCCCACACAATATCAGGGACAGAGCGATGGTGAAACCAACCATGACAATCAGTGTACACATTGTGAACCACACCCACAGCTGCATGGCAATGAACACGTACAGTGTGTAGCACTGCATAACCCAAGGGCATCATACACACTATACTGATGTGCATATGAGAGGGGACACATACACATACAGAGACCCATACTTTCACATCTATGCTCACACACACATGGCACAGACAATATGCAACCATCTGGCACAGATATATGCATACCTGGAGCTAACACTTCCCATCACAGACCATGCGCTTGAAGCGCGTAAGCCTCTGGGCCTCCAGCTGCTGCATGTCATTGTAGTGGTGGTGACATTGCTCTCCATCCCTTGTTATGCCCATACGCTGTGTCAGGCGCTGGACAATCAAGACCCACACCTGTCTGCATTGCCTGTCCCCCCCCCGACTGCACCAAAGAGCTGCCACTCCTGCTGCCTGACCAGCTCCATTTAGCTGGCTAGCTCAGCATCCCCCACCTACGGTCCCTCTAGACCACTGCCCTGACATGCCTGCTGGATGCCATGTCCACTACTAGCACTGAAGACTGTTTCACAGAGCAACACCCTAGCACCACTGCCACTCCCTGCTGTGTAGGCCTGTAGTGTGACTCGTGCATAACGCAGTGCAGCACTACACAGGTCCAGTGCTGCGCAAACACATTAGCATCATGCTAACCAGAAATGCAGGAACTGAGCATGCATGGCCCCACCATGACCCCCACGCATCCTGACGTTTGCACGCCTGCACAGTATGTCACCTGGCAGCCTTGCTGTGCAAGCACGGGCCGATGCAGCGCGCCAATGGTGGACAGTACTTTTGACCGGCACAAACACGTTTGCCTGATGCAAAAATGTGCCATATTCAAAAGCTGCATGCAAATGTACAGTATGCAAATGGACCTACTTGGGTAGTCGGTGTGCAGTGCGCCTCAGTACCCTATCACTACAGCCTCATTTGCATGAATTACTATGTGGATTGTATACACAGCATTGTTGCCTGCTGTGCTCCTGGTAGCTGGCCTCTATATACACAGTGACCACAGGTCCATCAGGCAGTCGCATGCAGACACAGTGCAGCACTGCTGTGACACAGTCAGACATGCATACACTGTGACTATGGCCCTGAACACACACACACACTGCACCACATTTGGCTGCTGCATTGCCTTCACTGGTTCATGCTATGCCTGGGGGGGGGGATAGTGCAACATGAGCACCATGTGCCTTAGGCATTTGGGTTAAGTGAAGTGTATTGCCTGTAACTCAGAGGGACACAGACACATGCCTCAATGCAGTGACCCCAATTAATTCACAGTGCACAATATGGCCTGACCAATGATTGTCTTCATTTCCCATAGGTGCTGTTGCACTGGTGTCGGTGTGCATAGTGCCATCCCTACCACTCTCAATATGTGTTTTGTTCCACAGCCCAATGTGCTGGACACGCAGATGGCCCATCAACATCAGGAGTCCAGACAACATGGCCTCAGAAAGCTGATGGGGCAGTCACCATGTCTGCCAGGATTGCAGTGGCCACTGCTATTTTAGATGTGTCTGATGAGGATGAAGATGACGATGAGACAAACATCACCAGTGTGGACTACATGGGTGTAATGGCCACATGGGATGTGAGCATCAGACAGTGAAGATTAGGCTAGGGACATGTCAGGGCTGAACGTCTCGGGCCTCACAGCTGTTGCTGATGCACCACCAACACGACAACCAGTGCTCCTACTGCAAACCAGACCACACATGTTGTGTGGCCCAAGGCCTGAAACTACAGCCTCAGATAATAACATTGTACCACAATGGTAGGTGTTGTCTGTGAGAGGTCTGCAGCAACACACACATGCCAGACCCCAAAACCGCCACCTGTGGGTAGCCCAATGTCTGGGCAGGCAGATTGCCCATGCAATCGGCGTGTTGCAGCTGACACTGCAGTGGGGCCACAGGCTGCTGCACAGGCTGTCCTCCAGTCACACACTACAGAATTCCACCAGCCACCCCCACCCACTGTCTCTGTTGACCCTGCATCCCAGGTCCCCATGGGACCTGAACCCCATGTGCTATTACAGTCTGTAGTTGTATCGCAGACAGCTGCATGGGGGAGCTGCATGCCTTTAGGTGTGAAATGCAATAGGAGCTGTCCCTGCTCAAGGAGACCATGAACACAGGCCTATTGCATGCAGAGCAGCATGTTGTGGAGCGCCATGCCCGTAAATGCTATACTCTCCATGAAGTGTTTGAGGAGCTCACTGGGGCTGTAGGGGAGCTCACAGCCGCTGTTCTTCATGGTGGTTTTGCGTGGCAGCGGCACAACACTGGCCAACAATGTTGGAGGGACACCAATGGATCACTGCATGCTACCACTGCATGTTCTGAATGTTCTGGTTCGGCCAGCACCGCTGCATCATGCTCATCCATGGGATTGTCATAGAGCACTGTGAGCAGGTTGTCAGCCACACTGAGCCCCCGCCAGAGCTGCAGTCATCTAAGGGCAGTGGCCTCCCCAACGTCCATATCCAATATCTCCTCTACCCAGAGTATCCCCACTCTTGCTGGTGTGCAGTTGTGATTCTGTTCATGTCCATGGTAGCCAATTGCACTGTTGTCATGTGCTTGCCACAGCATCCTGCATCCCTCCCACATCCACACATGCATATCCCTGCCCAGTCACTAATCACACATCAGTCCCACTGTCACATATTTGCCTTTCTTGTAGTATGCCATACTGATACACCTGACACCATTGCATGTACTGCACATTTCATGACATGCTTGTTGTCCATGTCATGTTTACTCACCTGCCCATCTGGATAAATGTTGCATTTATGTTGTTGCGGTGCTCCTGGGACCTCCTGGCTATCCTGGGGTCTCACTGTTCAAGTTGCTACACTATCCTCCTGTCCCCTTGCTCTGGTTTACTGTCTAACTATTCCTCAGGTTCTGGTGCATGTATTCTTCAGTTCAGTGCCATGTTGTGCAACATGCAACAGGCAAGGAATATGAGGCGTACCTTCTGATGGCTGTATTTAAGGGCACTGCTAGACCTGTCCAGGCAGCGGAACCTCATACTGAACATGCCAATGACACAATCTATAATGTTCAGTGTTGCGGCATGTGCCTCATTGTACCATTCCTCCACTACTGTTGATGGCTGGGGGATGGGTGTCAGTAGCCAGGGTCTCAGGGGATAGGCACTGTTCCCTGTGTAAACATTGCCACATGTCAGCATGTGTGTATATACCAGTCACCCAGCTTGCTACACAGCCCTCTGTCAGGGCCATCCTGCCTGCCTCTGCACTCCCTCTCACTGTCTTCACACACTATCTATTGTTACAGCGCACTATCCCACCATTGGTTGTTGTCATGTGTGCCTGCTGCGGTTACTCACTGACAATGTGTCCACTGGGTATTACACCTTGCTCAAATGTCTGGCACAGCTGGGACCTGTGCCAGATGTAGGCATCATGAGCATTGCCAGGGAAATTGACAAGGCCAATGATTATGCACCCTGATGCATTGCCCATGACCTGGCAATTGAAAGAGTGGTAGCAATTCCTATTGATTTATATGTCCCCATCATCACCAGGTGGTGCATGAATGCAATGTGAGTGTAGTCAGTGGCACAGAGTACAGCTGGTAGGTGCACAACCCAATAGAACTGCAGTATTGTCTCTCTGCACTCCTGTGCTGTGCTGGGGAATATGATGAATTCACCAGTGTGTGGCACAAAAGTATCCAGAAGCTGGGTGAGGAGATGTGGGGTGGTCGACTATGACACACCGATGGTATCACCTACTGGGGACTGGAATGTCCCAGTGGTGAGAAAACACATCGCAGCCATCACCTTCTGCTCAACTGACATGCCATAGCTGTGTTGGGTGTTAGGCTGCAGCTGCTCATGCAGGAGCTCACACAGCTGCCTCAGCATGACCCTGTTCATTCTGTACTGGTCCATGAGGTGCTCATCTTACAGGGTCTCAAATAATGCCCTAGGCGGTAACTTCTGTGTGCAGCATATCTCCTCCTTGGCCTACAATGTGGCCCAGGGAGGGCTTGGTTCCTCTTTTTCTCCTCCATTACAGTTGCCATCAGGCACATCAGCACAGCATCACAAGTGGCCACCATCTTTGCTCCTGGTTTCTCCAGGCTACCCCCTCCCCCTTCTATGATTTGCACTGTGTTTAGGCTGCCTTTTTTTAGGTGCTAACTAGTGCCACGCTACGTATTGCGTAACTGCTCCTTGCACCATGCTGCAACTTAGAACATATTTATTTTATTTATTGAAGTCTTGGAATTACAACCCTTTGAGTCAACGACTCTTTTGCAACGGCTCCACATCAGATTTACAAACAGACGGGTAACAAAAAAAGTTGCAGGAGATTAATACAGTACATTATACATAGGATGCAAGAATACAAATAATACAGTACATTACACATAAGTGCATCATAAATGAGGGCGGAGTGAATGGCAAAGAAACAACATTGTGAGTAGATTTAAAACAGAACACAAAACATTAAAAGACATTAATACAGTACATAATACATAGGATAAGAGTTTACAAGTAATGCAGTGCATTATATATACTATAAGTGCATCATAACCTAGGGAGGAGTACATGATTATGAGACAAACATGGTGCAGGCAGTGCTGGCTAACTATATAAACAGATGGGAAATTAAAGAAAAGAAAGGGAGACCATAAGGAAGTTAGTTAAAGAGAGCTGTGAGACAGCTGAGGGGGAGGAGGTAGGGAGAAAAGTAGAGTAAAGGGGTGTAAGGTGTAGAGAAGGAGAAGTAGGAAAGAGTGCAGGTAAAGGATGAATAAAGGGCGGGAGGGGAACAGAGTGGGGAGTGAGAAATTAGACCAAGATAAGGTGGGGAGGAGCAGGTGGAAATTGAGGGACAAGCCATGAGCAGTCCCAGATTGACTACATTTTTCTCCCAGATTGACTACTATCTAATGTCTTTCATCACCCCATTCCTTACCCACTCACCAGGCCAGGCTGCTGCAAAACATTTTCCCTTGAAATAACTCCCCATTCCATGACCCCCCACCTCGTCTGTATAAAGCTGCAGATCAGTATTATACAACTAGTTGTCCTACCAAAATGTCTGCCCATTGTACTCCTGCAGGAACTGTTCCCATATCACCATATCCTCCCTGGTCTTCTTATTCAGGTCCACCCAATAGTGGGGTTGTGTTGCATCCCGTGTCACCCATACCAGACACCACGTAAACGTGTGTCCTGGTGCTATGGCCCTACTTGCGAAATTTAGATGCCCTAACACCTGTTGTGCCTGCTGTAGCTGCACCCTCCTGCGAACCCCCCATCCCCTTCAGTAACTCCCTTAATCTCTCGACCTTTTTCCTCAGCAACCAGTACATTTCCTGTGCCGTGTCCAGCTCCAATCCTAGGAACTCTATCATCCGGTTAGGCCCTTCTGTTTTGTCCTCCGCTAGGGGACCCCCAGTTCTTGGCACATTGCTTTGTCATCCTGCAACACGGCACTGGTCTCTTTTTCCCCTTCCTCTATAAACAAAAAAATAGTCCAAGTAATGAACCACTGCCTGGTACCCACACCGCTTCTGAAATGTCCACTGTAACCACATGCTGAACATCTCAAAAGTGGCGCATGCTATGGAGCATCCCATTGGCATGATCTTATAGAAATAGTATTGCCCTTCAACCTGAAATCCCAGCAGGTCCCAGTCTGCTGGCCTAACTGGCAGCAACCAGAAAGTGGACTCTATGTCCATCTTTGCCAACCATGCATTCATCTTGGTCCTGATGAGTCGAACCGCGTCCTCCAGGGTGGCATATGTGACTCTACTGTCTTCTTCACCTATCGCATCATTTACTGACTTCCTCTCAGGGTAAGATAGGTGATGTATCACCCGGTACTCACCTGCCCATTTCTTGGGCACCAAGCCTAATGGAGAAATCCTTAGGTTTGGCAATGGAGAGGATGCTAACGGCCCTTCTACCCTCTCCACAGACACCTCCTTTTGGATTTTTTGCTTCAAAGTGGCCTCCTTCCCCCACATGGATTTGAGGTTCTTAGCCTCCATTGTCTCACACTTGCCCATGTACTGTAAACTAGAACCCAAATGGAACCCTGCCCTTAGCTTCCTTGCTGCCTCCTAATCTGTGTAATCCCTCTACCATCTGTCCATTGCTTCTACTCTTTTGGGAGTTCTGGCCAGTTGGAACCCTCCACTCACTGCTCCCTCAGTTGTCCTGGTGCTGTGTTTGATAACCATGTCCTCTCCCACCTCCCCCTGCCCTCCCTTTGATGCCCCTCCCCCATTGCTGACCCCTGAAGTAAGTGGAATTAGCCAGAAAGGGCTGCTGATATGAGGTCTCCTGGTTACCTATCCCTTTTTCCCAACTGAACCTGAACTTGGACACTGGGTGATGGCCCCCACACTTGGAACAGACATGCCAGAACCGGCAGTTGGGCCACGGGCAAAAAACCCTGTTGTATCCCCAGCAAGCTTTCTCCCCTGCCCCTCCCCATCTGTCCCCCTCCGTCTCTTTCTCCTTTTACCTGGTGTATATTTCCAACCATAAATCTATCTGCCTGGCATCCAATTTTATGTCCCCGAAGTGTGCTATCCACTTCCTAAACTTCTCATCATATTTCAACCAGCTGTTGCCCCCTTTTTTATATGCTTTTTTAATGATGAGTGAGTAGGTGAGCAGTGGGGTTGCCAACTCCGGCCGTTTTTCTGTGACTATGGCCATGAAATAGGTAAACCCTGTGGACCAACTGTCCCAGGTTTCACCCTTTCCTGCTTTATCATCTTCTCCCTTTCCTAATAGCACCACTGCTGCTGCCATATCCTTTTTTTCAAAACTATCCTTCCCTTCATACTTATCCATGGTGTCGACATTCGCCAGGGCGAATATGTCCACGTACTCCCCCTTCTAAATCTTTTCTTTCACAGCTGTGGGACATGGTCCACCAACTGGACACCTGGGACCCTAACTCCCATCCTCATATCTACTGCTGCACCTGCCCTTAATCTCCTTATCACCTTCTCCAATTGCCCCACCCATTCTCCACCATATTCTTTAACATTTGTCCCACATATTCTTTCACACTACTTTTCATTGTCACCACCTGGTTACCTGATGTGCCCAGCATGTTGGTCCCCAGCCGGGGCCCTCCAGGTAGGCCCAGTGTTGTCATTGTAACCTGTGTAGACCTCTCTAGTTCTGACAAGGGCAGTGGTGCCAAGGGCATGGGGGTTCTCGCACTGGCTCTGGCTCTGGGTATGGATCGGGAATCGGGTTGCAGGGAGGTTGACCCCTTGGGGCCAGAGCCGGCACTTCCTTCCTAGGCTCCGACTCCCCATGCCTTCTAGGCCCCCGCTTACTCCTCTCCTGCTCCTTACCCTGTCTCCTCTTCCATTTTGTGCCTCTTTCCCCCCAGTCAGGCTCCACTATCTCCAGCAGCCAATTGGACTTTTCCACCAGGTCTATCACTACCTTGTAGCATTCCTCTTTATTGGGCTTGACTCTTTTTGGAGCCATTCTACTGCCTCAGCATTACCTGTTAAAACAAAAGACATTGATACTCATTAATTTCTGCCACTCATCTGGACCCGGCACCTTTCTTTCCCTTTCTTGGGCCCTCCAGCCCCCCGTCGGGCTCACTGCCCCATCTAGCCATGGTGTCCACTTCCCTGCCTGGTTCTGCCTTTATTGCCCCTTGAATCTTGCTTCCCTGCTGAAATTGCCCCCAGTGAGTGCCCATGGTGTGCTGGGTTTCCACCCCTCACTCCTTCATTCACCCAATCGCTGCTAACTGGCTCCTGCCGATCACCTCCTCCATCATGCCTCCTTGTGAGGTAGGCCTCACGATTGCCCCTACAAGAGCAGCATGTATACCAAAGAAGGTGAAGTATTTGTATTTATGTCCTGACTTCCGTAGTCGATGTATCACAAAGTCATTTATCATCATGCAAAACTGTTGCTTCAGTGATTGTAAAAACTAGCAATCCAAACACTCCCTAAATTACCACACTTCATAGTTCAGGCCAGGATACTTATTTGCTCCTTTTTGCTCATTTTGGTTTACCCCATTCATCTGTCTTCCTACTTCCTGGGTCCAGTACCATGTGGTGATGACGTCAGATGCCATCCCATCAGTAGGACCCAGCTCCATCCACCCTGGTAGCGTGATCTTACCTTCCTTACATTGCTACCACCTTCCCCCAAAAGAGCTCATTTCTGCCAAAACAACCTTCTTTTTCCTAGTTCCCTCTCCTTATCGATTCACAGAGGCCCCCTTGCTCCATTCACGCTTATCATCCACTAGGCCCCAACCCATGTGGTGATAACGTCAGATGCCATCCCATGCGGTGGGCCCAGGCCTCTACCACTCGCGGCCGAGCCCTCCGTTCTCTAAACAAACCCCCTGCAACCACCCTTCCCTGTAAGCAGTCTTGTCTTGCACCCTGTCCTGTTTGTTATCCCCCACTTCACTTGCTCCCCCCATCAGGGTCCATGGCTCTCACCTTCCGCCGTTCCTCCCCTCCTGTCCTTTCCCCTGCTTTAGCCATCTCATGGGCCTTGAGCCTGGTTGCCCTCCTGTTGCCCCATGATCTGCAGCACTGATCATTTTGAACCAGGCCCCTTGCTAGATACCTTCCCCCATCATCCTTTCCTTGCAGCCCAGTCTGCCACAACATCGCGTTTTTCCCTGGTCGCTCCATGCTAAGCCTCCTCTCTGCACCGGAGTGCCTTCTTCACTTATGCCCTCCCTGGACCACTCCTTTATTCACTTATCTGCCCCCCCTCTGCTACTATCATCCCCATTTAGTTCAATTAAATTCACTCCCCAGATGAGTTTTCAGGCGTAGTCACACAGCGAGCTCTATTGCTCTTTTACAGCAATTCTCAGTGGTCCCCTCTGCCACAATTCCACTGCTGTTTTGCCATTATACCTTAGCCTGTTGAAATGCTCCAAGAGCTGCTAATCCTGGCTAAATTAAATCAGTGCCTTACTTTGCTTCCAGAATTTCTCTTTTACTCACTTGCCAAAGCCACCAGTTCCACTTGTTTCTCCAATAAATTTACTTTTACTGGTGTTTCCTTTTAATTTAGAATAATATGTACAAATGCCCAGTGGCTCCAAATTCTTCACCAAACTGATGTGCTTCCAGGAAAAATTCCTCAGAGCAAATTTGTGAGCTCTCCCAGGCTGTGCAGTCCCTAATGAGGGTCCTCTTCTGCCCCTCCCCTGGTGTCCCTGGGCCACTCTTCTACTGCCACCTCACTGTTCCCACCACTCCCCTTTCTCCGCCCCTTTTGTGCCCGCATCAGGCCCTCTCCTCTGAGCCTTGATGGTGCTCCTATGTCCCCCCGTCCCCCCCCAATTCCTGAGCTTCCACATTTATTTGCCGAGGCCTTGGGACAATGGGGTCTACCCTTTTACAGTGGCAACCCTCTTTGTCAGGCTATGTGTAGTCACTTCTAATGCCTTTATCTTCTTTGTAGCTAAGGCAGCGCTCTCCGTATTTGTTTGCACTTGTTTCTTTATTTTAATTATTTTTTATTTCTCTGTTTTGCTTAGTTTTCTGTTGAATGAAATCAACCTTAGCATTAAGAGTTTAACAATTTTCTGTCTAAGTAGTACATGCATTCAAGAATCTAAGGTGCATACTAAGGCAAGTAGGAGCAGAGAAGACAGTAGGCCCAGAAGTGCTCCAAAAACCATTATTCATACAGTAGTAGGAGAGGTTATTACCCCACCCCCTCCTCAGGCCTCCATTAAATGCTCTATAACCCTGCCCACTTTCTCTAGCCTCCTATCATTGGCTCAATCTCTTAGTCCTATCTTTCCCTTCTCCACCCCCAAATAAATACACTGTAAGTGTGAGATCTCTGGTAAATTCATTTCCCCATACACCAGGCAGAGAGTTACTTTGGCTAGTGCTCAGTGCACTACAGGCATAGGCATAATAATGCGAATACCATATTGGTTCCTTTACTCCTCATTAATAGTAATATGCTCCTTACACATAAACTCATCTTCATGGAACTCTCCTTGTGACATGCGGTGTTTCACCAGTTTTATGGGCTGCGATGATGTCTCAAGCTTTATTGTGTATCTCCTAAACATCATCAATTCCCCTACCTTATATTTGGACTTTCTCTCAACCTCACATTCTGGTACTCTAGCAGAGCTTACATCAAGGACATATATATGTCCCATCACTTTGCCCACTCTCCCTTGTCATTTGCTGGCAAGGTTTTGCTTTATGTAGCTGTAAGACAGTTAGGCATTAGTCTCAGGGTTTCCCAGTGTCAATATCACGTTTCCCACAAGCGGGAATGGACCAAAATCCTAAAGTTCATTATAAGTGTCACTAGGAAGCTCTTGCTTCTTCTACTACTGTGCTCAGGCTATGTAGAGCTTAACCCTTACCCCCAAACTGCCATTTCCCCTGCTGACATACCTAACCTCAAAGGACTAAAATGTATGCACATTAACATATGTAGCTTGTTAAAAAAAATAACTTCCATCCAGGCTTGGAGATGTCACACTACCCCTGATATCCTGGTTGTTACAGAATCATGGCTCCATCTGCAAACTAGTAACCACAAAGTGAAGCTCCCCTCCTACTCTCTGTTCTGAGCTGACAGACAAACTAGGAGTGGGGGTGGCTATTTATGTCAAGGACAAATTCTCTCTCTGTTATTGACTCAATATCTGTCCAAAATGAGTTTGAAAGCCTCTCTCTTCAGGTTGAGATCTCATCCGGCATCTCTTTTTGCATAACAGGCTGTTTCAGGCCCCTGTCTGCAGGACTGCAGCTGCTGAATCATTTAAGTAATATCTTGGGCCACAGATCCTCTGAGGCTATACTACTGGGTGATCTCAACTTAGACTGGATTTTCTGTGCTTCCAGTCCTCTTAAAATGCTTTGTGACTCGCTTGGGCTGTCCCAGCTTATCAATGAACCTACACAACCAAATAAATTCAACCCAAATAACAGCACCCTGTTGGACATCATCCTAGTTAGTAAACCTCATGTATTTACCCATGCTGGTGTCTTTTTTTCAGATAGCAGTGATCACAGCTTCATTGCCTGTGTAAGGTCAAATCATATTCCTTTGTCTGCTCCCAAATTCTCTACCAAAAGTTGCCAGTGCAATTTTGATCCCTGGGCATTAATTTCCGAGTTAGTCTCTTCCTTGTTGTGGCAGAACTTTCATCTAGCAAATTCAGTGGCCACTGCACACAACATTTTCCAAGACATCCTGATTGGTGCTCTTAATAAACATGCACCAACAGTAAAAGTCTGTGTCAGAAATAAGTCCTGCCAGTGGTTCACAAATAATCTTAAGGATGCCTTGCAGCACATGGATGCACTCTAGAAAACTGCTCATAAGACTAAACTCCCAAATGACTGGAATCTTTTCAGGAAGGCAAGGAACCTCTGCTACAAGAAGGTTCAAGAAGCAAAGACTAGTTATTGCCGCTCCCATCTTGATCTCTCGTCTAAGTGCTCATCCAAAGTCTGGAGAATAATTAAAGACATAGAAGGTTATACCTCTGGTAGATTCCTGCCCACCAAAATTTCAATTGGCACTGCCACAATTGTTGATAGACAGACTATTCTTAATTCATTCAACAATCACTTTGCCACTGCAGGGTTAGCCTTCGATACCTCTCCAGCCAATACCCTCCGTGTGCAACTTGGAATTGATAATCAGGGATCCACCTTCTCCACCTTGACCTTCTCCCTTCAACCTACTTCTCTGAAAGAAGTTGAAGACCTCTTGCTTAAGCTGGATGTTAGGAAAAGTGCAGGCGCTGACCTCATTGACCCTTATTTCTTTTAAAAGTGGCCTACTGTGTCCTAGTGGTGCTTATTACACACTTGTTTAACTTATCCCTCTCTCAGGGTGACCTTCCTCCCATCTGGAAAACAGCCCAAGTTATCCCCCTGTTTAAATCTGGAGATCCCAGCGATGTTAACAACTACAGGCCAATTTCTCTTCTCCCAATCCTGTCCAAGATGCTAGAAAAAATTGTGAATTCTCAGCTTAGGAAATACCTGAATTCAGCTAACTTGCTCAACCCATTGTAGTCTGGCTTTAGAGTGCAACACAGCACAATCTCTGTTCTAGCCAAGGTAACCAACGATTGGCAGGGTGAACTGGATAATAAGAACTTTGCCTGCGCTGTTTTTTTTTACCTAAGTAAGGCCTTTGACACCATCGATCATAGCATGCTTCTTTCGTCCTTCCAGAATATTGGCTTAGATGCATATCTCTCAGATGGTTTGATAACTAACTCACTGGCCACTCACAGCAAGTAAAGGCTAATGGGGATGTCTCACCTCTAAAACCCCTTCTGAGGGGCGTACCACAAGGCTCCATTCTGGGTCCTCTGTTATTCACAATTTATATCAATAGAAATGATGCCACCCTAAAAAAGGCCCATATTCATCTATTTGCGGGTGATACAGTGCTCTACATTGGTAGACTCTCCCCTGATGCAGCTTGTACAGCTCTTCAGCATGAATTCAATCTACTTAAGCTTCAGCTGCTAAACCAGAAGTTGCTCCTGAATGCTAAGAAAACTAAAGCAATGTTTCTTTCACCCTTTCATAATTTACCAAATCCGGCCACATCTGGGACTCTTCCCCTGATTACCACCATACTTGCAAACAGCTGGAGTACGTACCTAAATTCAAGTATAAACTCTCCTTCCTAGGACATACAGAAGAACTGTCAAAGAAACTTAGACAGAGACTTGGTCTCTTCTTTAGGATAAAACATCTCCTCACTAGGGACGCCAAGATGAGATTAGTGCAAACTACCTTTCCTTAGTAGGCTATGCTGACTTCCTTTACAGCTAGGGTCCTGCCAGTGCTCTCATCAAACTTGATGTGCTCTATCACAGAGCCCTAAGGTTTATAATGGACCTTCCCTACAATATCCACCATTGTTCATTGTTCATTGTACTCTGCAGTAGGTTGGTCATCCCTCAGCTTCAGATGACAGATGAACACTGCAACCTGGACCTACAAAGTCCTTCTCAAAAAACTGCCTGAAAACATCTCTGACTGCTTACCATTATGCTTACTAAGGAGGTATGCACTGTGAAGTGCTTCTTACATTTCACTGAAGGTACTCAAGGCTATATCTCACTTTGGCCAGGCTTCCATTAACTATCTGCTGCCTCAACTGTGGAATAAGCTGCAAAAAAACATGAAAATAAGTCATCCCATTAGCCTGGAAGCCTTCAAAATGCTATACTTGAGCCACAACAAGGAATCTTGTGTTTGTTAGCCACTACACGAGGGTCCCTTATTCCTTTTTTCTTGAAGCACCCTGAATATTTGTTGCCTCTGTCTCTTCATGTCCTATCCCTATCCACCGCCTGGTCCCCATTCTCCCCACCCTCCTTGTAGTACTCCTGAGTCCTTCCTTTGTTAATTACCTGAAAGATGGACTTGACTTAACTCCAGCTTTCACCTGCTCCTGGTTCTTGTTGCTTCTCATTCTCATCCCTTGTCCCTTCCTATCCACTTCCCCTTCCCTCCCTCCCTCCTCTTTCCCTCCATATTTTACTACATCTTCCTGCTACTCCCCTGTGGGACCTGGGTGAATCTATCTGGGCCTGGTCCTTACCAGCATCACTGCTTGCCGATATATCTGCACCTCAGTTGCTCTTTTGTTTGGACACACTGATTGGATTTACCTAGTCTGGCCTCCATCGGCAACATTGCTTGTTGTACAGTTCTCCAATGCACTTGCGTTGTACATTTTGATTAACTGTATAATGTTCTTTTGTACTGTATCCGGCACTTATTTCTGCACCTGTATTTACATATGCCTTTTGCTGTTATGCCCCTGCATTTGTATGTGTTGCTGTTCATTTGTGTGAACTTTTTCCTTTTGTACTGTAAACCCCAGGTCCACCTTGAAAACGGGCTTTGCTCAATGGTGCACACCTGGTTAAATAAAGAGTTTGATTGATTGATTGAGTGATTACTCTTTAGTATGTATGAGTCCAACTTGCTTTTGAATTCTGATTTATCTTTACTAATGATTACTTCCATAGGTAGTTTATTCCAGGGGTTAGCTATTTGTTGTGTGGAAAAAGCTTTTCTTTTGTTAGTCTGAAATTTTACAGGCCTTATTTGCAGATAATGGTCTCTAGTATCCAGTGCATCATTTTTAAATTCAAAACACAATTCATTGATACATTGAATCTTATCTATAGAATTTAACACAGATTCTATTGTGTGCTCTTTATTTTGCATTTTCTATCATTGTTGCTGCATCTCACATTTGAGGTCCTTTATCTGTGTCAGTACGGTTGGGCCACTGGTCTCTCCTACAAGCACAGGCTCTACTTCGCGAACTTCAGTAGCTAATTTAATTTGTGTCTGAGAGTCACTATTTGTTGTGTCCTTAACAGTGACTGTTTTCTTTATTCAGAAACTAGCTGAAGTAGGAGCAGATGCCTCCTGAGCTGGGATTCGAGGGTTAACTCCAGGTTTCCCCAGGCCAACAGTACTGGTTTCTGTTCGGAAGTATTTCTCAAGAGGACATACTCAAGGAAATGCATATTCATCCAAGGATTAACTGAAACCAGTGATCTATACAGAGGCAACACCACCTCTCTCTTTCTGCTGGTGATATGCCATGCACCCCAGCATCCCTCTTGCCCTTCCAACCATCTTGTTGCACTTCTTGGCCACTTTTATGTCATATAATATGATCACCTCCAGGTCTCTTTTCAGCTTGGTGGTTGTCAGTACCACCCCCAATTTTGTACTCGACTCCTGGTTTTCTGTGTCCCAAGTGCATTATTTTGAACTATTTCACATTGTGTCCCAAGGGCATTATTTACCACTTTTTCACATTGAAACTGAGCTGCCATACACTTGACAACTCATCAAGTTTTCTCAGATTGCTGGTCATCCTTTCCATGCCCCCCCGGAATGTCCACCTCATTGCAGAGTTTGGTGTCATCTGCAAAGAGGCAGACCTTCACTTCCAGTTCTTCTGCAATGTCACTTATAAAGACATTAATGAGAACTAGTCCCAGCACTGATTCCTGAGGCACTCTGTTGGTCACCCTACCTTCCTCTTAGTGAACTTTGTTTGCCACCACTCTCTGCCGCTTACCCCTTAACCAATTTTTTACGCAGTTTATCACCTTTGTACCCACTCCTAAGCTACCCAACTTGTTTACTAATCTCCTATGTAAAATAGTGTTGAATTACTTACTAAATATAGGTAGGCTACATCCATTGCTCTACTCTGATCTAGTTCCTTGGTCACCCAGTTGATTTTTTAATTGGATGCAACAGATGTGCCCACTACCTGTGGCGGAAACCAGCAGGCTGTCAGCTGGCACACACTTGCTGGACAATAACTCCAAAATCGCAGACTTCAGGCATCTCAGTCAGTTTGTCTGCTTATGCCCTGGTAAATAGCTATCCAATCTGACAAAAAAAGTTTGTTCTCCCACTGGCTAAGCATAATCTACTTTCTTCCATCTCAGTTCCCTAAGCAAGCACCTGGTCCGGGCGCTGCTTTGCAGTGAACTGCTCATCCTAAGGTTTAACATTTTTTCTCTCATTTTCTCTTAAATATCCCCTCTTCAGCAGCCCTACTGTTTAACAAGTTACAGCTGAAACTTATATGAAAATGTTGCTTTTCTTGAAGCATTTTCTATCTGTTCTAAATAGAACTAATCAGAGCCCTGCCTGCGCTATGTAAAAGCTCAACAGCTAGCATGTGAGTGAGCTTTCATGGTGGCTCAGGCTATACAAATGAGTCTCACATCTAAACAAGGTTATACCTTGCACTCTGTCTGGGTAACTGTTTCAGGTGTTAACTGCAGTTTGTGGTTCAACTGGTTTGCCTGGTGCGCACTTTTGGACCAATGTGAAGCAGTCATACCAACACTCTGCCAAAATGCCCTAAAAGTTAGCCACTGTTTCAAAGAATCAAACACCCAAAGTTTGAGATTTTGGATTCTTAGTTAGAACTGAAATTGTAGCCCTAGTTAAAAGCAGAACATGTTATTCTTCAAGCAAAAAGAGTGATTGAAAATCAGTTTCACTGTGGTCACTAGGTTTTTTCATGATGTCTAAGTGTCTGCCCTTGGATTCTAAACAGCTGTTGAGTGATTTTTCTATTTGCCAAAGGGCTGTAAAGTAATTCAGATAGATTTTTATCAGAATAATATTGAACATTTTTCTTGTAGCAATTGGGTTGATTTTAAGGCAGTTAATTATTTACAGTTCCTTTAATCTTTGTACTATTACTATAGTCTAAAGTTGCTTTAGTATCACATTAGTTTCATGTGTATGTTTGTCATCAACAGTTCAGCTCTAGGGAACAGAGACCATCATTTTCAGAACCACTGTTTAATGCTATTAACCAGAAATAAAATGTTAGAAATCCCTGAACTTGAGAATCTACACACTGTAAAAATCCTACATTTTAATTTTATTTATTTATTTATTTTAATTCTGAACTGTTATTAACTGAGTAAACACAATGTGCCATGGGCCTTTTTCATGTGCGACCAAGACCAGGTCAGACAGACGGTACATAACAATGAACAAACACAATACTCGACAATCAATAAATAACAAAAATACATATATTTAAGAGTAATGTGTACATTCTAATTGATCTAAAAAGTGCTTTCTTAAGAATGTTTTAAAAAGATTATCACTACAGCTACTCTGGAAAGTAACAAGAAGATCGTTCCAGGACTTTGCTGCCTTAATTGAAAAGGTAGTGTCACCCTTCTTATTTTTTAGGGCTGTGGGCAGAGCATACAGCTATTTTGCAAGAGCTCTGTAACTCTGAAAATGATCCATCGCAGAACCCCTTCCATTGGACTTTGGAAGTATCCATCTGAAAGCCAAATGGAGCTTAAACTCGTCTACCACTATCTGGCTTCATACTAAAAACTGCACTATTTTGGCTGCTACTTCTGCATTTTGAAGTGTCAACTGCGCATGCACATGATTCATGTGCAGTCATGCACATGTGCAATTGTGTGAGTGCCGCCATGTTATGAATGGCAAAATGTCATTCAGTATTTTCTGTGCCCTGCCCCCAACAAGTCATGCCCACATTTCATGTGGCACACTGGGAGCCCACCACAGTGTGTGGAAGTTTTGTTTACTGTAAATTAGAAAACGGTTCCTCATCGCCATTTCTTTTTTCTCTGATGTCTTCCCTGCCCAAGTCCTGCCCAACATCAGGGTGCCCATTACCCATGTTGGCATTTATGTGGCATGCTGGGAGCCACCGCAGTGTGCCAACTTTTTTATTTTTTTTTGTTTTGCTGTAAATTAGAAAACGGTCATTAGATTGTCCGTTTTTTCCCTGTGGAAACAGAAAATGGTCCCTCATCGTTGCTGAAGTCCCCTCCCCACCCTCCCACTCAGCACCCATCTCCCACACACCCTTTATCCCATACTTACCTCTGGAGGTTGTCACTGTCATTTTATCTGGACCAGGACACATCGGCACTCTTCAAAGCACAACCGCAAACTGAAGAATTAAAGGCAAGCTTACTATACAGCTATTCAATGGAGTTTTCAACTTATGCTGATATTGTAGCCATTTTTTTTTATTTTTGCCACAAATGTTCAACATGGGGTTCTTGGGACCCCACCTCGTGAAAGCTGTCACTGTCATTTGGTTACTTGGTCCTGAAAAGTGATTTTGTAGTCACTATGTGGAATCATCTTTCAGGATTGTTTCATGAAATAACAGTGCCATTGTTCTTGAGGTGGGGTTCCAAAAAGCCCACATTCCAAATGTGGTGAAAAAATTCCCCAAAATGACTACGTTACAAACATGCATTGCACAGTTTCTATGCATGCTCCCAATGTTGCCAATATTTATTATTTTCACTCCACATTTTTAACATTGCCATTTTTGCACACCTCCTTCAAAACAGTACAGCTGTCATTTTCCACAACCTACCCAAAATGTGTTTTCACACCTGTTGTGCAGAATAGCGTGTTTGCTCTATGCAATCACCTTTTGGGACAACTGAACAAAATAACACTGGCACTGTTCATGAGAAAGGGTCGAAAAAAGGCCATGTTGAAAATTTGGTGCAACACCTCCAAAACATGGCCAAGTTACACCTGGGTATTGTATAATTTCTGTGCACACGTGTAACTTCTGTGACTTGGTAGCTTTTCATGGTCCTATCAGCTCTGGCTAGAGCATGTTGTTTTAGGGATGACAAAAATACTAGTTTCACTGGAGTATAGGACTTTTACATATGCACAGTTAATGAACTGTGCATTTGTAAAAGAGCAGTACATTTACATTACATGTATCTGATTACGTTATCTCCTATTCTGTTTTCTATCAATTGAGTTTTTTTACTTGTTTATACTGAATGTCTTCTTTACATATACTGTATGTCTTCTTTACATTATGCATATTTCCAAATAATACAAATGCTAGACTGTAAAACCTAGAAAAGTCCTACAATTAAAGGATGAAAATTACCTATTGGTCCTAACAGACAAGGTTCTGTAGCATGGAAAGCAGTTCATGGTTACTGTCAAGAGGAGCAGTAAAATGATTGGGTGTAATAAAATGGAGGAGACCTGCAGGACAGGGGAAGCAATCCTGCCACTTCCCAAGGCCCTGGTAAGAACTTATCTAGAGTACTGTGTATAGCTGTGGGTGTCTCAATACAAATGAATGCTGAGTCAGTCTTGAGGATGCAGAGTAATATCACCAATATGTTGGTGTGGGGACAAGACATGTGAAGGGAGGCTGACAGTGTTCAATATGTTCTCCTTGGAGAAAGCAAAGCAGAGAGCGGATATGATATTCAGGACTATGACCTCTGGTTTGATGGGGCAGTGAGTGATGCATGCTCCACATCAAGTGGGACTTAAATGGCACATGCCCAGACATTCACTGGGTACTTTTTTTTTTTGTTGTTGCTGCAGTGACCTGGCTGCCGGTTCTTTCACTCACTGTGCTAATTTCTCACCCTATTCTACCTTGTGACTGTTCCCTCACAAGCTGTTGTTTAGGTATGCAGCTGCATCTCCTACTGGACCTGTTTGCTGTTGTATAACTACTCCTCCTCATTGCAGATCATCCTTGCCTCATCCCTACTTCCCATTCAGTCAGACCTACTTACAGAGTTTGTTCCTGTCATGTCTGCTCCGTTTGGTCATTGTCTCATGCTGGGAATTTTTTTCCCTTGTGGATTTCATTTGATGGTCACTGGTACTCTTTTCTGAAGTTACTCCAGATTCATTGCTGGGTCTGACTTTTTTCTGTGTCCTGCCCTCTCTTCCTCTTCTTGATTGCTGATGCTGGCCATTCCCAGGTTTTGATCCCGTTTGCCTCCTTGTGACCATTTGTCCTTGCTCAGTCAGCTGTGCAATGCCCAATATCTGAACTTTCTTTGTTTTTGGGGCCATTTTTCCTGGATGTTGCCCACAGTCTGCTGCTTCTTCCATTACTGTGTCCTCCAGTCTGTTCAGATGATTGTCCAGGCCCTCTTCTTCAGTACTCATACTTTGCTTCCAGTTCAGGCTATGCCATCTTCATCATGCTACTCAACAGGGCAGTCACCCTCAATATCATCATTAGAGCTGCGCATTTTAAAGAAAATCATGTTGTTGCCATGCTCAGACTGACAGAAATCATGGAAATCATATTAAACATCATAAAAAGTGGTGGATCCATTGCATGTGTATAGCACAGTTCAGGACTACACACACACACACACACACACACACCCACACTGGCTGCTTCAGTACTTAGGTGAAAGAACTGCTGCAAATAGAAGAAACATGAGTACTAACAGTTTCAATTTGAAAACTGCCAATAAAAATATTTTATTTATGGGATGCCACCATGTTGACAAATACCAGGGCCCAGGTACTGGCATGTTGCCTGCTGGCACACACTTGCTGTCCACTTCCCAGATCACACTGTAACAGCACAGCTCAGGATGACATCCACAAAGGCTGCTGCAAGACTGAGGAGGAAGGAAATGCTGCAACTAGGGGGTACATGAAGACTAAGTTTCTATTTAAAAACTGTGACAGAAAGAAATTAAACTGATGGGATGCCACCAAGTTGTCAACTACCAGGGGCCAGGCATCAGCACAATGCCAAATGACACATACTTGCTACTCTGTCCACTGCCAAGCCTACATTGCAATGGCACAGCTCAGGATGACATACATACAGGCTGTTTCAGGACTCAGGAGGAAAGAACTGCTGCAGTTTGATGAAACATGAAGAAGACTAAGTTTCCACTTGAAAACTGCCACAAAAAGAAACAATTACGTTTTTTTATGGGATGCCACCAAAGTTCTAACTATCACTGGCCAGGAAGTGTCATGATGCCATCAGGCACAAATTTTATTTGAATAAAATAATTACCCCCCCCCCCAGCAAAAAAGTCACATCAGGCTTCTGCCAGTGGCTTAATTTATTTATTTATTTTTATGTAATGCCCTTGTAAAAGGCCAGTTCTGCTAAATAAATAAATAAAAATATAAGTATGTAAGTAAATAAATAAATAAATACAATGTGTGCTTCGCTACTGAGATAAAATACATAAGCTGCCCAAGCAATAAAGCAGCTAGCCATTTGTATGGGGGCCCCCTCCCCCCCCTTGCCCAAGCTTAGGAAAGATGATATCTCACTCCAGGAGTGAACAGCAGGCACTGGACACACCTCAGGGGGAGGTATCACCATACCCCCACGAGGAGGGTCAGGCTGGGGAGGAGTTGGAAGGATAACTGGAAAGCAATCCAGTGTCTTTATCTCTTTCTCCTCCAATCACCAGGACATCCAGATGTCAGGGCCAACATCCATTATGGTAAGGGTCTGGGCTGGGCCTAGGGAGAGGGGGAAAAAGTGAACAGCACTCCTTAAATAATGGTTAAGGCACCACTGCAGGCTGATGGGGGGAATTTTATACATTGGTGTTCCTGGTTAGCAGTGGTGATGGCAGGATAGCTTAGTGGTTAAAGGCACTGAATGACAGGGAGCTAGGCTGGTTGTTGAGTGGTCAGGTTATTTCCTAGGCAGTGGATCAGGCATTGCTTCAGTTTGGGTACAGCATCCACTGACCACCTCACCACTGCACTGTGGCCTTGGCTATACTTTGGAGGGCAGTGTGGGTGGTTAAACCCTCTGTTCCACCCATTGAGCCCACCCAGCAGTGCTCCTATATCGCCTGAAAAATAAAATGGGAATTGTGCATCAGTAGGGGGCCTTATCTTTGAGACGGTACATCCCTTTTCATTGACATCCCGATGGCGAAACAGTAAAAAAGACCATTACGGCGACATTTGGGATAATGGTCCTTTTTCTGTGTTTTGCCTTCCCCCAGTGTTCTGCTCCCTCCATGGACCAACTCCAACCTAAAGTCTGGGGGGGTGCGGTGGATGTGGGGGGCACAGCCACCACAGAAAATACCTGTAGAAGAAGCAGTATAATACCTGTGTCAGTATTGTGCCATGGCTGTGGGGGAGGTCAGCATTGTCACTGTCAACAAAACTTGGTGCTTCCCCTTTGAGAGAGTCTGCTGGTCAACAGTGGCAGTGCTCCTCAGGTGGTCCGACTTGTTTCCTGCACCATTCCCTGGCAGAGGTTGCGGTTTGCTGTGGAGGGCTGATGGAGTGGTGCAGTGATATTTCGCCCCCTGGAAAGCATTGTGGCCTCCAGCAGTGGTTCTCAATAGCTGACCAGGAGGGGGAAAGTCCCCCATACATTGGTGCCCATTCCAGCTTGCTGTCCTGAGAGCACATCATGTAGGCAAAAGGGGGACTTGGCAATGGTGACCCATGATCTCATGGGAGACAAGATTTCGATGGCCATGCTAGAAATGGTAGCCGAGACCAGCGGGGCCCCCGACTATCACTAGGTATGTATGTTTTTTTCTCTCCTTACACCGGTGATAGGCAGGAAAATTGGCTTAATCTCCTGCATGGAGGGGGAAGAGTGGTTTGGTGGTAGGCAGACCCAGGCCAGGGGAGAGGCTGGATGGACCATCACCTAGGCCACCCAAAATGGTGGCTGTCACATGGAGCAACCATGTTGTGGGTGGAGTAGGTTCATCCAAAGTCAGTACTTGTATGGAAGGGGGAAAGAGTAACAACTGGTATATGGACTTGGTAAACCCAGTGGACCATAACATCCACTGCTGAAAGGGTGGCTCTGAGCTAGTCACTTGATCTCTCCAGTGTGCATGGGTCGCATCTGTCAGGCATGGAGCTGCACAAAGTCAGGAAGGCAGCCCGCATTAGATGGAAAAATTGTAGACCTGGGTCTGGGGCTAATCAGCACCCCACCGTTAGGATGATTCAGTGCTAGTTATTTAATTGCACAGCTAGCCTATTGGAGTTATACAGAACAAAAGGAATAAATACAAATTGTACTTTACTAAATAATTGAGCTGTGCTGATGGCTAAGCTGTGTGAGCAATTCTGGGTTTTGAATCCCACGACCTTTGACTGCATTTTGGGCAGCTCAAGATAGTGTCAGTTGAAACCAAGGGGGGGAGCCAGATGGAGGGGCTGTGGTGTGGTATCCCACTCTCTGTCCCCCCTCCCCCCCCACAAAGGAAGCAGGCTCAAGGTGCAGGGGCTATTTAAAAAAAAGTAATAAATAACATAATAAATAAGAAAGGCAGCTTAGTGGCTAAAGCCCTGGCTCAGGGTTGAGAAGGCTCAGTTTTTAAGACTGGGGTGGAATATTTTTGGACAAATCCTTTGCCTCTCATGAATGATTAGGGAGTTACAGTTATGAGGAGAGACCCATGGGGAGTCCAAATGTGGCATTGTTTCTAATGATGTGTTGTGGGGAAGAACTTAGTAATCATTGCAGGAACAGGGCAACTCAGAAGAGGATCCCTTCACTGAGAGCATTGGCAGCTGCTGAAGAAAAGCTACTAGAGTTCTATAAGAAAAATGGAGTGGCATGATTGGAGATGTGCCTGGAAGGGCTAGAAGGGCCATCAAGTTCTTCAGCAAAAAAGAAGAGGGTAAGAGGAGGAAAATCACTGCTGTCAGCAAAGGTGCCTCACATGGAAGGTAAGTCTCAGTCTGACAGGTCATGGATAGGAACCCGTTAGGTAAGACAGGTCTTCGGGGTGGTAACAGGCAATGATTCCAAAAGTGAGTTGACGGGTTAGATGCTGGAGGTGTGGATGTGGACAGCAGTGAATCACTGATGGCACCTAACTCTTCAGAGGAAGAAGGGACAAAGGTAGGAGAGCTTAGGGCAGAGGCTAGCTTGTGGGCAGTGGTGAAAGAGTGACTGAAACAACTGGTTGGGGTAGTGGCTGACTTAGTGGCCGAAATTAAGACTAAAATGGTACTGGGCCCAGCAGGAGGGGATGGTAGGGAGAAGGAGGGCACAGCACTGGATAACCCAGCATCTTCCCCACCAGAGAATCCTTATGCAGGGCTTGATAGACTTGTTGGCACCCATTTGACTGAAAAGGTGAGGCAGCAAATTAGGAATAGGGAGTATGTGGACATATTCTCCCTCCTCAACCAGCCCACAGAGCCCACAGAGGGTAAGAAAGAGAAGGGTGAGGAAAAGGATCGCAAGAAGGTTGTGGTTCCTTGGACATATGAGAATTGGTAGGTAGCATTCATCATTTATGGCATGGTCCTCTTACAATTGCATTAGAAGCAGGGAGTGGAACTGCTCAATTACACATACCACATCTCCTTGATGCACAAGAAGAATGGGAGGATGCCCTTGCTTGACTCCAACAAGGAATTTCATTGCAGGTGACTGGTGGATACCATGCTAGGCTGGGAAAAGATAGATATGCCCCTGTTGGTGGACACAATGCAAGTAGTGGGGGGTGCAGCACACAGATAGCGGCCTTCCCATAAAGGTGTCTCCACATAGGAAGCCAGAGGGCACAGCACAACAGATGTACTATGCCTATAATCAAGATACTTGCACTCTTAGTAGCTGTATGTTTTGACATGCTTGTATGACCTGTGGAAAGCAGCATCTCTTTCTTCAGTGTTCTTAATCATGAGGAGGAAAAGGGAGCTTGTGGGGAATGCGGGGTAAGTTCCCCAGATCCCAGGGTGAGAAGCCTCCACATCCTGGTATGGATAAAAAGGATTGAGCCATGGCTTGACCAGTACCTAGACAGGGAAGGTGCCAACTTATTGGAGAGAGGGTGCATGGAGGGCTTTAGGATACTGTACTCGGGCCCCCAGAGGGCATCTGAGGTGAACAACTTGAAGTCGAACAGGGACAAGCCACAGTCTGTCCAGGAAAAACTGGAAAAGGAAAAGTGGCTGGGGTGAGTTAGCGGGCTGTTCACGGAACCTCCGTGGGATAATTTGAGTTTCACTGATTGGCCTGGTGCCCAAGAAGGTACCAGGGGACTTTTAGATGATCAATCACCTTTCTTAACCAGACAGGGATTCGATGAATGACAACATATATTACCTGCATGTCAGTGCATTATCAATCATTTGACCAAGGTATAGAGGTGGTGCAATCGGCAGGGCCCGGGGCACTAATGGTAAAAGAGGG
The DNA here is from genome assembly GCA_016271365.2 of Neoceratodus forsteri. Classification (NCBI taxonomy): domain Eukaryota; kingdom Metazoa; phylum Chordata; order Ceratodontiformes; family Ceratodontidae; genus Neoceratodus; species Neoceratodus forsteri. The sequence continues at coordinate 455,072,972 of CM028137.1, forward strand.
CATTGAGCTCACATTCAGACTGCTGCTGGTACATCCGGAGGACAGTGTGCTATTGGGCTTGAAACTAGAGGACAAATACTATGCAGAGAACTGCATGCCCATGGGATATGTGGTAGCATGTGCAGTCTTTGAGCAGTTTAGCATCTTTCTGCACTGGGTTACCACACAAAGGATGCAGAACAATACCATAGTGCACTACCTTGATGGCTTCCTGTTTGTTGGACCGGCAGGGACTCCAGCTTGTAGGGGGGACTGTGGCAGGTTTCAAAAAGGTGTGCAAAGATTTCAGGGAACCACTGGCGGCAGGGAAGTCTCAGCCTCCAGGGACAGTACTTACCTTCTTGGGCATTGAAATTGATTCTGGGGACCATCTGTGTCTGTTACTGCAGGACAAATTGGAGATGTTATGGGGTCTCTTATGCAAAGTAGAGGAAGTTAAAAAAGTTACGCCGTGGAATTTACAGCAGTTGGTCAGGCACCTTAATTTTGCATGCCGGGTTATACCAGTGGGTTGGATGTTCATGCAGTGGTTGGTAAACAGGAGCAAAGGGTGCACAAAACCTCAGCACTGGGCAAGGGTCACAGAACAGTTCAGAGTGGACATACAGGTATGGTGGATATTCCTGGACCATTTCAACCAGATAGCCATGTGGCAGGCTCCCGGGGTGAAGAGCCATTGGAATTGTAGACCGATGCAGCTGGGGACAGGGATTTTGGATCATATTTCCAGGGTGAATGGTGTGCAGGGCAGTGGTCAAAAAAGTGGTTGGTGGCAGGATTAGGGAGGCAGATCATGCTGCTGGAATTTTTCCCAGTGTCCGTGGCACTTTGCATCTGGGGTTCTAGGCTGAGGGACAAAGTGGTGCACTTTAGGTTGGATAACATGAGCGTGGTGCTTATCATCTTGCAACAGTTTGGTCCAAGGGCCCCATGGGGGACTTGATGAGGTTGTTCATGTTGAAATGTATGCTGTTTAACATTGATTTGAGAGCACCCACAGCAGACAAACAGCCTCAAAGGGTCCCACCATTTCCATGGGAAGTGGTGACCGGGAGACTTGGAAATGCATAGGTAATTCCATTGTGCCAAGAACCAAGGAAGCTTACTGCCAGAAGGTCAAACACTAAATTGCTAAACAGGAAGCCGCAGGGTGGCCAGATGTGTGGCCCATTCCAGTGGATCAGTTGTGCAGGTACATCATGGAAGGGAGAAAACCTGGCTGTTCACCCAGGGTAATGGGTCGATATTTAGCAGCCTTGTCATGGCTGGTAAGGGTTATAGGAATTGCAGATAACACAAAAGTCTTCAAGGTGCAGATGCTCTTGGATGGTTGATGGAGGAGAATAACTAGTCCCTTGGATGAGAGGTGTCCCATTACTCCTGTGATCATAACTCAGATTTGGGGGGCTCTGCCCAAAGTTTGCTGCAGTGCTTATAAAGCAAGGATGTTTATGACATTATTCCTGATGGCTTTCTGTGGGGCATTTATGGTATCAGAGTTGACGCAGCCCATGGGAAGCAAAGGGGTTTCTCGGTTATTGGCACAGGATATGGTCTCAGTGGCACAAAAAGTGTATATTCAACTGTGAAAGTCAAAGACAGAGCAGCGAGGGGCAGAACACTGGTGTGAGGTGAGGGCACCAGCGGGGTCTGGTTAGTCGATGGGGTGCATGAACAGGAAATATTGGGCATTCTGCCCTGAGTTGGGTGAAGCCTTTTTCCATTACCAGAGTGATAGGCCAGTGATGGCATACCAAGTTAGGCTCATTTTGAAAAAAGGCTATTCAGCTTGTAGGGCTGAATGACAGGGAATTTGGTACTCTTTCCTTCCACATAGGAACAGCAATGAATTCCAGAAGTATGGACCTGTCTGATGCAAAGATACAGGCACTGGGGCAGTGAAAGTCCCAGGCATTCCAGCACTATGTTCAACCACATTTGCAGTAACATAATTTTGTCTCTTGCAGGCTCTGAGGATGACACCAGGAACATATGGTTATGCAGGCATTTCTTCATTTGGTGGGCAGCGAGGAGAGTGGTCTGCCTGCCAGGGGGAAGCAACCTGATAATTCCACAGCTAATAGCCCATATTTTGTGGCTGGGGATTAAGGGCATGCATTTGGGGGGTTGCTTCCAAAGCTTTGAGTTGAGGCTGGCAGGTAGAAGATGCCAGACATTTTATTGATTCACTTGGGTGTTGAAGATCTGGGACACAGGAAAACATTGAATCTGCTGCTGGCAATGAAGGACAATTTGTATTCCATTAAGACTTTGGGCCCCATACAATTCTCATCTGGTCACACATGTTGATGAGAAAGCAATGGCTGCATGCAAGGCTGGGCGCGGCTTTGAATAGATCCTGCATGAGGATTAACAGAGAGATGAGAGTTTTCATGGAGTCCTGGTGGTGAGGCATGATATGATTTATGACATTCACCAAGGTCTGGTGGTGGGGATGATGGGCAAGTGCAGGTGGAAAGTTTGGATTACTTATTAGAGGATTTTAGGAAGATCCTGAAGGTTCAGATTGAGCAAGCAGCTTGGAAAATCAGACTAGGTTTGACCTGTGGTGGCCTGGCAGGAGTGCATGAGGAAGGAAGTGGGGAAAAATGGGATGAGGCCAGTTCTCCCAAAGGACTAATTGCCCTTGGTCAGCATGAGGATCATGGACCATAAGTCCTGGACCCACACAAGGTGGGTTATGGTCCAATCTCAGCAGTACATACTGCAAGAACAGTGGTGCCAGATTGGGGGGGAGACTACCAGAGCCTTGGCCATATGACCTACTCTGTAACCACTGGAGATACTTTGGCATACACCATAAGGTCTTCCCAGGTTGGTGGGTGCTGCGGGTGCCTGAGGAATGGGCACGTCCTCCCAGCAGCACACGCTGCTCAATTATATATTAAGAATAACAATAAGAATATTAATAACAGCATTAATATCAGTATTAATATTGGAAAATGTTAAATAAATACATGGCTGTGGCCATTTCCTCCAAAAAAGAAAGCTTCTATGGTTTTCCAAGGAGATGGCTACCACAGTCAAAGAAAAAAAGAAGGTGTACAGCATATAACAGGAAAACAAAACTGAGGAAAACTGGGAGTCATACAAGGAAAAAATGAGAGAGTCAAACAAACAAATTAAAAAGGCAAAAGCCCAGACAGAGAAAAAGATTGCAGAAGGGGTAAAGAGAGGAAACAAATCATTTGTTAGATACATTAGGGAATGTGGGAAGACAAAAGGGGATAGCAAAGATTGTTACTGAAGAAGGGAAATGCACCAAACATGACCCAGAGAAAGCTGAAATCCTCAACAAATACTTCTGCTCGGTGTTTACCAAAAAGGATCCAAGAGATGGCCCAGCCCTGAAAAAACACAACACCCCAGGACCAGGGGTAGCCATGAGTCCCTTTACAAAAGCCAAAGTACGGGAGTCACTAAATAAACTAAAAGCAGACAAAGCCATGGGACCAGAGAAGATGAACCCCAGAATCCTTAAGGAACTGGAGGCAGAATTAGCAGCCCCTCTGGCACTTCTATTCACAAAATCCTTGAAGAGTGGTGTGGTACCTGTAGACTGGAAAAGGGCAATAGTGGTTCTACTTCACAAATCAGGCAGTTGAGAAGAGGTTAGTAATTACAGACCAGTGAGCCACACGTCTATAGTAGGGAAACTAATGGAGACACTACTCAAACAGATGATCATAGTATTCCTTGAAACTAGTGGCCAACAAGACCCTAAACAGCATGGTTTCACAGCTGGTAGGTCATGCTAAACAAATCTGCTTGAATTTTTTGACTATGCTACAAAAATAGTGGATAGCAGTGGGGCAGTAGATGTGGTCTACCTAGACTTTAGTAAGGCCTTCAACTCGGTTCTACACAGAAGGCTGGTAAAGAAGATTGACCACACAGGGGTTGGTCCAGAAGTAGTTAGATGGGTACAAAACTGGTTACAAGGCAGAACCCACAGGGTACAGGTTAATGGAGTGCAATCATTGGAAGGCAGGGCGACCAGCAGGGTGCCCCAGGGCTCAGCGCTACAGCCTGTGCTCTTCAATGTTTTTATAGCGGACATCACTGATGAACTGGAAGGGAAGTTGCATCTGTTCGCAGATGACGCCAACATAAAGTAAAGACTTAAGATTTTGATGGTTTAACACAAATATTACAGCAGTATATTATGAGGACCAATTTTGTACTATTGTGAGATTTTAATTCTGCTTGGAATAAACCCAGGGGAAGGGAATTACAGAGAAGTTTGAGCCCTTTGTGACTGAAACAAATAATAATTACTCCAGCAAGGAAAAAAAAAATGCAGTGGTGGGAATATCTTAGACCTCATATTTATAACTGACAGAATAAAAGCTACTGCTGTACAAGTGAAAAATCCATCATTGGGGGACCATTGCTCTATCTCATGTACTCTTGAATTAAACTTAAATGAAGTAGGAGATGTATTAGAAGGACCACAACAAACTGAAAGATGTTTAAAAATTATAGTAAAGAGAAATGTAATAATATATTAAGAAATATAAAATGCAAAATACTTTTTGATTCTAGATTTGGATTTAGCAGTAAACAAATTCACTGAAGTTTCCTGTAAGTATGTGATGAAGTAGCTCCCTTAAAGATCTCTGCTCTCAGAAAAACTCACCTTACATGGATTACTGACAAATTAAAAAAGGATATTAGAATAAAAATTGGATTTGGAAAAAAGCAAACAAACTTTAGATTCAAAAGATTGAGATATGTACAAGAAGGCTCGAAATAAATTAAAGACTAAGATCAGGAAATCAAAAGAATCATGGTACACTAAAAAAGTGGAGAAGAGCAAACATCCATGGAAATACTGATCATTGATAAAATCATTGGAGAAACCAGTGGATAATAAAGTCCCCATTCAGATAGGAGAAAATGGGTACTCTTGTCATCAAAAGAATAAGCTGACAGATTAAATGAATACTTTACTTCTCTTCCAGATATTGATTTTTCAAAAGATGGTCAAGGAGGGGGAATACAACAAGAAAAAAAGGAAAATAAAAGTAAATGGAAATTTAGATTTAAGTATATTTCCTGTAAGGAGGTCAAAAGAGAACTAAGAAGACTGAAAATATATAAAACACAAGGCTTAGACAGGATAGAAAATAGATTTTTGAAAGACTCAGCAGATATAATTGCACCAGTTCTAACAAGAATATTTAATTGGTGTATAACTGATAAAACATTCCCTACATCTTGGAAACGGCCAAGATGATTTTCAATCTATAAAGGAGGTACAATGTCAGAACCCACAAATTATAGACCAATTGCTTTGTTGTCCAGGGTGTCGAAGGTGATGGAGAGGCTAGTGCAGGGGCAGTTAAGCGAGTTCCTGGAGAAGGGCTTGCTGCTAACCTGCTGCCAGTCTGGTTTCCGTAAGGACCACTTCATGGATGCTGCACTCACTGACCTGGTAGATTAAATAGCTACTCAAATGAATGAGGGTGGGTTGGTGGGTGAGGTGTTCGTGGACCTCTCCAAAGCCTTTGACACTGTGGACCACAATATACAGTTAAACAGGTTAAAAAATATTGGTATTGATAAAGAAACGCTCAACTTGTTTCAGTCTTACCTATCTCATAGGACCCAACTGGTGCAATTAAGAAAATATCTATCAAATCCTGCTCTGGTACAAAGAGGAGTCTCACAGGGCTCAATACTAAGGCCAGTTCTGTTTTTGATATATATAAACAATCTAGCTGAAACAGCAATATATGCCAAAGTGAGGTTATATGGCGATGATACGGTATTAATCGCTCAGGGGAATACACTACAAGAAATGGAATATAGATTACAATGAGATTTTACAAATATGGAAAAGTGGTTACAAAATTCTAATTTAGTATTAAATAGTAAGAAAACCAAAATGATGATTTTTAAATCATGTAGGGAGAAGAAAGAAAGTACACAGACTAAAGAACAAATAAGAACTTTAAAGAATGAAATACTGGGCCAAGAAACCTGTTATAAGTACTTAGGAGTGTGGATAGATGAATGATTTAAATTTGACTTCCCTATAGATGAACTGGCAAGGAAAATAAACAAAAAATTGGGTGCTTTTCGAAGATCAGGATATTGTTTAGACCAAAAGATAAGATTAAGTTTAGTAAACCAATTAATTATTCTGTGTTTTGGAATACAGGAGCCATATTTATGGTATGATATCAAAATCAAATTCAAAAAAACTGAACATTGTATAGCACAGTGGTTTAAGGCTCTTAACTGCAAATCTGGACACCTGGGTTTGAATCCCATAGCCCCGATTTGCATATGGTGTGATCCTGAGCAAGTCACTTAACTTCCCTGTGCTCCCAGGTCACACCTGTAAGCAAACTTTCAGCTTAGTGTGCTACTCCTGGTTAAAGAATTGAGAAAAAAAAAAACCTTGCCAAATTCATCTTAAAGTGTGATTATTATAAACATCAATTTGAAATGTTGAACTCCTTATATTGGTTAACGTTAGACCAGAAGAGGAACCTGAAGTGGTTGGGACAGATTCACTCCATGATACAGGGTGGAAAGCCCCAATATCTATTAGATAAATTGAAAATAAAAGAATCAAATTATAATTTGAGAGGGCTAAATAGTAAGTATGTCCAAACAAAAATTAATAACAGGTCGGGTAATATGACCTTTGTTGCAAAAGTTAAACAACTATGGGATCATAAACAAAAACAGCTTCAAAGTAATAAATTATTTATAAAATCATTGAAGCAGACCTTAGATCTTAGTTGTAGATGTTAATATGAACAACTGAAATTATATCCTAGTATTAATACCATTGAGGTAGTCTGGAAGACTTGATAATCTATATTTCTGCCTGGAAAATACCTAAATTATCTTAATTTCATTTTCATTTCTTGTGTAAATGTGTTAAATACAGACTCTGGAAACCCTATTGAATAGTATTTTAAAAATGATAGAAGTATTTACCAGTATTGGATCAAGGTTATTATGTAAAGAGATTATCTTGTTTTATAATGTTTTGTACATAAATGTATTGTGTATTGTGTCTGTATATTTAAGATAATATGACATAAACAGGACCTTCTTGAAAATGTTTTTTTTTTTCAACCCAATGATGTGTAACTTGTGATCTTTTCCTGTATAAAAATAAACATTTTACTACTACTACTGCTACTATTACATGTGTGGCAGGGTGGACACCCCAGAAGGAGTGAGCAAGATGGAAGCTGGCCTCAGGAAACTAGAAGAATGGTCTGGAGTGTGACAGCTGAGATTCAATGCCAAAAAGTGCAAGGTCATGCACATAGGAAAGAAAAATCCAAGAAAGGAGTATTACCTAGCAGGTGAAAGACTGGCAGCCTCAAACCAGGAATGAGATCTGGGAATCATAATCTCAGGTGACTTGAAGGTTAGTAAGCAGTGTGAGAAGTCAACAATGAAGGTCAACAGGATGCTGGACTGCACTGGGAGGGGAATCATGAGCAAGAAGAGAAAGGTGGTACTACCACTGTATAGATCACTGGTCAGGCCTCACCTGGAATACAAAGTCCAATTCTGGAGGCCTCACCTCAGAAAGGACATTGACCAGATGGAAACAGTACAGAGAAAGGCAACACAAATGATTCAGGGTCTGCAGTACATGTCCTACGAGAAAAGACTTAGGGAACTGAATATGTATTCCTTAGAGCAGAGAAGAGTATGGGTGGGTGAAAGTGCAATTTTTAACCCCGTGGAACCTCCGTGGAAATCATGAAATTTTCACGGAAGTTTCCAAACCTCCGCCTGTCGTGGAGCAGAAAACTTCCATAAAGTTTTAAATCCGCCCCCCCCTGCTCTAAAATGCCCACACAGCCAAAATGCCCTTATTCCCTGGTGGCTAGTGGTCCCTCCCCTACACCCCAAGCCCAAGTGTATAGCAAATTTATAGTACCCCTCCATGTATGTTAATACCATAATCACAGTAATAGTAAAAAAAAAATTATCTGGTTTCAATATTTTAAACTTGGGGACAAGCTGCTTCAATAAATATTGTGCTTACAGTGGGTTTTGTGAGAAATAGTAGCATAGTTGCTCTTTCTGTCATCTCTGAGGTGCAAGTGGTGAAGTGACAACCCTGCATCACATAGCAGGATAATGGGCTGAGCTGCCAGGGAAACAAAAGGCACTCTGGTGTACTTTTTATACCACTGAGGCAAAACAACATTGTTTAAACAGCACGTTTTAGCCCCATAGAAGTGTTTTAAATGAATTTTAACATCTTTTGAAAGCCAGAAGTCCACAGAGGACAACTTCTGGTTGGAACACTACTAAACCCACAACTTTGCAAGCTGGAGGAGGTTTTAATATTTTAAACTTGGAGACACGCTGTTCCCATAAATATTGTGCTTACAGTAGGTTTTGTGAGAAATAGGAGCATAGCTGTTCATTCTGTCATCTCTGAGGGCCAAGTGGTGATGTGACCTCCCTGCATTACATAGCAGGATCATTGGCTGAGCTACCGGGGAAACAAAAGGAACACTGGTATATTTTTTATGCCACTGAGGCACAGTTGTGTTGTTTTAACAGTGCATTTTAGCCCAGAGAAGTTTTTTAAATTAATTTTAACATTTTTGGAAAACCAGAAGTTCACAGAGGGTTAGTTCCAGTTGGAACACTACTAAACCAATGTAGTGTAGTCCTAGTTAAAAAAATAATTATCTGGTGGTCTAGTAGTTTCCCTAATAGTCCTCCACCTCGTGATTCCCGGTGACATGTAATACTTTGAATCACTGGTGGTCTAGTGCCTCCTACCCCCCACCATACCTGGAATCCAACCACCCTGCTCCCACCCCCTAAACACTGCAGCTGCCAGACCAGAACATCCCTCCTCTCCTCCATGGCTGTCCCGCCCACTGACTGAGCTTTTAATGAATGAGCATATTCCTGTATAGGGTTTATGGGGTGACAGCAAGGTGGTTGGACTCCAGCAGGGGTGGGGTAGGGGGGTGGGAGGCACTAGACCACCATGGATTCAGGGATTTATATGTGACTGGATATCAGGAGGGGGAGGGCTATTGGAAACCACTAGACCACCAGATAATTTTTTTAACTAGGACTGTGCACAGACGGACAAGGAGGGGGTGCTATAAATTTATAATATACACTTGCACTGGGGTGAAGGGAGGACCACTTGGCACTAGGGCATAAGGAATTTGGGCTGTATGGGCACTGTCAGGCGGGGGGGACGCTATTTACAATAATTTTTTTTAGTCGGGTGGCTGGTGTGTGAACTGGTGGGGGGAGGGACCACAAGCCACCAGGGATTTAATGAGTACCAGTGGGGTGGGTGGGTGGAAGGGACCACTAGCCACCAGAGATTATTTTGAAATTATAATAAAACAGTATAGGGGAGGCGAAATTTCTGTGAAAGTTCAGAAATGGATATCCAAACTTCCGAAGAAGCGAAAGTCTAACTTTTGCTTATGTTCCAGTACCAATTTTTTTTTTTATGCACACCACTAAAGAAGAGAGAGGGGGGACATGATTGAAACATTCAAGTACATAAAAGGCATTAAAAAGGTATAGGTGCATGAACTTTTTCACTTCAAGAAGAGCTCCAGGACCAGAGGACATGATCTCAGGCTGCAAGGAGGGAGGTTCTCTACCAACACCAGGAAGTTTTTCTTCACAGGAAGAGTGGTGGATGCTTGGAACAGCCTGCCCCAAGAGGTTGTGGGGGTCAACACTGTGGGGGATTCAAAAGTTCATGGGATAGACAAAAGGGAGCCCTGACTATAAAATGTAACTTGAGTGTCAGAATAGGTCTAAAACAAATTGGCAGACTAGGTGGGCCTAGCGGTCTCCTTCTGCCATCAACTTCTATGTTTCTATGTGTGTCTTTATTGGGAGAGTGAGGCAATGGGGGGGGGGGCTACCAGACAATTATTTTGCATGCAGTGAGACAGCACATCATGAGTTGAGTGGATCCAGAGTGAAACATCAACAATTAGAAAGAAAAGGTAGCTGGTCTCACAACACTCCACCCCAAAAAATCAGAGAAGTTTTAGTTACTTCCAAAGTTCCACCATTTATTCCTTCCAGATGACATCTTCAGACTTTTGCAGCAGTGCTTATTTTGGGGTGGTTTTATCCTGTCTTCATGATGTTCAATGTGAATAAATGATGGAACTTTGGAAGTAAATAAAACTTCAGTAATTTCTTTGTGTGCAGTGTTGTGAGACCAGCTACTTCTTCATTCAAATTAAATTGTTTTGGCATGTTAAGTGGGCAGTGGCACACTGCTACGTCACACCCCATCTGCCTGCTTATGTGATCCAAGCACACTCCCTCATCCTCTAGTCCACCAGAAAGTGTAACCTGTATCCCCTCTCCCTCCCCTGCCAGGAAAGCCCTTGGCCCCACAGACCTGCTGCAAGCCTACAACACCGCTGCTGCTCAGCCTACCTCTAATTTTTTTCTTCCTTTTCCTCTCCCCTTTATCTTTCCCCTTCAGCAGCCCTGCTTGTAGGTCAAATATTTCAGGAAGGTTTTCAGTTTATAGAGTCAGTTTTTAAACAATTTCTTAGCTAATCTAACTAATCTGAATCTCACTGTCCTGTTTCTGCTTTCCTAACTGCCCAACAACAAGCATGCGTGTGAGCTTCCACAATGAGACATGTGATTGCACAGAAAGTCAGGCAGCTCCAAAACTAGGCTGGAGCCTGACATCACACTGAGATCTGCACTACACTGTCTAGTAATACTGTCAGGAGGCAAACTGTAGTTAGCAGTTCGACTGATATTCGCCATTCAGACCAGAGGGAACCAGTCAAACCTAAAGTCAGCAAATTTCGGTGGAAAGTTTATTATAGTCTGCAAGAACTGACCACCTGAAGTTCAAGGTAGTTCATTCTTGCATAGAAACAAACTAGCTGCTTAAATTGCTTACATATGAGTATTTAGGGGACAGTTGGTAAGGATAGGGAGGGTACAATTTAAAAGACACTGCCATCTCTTGGTACAGTGCCAGGAGCTAGTTTTCCAAAAAGTGGTCTGAGTGAATGGTGCAGTCAGAAATTACTGGGGTGGGGTAGCCAGAGGTCTAGCTCTGGTCTCCTACAGATGGCTAGATTTAAAAAAAAGTAATTGGTTGTGGGGTTAAAGTATCTCTGAAGTTACAAAGAACTTGAATATCCCATACCTGAGTTTGAATCTGATGGCATTTCTCCATTTTATAAAAGTTCACGTCAACCTACGTCCATATCTAATTTCATGCTAACTATTTCTTTAATAATACAATTGTGTATATGAAAATGCAACTCTTGTCCTATAGTGTTCACTTTGTCCTGAGGCTCTTCAGGAGCAAAGGTTATTACCATTTGCATGTGATATCTTATGCTATTGTTCTACAGCTCAGCATGATGTCAAAGGCAGAGTGTTTAATGCTGCCAGCTCCAAATAGCATCTAAACAAAAGGAAATTTGAAGTAAAAGCATTCTTTTCTATGTGTAAATGTTATTGGTAAAAAACAGAATGGTTTGAGATTAAATTCATTACAATTTTGCAGTGCTTTATATTTGTTAAGTGGCTGCTGGGACTGACTATGTTTTTTCTGGTGACTGAAGCCCCTCTTATAAAATATTAGGATTCTTTCCAGGCTGATGGTGCCAGCTGGTGAAGCCCAGCTCCTTACATGGGAGACCCAGGATCCATTCTCAGTCCCAACTCCCTTGCCTGGGATAATGGGGGCCTGGAGTGCAGTGAGATCTGCTCTCTAAGCATAATCATCAGGTCGGAAATGGGACTGCCTTGGTGCTATGGTGCCCACACCGCAATTTCAGCTCCCCACCTACAGGTTGATGACACAGATACTTATTGGTGCTATGACAGGGAGGTGGCAGAGCTTAACCAAAAAATCCTAAGAAGCAGCAACATGATAAGCAGTGAATCTGGTCCATGTTGCCTGCTACCAGTAACCTATATTCCCCCAGGGTTGTGTCTCTCACCATCATTGCTGGAGTGATTGGGGATGATGCCTAGCTGTTTCCCAATACCACCATTGGACTAAGCCATGGGGTCACAGTGTGGAGGTAAGTAGTGGAGATATGGACAAGTGGGGCTGGGTCCAACTGCATGGACTGTGAAGCCATGCCAAGACAGGGTAAAAATGTATAATATAAAAAAAATCAGTCTCTGTTTCTCCTGCTTTGTATATTGCATTTATGAATTCAGTTCTAAACTTCATCATGCCCTAAATCTAATATGTTTCTAAATACAGTCATATGCCTGGAGGAAAAGCAATCTGCGGTCTTAAATCCTCAGAGGTTTGCTATTGGAGGTAAAAGGTCCTCTTCTCAATGGCAATTGTCTTTTCACCTAGCCCTTACTGTACCTGGTGAAATGGAAAATACCTTTTAATTGCTATTAATGTTGCCATGCTACCTAATAAGTGGGTGTTGAGCTGTTTCTCTTTTTTCATTTTGAGAGTACAAACCTCCCCCATCACCCTTTTCTTTTAGTTACAGAAAATGGGCCAGGCTATGTGCCTCTGACACCATTCATTGAAGGCCAAAGCTACAATCATAAAAGAAGGGGGAGAGACAGAGAGAGATAGTGGGAGAGTGGAGGAGTGAGAGAGGGATAGGGAAAAGTAATATATTACATAACTGCTGCGTATTGCCCATTGATTTTGGTGAATTCAGAAACCTGCTTCTCACTACGGTTATGTCACACCTGTGAATAACAGATTATTGACAGGAGAGGTTTCACCCTGTTTACACTCTTCTATTTGCTAAAGTGATATTATCCAGTCTGTTTCTTGACTGCAAAATCGAATTAAAGGTGACCTGTCTGAAACACCACAAATTAAACATGTAAAACAGCCAAACTAAATGAAAGAGTCAGTCCTGAAGGAAGCAATACAAAAAAAATCTATGAAACAAAAATATATTTCTATCTATAACAAAAGTTCAGCAGGAAATTCAAAGAAATTGGGAAGTGTCTTAAGTAGAAATGGTCAAACACATTTAGTCTGCAAATGGTTAGCAAGCGTTTGTTAACTGAGTCAAATAAATTTAAATCTAACCCTATAAAGAAAATAATAAGTTATAGCAAATGATACTTTAAGCAGTTGTTTGTAGACAATTACCTCTTTCAGTTTTGGAGTAAATAATGACATTTACTGTAAGCAGCAGTGCAATGAAATGGGGCAAACCTGTTGACCCTACCTTTTCTTCACTATAGAAGATTCCAGGCATTTTATGTTGCTTGCACGCATGTGCAATAAACATAGTGCCATCATCCGAGTTTTCGGAGGTGTGTCAGCCCGTCTTCCAATGCAGTCAGTCTGTTTGCAGGCGCGGCCCCAGTTCCCCAATCACTTCTGCAGCTGTCTATGACAAGCTGAAAATGCAGTGCATACAGTTGAAAGGAGAGCTCTGGCAGGTGAGCAGAGCTCTCCTCACACACACGTAGTGCCGCGCATGCACACTCGCTTAGCTCATGCGCCTTCCCCTCAACGGACGACGGGGTGCCCAACACCCGCCGGCTCCTCACCCCCAAAGCATCCAGGTGCCACGCTGGGAGCCCACCCCAGCATGGCAAAATCGTTTATGGCGATGGGGTGCCCAATCCCCATCAGTTCACTGTCTCTCCCCATGCTGTCGCCAATGGGGTGCCCAATCCCGTCGGCTCCACTGTCTCCCCCAGTACAGGTTGCCACGCTGGGGCCCACCCCAGCATGGCAACAGATGCCATGGCCGCAGAGGTGCCCAATCCCCGTCAGCTCCACACCCCCAGTCATCCTTCTGCCATGCTGGGGGCCCACCCCAGCATGGCAAATATCAACGTCGTCATTTAAAAAAAAAAACCTGTAAAGAAAAAATGGTCCCGCAGTCTCCTGCCTCCCACAACCCGCACCCACCCACTTCACACCACCTCCCACACCCCCACTTACACCATGCCTTCCTCCGGAGTCCGCGCGACGCTCGATGGACCGGGAACACGTCTGCACTCTTCAAAGCCGACCGCGAACTGAGGAAATGCCTGTAAGCTGTATAATGGGATAGATAGGGGTTTTTCAACTTTGTTGCATATCTCAGGCATTTTTTGGAATTTTTGCACCAAATTTTCAACATGGGGTTTTTGGGACCCCTCCTCATGAATTCTTGCACTGTCATGGCGTTACTCGGGCCCAAAGGGTGATTTTGCAGCCACTGCGCGAAATCTCCTTTCCAGAATGATTAATGAAACATCACTGCCAGTGTTCATAAGGTGGGCTCTCAAAAATCCTATTTTGAAAATTTGGTGGAAAAATTCTAAAATGACTTGTTTCACGTCGGTCTGTGCAGTTCCTATGCCACGCGTAAGTTCTTAAATTTCAATATTTTCCTCCAGATTTTCAGCATTGCCATTTAACCACACCTCCTTATGAGCAGTACAGCTGTCATTTTCACATCTCACCAGAAGCGTGTTTCCACCCATGTAGTGCACAATGGCGAGTCGGTGTGCGAAATCAGTGTATGGGACACATTAAGAAAATCATAGTGACACTGTTCATGAGCAGAGGTCTTAAAATGGCTATGTTGAAAATTTGGTAAAAAAATTCTAAAATGACTGTTTATAGGCGTGCAGCATTACAGTTCACAGACGCTCGTAAGTTCACGAATTTTCAATATTTGCACTCCAATGACTTCCAAATTCCTAAACAGCACATAGAAGCAAGCAACATTTGGCATTGACAAATGCTTATCTACTTTGATTTGGTTGTACAATTTTCTAATTCCACCTACATTTGAATATTTTATAAATGTTTTAATTGCGTTTTTTTTTCCTCAAGGGAAAATGTGGCTGCCTCATTTTGAATAGAAATAGCATTGTAGACCTGGCAAGGGTTAGGATCGAAAAAATAATTAAATGTTTAGTGAATAATGCTTGTGCATACTTAAACTTTGGCCCTTCTCTATTCCCACCCTCAGAGGAGGTTCTGGGCAGCATTATGGAACTAGAAGGCCCAGCACTAATGGTTAGAAGAGTGCTGGAGGAGGATGAATTGGGGAAGATGATTTTGGGAGGATGGTGGATATTTGAAACACACTAAGTGTGAGCTACTGGAAGAAGGTGGAATTTACTTGATTTGTGGGAGGAGTTATTACCCCACATGGAATCTTGGGTAAAGCCCTTCAGTGTTTGTTGAATTATGTATAGTTCCGGTGTATACTTAAACTTTGGCCTGTTTCAGTTCCCACTCTCAGTAGAGGTGCCGGGCAGTGTTACTGAAATAGAAGGGCATAAAAGTGAGATTACTTCCTCAAACTCACAGAGTGTGAACAGTAGCACACAGGAGAGGAAACCCCCTCTAGAGGAAACCTCTGACAAATCTTGGCTACTGGACTGCCCTTCTTCTGGGCATTCTCCTCACCAGAGAACGTTTCAGCTTTTAAATATTTAGGTCTATGGCTGCATTGCCACCTGGATTTATCTACCCACATTGACACCATTTGAGCTAAACTATGTCCCAAACTGGCTGTCCTCTGTTGACACAAAGACAGCCTCCCCCTCCCCACCTGCTGTGTACTGGTATCCAAAATGATCCTACATGTTTTTGATTATGCCGACATGGTATATGATAAAGACCTGCTATCATCCCTGGCCGGACAGGATACCTTCCTAAACTCTCTTCTCCATTTCGTAACTGCCCCACCACCACCACCACTGTCTCCTTTATTCCATCCTCTCCGTATTGCCTTTATCACACAGGAGAATGATTCACTGCATTACCTTTGTTGCAAAGTTCTGGTTCAGCACTCTCCCCACTTACCTCTTCTCTCTCTCCTCCCAAGCAGAGACCTCAAACTATTCCCTGCACCACAGACATCCACACACCTTTTCTATCCCTCACCCCCATTCTGCAGCTGGCCAATTCACTTTCTTCTATTGTTTTCCTCTTCTCTGCAATAAACTCCCCTCTGACCTTCATCTATTCTCCTCCTTCACCTCTCTCATAAGACTCCTCTGACTTCTCCCCACTCCCCTGTGCTTGCAATGCTCCTTATCCCCACCTGAAACTTTAAATGCAGCCCCTCCTCTAGTTATCAGTACCCAGTAACATACTCTTCTTGCACTCCCTAAGGCTCACAGTTGTTGAGCTGTGTACTTTGCTCCTGTAATCAGTCACCTTGGCATTTATATGCTTTGTGTACTGTCTGCCCTTTATCTGTACTACTTAATGTAACCATGTTCCTTTTTGTGTTTCATATTTTGTATACCTGCACCTGGCTGTTGTCCATTGTAGTTGGGTCTTGTAACTATGGCCCATGATTACTTTTTGGTTTTATTTCTGTTGTTCCTACTGCAACCCCTACCCCAGGTCACATCTGGAAGTAAGCCTCGGCTCAATGGTGCCTTTCCCGGTTATCAAATTTTAAATAAGTAAATTAATTCTAACAGGAGATAACTCTAAATGCTTGCCTGATTTCTTCTTCAGATTGGTGACGTATGTTTCAAGGCATGAAGAGGTCCATCTTCCAAGTCTCTTGATGATATGAGCAGGAATGTTGTTTTTGGATGTTGTTGATGCTGCTCCATTTCAAAAGGAATGTCCTGTGAAAGCATAAGGATTAAGTCCGATCTGTGATAGGAGAGTTTTCACATGCTCCATTAACCATTTGGTATTCATTTCTACATGATTGTTAGAAATTGGAAGAGGCTGTGAAGAACCGTGAAAAACGTGATATTGCATGAGCTGATCAAAAAGAGCTACTGGGCACCAGTTATTATGAGTCACGTAACATGTAATCTGAACTCCTTTGAGCAATCAGTCAGTCTTTGAAGTTAGAAGCAAAAAGATATAATGATCTGCTTGTTATATTAAGCTGGTGACTGTGAGAAATTTAGCAGAGGAGGCTGTATGTAAGCCCCCCTCCCCAGCTATGTCTCTAGTGGCCTGATGGAAAAAGATACGTGGACGGGCTCCCAACATAGCAGCAGTTGATCCAGCATAAAAATTAGAAAAGATTGCTCATTCCTGTAGATGATTCAATCATTTTCAGGTTACCACCAGACTTTTCACCAGCACACAGCGGCCAGGAGAGTGGGGGTGTAAACAAGGACTGCAAACCAAAACTCCTGCTGAAAAAAGCATCGATGTTAGCAGGCAGCCCAAAATTCATAAGCAGATGGAGGCCACATTAAATTAAATGTATAACAAAATTAATTTATTTAAAGCACTAAAATACAACTGCCAGGATCTGGGGGCACAGCATGGAGACAGGCAACAAAAACAGCAGAACATGGCTGCGGCACTCACTTTAGGCTTAACTGACCAGGAAGCCATGCTTCACATAGAGCCAAGGGGCTCCATGATTTGGGCAGCATCAACAAATGTAAGCTGCAGGACCATCATCCAAACACTGTGGCCTACAAAACAGCAGCTTGACTCCCCTCACCCCCTTCAAAATCCTCCCAACCGGTTAGCTCAATAGGCTGCAGTGCTTCACTCAAAACCCTTCTACCTTCAACAAAGGGCAATGGAGCCTGGGTCCCCCGGCATCCCAGGAACTAACATAAAACACGGGCAATTCGAGGGACTCACCTGTCTTTCTGTCTTTCTCACCACTGGCTGCCCACTATGGAAGGAGTGCCACACTGGGTAAAGGAGCAGGAGGGCTGCTGCCACCTCATAGCCCCGCACCAGAGGCTTCCACCACTGTAGCGCCCCCACCGTCCAATCCAGGCCTCAACCAACAGGACCAGGACCCAACCCATCCTGGTGATTGGAGCACAAGGTGGGCCACATCTATTTCTCCTCCAGGCTGCGGCTCCTACCAGGCGAACCCAGTCCCACATGGCTGCAATGTCCTACTCCACTCTTCCAGTTCCTGAGCAGAACATTACTGCTGAGTCACCAAGGCCCAAATCCCAGGCCAGGGCCAGGGTCCTGGTCTACTTCTCCCATGACTCTGTCCCACCGACTTCTCCTATGTGCCGAAAAATGGCCAATAAATACCCTAGGGGGCCGGACTAACTCAACCCATCCCATGGGTGGTCATCCCCCTTGGTTCCAAAATAAAAGAAGTGGGAAGAGAGGGCCATTTTAGTAAGCACTCCCTGAAGGGGGTGCTTACGTGAAGACAGCAAAATATATGACTGATGAGACAGCATTACTCATGGTAGGGTCAAATGGAATTGCACTCAGCAAGTAGAACACGTTTTGTAAAACAGATCTATTGTTAAGGAGCCATTTAGGAGTTTCTGCTGATGATACTGCATGAATTCCAAGCAGGAGGAGTTTAACTTAGGCACTAGATAAAATCGATGAAATTGATGGATTGGTCAGATAAAAGAAGAATTGGATTTAAGATAAGTATTGCTTTATGGTACCATGTGATAATTTTGAGGCTTGAAGGCAGTAGGTTATGAATTCAGGTATGTGATCGACAGAGAAGGAATTCCTATGGTTTGATGGGAAGGCACAAAATGAGGAATACTTCTTACAATCATTGGTATAAGTTGCTTGGTAGCAGGTGATAAGGTGGACCACGTGAAAGCTTCAGCTTTTTTTTTAATTTATACTTTTTGTCCTTAATTCTCTGGGCTGGTCCTCTGGGCTGAGAAGCTATAGGGCCATCCATGGTTCCCTGCCAGACCCACCACAGCCTTCCCGCATGTTGCCTGACTTTACCCTCTGGGCAGGAGTAGGGTCAGTTGGCTACACCCCCAGTCACATACATCATTGGGTGGCTTAGCAGTGGTGGCAAGGACTTCCCATGACTTACTAGTGCCCTGCCAGAAGCCATCAACAGGACCTATCATTTAGTTCCTGGGGCCCATGAACCCCCAGCGATATCAGTACATACACGGGGAAACCAATGCAGCAAGCACAAATCTCCCAGCCAAAGTTACCCCCTCCAGTACGTGACATTCTCAGCTGCACCTCCACCTGTGACACCTGGTCCACCAGATGGCAGTATCGCAATGGGAACAACAACCCTCCATCCGCAAGGAAGGAGACCAGTGCCTGGGATGCTCAGTCCTTCTCTCTTCTCCCTGGCTAGCCCTCCAACAGCCCTGGCCCATCCCCAATCCCAGGTCATTGGCACTGCAGGCGGTGGCTCTACCACTGCATTGCCAGGCCGGCCCCATGAAGGCTTCAGCTTGATGATGATAATATGTTATGAGATCGGCAAATCAAGGAGGAGAAGTCATGCTAGAGTCTGATGAGGGATAGATACAATGACATTTCTGTAACTGAAATAGAGATAAAGAAGCAATTACTTTATTCACAAAATCAGGAATATGAACACACTTCAGAATAAAATCATAATACAGAGATAACCGAGACAGCCTCCGTGTAATCAATTTGATGAAATGGGATGAAGGATCTGCCTTTTTTGTTGTAACCTCACCGTCCCGAGGTCTTACCTGTTTCCCCCATTTGGGGCTCTCAATGTGGTGGTCAAACTCCTAATGGAAGGTAAAATGGGGACTGAAAACTTGAGCATCACTAGACAGATGGTGGGAGAAGCAGGAGAGTTTTTTTTGTAAGCACCAATCGCGCGCGAGGATCGGGAGCTGGCTCATGAGCCTGTCCTAGCACCTAGGGGTTGCTAAAACAGTGTTATCAATGAGGAAAGACTTAAATAAAATGTCTAAATGGTTCAGGGGTCTGAGAGAGGAAAAGGGCTGCTACACATATGTGGGACAATGGAGCTATAAATATGTTTTATTTTGCAGCAGCAAGACAATAAAAGTGGGACACTCAATAAACTGTACTGGGACTATGTGTGGCTGCCTGGTGACACAAACAGCAGCAGCAACTGAGATCGGGCTGAGTCAATATGTCAAATGTTGCAGTCACTTAACAGAGCAAAGGGCTGGCGACAAATGTGTGAGGAAGTATTTAAATAAAAGTAAAGGTTTGGCTTCAGGAGTGACTTATATCTGGCACACTGTACACTCTGTAGTGGGACTGTTTATTCAGCAGCCATGTTGTGCCAGCATGTGACACTCAGCTGACCAACCACAGTGCCAGGATTTCACAGGAGGATTGTGGGGCTTGTGAAAGGACTCTTTGGGAAAAATACTGGGGATTATTCTGGCACCATTTTTTGCAACCAATGAGGCATCACAGGAGAATTATACATATTAATTTTCCCTAAGGACAGTGGCTCCAGCTAATAGGGAGCTTCAAAAAAGCTCTCAAAAGGACAGAACTTTGAGATTTTTGATCAGTTTGGGGAAAGTCCCTCCAGATGGAGGGGGCTTTTGCACTTGTGAGAAAATGTGGCTGTAAGGCTGGGAGGGGGCCTTTTTGGAGGGCTGCCAGAAGATCTGTCCCCCAGTGCTGGTCATGCCTTCCCTGATCAAGAAAGGATTGCAGAGAAGAAAGTTAAGAGAACAGCTTTGCTGGAAGAGAGAGAAAGTTGCAAGTTTGTAGAAAAGTCTGTTGTGGCAGAAAGATACAGCGGAGCAGAGAGATGAAGAAAGAGGCTATGTCCTGAGCCTAGAAAAAGGACAAAGGTTATGTCCTGAGACTGAAAAAAAGACAAAGATTGCATCTGAGTCAGAAAAAAGGACACATGTTGTGTCCTGAGCCTGAAAAAGGACACCAGTTGTGTCTTGAGCTTGGAAAAAAGACAAGGACTACATCTGAGCCTGGAAAAAAGAAGAGTATTTTCATCTGCACCTCATCAGTGAGGCAACGTGTGAGAAGAGATGTGATGAGGTAATTGTGAAGAGAAAGTCGGATTGTGGAAAATGGATACAGACACTGGATCGGAAACAGGATTTTGAGAAACAGAAGAGAGAGCTTCTTCTGTTCGGAAACATCTAGCACCTGAATATTGAGAAAAGAGACTTTCTGATGTGTTGGTAAGAAAGAGTTGCTGAGCTTGTGGGTGAGCCAGAGTACAAGAGTGACTGCTGCTGTGTTAAAGTTAAGATACTGTGAAAACAGAAGGACAAGTAGGTACCTGTTGGGCAGGGAAAGCGGAAGGACAAGTAGGTGCCTTTCAGGGTCAGGTACCCGCTGTCTGCTCCTGAGATACAGTAAGAAAAGAGGCTGTTGTGGTAAACCTTGGATTTTCAGACTCTGCACAGTACCCTAGAGCCTGAAGTTCAGGAAGGTAACAGAGACTGTTTGGCTAAACACCATAGCAGGTTATGAAAAACAGAACAAAATGGTTTAGCAGTTCTATCCAAAGCTCAACTCCAGGTGGGGAACTCACTAACACCCATCAAGTGGGATCTGACGGCTTCAGGGTCCACAGGTCTTCTACCCAAGTGCAAGGGTGCTCTGACATGTGAGGGAGATTGGTCTTGGGGCCACTCCCAGGTCTCGGTCCTCTGTGGTTGGTGGGCTCTGCCCTGCAAAAAGGCCTGAATTGGCTGAAGGGGACAAGTTGCAAAACCTTCAATCAAGCCTGAAGATTCAAGATGCAGCACCTTGGGGGTGTAGCTAGCCTGCCAACATGGAGGACACACTTTAGCCTGCTCCTCTAAGCACTAAATAGTAAATCACCCTAAGGCCTCCAGTCTCTAAGTCTTCTTGTTACAAACACATTTGGAGGGCATTGGAGATTACGGCAACAAATAGAGCAAAAACAAGCAAGCCAAGCTTAAATTCTAAGCAGCAAACAACTTGAAGGAGGTGCATCCAGAATCAGAGGCCTGCTGCAGTAAAAGCTCTATCAACATGATGCAGCAAGGTGCCACTCCCTCTGCGGGCATGACTGAACTGGAGCACTCCCTGGCCAGCGTCCCCACCATCCTGACCCAAATGCAGCATGAAATGAAAGCGGGATTTACTAATATCACCTCTCAACTTACCCACCTGCAGACTGTATTGATGAGGCTATCCGAAACATCTGCCACTCATACCAGCCAGATCGCCATGTTTGGAGCACAGGGTTAGTGACCTTGAAGATTCCCTGCAGGTGGTTTCGGCTGAGCTAGTGGGCCTTAAGAAAAATGAGGAGGAGTTCATTGCTAAGGTTGAAAACCAGGAAAATAGATAGCAGTGCTCTAATCTCCACACTGTGGGCTTGCCTGAGGGCACCAAAGGCAAATAGTCCAGAGGAAGGTCTGCACGCCATGGCTGATTGAGAACCTGGGCATCCCACCTGAAGCTGCCCATTATTAAGTTGATAGAGCCCATAGGGTGAGCCCCACCCCTAAACCAGGCGAGAGACCCAGGCATTGCCTTATTAAATATTTGCAATATATGGACAAAGAGCAGATTCTGCACAAGGTTATGATGAAGGGTCCAATAACTTTCAAGAACACAAAGGTATTTGTCTTCCAGGATTATAGCAGAGCTCTCCAGGCCCAGAGGCAAAGGTTTAATGCAGTCAAATTGCAGCTTTACAAAATGTGCAGATCATTTGCATTTATGTACCCGGACAGACTGCAGATTGACAGACTGGGCCTAGCCCCAGTCTTTTTCAGCAGTTCAGCAGAGGCGGAGAAGTGGGTAAAGGAGGAAGCAGCAGGACAGCGCCAGGCCCGTTCTCTACACGCCAACCGAGAGGAAGAAGTAGGCTGACTCTTGAGGCCTGGCTGGAAGCCCACCATATCATTGGTTCTCCCACTGGGCATTCATTTTATGTGAGCCTTCTGCAGAGGGTTAAGAGTGGAGGGTCGTGCTCTGTTGCCCTGGTACAGAGTGTCTTAGCTTGGTGACAGAGAGGTATATTATATGTGATGCAGCTATACAAGGGGAGTATATTAAAAAGTTTCTCACAGCTTCATGGGTAGTGGGGCATCCACACAGGTGACTTTTTCATTTATCTACAAATGTGGCAGCTATGCGGATCAAGCTTCTGTGAGGGAGAAGGCTGGAGGGCTGCCTTCTCTTTTGAGGAGGAGATTTTTCACCAACAACTGGGACAAAAACCAGAAGGCAAGAAGAAGGGGTGAAGGAACAATGGGGAATAATCCAAACAACCATCACAGAGGCAGCCAGCCTTTGTGTGAAGCTAATCAACAAAACAAAACAAAGGAAAAAACACTATGGTTCTCAAAAGAAGTGGCAGGGAAGGTTAAGGAGAAAAGGACAGCATTTAGGAAATATAAAGAAACACAGAAAGAACAGGACCAAGAACTTCATCAGTTAAAGCAGGAGGCAGGGAATGCAGTCAGAATAGCAAAGGCGCAAACTGAGGAAAAGATAGCCAACTCTGTTAAGAAGGAGGAAAAAACCTTTTATAAGTACATTAGGAAGTGAACAAAGACCAAGGGAGGAATACTGAGGCTTAATAAAGGGGAGAGAATGTGGGCAGAGGGTGACAGTGAAAAAGCAGGGATACTGAATGAATATTTCTTCTCAGTATTCACAACGGATGAGGAGGGGGAGGTACCTAAACCAAACAAGAGAAACACTCTGGAGTTGATACTTGTCCATTCACAGAAGAAAGAGTTCTGAAAGAACTTTTGAAACTGAGGGTGGACAAATCAATGGGGCCTGATGAGATTCATCCCAGAATTCTGAAACAACTAAAAGTTGAACTACTGACACCACTGACTACTACCTTTAACAAATAATTGGAGAATGGGGTGGTACCTGTTGACTGGAGGAGGGCAGATGTTTTTTAGCTTCACAAAAGTGGGATTAGGGCAGAGGCAGGAAACTACAGACCAGTTAGTTTGACCTCAGAGGTAGGGAAAATGATGGAATCACTTCTGAAGGAAAGAACTGTTGCGCACCTAGAGGCCAGTAGGGCACAGGACCCAAGGCAACATGGATTCACGGGGGGAAGGTCATGTCAGACAAATCTAATACATTTCTTTGACTGGATGACCAAAGTAGTAGACCAGGGAGAGGCTGTGGACATGGCCTGCCTAGATTTTAGCAAGGCATTTGTCATTGTCCCACACAAAAGATTAATATACAAGCTAGCCAGCCTTGAAGTGGATCCAAAGGTGGTAGCCTAGGTAAAAAATTGATTGGACAACATTACGCAAAGGGTAATAGTAAACGGAGTCTACAGTGAAGAAAGGAGGGTAACTAGTGGGGTATCACAAGGTTCAGTACTGGGGCCAGTCCTCTTTATTGTCTTTATAAGTGACATTGCAGAGCACCTGGAAGGAAAAGTATGTCTCTTTGCAGACAACACAAAGATTGGCAACAGGGTTGATATACAGGATGGGGTGGAAAGGATGAGAAGGGACTTGGCTAGGTTGGAGGAATGATCAAATGTATGGCAGCTCAGAATCAGCACGAAGAAGTGCAAGGTAATGCATTCAGGAAACAAAAACCCAAGGGAAGTGTACATAATGGGGGGTGAGATACTATCATCAACTAAAATAGAAAGGGACCTGGGAGTAGTAAAGTAGTAGTAGTAAAAAGTTTTATTCAATTGACAAGCAAAAGAATAGGAGACTCGACTGAGGTGAGCTCATTTCCAGTGAGGTCCTTAGTGCAAACATTCATATTAGCATCATAGTTAAAAAAGTTATAACACAGATTACATGTATAAATATGCATACAGTATAAACTAACAACACAACAATGTTAAGTTACAATTAACTACTTAACATCTATATAAATAATCTACGTAGACAATACAGGACATATTCATTCACATACATGTGCAAGTACAAAATTTCATCATATTTAATACCTAATATTCAAGATAGATCAGCAATAAACCTTTTATCTGCTTCAGTTTTGAACCAGCTTTTTATTTCTCCTATACAAGGGCTAAATTAAGTGGTCTAAGGTGAATTGGCAATGAATTCCATAAATTGGGACCCAAATGAAAGAAGTGCCCTGTACCCAGATCTGTCCTTCTTCTGGGCAATTCATATTCCATACCCTCTGCAGGGTGTAGGCCTCCTCTAGTCATCCTAATCTGGAGTTCATCGGTAATATAGTCAGGTACTTTACCCCTAACTGAATTAAATATGTATATCAAAGCATGAAAAGACCTTCTATCATTTGGATACATCCAATTCAAAGACTGATATAGCTCACTTCTATGAGTTCTCTTTGGTACATTCAAAACAAACCTTGTATTTTATTAAAAAAGAACATCTATCTTAGCTAACTGGGTTGAGGTTGCCCCCTATAAACAATATCTCCATAATCCAAGAGTGGTATCAGTGCAGTTGTAACTATATACAGTACTTCTTTACCCTTTCATTCATACAATTTCTAATTCTGCATAGTGCACCCAAACATCCACTAACTTTCTTAATTATATGTTCTATGTGGGCAGTCCATCCAAATGATCTATCCAGGTACATTCCTAGGTATCTATAACATTGCACTTGTTCAAGAACAATTTTATCGTTGGTTACTATATTCAAACCTAACTCAGAATAGGTTACACTATTCTCTTTAGAGAACAGTACAACCTGAGTTCTTTTTGAGTTCAAAACAAGTTTAGACTCACTATAAAATATCTGAAGCTCATCAAACATGCCTTGCAGAGTAGATTCTTTCTGCATTATTGATGTGCCTTCTTCATAAATAATAGTATCATCTGCATATAGGTGACATTGTACATCAGAATTGGTTAAAACAAAATCAGTCATGTACAAATTAAATAATATCGGACCCAGAATGGATCCTTGGGGCACTCCAGAAATAATTGCCCTAAGGCCAGATCCCCATCCATTTATTGATACTGTTTGTTTCCTTCCAGATAGATAGCATCAAACCACCTAACTACATTAGTAGAAATATCCAAAGCAGGTGGTCTGGACAGGAAGATGTTGTGGTTCAAGGTATCAAACGCCTTGGATGAATCAACAAAAATTGCCCCCACTGACATCCCCCTGTCCAGAGCACCTGCAATGTCCCCAGTAACTTTCAACAAGGCAGAAGTTGTACCATGCAAAGGTCTAAAACCAGAATGGAATTTATTAGTCATCCTTCCTTTTTCCAAATATGTCTGAAGTTGTTTAGCTACCATCTTTTCAAATACTTTAGCTACTATTGGTAGTAATGAAATAGGCCTATAATTCTCTAACAAAACTCTAGAGCCATTTTTAAAAATGGGAATTACTCTAGCCAACTTCCACATTTCAGGAATTTCCTCATGTGTGTATGACATGTTAAAAATACTGGCCAAGGGATACAAAATAACTGGAGCAGCATATTTCAAAAGAATATTGGCAATCTCATCTAAACCCCCTGCTTTCCTAATGTTTATTCTGAGTAATGCATTTTGTACTTCTAATGATGACACAGGTTCAAAATCAAACTTCTTACCCTTTTCAAATTCAGCTTCTGTATCTTTTTTGAGAACTTTTGGTGAGAAGAAATTAATTACACCTTGTGATAAGGCCACTGTGCCCATGGTTGTAAAATAGTCATTAAAACTATCCACAATCTGTGGGCCTGATGGGATTTCCAGCTTCCCAATCTCATATTTTACCGGGTAATCTAATTGTTGTTCTCTCTTAATCTTTTTTAAAACTTTCCAAAATTTCCTCGGATTGCCAGTCAAGTTAGTTGTTAATTCCCTATTATAATAATCATGTTTAACTTTCTTAAGTTCATAATTATAGTGATTTCACAATTGTTTATACTTTACCCAATCTGTGCCATTTTTTGTAGATTTAGCTGCCTTCCATGCCCTATCTCGCTGTTTCTTAATTTTAAAAAGGTAAGAATTATACCAGGGAGCATTATTAGACTTTAGTTTCCAATTTTAGATGGAGCATGCCTACTGCAAATTGTCAAAAAAATCAGCATGGAAGATTACCC
Organism: Neoceratodus forsteri; assembly: GCA_016271365.2. NCBI lineage: Eukaryota > Metazoa > Chordata > Ceratodontiformes > Ceratodontidae > Neoceratodus > Neoceratodus forsteri. The sequence continues at coordinate 455,099,673 of CM028137.1, forward strand.
AAGCGTCATCAACAGTGGGGATAAATTCTAACCCTTCACAATTATATTCTTCCAACTCTAACATAAATTTCATATAATCAAAATTTTTAAATGATCTATATTGAATTATTTTTTCCGACTTTCTTGGTTTCTTTTGATTTCTTATGCCATATAGCATCTGGATCCGAAAAAGAATCTGGGAGAACACCACTGGCCACAAACTTATCTGGATCTGTAGTAAACAGTAAGTCCAAAATTGTGGAAGAAGTTGGATGTTTAGTGTTAACTCTAGTTACGTCTTTAATTAACTGGGCCATACCCAAAATGTAGATATTGGATGGAATTTCTTTTTCTTACTAATGCTCGCGATTGGGCAGGCAGCAGTCCACTACCCCACCAGGGATATTGGACATAGTTATTTTTTTTACTACAAATGCCCACGATTGAGCTGTGGAGCACATTACCGGCTGCATGGGGCATTGGTCCCAGATGGCTGCTGCCTGGCAGGGCGCCAGGTGCAAGTCATCGGGGATAGGTGCACCTGCATGCAAATGGAGCCATAATGACATGCAAATAGCCTCATTTATGCCTTGCATACATTATGGCCCCATTTGCATGTCAAGTTTTGAATATTGCGGTTGCTGTGCATAGTGCAATTGAACTTGTCCTAGCGCATCCCCATGTTTCACTCTGGCCACTTGTGCTGGCACAGTGCCTCTGCACCATGCACACTGCAGGTGGCCAGGGTGCGATATTCAACACTGCTAAGCCATGGCACAGCTCTGTTGAATATCACCCAGTCCACACCCCTGTGCATCCAAGTTGAGCTGTGCCCAAGCTTGCGCCACAGCCTGGTGCAGTTTGAATATCTGGGCCTATGTCTTCATTGCCCTGAATCAATTGTCCTAAGTGTTCTAATTGCTCAGTTTATATTCACAGTGTTATTCACTGATGCCCATTGACTCTGTATCAACTAATTCTGTATACATAGTTGTTGAATTTGATGATGTAATGCTGCTCTACTTTTCTAATAAAATGTTTTTGAAAAGAAAAAAAGATGCAGCATCTTTATCCCTTATAGCTATTAAGCCCTGTTCTGCAAGTGCTGGTTCACTCATCCCCATTACTTCAGTCAACTCTGCCACCCAAGGACTGATTCTGCAGAACCATGAGTAACAGCAGGAATTGCTCTGCAACACCATGGTGGCTGTATATAGTTCAACATGCCCATTGGTGCTGGAGGTAAAGCAAGGTGAAAGTCTAAAGTAGTTAACAAAAGTACAGAAAGCATGTAACAAGTTAATTTGAATTTCAGCAAGCGTGTCGACCCCAGCCAACCAGCTGCACCTCAGGCCTGCAACTAATATCTGAGTAGCCAGCGACAGAATTTGGGCATCATTCTGGAACTGGTACTAGCGGGTCCAGGTATTGCAAATATCTGCAGCAGTTAGATAGTCAAGTAGTTTGGAGGCTGCACTAACTAAAGGTTGGTTTGAATAATAAAAAGGGAAGGATGATTATTGGGAAATATAAATCTTTAAAATTGCAAATTACTAAATGTTTTGTCTAAACTCTATTCCACTTACCCCATCCTAATCCTCCCCATCTAAACAAATTATGTTTTTTACTGTTTTGGAAAAAGTCTGACTCAAGAGCCTGATTTTATTGAACATGTTATTACTTAAATGTTTGAAAATGCCAACCGTTTAAATGTGGTGATGTTTGAGTCTGGTAAGTCCATATCTGGGGTAACTGTTCGGGGAGATGGCTGATATGACATCCCAGGGGTTGTTCTGGTATAGATCAGACCCACTAAATGTACAGTACTCTAGGTGGAGGCAGCGCCATTTTTTTTTCTTTGGGAAAGAACCCCCTATGTAATAGTTAATAGGAACCCAGGTCCCTTTACCTGGCTAGTGGCCTCCCAGGCAGGGATAGTGGCCCTCTTTAGGATGGTGTCACAGAGAGGCTACATAAATGGAGGCACTGCTGGGATCTCCTGTTCCAGTCATGCCCAACATGGACCAGCACCTGCTCACTAAAATGTTAGGGACCCTGGAAAATGGTGGCAACCTGTAGAGAGTGGTGGAGTGGTATTTTGGTTCCAAATCTGACTTGGGCTGACTTTCTTGCCAGTCAATGGAAGTTTATGGAGTGATCACCCCCTTGTGGTCAAAGGTGGAAATCGTGCTAAAAGTTTTGCATATGGAAACTTTTAATGCTAAGAGTCCCTGGGAGGGAAAACATTAGTTATAGCTCTGAGTTCAAGGGAGAAATGTTTATGATCCTATTGGTAGATGACAATTGTATAGAATAGTCTGTAATAAGTATTGTTTGCTTGAATAGGTGTTTTTGTCTATAGCATAGGATGTTAAATGTTTTGAAAATGTGTTTAATGCCAGTAGGTTAATGTTTATTGATGGAGCCAGGTTATGTTTAGGCTTGGCAGGGATGCCAAACATTTAAGGGGTGTGGGAGTGTAACCCCTCTTCCACAGGGGCTTACCTGTCTGCCTCCTTTGGGGCTCCTATTTCCCCCCAAGTTTTGTCCTCCCCATTTCTTTTTTCCCATCCTTGTGCCCCTGTAAATTTCCTGGACTGTATTTTCAATGCCCTTAGATTGGCACAAGGTGCTTGCATCCAGCATGCTGGACACAACAAACACCTTGTGCCAAGGGTAAGGCAACAAGCTATTTTACAAAGCAGCCTGTGCCAATCAGCAGGCTGCTTGCACCACAGAAGTGGCTGCGGCATGGTACTAGGGGTCTTGCAGCAGTCCCTGGCTGCCACAACCCTGAATTCACAATTTTCAAAGCTCTCTCCATGGACAAAGTGCTAAGTACCATTAGACCAGCCAAGGGCTCGTCTAATGGTACTTAGACATCCCTTGGGAGAGATGTCAAATGTGTACCAACCTGCCCCGACCTGCCTTTAAACAGCATCTGATGAAGTGCACAATATAGTCATATGCAACAATCCCTCATGATCTACTGCCCCCAACCCAATCTACCTCTTTATTGAACTATACTCCCTGGTGATCTAGTGTACTCCCAACCCACCCCAATCTACCCCATCACTGACTATTGAAGATAATATACTCCCTGTTGATCTAGTAGTCCCCCTCCCCAGCAAGTAGTACCCTCCACTCTGCAACCCCAAGCACACCCCAGATTCGGCAACAGGCACAGTCCTCTGCACACCACCATGTCCGGCCACCGAATGAACTGTCAGAGCATGTACTGTATACAGTACATGCTCTGCCAGTTCATTCAGCAGTCAGCCATGGTGGCGTGCGGTGGGCTGTGCCAGTCGCTGAATCTGGGGTATGAATTGGGGAGTGGGGTGGATGGTACTACCTACTGGGGTGGGGGGTACTAGATCACCAGGGAGTATATTATCCTCAATTTTCAGTGGAGGGGTAGGTCAGGGTGGGTTTGGGGAGCACTAGATCACCAGGGGGTATATTTCAGTTACTGGGTAGATTGGGGTGGGGAGGCCATTGGGGTAATCCTGGGATACCGGATACTCTACTGGCAGATCGGGGCACGGTGGTGGTGATGGAGGGGCAAGAGCCATTAAAATGCCCCATCCAAGGGCACAGAACTCACCCCATCTGCCCCACAGCTGCTGCAGCATTCTGAGTGGGTGCATCATCTCTTTGGCACACTGTCACTATTGCCGCAAGCCACAAGATTTCAGTGCTGGAACTGTGTCCGTGGGAAGATCAGGCACCCAGTCCCAGATTCACAATCATTAGGTGTAAGCTGCCATTATCACAGTTTGTGTCGGGGCTTTGAAAATCCTGCCTGCTGTGTCCCCTTTATATCCCCCATAGTTCTCTGGATCCTCCTTCTGGGCTCCTGCATAGTTTTCAGAAGCGGGGCTATGGGAGCTAGAACACAGAGCATCTGGTTTGTTTCTGCACCTTTGGGTGCTTGCCAGCAGTCTGCACATGTGCAAATGCGCATTTTGTTCAGCCATTTGGTGGCTTTTGGAGTTGTCTCTCTGGAGGTCCCGGTCCCTGTAGCAGGCAAAATGGGGACCAGAAACCTGAGCAGCACCAGAGATGGTGGGAGAAGCAGAAATTTTTTTGTGAGCGCTAATTGCGCTTAAGAATCAGGAGCAGCGTCATGAATAATAATGAAGTGGTTCAAGCGTCTTGAATATTAATGAGCGTAGCCTGACCTAGTACCTAAGTATTGCTAAAGTGGTGCTAGTGATGGGGAAAGACTTAAATAAAATGTATTAATGGTTAAGAGGTCTGAGTGAGGAAAAGGGCTGCTATACATATGTGGGACAATGGAGCTATAAATATGTTTTATTTTGCAGCAGCAAGATAATAAAGGTGGGACACTTAATGAACTGTATTGGGACTATGTGCTACTGCCTGGGGACACTTACAAATGGCAGCAGTGACTGACAATGGGCTGAGTCAATATGTCAAATGTTGCAGTCACTTAACAGGGCACAGGGCTGGCTACAAATGTGTGGGGAAGTATTTAAGTAAAAGTAAAAGTTTGGCTTCAGGAGTGACTTAAACCTGGGACACTGTACAATCTGTAGTGGAACTATTTATTCAACAGCCATGCCGTGCCAGCATGTGACACCAGCTGACCAACCACAGTGTCAGGATTTCACAAGAGGATGAAGGGCTTGTGAAAGCACTCTTGGGGAAAAATACAGGGGAAAATTCTGTTACAGTTTTATGCAACCAATGAGGTATCAAGGGAGCCTCATCCATATTAATTTTCTATAAGGACAGTGGCTCCAGCCAATAGGGAGCTTCCAAAAAGCTCCCAAAAGGAGAGCACGTTATGATTTTGGGTTAGTCTGGGGGGAACGGGGGGTCTCTTGCCCCTGTGAGAAAATGTGGCTGCAAGGCTGGAAGAGGGACATGCCTGGGAATGCCAGTAAATCTGTTTCCCATGGGTGGTCATGCCTACCGCATCGGGAATGGATTGCAGAGAAGAAAGTTGAGTGAGCAGCTTTGCTGAAAGAGAGAGAGAGAAAGATGCAGGTTCCTAAAAAAAGTCTGATGTGGTAGAAAGATGCACCACAGCGGTAATATGAAGAAAGAAGTTGTGTCCTGCACCTGGAAAAGGACAAAGGTTGTGTCCTGAGCCTGGAAAAAATACAAAGGTGGTGTCCTGAGCCTGGAAAAATGACAAAGGTTGTGTCTTGAGCCTGGAAAAAGATGGGTATTTTCATCTGCGCCTCATTGGTGAGGCAAAGTGTGAGAAGAGATGTGATGAAGGAATTGTGAAGAGAAAGTTTGATTATGGAAAATGGATATGGACACTGAACTGGAAACATGATTTTGAGAAACAGAAGAGAGAGCCTCTTCTGGTTGGAGACATCTAGCACCTGCACAGTGAGAAAAGAGACTTTCTGATGTGTTGCTAAGAATGAGTTGCTGAGCTTATGTGTGAGCAAGAGTACAAGAGTGGCTGCTGTGCTAAAGTGAAGAGACTGTGAAAGCAGAAGGACAAGTAGGTGCCTATTGGACAGAGAAAGCAAAAGGACAAATAGGTACCTTTCGGGGTCTGGTACTTGCTCTCTGCTCCTGGGATACAGCAAAAAGAGACTGTTGTGATAAACCCTGGATTTTCAGACTTTGCACAGTTCTCCAGAGCCTGAAGTTCAGGAAGGTAACAGAGACTGTTTGGCTACACACCATAGCAGGTTATGAAGTACAGAGCAAAATGATTTAGAGGTTCCATCAGAAGTTCAGGGCCAGGTGGGGAACAAGCTAACCCTCCATCAAGTGGGGTCCATCAGCTTCAGGGGCCAGTGGCCCTGTACCTTAGTGCTAGGACACTCTGATCTGTGAGGAAGCCAGGCTATGGGGCCACTCCCAGATCTGGGTCCTCTGTGTTTGGTAAGCTCTGCCCCGTGCCCTGGAATGGTCCTGAATAGGCTGAAGGGGACAAGCTGCAAGACTTTCAATCAAGCCTGAAGAGCCAATATGCAGCATCTTTGTTCCTTCAAGCCATTAAGCCCGGTTCTGCAAGTGCTGGTTTCCTCATCCCCAGGACTTCAGTCAGCTGTGCCATCCAAGGACTGATTCTACAGAACCATGAGTAATAGCAGGAATTGCCCTGCAACACCCTGGGTACTGTATATAGTTCAAAATGCCCATTGGGGCTGGAGATAAAGCAAGGTGAAAGTCTAAAGTAGTTAACAAGAGTACAGAAAACATGTAAAAAGTTAATTTGAATTTCAGCAAGCCCACAATGCCGACTGACCAGCTGCACCTCAATCCTGCAACTAAAATCTGAGTACCTAGTGACAGAATTTGGGCATCATTCTGGAACTGGTACCAGTGGGTTTGAGTATTGAGAACATCTGCAGTAGTTTGATGGTCAAGAATTTTGGAGGCTGTACTAACTAAAGGTGGATCTGAATAATAAAAGGGGAAAGATTATTATTGGGAAATGCAAATCTTTAAAATGATAAATTACTAAATGTTTTGCCTAAACTATATTCCTCTTACCCAATCCTAACCCGTCCCATGTAAATAAGTTATGTTGTTTACTGTTTAAAAAAGGTCTGACTGAAGAGCCTGATTTTAGTGATCATGTTATTTCTTGAAGGTTAGAAAATGCCAACTGTTTGAATGTGGGGATGTCAAATCTGGTAAGTCCATGTCTGGGGTAACTGTTCGAGGAGGTGGGTTGGTACGACACCCCAGGGGTTGTACTGGTATAGATCAGGTCCACTAAAAGTACTCTGGGTAGAGGCACCACCATTTTATTTTATCTTTGGGAAATGACCCCTGTGTATAGCTAATAGGAACCCAGGCTCCTTAACCTGGCTAGTGGCCACCCAGGGAAGGGTAGTGTCCCTCTCTAGGATAGCACCTGAGAGGGGCTACATTGATAATATCCACAGCTGGTTGATTGCCTGAGAAGACTGAGATGGTCTGCAGAGTCAACAGTTGTTCCCATACGAATGCAGCAACTATGATAGGGTAGATTTTGAAGACAAGAGATATTGCCGAAAAATCTTCAAGGCTGGATATGGCAGGAGGCCCGGGATCAGTGATCCAGAACTGCTCAAAGACAGCAGCATAGTCATAAGTTGGTGAGGCATCAGTTTTTATACTGGGATATCAGTCAGGAGATTAATCTTTGTAAAACCCAGAGGATCCATTCTAGTAGGCTAGAAAATTGGACCAAATAACTAGATCTGACTTGGCTGCAGCTGTGATGTTAATGTGATGGTGCAGTTCAGATGTCAAAGATGCCAGCGTCATAAGGTTTGAAATAAATGAACAATCTTATGTAATTATTTGCACTGCAGCACTGAGATATCCCAGAGTGAGAGCAGTTCATGTTTGTATAGGAAACGCAAACAGAAAAAGACTCTGCAAGAACATGAATCCTGTGTAGTTTACAAGTTGGTAATTTGGATTTCATGTGTTTTATGTCCATTTAAAATGAAGAAATTCAATGGATGTATATAGTCCTGTTGTTTTCTCCTCAGACAAAGTAACTGCTGATTCCTGGTACAGATGGATGAGTACAGTAATGCTAGCTGCAGGATGCAAATCAGGAAGCTCGATGAGAAGGAAGCTATCCATAAGATATAGTAGCTGGATGATGGCAGACATGGAGTAATAACCGACTATGCATCTTGGCAAACATGTCAATGAATTTTTGGATGCTTTTACAGCTAAAGGTCAGCCAAACAGTGAGGTAACAGTGATCTTCATATTTATTGCCATATAAATGAATCAGAGAATGGTGAATGGGCAGCAGTTTAAATTCATATGTATTGTCTATTTTTGAGAGCCAGGAGCTGGGGCCAAAGCAATTAATGACGGTAATGGCATCATCACTGACAGTATGAAAGAGAGAGTGATCATCTGATGGAATCAGTGAATTAAAGCTAGGAATGGATATCAACCAAAGTGTAGATTAGTTGATAATTAGCACTTTGTACATGAAATGTTTCCTGGTGGCAACACTGATGGGACTGATCTGATAGGTGGGAAATGGTGGATGCAGGAAAGGATCATGGAAAAGTTATTTCTGCAAAAGCTGCTGAACAGTCTCAGGTTCCTTCATAATGGAATATAAACTGACATATGAAGATGTCAGAGGGTGGTATCCCACAGTACAGCAACACCAAAACCGTGGCATCTGAAAAAGACCATTACAGCAAAAGTCACTGTAATTGTCTGCAGTTCACCGACCCAACTTCTTCTGGTGTGTTGCCCCTTCCCGAGACAACTCTGACCTGAAGTTGATTACTGTATATACTTACATATAAGCCAAGGTTTTTTTAACATGTTTTCAGTATGATTTATATCAGCTCGGCTTATACGTGGATCTATCAATGCATCGATTCTGTTCAGTTATGGCAGCCTGAAAAGGAAGATTAAGATTAAAGAAGATTAAAAAGAGGATTAAGAGGTCAAGTCAAAGACTATAGGAGTGGCGAAATGGTAAGGCTAGACTAGCAATAGCAGGGGAGGGGGGAGCATGTCACCAGACGACTACAGGGCACAAAGATCTTGTTTTCAGGCTCGCTTCCCTAACCACATACTGTGGTGCAGCAACACACTATACAAACACTCATCTATGATGCAGGCTCCCTTTAAGGTAAAAGCAGCACGTAAGATGTTATACCTGCAGGTGAGTCCGGAGCTGCTGTGGCATCTCCTGCAGCTGCTGATCCTGGTGTTCAGGGCTGGTGGGGAGGGCGCCAGGTCTGGCACTCATGACCCTTGGAATAGGGTCTGTTCACCCACAGCAACCTGTAATCAATGAATTCCCGAGAGAAACAGGATGTTTCATCCTTCTGCCACTTACTCTGCCCCTGATCTACACCTTTCCTATTGGTGTCTGCCCTGTCATTTACATCCACCCACCCTGAATGTTTCTTACAAAGAGGACCTTGCTTTCTTTGCAATCAATGAGTTTGTCAGAGTACCAGTATGTTTGGAGTGTTTGGCTATCTATTAGTTGTGTGCAAATAAAGGGATTGTCTTATACATGGGTCACTTACCTTTTTAAAATACTGTCTCTCAGGTTTTGGGTGGTCGACATATACGCAGATTGCCTAATACGCAAATATATATGGTATATTTAAATGCAGGGGGTATGTGGGTCAGTCTCCCACTTGGGGGTTATGGGGGCACAGTCCCCCACAAAACACACTTTGTTTAGTGATGACACAATACCGAGTGTCAGCATTGTACCATCGTTGTGCAGGATGTTGGCAGATTTACTGTCAACAAAACATGGTGCTTCCATCAGAGGGAAGGACTGAAATGCCCATATGGAAACCTTTAGAGAAGCAAGAGATGAGATTTTCCATGAATGAGCAAGAAGGATGAGAGGCTACCACTTGACCTAAGACTCATAAATTAATTGTGATAGAGGAATGAAGTCATTGTCATTATTTAGAATTGGACACTTTCAGACAAATGAATTGAGCATGATCATCACCATAGAAACTGCAGATATGAAGAATCAGACAGCCAAAGCCCAGGCAGCCTTTATCATCAAAGTTATTGCAAATCAGTTTGCCTCCTACACATTTAGTTTATCTGCCTTGTCTATCCATGTTTGGGGCAGAATGATGCATTAGGATTAGCAATTATGCAGATCAGCCTCAAAGAGGAAAAGAAAGCAGGAGTTAACTCATTGCCTCCTAGAATATGCCTGTAGACAGCAGCAAATGATCGGCAGTGTGTCCCAGAATGACTACAGCAGTCACCCACAGATGTCCTGTGTATCCTAGTAACATCTGGAGATGTCACTCACATGTTTTAATATTACTTGCCAGCCAGAGTTTATTAGAATTGACTGCATAGCACCATTAGAAAGGTAATGCTGTGTTGAACAACTTTGCCACTGACACTTTGTGTGTATCATGTTCACTTTAGGAGTTATTCACATTTGTTTATGACATGGTGTGTGTGGCAGACCATGAAGGACCTTCTTAGGGGCCTGGGAATTGAACGCTGGTAGGAGTGGTAGAGGCCATAGTATCAATAGACCACTTTGTATTGTACTTCAGAAGAACAACCTCCAGTGGAGGAACTTTAGCCTTTCATGAACATTGGAAGAATGGGGGACAAAGTAGTCTCTCACAAGACTAGTGGGGAAGCATTACCTCTAGTGCCACCAAGAAGAAGAGTGAAAACCAGACAGCTAGGGAAAATTATTGGACCTTGTCATGGTCAAAACAGCTCCTGTTGGGCTACATTCGCTGCACAATTTTGTAGGTTACAGAACCACACAACTGGAGAACAGTGTCAAGCCCTCAATATATGTATACCAATTTAAGAACTGCTGGCATGAGTACATGAGATGTGAGTCCTACAAGTTGCTTATGGATTGAAGGTGCAGATTCCTGTCTCTGGTGAATTAAGTCAAACCCTTCTTTCACTTGTACACCCTCTAAATGAACAAATTAAGGAGATGGAGTCCAGTAGGACTGTTGGTAAGGGGTGTTTAGGGTCAGGAAAGGCAGTAGACTTTAGGTAGTTGAAATGGAGGCAGATGGGTAGGAGTATGGAGGCCTGAGATGCTAGACAAGGAATCACATATCAAGAAGTACTGAGCAGTAGAATGACTGAGGAGCAGAACAACAGGAAAGAATGTAATGGAGAGAATGAAATCTATAGGGAGCAGGCAGCAGTAACTTAGGTGGGGAAAAAAAGGGGGCCATAGCTTTAAGTAGGGGCAGAGGTGTCAGCCCACATCATGAACCCAACAGAGAATGGGAGATGACTCCAAAAATGGAGTGAAATGGTTCTAAGGATGGAGCAAAATGGAGGACAGAAGCTCAAAATGAAACCCAGACAGCCAGCACCAATGAGGAGAAAAGGAGCACAGATCCAAGATGTGAGGAGAAAAACATTGAGCCAGGAGGAGGAATAGGAGAAGTATGTTGGTGGTGGCAGAAGGACCCTGACAAAAAAGGCCACAGGGGTTGTGAAGCAGCAGAAGATGGTAGGGAGAGGGAGGGAGAAAGGAGTGAGCAAGAAGAGAACAACAAACTCAGAAAGACACAAGAAAGAAAGAGAAAAGGTGGCAGAGAATGGCTGTTGGGTATACAGATGCAGCAAAATTTAATTTTGCAAGTCAAATCATGGCAAAATTGCCAATTTTGCCTAGTGAAACATTTCACAAAATGATGGCCTTTTGGAGAAATTTCGCCGGTGAAATTTTGCCACCAATTTCACCTGTGCATGTGAGGCAAAATGAGATGAAATTGAGCATTTCGCTCTGCTGGTGGTCACATGGTTGAGTCTAAACCGGCAGTAAGTGAGTGGTTAATTTCTTGTGCTATGTATCTTGAGGAAGCAGGCAGCATGTATACTCCTCTGTGACTGCAGAGTGCACTTTTATACCTAAATTGCTTAATCTGTGCTATTTGTTTCTAATTTTTTCTTGTTTGTCTTTGTCATAGTTCATATTATAGTACCTGGTGACTGTGTTTGTGTGTGTGTGTGATTGTGTGTGTGTGTGTGTTTGTGTGACCCCCCGCTCTCTCTGAGTCTCTATCTCTGCTTCTTTGTTTTGTGTGTTTGTTTGATATGGTGGTTTTTGTGGATTATAGACATAATGGAGAAGGTGAAGACAGTGGGGCACCTGTACACACATTTCAGCTAACCATTACAAATGAAATGCCACAGCAGGAGGTTTTTTGCTCCAGCACTAGCACCCAGCAGCAAACTGTAACCCCTTACCAGCAGCAGTTGGAGACAGTGCACCCTCCCCAGCAGCAGGAGGACACTATTCCTCCACACAGGCAGCAGGAGACTGTTCCCCCTCCCAAACAGCTGGAGGAGTCAGTGCCTGGGGCATTATCTGTGGCACACCCCCCCCAATATGGCTCCATCATCTCAGAAGTTTTCCTATCTGGAATTTTTTCTACTTAATATTGGTTGGTGACCCAGTGGTCACCTGCAATCTATGTGGGCAAAAAGCACATGGAGGAAAGTGTGGATCAAACTTTGGGACAACCGACCAGCATAGCCACATGGCCCACCATCACCTGCCACAATGGTACCTCAAATTGTGGAAGGTGGCGGCATCATCAAGTGCAGCTGTGGGGAGCAGTGCAGTTGTAAGCACGTAAGGGGCTGAGCAGGAGGAAGACATGGATGGATCAGTTGAATGTCCTCGCCATGCTTGCTGTACAAGAAGTCAGCAGCAGTCAGTAACATCAAGACCCCTCCAGGGCCCTCTCTGTTCAAAGCCAGCAGCACAGGCAGACCCAACCTTGCCAGCAGTGCCAGTGACAAATACAGACTTATCCGCTGTCCTGTCTGCAATCCAGCATGTCTGACAAGAGTTAAGCAATTACAGACAGAAATTTTGTGATGCCGGGGTGGGGATTTCTAAACTGCATTGTGGTTGACAAAATCATGTGCATCTTGTCAGAACTCTGTGGCGGCCCCACTGACACTTTGTGTGGCAGCACAAATTAATTTGTCTGTTTTGTTTTAATTTTTATATCTTCCATTCTGTTGTTTGTTTGTCCCCCATAGAAAAAACCTATTTTACCCTCTTTAACCTATACCCATTCCTTAAGTCTTCTTGTTTCTTTATTTTGCACTTAAAATAATTTTATTGATCATTGTTGTTGTTTGTTTCTGTCTTATGCTCCCTTATGTCCCTTTTCTTGTTCTCTCTCTATTAGTTACAGTATCCCCTCTCAGTGTTGTATTACCCTTGTCCTCCTGATCCTCCAGAATTCCCAAAATGCTTCCCAGAAAATGTTACAGAAGTCAGGTGTCACACATGCAGTTACGTGGTTCACATCCACCATCAGGAGGACCCTTATCTGCTGTTTTCTGCACCATTTCTAATGATTTTTAGGCCTCACCAAGTTGGTGTCACTGCCTAACATGCCCCACAAGTCCATAAATGTTTTCCAAAATATTTTACAGTAAATTCAGACCTAAAGCAGGTGTCAGACATGTTGTAATATGTTGCACGCCTTTCACCTGGACCAAAACATGTTGTTTGGCACACTGTTTACCAATGGTTTAAGGCCTAATCATGGTGTTGCCACTGTCTAACATGGCCCAGATGTCCAGAAATGTTTCCAAAAACATGTTACAGTACATTAAGGCAGAAATCAGGTGTCAGACATGCAGTTCCATGGTTCACATCCACCATCAGGACACAAATATGCTGTTTTCCGCACCATTTCAAATGGTTTTCAGGCCTAACCATGTTACTGCCACTGCCTAACAAGCCTCCATATATAATAGGGTCAGGTAGCAAACACCAGTGCTGTAACAGGGAGGAAAGGGTTAATATGGTAAGCAAATTAAATGGAAAAACAGGAACACTGCAATGCAGAGGCCAGATCACAATTTTAATTGGTGTGAGCAATGCAACAATGCAGTGCATCTGCGTATGGACAAGTCACGTGGTCAATGTACATGAAAACTTCCAAAAAAAAAATAAAGCACAAGTGATTAAGCAAAAGGAAACAGGAACAGAACTACTCAGAATGAGTAACTGTTCAGATAAAGTTAACCCAAAAAGGGTCAATATGTAAGAAAAATATAATAAATAAGTATCACACTAAAAATAATATTAAGACTTAAAAGAAATTATAGAAATTCACTCACAACTTGTGAGAAATCTTGCCAAATATTAGGAACTAGCCTGCTCTGCTTTCACATACACACACAGACACACCGCACACTACACAGTCAACCCTTCCCCACTCAACTCCTCACAGACACAGACACAGACACAGAGAAAACTGAAAACACACCTAAGTTTAGCTAAGTATTATCCAAAGATACTGAAACAAAAAAAAGATTCACTAGCAGTATTAGGAACCGATTTTGGGAGCAATTAACTCTCATAAATCACAAATTAAGAGGTTATTGAAGGGTTTATTGGCTGTGATGCACCACACTGAACTGCTCTCCAAATCAACAGACAATATACTGTGTAGGAAACAGCCTGCATGTGATATTTCAGCTATCTACCCATGACGCATTGCAATTTCACTGGAAAAATTGAAAAAACACTTGAGAAATTAAGGATAATGGCGAAATTTCACCTTACATGAAAGCGAAATTGGGTGAAATTTTGCATTACGCGAAAGCAAAATTAGAGGCGAAATGACATTTCACCTAGGCGAAAAAGTTCATGTGATGCGGGAATTACGCAAAATATTTTGCTACGCGAAATTTTCCAATTTCACACCTCTCAAGTTTGGTGTCAGGGACCACCAAAGAAGGGCTGCAAACAACCAAAAAGAAATACAAGGAACAGGGAGGCAAAATGAGGCAAAACAGGAAAAGCTAAACAAGCAAGCATGCAAAGGCAGAGCATAGCCACGCAGACTATGTAGCAACTCAGATGTTTGAGAAATGCTAAGCATGGGCTGACGGGAGACACTGGTATTCATTTGATTTGTGTGAGGATTTTAGAATTTGTGGGATCCTAGGATTTGTGGTTGCATCTTAGGATATTAAGGCAGCTCAGGGAGGTTCTGGCTGCATCTCTGGCAGCCCTGTTCAGCCACTTACTGGAAATGGGAGTGGTTTCGGAGGACTGGAGGAGGGCGGATGTAGTCCCACTTCACAAAGGTAGAAGCAAAGAGGAGGCTGGCAAATACAGGCCAGTCAGCCTGACCTTGTGGTGGGGAAAGTAATGAAATCACTACTGAAGGAGATGATTCTGGAATATTTGGAATCCAGTGGCCTTCAGGATCCAAGGCAACATGAATTCACTTGGGGGAGATCATGTCAAACAAATCTGATACAGTTCTTTGAATGGGTAAGCAGGGAATTGGAACAGGGTGCAGCAGTGGATGTGGCCTACCTCGATTTCAGTAAGTCACCTGACACGGTATCACATAGGAGACTCGTAAACAAGCTGGGAAATACAGGAGTGGGTCCCAAGTTGGTAAACTGGGTGAGAAATTAGTTGGGGAGAAAAGAGACAGGGGGTGGTGGGAAACAGAGTTCTATCCGAGGAAGAGAGTGTGACAAGCAAGGTGCCACAGGGATCAGTACTAGGACAGGTCATCTTTAATGTCTTCATTAGTGACATTGTAGAGGGGCTAGAAGGGAAGGTATGCTTCTTTGCAGATAACACTAAAATCTGTAATAGGGTAGATACTCCAGGGGGTTGGAAAGGATGAATAGTGATGTAGGTAAGTTAGAAGAGTGGTCAAGGATGTGGTAGCTAGGCTTCCATGCGAAGAAGTGCAAAATTATGCACTTTGGGCACAGAAATCCAGGGGTAGAGTACAAAATGGGGGGGGTAGTCTTAACCATCACAAAACAGGAAAGGGATCAGGCATTAATTATATCTGATGACCTAAAGGTGGCCAAACAGTGCGACAAGGCATTGGGGAGAGCTAGTGGAATGCTAGGGTCCATAGGGAGGGGTGTCACCAGCAGAAAGAGAAAGGTGGTGTTACCACTGTATAGATCCCTGATGAGGCCTTACCTAGAGTACTGTGTTCAGTCCTGGAGATCTTATTTCTGGAAGGACATAGACAAGGTAGAGACAGTCCAGAGGAAGGCAACTAAAATGCTAAAGGGTCTGTATCACAAGCCCTATGAAAAGAGACTATAGGACCTCATTATGTACACCCTGGAGGAAAGGAAGAAGAGGGGGAATATGATAGAAGCATTCAAATACCTCATGGGTATAAATAAAGTTCAAGAGGAAAGCATTTTTCAGCAAAAATGATGCTCAAAAAAAGAGGACATTCTATGAAGCTGGACAGGGAGACTCTGGGGAGGTGAGAGGAAGCACTTTTTCACAGAAAGAGTGGTGGATGTCAGGAACATCCTTCAAGGAGAGATAGTAGGGGAAAAATGGTAATAGGCTTCAAGAATGCATGGGAGTGGCATATGGGAACCTTAGAGGTAGGTGAATGTGGGTGGGTGGGGTGATCCAGAGATCAATTAGGGTATGCGGTGTTATAGTAGGTAGGGGAAATGGGCAGACTGGATGGGCCAAGTGATCCTTATTTGCTGTCCATATCTATGTTTCAATGTTTCTATGAGGAGTTATTCCCCCACTATGGACCTCAAGTGAAGCCCTCCCCAAAAAGACTGAGGTGTGCAGCATAGAAGATACCTAGACACTTACATTTGACAGGTATGATAGCATTTTTCTTAATTGTTGCTGAAACTAGATTATTAGGAAAAAACATCTTTTTCATTGCACAGCTGCCTTAAGAAAAGAAGAAAAGGTGAATCTTTATATAAAGGGAACATTCATGCTTTCCAAAGTACATGTATCCACCAGCAAAGAAAAAAAAACATGCACTGGATATAACAATCTGCATGGATTTCTTTATTATCTACAGTATGCTCTAGTTGAACCCTAGACTGGTTTCTGTTTTTTTATCTACTACATTGTACCAATATCCACCACTCAGTTTTCTAAGTGTATTTCCTCATAAGAATGTAATACAACATATTATGCAAGTGTGTCTTTGCTCAAAACTCTGGTATTATCATCGGTGAAGATGGATGGGGCATATGCCAGTCAGTCATCACTCACATGGCTTATTCCTTCCCCAGCTCCACTTGACAAAATTACCACAATGTTCTTCATAGGCACTCACGCATAATCCTTTAGGTAATCTTGCATACAATAAGCTTGTTGAACACGCATTCAGTTTTCAGATAACATAATGAATCATGTGGTTGATCGTTGACCATGTTGTACTTAGTTTTATATTGATCTTATCTGGTACAATTAATGCTCTCTTTTGACTGCTGAACAACAAAAAAAAATAGGAACATCTGACGATAACTGATACAAAAAAGCAGATTCATGGAACTGTAGTCTAAGCCAAATACAGTATACTGACTGTAATTTTGGCTGCTTGGTGGTAGTCTAATTAAACCACAGCCAGTCTTGCTGAACTGTTCCAACTCTGCTTTGCCATGGTTTGAAAACATAACCCATTTTTAGCAAACACATAGTGCAATGTCTTTATCTTCCGCTCTTTGCTTGGAAAGAAATGATGGTTTACAGCCCATGCAATAAAAATTAAACAATTACTAGCTGCACAAGTATAAAAGCACGTTGCACTAGTTTGCAGCCCTGTTTCAGTCAACAGCATCAAGCAGAAAGGGGAGGAGAGGAACAAAAGTCAGCAAGGTAAGAGCTTGTTTATTTTTTTCATAAATATATTGAATATAAACAGACAGTGGAAGCTAGAGTTTCGAGTGTTTTACTGTTCATGCATATTACACTATCAGAAGATTCAGTAAAACTATGATTAGTTATTTAAGAATGCAGTTCAGTTAACACTTCAGTCATTGAAGATCATGCAGCTACATAGTTAGGACATAATGTTCACCATATACAACATTTCTCAATTATAACTAATACTGAGTTCTGAAGTCAGCATGTTTTCTCTTCAGTGGCCTTCCATGAGTGGCACCATTTATGCATTTGTGGCAATGTAATGTATATTTTTTCAGTCTGTATTCACAGTTGATTGAACTAAAGTGTTTTCCACTCTCCAGTGCAGACATTATAGTTAGTACTGGCAGGGCCTACTGTATATCATTGCAAAATAACTGCATTTCTGGACATTCCATTCTTAATTATTAAATATATTTGCATGACAACAGGGGCTTTATATCTTTGACTTCATCAGTTTCTGCTGTGTTTGCTGCCCAGAGTTCACAGTCCTCTGTTTGAAACTCCCTACCTTCCTTCTTAAACTCTTCCTGCTGTCTCTGCACATTTACCTTCTCCTATAATGCACTTATCTTACTATGTATATAACTCTACCCAAATATTTGCTGATACAGCATCAGACTTTACTGCCAGAATCCTGCCTACCTGGCTGTATCACATCGTGAATTGTCATTTATGAACTTTGTATGTTCCTTTATCTTGATTGACAGTGATACCTTGTATGTTATGTCCATATGTCTATGTAAATGACCCATGACCTCCTTGTAAATGAGCTTGCTCAATGGAGTTTTTCCAGCAATAAACTTGAACTTGAACTTGAAACATTGCAGTAATTTCCATGACAACAGGTTGTGGCAAAGTATAAACAATATAAAGAGATGGGGCTGGATTTTCAAAGGACCTTTAATGCAATGCAAGAAGCATCCAAAAGCCTGCTTGTGGCAAAGCCAGGTTTGCCACTGAGCCTGCACTGGATTTTGGTACAACACCTGTCCTTGTGGCAAAGTCCCCAAAGCTGCTACAGTCTGCTGCATGTAGCACATGATGCAAGGCACAGGTTTGATGGAAGCAAGTCACGTACCATGTTATGTGTCTCATCAGGAACCTGTAGCTTATCACCGACATGTATTAAGTCATGGAGGGTACTACATTCTGCAAGAATAACACACCTGCATATGCATGTGCCCCACAAACTGTAGTTGTTTATTGGCTGTACACCATCAGAATGGACAATATAATCATGGTATGGGACACCTTTATGATAGAGATGTTCAAGTGTGAGACCAGTCCAGATGGAACTGGTGCACCAGTTTTGAGATGTCTATTTGTATCCACAATATCCAAGAATGATGACATTATACCTTTCTCTGCCCCCACATGTATAGCACATGAGAAGTAGCATATAATAGGTCAGAGGAAGTGTCAGCCTAGCTGACTGTGATCAGGAAAGGACATGAGTACTAGCAGGCATGGATGGCCCCTGAGAATGTATGTAGGATGTCTGGGAAGCCACAAGGGGCAGACCTACAGTTTCAGATGAAAAGGTGGTGGGTGATAGCTTTTATCCATCACTGCAGACATGTCTAGGTCCAACTTATTGAAAGTGTAATATTCTAAGCATGCAACCATGTATAACAGGAGTACCAGTGGCGGGTTTCCTTTCCACTTGATGTAGCTTGCCAAGAGTTGTATGACTGATAGCAGGCAATGGCAAGAATGCCCCTACCACACCCCATACTGGTCCTGCAGGGGGGAGAGTGCCCTTCTAATCACACTGTGACACACTCTGCCCTCCCCAACCCAGTCATAGCAATCACAGTACAAAACTGCTGTGTACTGTACATGTGTGCCTCTGGTGGTATTACATGACTGTCTCTGGGACAGAGGACAGCAACACAGTGTAGTACTGACAAGTACTGTACATGTGTGCATCTGATGGAATTACATGACTTTTTTCTAGGACAGGGAACAGCAGGACAGTTTGACCATGGTTGGACTCATGCAGCAGCATGACATGCAGAATCCCATAGACCAGTCTGCCTCCTGATGGGAGGAGGCACTGTTGGTGCACTCTGGCTTGTCTAAGCACTAGAGAGCTCTGTAGGCATTGGAAATATTGCAAATGAGGATAGTGCATCTATTTTGTGGTGCAGGCCCCCCTCTCTGCCATGACTCAGCCTGGGATTTGCTGCAACATGGTGCAAGCCTGTCCAGTTCATGCCCCCCTACTTCTGCTGCAGACACCACAAGAAAACCAGCCTTGGCACTCCTTCAAGTCAGCATGCCCCTTGTATAATTTTTGTTCTGCTCAGGCACCTTGTGTCATTTCATAGCCTTTTAAAATCTGGCCCATGAAGTCCAAGGTAAAAAGTATCCTTTTAATAATTAAAACATCTTGAAGTACAAATGATTATGGGATTTGAATAGTTCTGTTGATGCCAACAGGTATATAATGTATGGGAGGGTGTAATTAAGGATGGAATTCAATGAATTCCTATCCTCATTATGGTATTGTTGTGACATCAAGAGGTTATTATACCCTCTTGAGTACATCACATCAATACCATAACAATGTGAATGACACTGCACATACACGTCTCTTGAACATGATGCTTTGGATGAATGGCCGTGGTGGTGAGAGCTTGCCCAGACAGAGAGCAGTGCTATAAAAAAAAGGAAAGAAAGGACAACTTTGTTTAAATTGGTGCCCATACACTATAAAAGATAATGGATGTGTACCAGCTAACAACAACTCAAGTTCCCATCTTGAGGTCAACATGCCCTTTTGAGGTTTACTATATTGTCATGTTGACTTTGTGATGGGAACATAGAATTGTTATTAACTAGTTCCCATCCATTATCTATGTTCTTCTGGAAACAGGAAAATCTCTTTAAATGCAACTAATAGGTATGCAGTAAGCGCACTGACATGTGTGCAAGCTTTTATACCTTGCTCCTGGGAGCATCGTACTGTATCTTTTTCTCTTAGCTTCATTAGGGTCCTGGTTGTGTGTAGACATGGGTGTAATAAATATAACTCAGACATGAACACCATAACCCTGATTTAAGCATTTTCCTCATTGCACTAAAGTTGGAGAAAGATAGTCATTATTTTATAAATAATAGAAGGAGTGGATACTAGCCAAAACAAAATACAAAAGTTTTAATGAAATTATATTCAACTTTTAAAAATAATCATACTATTCTAATTCTGGATAATTAAAATTCTGATAAAATTATGGCTTTACTGTACTATCCCCAGTCTTCATAACAACGTATAAGTATGTGTAGAACGAGTACTGTGCAGTTACTTCATGCATTCAGATGGAATGCCCTGACTTCATTCACATTTTACAGAACTTTGAAATAAAGCATGACAAAGTGTGGTCTTATTTTTTTGCATATTTAGGTAATTTATTTGACACTCTTTTCATGTATCAGGTCACCGTAACATCAAAGCTAAAACATACTGTGTAACAGATAGTTAGCCATTTAAATTATCCATTGACAGAGGTACAAAACCAGTGGTTCAAAGAAAAGTACATTTGTCAGTAGTAAGATACAATAAAAGCAGAGTCTGAATAAGAAATCCTCAGCCAATTTCCATAAGTTTTCTATTCTTAGAATTTCAGAATGGATTTGAATTTTATACTACAGTACATACTGTACATGCTGCTTGAAGCACACTATATTGTCTGTGGAGGGCTAAATGCTTAGGTCATCTTTAGAACAAAAATATTTTAAGTAAATGCATATATTTTCATGAGGTTGGGAGCTAGAGTGAAAATAAATTATTTATTTTGACTCCTGTTCAGAGAACAGTAGATATTTCCACTCCAGCTCTATAATATTCTGCACAGACTCTACCTTTATTTTTAACATTGTGTCCAGGTGTGCCAGTAAAAACTGCACAAGAATAGTAACATCAAACTAACCAGCCCCTGGTTTTGTAAAAATGGCACATGCCATGGGCTACATGAAAATAAATTATTTATTTTAAATGTCTAGGTATGACCTCTTGAGACCTCACCCACAGATAGAAAGGCAGACATACAGAATAATGTATGGGCAAACAAACACCAAAGCTGTTTTTCCATTGAGGGTTTGAGATGTCATCATGTTCACCTTGAGAATAAAGCTTGAGAGCTCCATACTGTCATCTCCACCTAGAGATGAAAACATATTCTGAGTTGTTTGTGGTTTCCCATATTTTATTTTTATGTAGTATTTTACATCTTTGTTTCTTTCTTACACAGGAGCCACACAAGTGCCACCAAGTAGCAAACTTGTAATTTCCTTATTTATGAAAAACATACCCACAACCAGCTGCTTAGTTTGTACCGTTTAAACCGTAGAAGTCTGTAAATGTGTTTTCTGCTATAGAAAATGTCAATGTTGGGTAACAGTCCTGTTCTGTTACGCGTTTCTGTGTAAATAACATTGATTGAAATGGGAACGCTTAGTATGGTAGAATTATCATCCAATGTGAAGAGTTTTAGGATCAAAATGAAATGTACATACTATTACTGTGCATGTTAAAAGGTACACCTTTGGGCACTGGGTGAGTGGTAAGCTGTTAGGTGGGAGGGCAAACAGTTTATAATTTTTTGTCTTTTGAACTGTGCAGAAAAACTATTTGGAATGTACAAAACAACACTGTAGAAGGTGCACAATAGATTGAAATGTCCACAGAATGGATTTTGAGCAAGCTGATTTTATTCAGAAGAATTGCTAACCACAGACTATATTTGTATGTTATACCAGGGGTGCAGAACTTAGTAATTGTTTTCATGTTTTGCTATGGTGAGCATACTTTGTGCATGACACCAAACAGGTTATCTAAGGATAAAAGGGCATTGTTAATGTTTAGTTGTTGTAACCAAGATCTATAAAGTAGAGTAGGGCAAGCTGCAGAAGCAGTCATGGAAGCATGGTACACTGAGAACAACGACTGGGATGTCAACATACCAGGGTACAAAGCTACAAGAGGAACAGGGAGGGTAAAAGAGGAGGAGGAGTAGCTCTCTATGTAAGGGAAGGGATCAAAGCAATGGAACTAAAGGATAAACAGGGAGTAGAGAGACACTGTGGGTCACCATGGAGACAGGATATGGCACTACAATTCTCACGGGGGTTGTATGCAGATCCCCATATCAGGGAGAGGCAATGGACAAGGAAAGGATAGAAGGCATTCTTAGAATGGCAGAAAAAGAGGAGATATTGTTGATGGGGGACCAGAATATGCCAGATGTTAGCTGGAGCACCTTTGCTGCAGCCACATCCAAGAGCAGGGCTATTCTTGATGCCCTACAAGGGGTATGCCTCAGACAGCTAGTGGTGGAACCCACTCGGGAGGGAGCAATCTTAGACTTGGTACTTTCAAATGGGGATGGAGAAAGGATCATGGATTTAGACGTGGTTAGCCATCTAGGAACAAGTGACCACCAAACAGTGTGGTTCACAATAAACACAGCCATAGAGTTAAGCCATACAAAAGCGAAAGTATTAGACTTTAGGAGGGCTGACTTTGGGAAAATGGGAGAGTGCCTCAGAAAAGCACTAGCAAATGGGCAAGAAGGAGGGGTGGAGGAACAATGGGGAAAAATCATAACAGCCATCACAGAGGCAACAAGCCTCTGTGTAAAGCAAATCAACAAAGTACAATGAAGGTAAAAAACACTATGATTCTCAAAAGAGGTGACAGGGAAGGTTAAGGAGAAAAAGGTAGCATTCAGGAAGTATAAGGAAACAAAGAAGGAGCAGGACAGAGAACTGTACCAGTTAAAACAGAAGGAATTGGGGACGGCAGTCAGAATAGCAAAGGCCCAACTGAGGAAAAGATAGCCAACTCAGTTAAGAAGGAGGATAAAACCTTTTATAGGTACATTAGGGAGCTAAGAAAGACCAAGGGAGGGATAATGAGGCTTAATAAAGGGAAAGGAGGGTGGGCAGAGGGGGACAGTGAAAAAGCAGGGATACTGAATAAATACTTCTGCTCAGTAGTCACAAAAAAAGAGGAGGGAGAGGTACCTAAATCAAAGAATAGAACCACTCTGGATAGGGAGGTCGATACCAATTCATTCACCGAAGAAAGGGTTCTGAATGAACTCTTAAAATTGAAGGTGGATAAAGCAATGGGGCCTGATGGGATTCACCCAAGAATTCTAAAAGAACTAAGGGTAGAACTAGTGACACCACTGACTACCCTTTTTAACAGATCATGGGTGGATGGTGTGGTACCTGAGGACTGGAAGAGAGTGGATGTGATTCCCCTTCACAAAAGTGGGAGCAAGATGGGAAACTATAGACCTGTTAGTTTGTCTTCAGTGGTAGGGAAAATGATAGAATGACTTCTGAAAGAAAGAATTGTTGAATTCCTAGAGGCCAGTGGGGCACAGAGCCCAAGACAGGATGGATTCACAGCAGGAAGGTCATGTCAGATGAACCTAATAGATTTCTTTGACCGGGTGGCCAAAGTAGTAGACCAGGGAGGGGCTGTGGACATGGCCTACCTAGACTTTAGGAAGGCATTTGACACAGTCCCACACAAAAGATTAATACACAAGTTAGCTGGTTTTGGAGTGGGTCCCAAAGAGGTAGCCTGGGTAAAACACTGGCTGGAGAACAGGATGCAGAGGGTAACAGTAAACAGAGTTCAGTCTGAATAAAGGGGGGTTACTAGTGGGATACCACAGAGTTCAATACTGGGACCGATCTTCTTTAATGTCTTTATAAGTGACATTGTAGAGGGACTGGAAGGAAAAGTATGTCTCTTTGGAGACGACACAAAGATCTGCAACAGGGTCGATACAGAAGGTGGTTTGGAAAGGATGCAAAGGGACTTGGCAAGGTTGGAGGAATGGTCAAATGTATAGCAGCTTAGATTCAATGAAAAGAAGTGCAAAGTAATGCAGCTGGGAAACAAAAACCCATGGAAAGAGTACACAATGGGGGGGTGAGATACTAACAACAACAAAAATGGAAAGGGACCTGGGGTAGTCATATCAGATGACCTTAAGGTGGGCAAGTAATGTGAGAAGGCAGTAAGGAGGGCTGGTGGGATACTGGAATGCATAGGAAGAGGCATCACAAGTAGAAAACAGGAAGATGTTGTTCCTCTGTACAGAGAGTTGGTGAGACCCCAGCTGGAGTACTGTGTGCAGTTCTGGAGACCACATCTCCACAAGGGCATAGATAGAATGGAAGCTGTCCAGAGATGGGCAACTAAAATGGTGCAGGGTCTGAACCAGATGACATACAAAGAGAGATTAAAGGAGCTTACTATGTATACCCTCGAGGAGAGGAGGGAGAGGGCTAACATGATAGAAACTTTCGAGTACCTCAGGGGAATCAACAAAGTCCAAAAGGGTAGCGTATTTCAGAAAAAGAGATGTATAAGAACAAGGGGGCACAATTTTGAAGATAGAGGGGAGACATCTCAGAGGTAATGTGAGGAAGTATTTTTTCACGGAGAGGGTTATGGATACATGGAACAGTCTTTCTGAGGAGGTAGTGGAGTCAAAAACAGTGGGGGATTTCAAGAATGCATGGGACAGACATAAGGCAATTCTAGTGAGGGGTAGGAGGAAGTAGGCTGTTGGTTAACTAAGATCTGCAGCTTATCCATAAGGCAGCAAAATGGGCAGACCAGGTGGGCCAAGCAGTCCTTATCTGTTATCAAATTATATTTTTCTTAGTGCGGTACTGCACATAACTTAAAACAAAGTTCATTTGCTGGGAGTCTGCCAAATATAGAAATATAAAACATAAAATAAGAGCCCAATACACAGTCCCTGTGAGGTTGGGGACTTTTGGGTGCAAGGAGGCTCCACAATACTCCACTTTGGAAGATTACTATAACACAGAGACCTGACTTGGCCACAAGGGGATGAGTCTTCCTTGGCAGTTAAGTCATAATGCAGATGATGGTTGCTAGATGTTTTGGGTTTCAAATGGAGTTTTTGACAGTAAACATAAAAACTGTGACCACTATGAGACAACATTGGACCAGTTGTATGAGTGAAGCCATAGAAAAAGGCCATGGCATGAAACACTTCCACGTCAATCATCTCCCAAATCTGTGCCTGAAATCCTCCATGTGGACCTATTTTTGTTTTTTGTTTTTACATGCTTCTTGCTATTCCTGTCCGGTGGTTCAGTGACTGTCCATTCAGTCTTGCACAAAAATTAGACCCTGTTCACAATTGAACCCCTCTCTTAACTCCATTCCCTTCTATGTGGCATTGTTTCAGTGGTCCCTTCCTGATACTGGTCTCTGGACCAGTTAACTTACAGCTGCCACTTGCTTACTCAAGCCCTTAAGTGTCCCACATTCCGAATGGGTTGGAGGTGCTTTGCAATGAAAGTGATTGTTCAGGAACATAGACGTTTCTGTCCATTGCAAAATGCCTCATTAGCTTGTTAGTCCCACCACTTTCCTCTGCTGCTTCAATGCCCATTATGATGGTGCAGGGAAGGGCATCCCACCCCTTTGTGTTTGGTACAAAAGGGTGTGAGTTAGAATAGTGGTACAGAGTGGTCATTATGACCATATTGTGCCAGTAAATTGGCACTTTGTGTGGGACCCCTGGATTATTTCTCTCTGATGAGGATCTGGGGGGATTTTTAAGTGGATCTGTCACAGAGTGAGCTGTCCTGTTTTTAATGAAGGCTTACATCTGCACTGGCAGACCAGCAGTAAGTGTTTAACCATTGGATACAGTTTGCCTGCTACTTGTCTCAATAAATAATGCAAGGGGGAGCATGCATCATTTAATGATGAAAGGTTGCTACAAAGTATGGCACACTGTTGTAAACTGCCTGAAGCCTTTGAAAAGAGCTGCATGTATGTCTGAAGATAAGCCACTAGGCCCTTTATTGAAAACAGCTGTCCAGGTAACCCTCTCACACATGTCCTACCAGGAGCAACGCCCAACAGCAGTTAGTAGTAGTCCAAGCAGCCACTCAAAAGTTCACTTTCAGTGATTACTACACACACGTAGTGCACAATAATTAAGTGTACTGAAATGTAAATCTATTGTGTAAACACATTAAGGCGGTAACTCACAGCCTATATCCCCAGAGCTTTGTGGCAAATATACACTTCCTCTGGTGGCTCCGCTCCCTCAGTTAACTGAAACAATACAGCACACACTCAAAAATTGCCATCTTTAAGGTGCTTCATTAAAGTGCATCTTAAACAGTTTGTTCAGTGATGAATGATCAAAAAATGAACCTGAGCTTCAAGGTGCACTGTGCTCTGCCTATTCATCAGGAGGCCCTTATCCATACCACTAAATACAATTCTCTTGTGTCCAATGGTACTCATACCCTCAACTCACACCAGACGTGGTGTATAATGCCCGCATCCAGAACATGACCCAGACCATAACTCATTTGTGTCCAGTTTTATCCCCTTTCTTACCCTGCCCCTCCCAATAGATGGCGGTTGAAAACAGTGCACCTCTTTCTTCCTTAGCTAGCCACCATATGAATAACCATAGTCACAATGTTGAAATAGACTACATTCTTGTCATTATGTCAGTCATAATATTGAAACTGAAAAGGTTTGTTTGCTGCATAATTTTTTTTTCTATGCAGAAGGTGGCAGAGTGAATGTTAGAGTAGGGTTAGTGTCAGCCACTGTCTGAGTATGCAGAGTTTTAGGTGGTACCACTGGATGTCAAGGGATGATATGCTGTTGAATTTTGATAAAGTGCGGGTACCAGTGGCCTTCAAAAAATGATATTTTGGGGCAGGGTGAAGGGGTGTTTTAGAGTACAACTGGATGACAGGGAATAATGTTTTGGGCCAGATGAGAGAGAGCATACAACTGTATACAAAGGAATAAGGGTTTGGGGACAAAAGGAGGAGAAAAGAGTATCACTGCATGTCTGGGAATTATATGATTTGGGGCAGGGTATGGGTTCTACTGGACAACAGAGATTAATGTTTTTTTTTTAATCATGAGGGACAATATAATGCAGGGGGTAGTACTGGATGCCAGGGACTAATGGTTTACATCAAGGTGAGGGAGAGGGTACCAATGGACATCAGTGACTAATGATTCTGGGCATGGTGCATGCCAGGGTCTGACTGTTCAGGGCACAGTGAGTGAGTTGTGCCACTGGATGACAGGGACTGATGTTATTTAGCAGCACGATTAAGTAGAATACAACTGGACATTGAGGATTTGAGGATTGATGGGATTGTTGTAGGGTGAGGAAGAATGGTGAAACAGGACATCAGAGGATGCTTGGTGTCAGGCTGGTTGAGGGAGGAGGCTGCCACTAAATGGCAAGGACATCATGGCACTGGAGGAGGGTTCCTAGAGATGCTGCTGTACTCCAGGGACTGTACTGGGTGAGAACGGGAAAAAGTAAAGTATACCAGGTAGCACTTATCTTTAAAAGTACTGAGCTGGCATTATCAGTACAAAGCAATGTATATCTGTTATTAAATTTCATTTCAAAATGTAAAAGAAATTCTTTAGACAAAATATGCTTAGGCATCAATTAGGGTCAAAACACAAAGCCTTAAATGTAGGGAAATGTGACCTTAGCTATCAAAACAGTCCTTGAAAATTGCTGAATCCATGATATGGTTTTCCTTGGGGTTTGGTTATTCCCATGATGCAACATTAGCATTACCCTTGCTTTAGTATTGCCTTTGTAGCCAAGGATATTTACTGACACAACAATGTTTCAAGAAAGGGTGCAGAAGCAAGTGTTATTTATTGATGAATTAATTCATGTAATTATTCATATATTTAAAAACTGGTACCTTGAAAAGGCACACTGACTGAAAGTTAATTTCCTGGTACAACTTGGAGGGGGGAGAACAAGGGGTACAATGTCAATAAACAAGTAACGTGTACAGTAATACTGAGAATAAATGACAACTATGAGACTGTAGACATACTGTAGAAATGTGAGTGCAATGCACATAATACGAAACAGCAAAAAAATATTTAGAGGTAGCTTAGTGCTGAGAACAATATGCTGTATATAATGCACACTGCAGATTACAAATCAAGTAGAATTTTCAAACTAGGGGGACACAGAGGCACACAGATTGATGACAGACCAATGCTATAGAGGAAAGAGGGAATAAGGGCAGGAGTTATAGGGAACAATAACGTTTAACAGTGAGGATTTAAGAAATAGACAGGAGGAGGAAAGGAGCCTGGTGACAGGAAGTTTGTTCCAAATTATTGGAAGCCTGAATGAGAAAACTGATTGGCCAGAGAAGGACTGGCAGGCAAGCAGGAAAACAAAATATATGAAAACTAGAGGAATATAGGAAGTAGCTGGAAGGAGGTAGAGGGGTTAAGGGACAGAAAAGGTAGGGAAAGAGAGGAGAATCAGAATTTGGACAGAAAAGATTCACAGTCAAGCAGACTCCATGAGCTGGATTTTCAAAATACCCAGAAATTGGTGCAGGTACGGAAAAAGTTGTACAATTGGATCTTCTCTCATGGATCTGAAGTTCATCCTACATGTGCTGAATTTTCAAAGATGGAGCCATTTTACAGCAGTCTCTATGATAAATGGCAGCTTGCAGACATTTTGGTGCAGCTGTGCCGGAATGTTATACATCATAGGACCAGGAGCAACATCCTCAGCATCAGCACCTGACACCCATGCAGAGAACAGGCTGAAAGTCAGAATGATCTCCCAGTGTACTGGCTCTGATAAGCAATCCAATGTTGCATTGCATAATCATTCACATCGTGGGGAAAACCACATTTTTTGTAATGGACTTAATCTAATTCTAAAGCACATTACATTCAGGAATTATACGGTGCCTTAAAACAAAAGCTAACAAAAAAAAAAAAGAAACAGAAAGCATTTTTTGTGCTGTATATTACATAGTCAAGGATATGTTCTTCATGGTATCCATTAAATACAGTGACCAGATATGGGTGCCCCATCAAAACAGTGACTCATATTGGGCAATACACTCATGGGCTACCCTGCAAGGGTAGTGAACCTATGTGAAGGTGATGGTAGGGAACTGTGACTGGGGAGGGGGATAGTGAAGGGAATGGGAGGAACAGGGAAGGAGTGTTTAGTGGGCTAGTTTGCCTGCTGCCACCGAACTAGCAGTGTGGTGTGGTGGTGAGGGTGGCTACCTCTAGCAGAGAGCAGGTACCAGGTTCGGGCAGGGGACCAGCTTAATTTTTTCCTGTCAGTGGATGCAGCATTTATTTTACTGCAGCAATCAGAGTGCAGCCCCTCCCATACACCCCCTGGAATTAGTAATCTAAAGTCAGGGGGTGGGAAAACAAGCCGTCAATGAGGGGGGGGAATGCGGGGGCACAACCCCAAAACACCCCCTAGGTTGCCGGATGTTTGGTCGTTGCAATGTGTGCTTCTCCGATTTGCTTTTCGGTGATATACACTCACCATAATAGCGATCTGTACTTTGAGATTGCTATTATGACATGGAACCATTCTTCGCCATTATAAAATATATAGATATATCCTACAGGAAATATAAACATAACAAAGCAGCCATCAGTGGAATATTTTTACTTTTTTTTATAAAATTTAATTGATCCACTCAGGCTCGGTCTGCTCTGAAATCCATTTGGCAGCAGTCAGAGCCACTTAAGTCCTCTTCAGAAGATCCTGTAACACAGCTCAAAGAACACAGTCATGGTAACCACTGCCTCCCATACAGCTTTCACTTGATCAACACACCATGTCAGGTCCTTGAGAAGTGGGACCGTTAATCTAGTTGCTACCTGTGGGAGCAGAGATGGAAAAAGCCTTCCTTGAAGATGAGAGAAGGGAGCCTTGCAGACACTGGGGGCAGGCACACAGCTTCTGTCAAGTGGTGTCCTTGTTCAAGTTGCCCCTTCTCCTGAGGACAAAATGGTGTCTTGTAGATGCAGCAGCAAAATTAAATTTTGTTACGTAAATTGGTGGTGAAATCGTCAATTCTTACCCTCGCAGAAATGTTCTTGGGAAAATATGATGACATTTTACAGTTTCAGCTGCATTTTGCTCTCTGAGCAGTCCACCAATAATGGTGAAATTCCTCCCGTGAGTGTGAAATTCCACCAGCAGTGGCAAAATTTCATCCGTGGGTGGCGAAATTCTGCCAACAGTGGTGAAATTGCCCCAGTGGTGAAATTTTGCCACAGGTGAATTTGCCAGCTTGGGGTGAAATTGCATTCACAACCACAGGTGATATTTATTTACCGCTAAATATTATTTTGTAATGCGCCAATTACGCAAAATATTTCACCTGGCAAAATATTCCAGTTTTGCCCAACACTAGTCTTGTGTATAACAAGTCTGATGCACATCCACCCCTCTGCCATAGGTACTGCATGTTCCCACAGTTACAACCCTCAATGTAGCTGGCCGAGTAGTGCTGAAGGTTGAGGTGCTGGACACTACACCTTGCACCACGCCGGTGACCTGGGTTTGGGAATGGACTCAGGTGGCAGGGGTTGGCCGGAGAAAGAGAGGATTGAGCATTCAGGGGACTGATCTCCTCTCCTAGGGTGGTTGGTTGCTTCTCAGTGCTGCTCTAGCGGCTCCTGGCAGAGGCTGGCAGACTGCAGCAAGACATGAAGCAAGCACTGGGATATGGGGGCAATGGCAGATGTCCTGCAAGTGGGTGCAGAAGCATGCCTGCATTGTGCTGGGCATCATTTCATGTCAACAGTCCCGGGGCAACAAAACATGGAAAAAATGGCCCTGGCACCTGGGTAGGCGATGATGGGTCCAGTACACGGTATCCACGCTCATCACCAGATTACTCCCTGCCAGTCTCCTGCCCTCCTTTACACTCTGATAGCCCCATCCAGATTATAGTCAGAGCACCAGATGAGTAGGTGGCCCCACCTCGGGGGGCTCACAGCCAGGGGGCTTGGAGGGTCAGTCGATGTGAAGGTAGGGGTGTCCCACCAGAGAACTGGCATGGAGAGAACCTCTCCAGAGTGGGAAAAAGACCGAACAGAGTGACCACACCTGAGAGAGACCTTAAGGACCAGTGAGGTAGGAGGATAAAAAGACTTGGAGAAAAAAAAAAACAGTCCTCACTGATTGGAGGCAGTGGTCCACCAGTCCCCCAGCTGCCCTGTGCTTCGGGCAAAAATCCAATGTCATTGGCATTATGACCATCAACTCTGCAGCTCCTACACCAAGGGGCCAAATTATATAATATAGTTCTTTATAGTGACCAGCAGGGAAGTATTAAAAATGTGTTACACAGAACTTGATTAATGAAATGTTAGGGTTGCAATCAGAGCACAAAATATCATGAAATCCAATGTTTGGTTTCTTTGTTTGAGAAACCTACACCCACTTGCTTTGCTCAACTAAACAATAAACCCTGCAAACTTTACTAACAGAGAAAACATACGGTTACATTGACTAGCAAATCCTAACTTAGGATTTCGTTACTTTTCACACTGTTTGCTAACAGCAAAATTAATTTAAAAAGGTGGGTATAGCTACTGGCAACAATATCACTGTTAGTTTTAATGGAACTCAAACCACACTATGTTACAAACAAAACTGAGTATTCTGCTCTTCCATTTTATGTGCATGTGGCATGACAGTCATTTCCACATTCACAGACTGTGATAATAAAAGCCAGTGATAATGACTTTAGTTTTGGAATCCGCCTCAACAGTACAACGTGAACTTATGGAAACAGATGTCTTGGTCAAGATGGGAGCAGTAGTTGAGGGAGAAGAGGGGAGGTTGGCCCTGCAAGGGGACCTGGACACCCTGGAAAGCTGGGCTCACACATGGAAATTAAATTTCAATATCACCAAGTGCAAGGTGTTGCATCTTGGTCGGGGAAACCCTAAACACAGGTACACCCTGGGAGAGGAGGTGCCGAAGCCTCAACAGGGGAAAAAGACCTAGGGGTCATGGTGGATACATGTATGAATAACACTGAGCAGTGCAGGAGAGCAGCTAGCAAGGCAAACAGGATGTTGGGATGCATCGCAAGGGGGATCACCTCTAGCAGCAAGGAAGTGATTCTGCCGCTGTACAATGGACTGGTTAGACCACACCTTGAGTACTGTGTACAGTACTGGAGACCACACTTGAAGAGGGACATACAGCTCCTGGAGAGGGTACAGAGGAGGGCAACAAAGATGATACGAGGGCTAGGGGATTTGACTTACGAGGACAGACTTGAGGAGCTCTGCCAGTTTTCATTGGAGGAGAGGAGAGACAGGGGGGACATGATTGAGGTCTTCAAGTACCTCAAGGGAATAAATAGGGTAAACATAGAGGGGATCTTTAGACTAAAGCAGGGAGGCATCACCAGAGGGCATGGTTTGAAGTTGGAAGGTGGAAGGGTGAGGGGGGAAAAGAGGAGGAGGTTTTTCACTGAGAGGGTGGTGGACCCTTGGAATGCTCTGCCTGGTGAGCTGGTTCAGAGTTCCACAGTGGAGAGCTTTAAGAGAGGGTGGGACAGACACAGAAAGTGGATGTATCAGATGATGGCCTGTCCCGGGGGGGTGGGGATGGATGATAGGCGTTTCTGGAGCACAAGGGATGAGAGGGTCTCGGCACCCAACTAAGGATCTAGGTTCGAGCAGACTTGATAGACCATAAGGCCTAATCTGCTGGCAAATAGTATGTTAATATGTTAGTATGTCTTTTTATTCACATTGTTTTGCAAGGATGTGTTAACAGAGTTTTGCTGATGCCATCTATAATTTGTTTAACGTAATTTTCTGATTTCCAGAAAATTCACGGTTGTCATCAACAGAACATAGTTAAATGAAATGCCCCAGAAATTTGAATTTCTGAATATTTGGGGCAGGATTTACATGACTGTCCACTCAAGATGTGTCTGCTACTATTTTCAAAGCAGGAATGCACTGAAACCTGATAGACTATATGTTAAATGGCTTAACTGTATCTGAAGTTTGTGTTTGGAAACAGACCCAAGTGTATTTAAACTGGACAACTTCTTGTTGCAAACAGTCCCAACCTCTGAAAACAGCAGCCGGACTATCTGGATGCAAGTGGATGAATGCAGACACAGCCACAGTATAAATATGCATCCATGTCCAACCCTTTTTATGTTCGCTCATGCATGCGCAGCTAACATATTGCAGTAGTAGCAGATTTGGAGGCGCGGTCACTGTTGGGCGAATGCAGGGCACGCATCAGTAGGTATGTCCCTCATTCCCCAATAAGACTGCATGCCAGTGCCACACCATGAATACATAATGTGGTGAACACATCTTACGAAAGGTCCGCTGCAATGCAAGCAAAGCTCATCATATGCAGAGACACCTCCCGATGTGCTTGCCCTGGTGAAAAAGTAAAAACATGGTGGAACACTACCTGTCTTAATGCCAACTTTGGGGGTGCCCAATACCCCCTGTTGGCATGCCTTGATACACTGTATGTGCCGATGAGGAAGCCCCCTCCCCATCAGCATCATGCACTCCCCCATTTGTCATGTGCTGAGGAGGGTGCCCAATCCCACGTCGGCTACAGCATCCCCTCAAAACACTTTGGTGGCATGCTGGGAGCCCATCCCAGCATGCCAAATACCATGAAAAAGAAAAACATCCAGCAACATTTTTTTTTTTTTACCCCTGTGAAAGACGAAAACGGTCCCTCGCGGTCTCCCTCCACCCCTCCCACAACCCTTGCACTGCCTCTGTGCACCCTGCCTCCCCACACACCCCTCACCCCATACTTACCTCCAGAGTCTGTCGTGATAATCTTCAGTGGACCGGAAGCACGTCTGCACTCTTCAAAGCCGACCGCGAACTGAAGAAATGCCTGTAAACTGTATAATGGTATAAATAGGTTTTTTTCAACTCTGGTGCATATCTCGGCCATTTTTTGGAATTTGTGCACCAAATTTTCAGCATGGGGTTATTGGGAACCCTCCTCATGAATTCAGTCACTGTCATGGCATTATTTGGTCCTGAAAGTTGATTTTGCGGTCACTGCACAGAATCACCTTGCTTGACCGAGTAACGAAACGACAGTGCCACTGTTCATGAGGGGGTCTTTCAAAAAGCCTATTTTGCAAATCTGATGAAAAAATCCCCAAAATGGCTGTTTTATGAGCGTGTGTTGTGCTGTTTCCATGCATGCTCATAACTTCGTGAATTTGTAATATTTTCACTCCAGGTTTTCAAAATTGGCATTTTTCCACACCTCCTTATGAACAGTACAGCTGTCAATTTACATATCCTGTCCGAAATGTGTTTTCACACGTCCAGTGCAGAATAGCATGGTCGCTGTGTGAAATCATTTTCGGGACTGTTTGAGATAATGATGGAGACACTGTTCATGAGCAGATGTCCTAAAATGCCTATGTTGAAAATGCAGTGCCGAAAGTCCATTAAATAACTGTTACAAGCGTGCATTGTGCAGTTCCCATGCACCCTTGTAACTTTGCAAATTTGCAATATTTTCATGCCAGATTTTCAACACTGGCATTTTCTCACACCTCCTTATCAACAGTACAGCTGTCATTTTTCATAGCCTGCACAAAATGTGTTTCAGCACCTGTGGTGAACAATGGCATGGTCGCTGTTGAAAATCAACTTTTGGGACTGATTAACAAAATCATGGCACCACTGTTCATGAGAGGAGACCCCAAAATGCCTATGTTGAAAATGTGGCTAAAAAACTCCCAAAAATAATTGGGTTAAGGATATGTGTTGCGCAGTTTCTATGCATGCTCATGACTTCACCAATTTTTCATATTTTCAGTCCAGATTTTCGATGTTGCAATATTTTTATGCCTCCTCATGGACAATACGGATGTCATTTTCCATATCCTGCCCAAAATGTGTTTTCGTCCCTGTGTCGCCAAATGGCATAGCTGCTGTGCAAAACCACCTTTCAGTTAACAGACTGATAATGCAGTTTTTCAGGAAGTGGGCTCACAAATAGCCCATGTTGAAAATTTGGAGTGAAAATACCAACACACACCTGCAGTGTTAGGGTTTCCAACTGTAAAACACCACCCTGTAGAGACTGACAGGCATCAGGGGTGTGACTTGGGATCATCGGCTGTAATACTCACTCCATTCCACCCCCCCCCACCCTGCAGCCAGTGACAGGCATTGTGGTGTGCCTTGTACTGTTCGGCCACAAAGTTCACCCCATTCTTCTATACTGCACCCACCTCAGCGTATTTCCTTATGCAATGGGGTATGTATAATGCCCAAAGACCCCAGAGCACACCACAATACTTGTCAGTTTCTACAGGGTATGGTGAGGTACAATGGCATGAGCGTTATAGCTGACAACCTAAAGGCACACCACAATTCCTGTCAGTCTCTACAGGGTGGGGGTGGGGTTGGCGTCACTTCAATACTTCACTGTTATTCCTATTATGTGTCTCTAACTCTCCGGCACTACCAATACCAATGCCAGTGAGACAACATTCGGCATTGACAAATGCTTGTTATAATCATCTGTCTTACTACTACTGAAGACATTTTGCATGCAGACAGGCTCTAAGACCTTCAGGCATTGTGTTTCTGCTGCTTTCCCTGCCTTGAAGACACTCATCCACTGCTTATGATAGCAGAATCTTTACCATGGCTATGGAGTGTAATAGGTGTTTACTCACCTGGTAAAGGTGATTGTGTTAGTTGAATCCATGACTCACCAGACATTACCTCTTGGGTTCCCTACCCACCTGAAAGGCTAGTGATGCACATGTGACACAGATCAAATTTTGCAGCATACTTTGGTCACTGGAGTCACATTTCTCCAGTTAGATTCTTCCATAGCTGAAAAACTATGTTTTTCGGCCAAGACCCTTCCCTCTTACTCCCGCCTTGAATCACATATAGAGAAATTATAGCCAGTGAATTCACTGCACCCTTTTGTTTATTTCCTATTGATATAATTCTAGATTTGGTCACCTAGTGTTACCAACATACTAAATAGTTCACTCAGACTATGACACAGAGGAATTTCAAGTTTTTAGAGACCCTGTAGTTGTAATTGTTCAGTGTGAATCTATTCCTGCCATGATTGCCCTGAAGGGAGGGTCATGGAGTGTCATGGATACAACTAACACAATCACCTTTACCAGATGAGTAAACACCCATGTTTTATGTTGTATCCATGACATTTCAGACATTACTTCTTGGGTTACTATAATAAGCAGTTCCACCATCCTTTCAGGGTGGGACAGAGCGATCAGAAGGGAAACTGGTTTGGCAAGCTGTGGATAAAATTTTTCTGGCAAAGTCAGTTTTCTGTCTGTATAAGGTCTCAAGTCTGTAATGTCTTGCAAAGGTATGGATGGAGGTCCAAGTTGCCACTCTACAGATGTCCTCTATGGACACGCTAGTTCTTTCTGCCCAGGAAGTGGCCACCACCCTTGTAGAATAAGCCTTTATCCCCTCTGGTGGGGTGAGGCCTTTTGCTTTGTATGCCTCCTGTATTGTCCTCTTTAACCAGCTGGCAATGGTGGTTTTGGTGGCTGCCATTCCTTGTTTGTGGCCTTGGGCTATTACAAAGAGTCTATTCGAACTGCGGATTGGTTGTGTTCATGTAATGTTTTGTGATAAAGCACTACCTACGTCCAGGGGGTGGTGGATTCTTAACTCCCCCTGTTGTGGTTGTGCTTATAATGTTGGCAGTTCCAGTGTCTGCTCCCTGTGTAATGTAAACATGACCTTAGGGACAAAAATCTGGCACCGTTTTCATGAACACCCCTTGTGCAGTGAAAATGGTGTAGGGTTCTTTACATGACAAAGCCCCAGTTCACTAATTCTGTGAGCAGAGCAGATGACCACAAGGAAGCAGGTCTTTAGACCCAACCAGTAAAACAGTGCTGATGCATGATTTCAAAAAGGGTTTTCCCCCAGGGATTCTAGAACCATGGTCAGATCCCAGGGTGTGAACAGTGTCCGTACGTGAGGGTGACTATTCTCTGCCACCCTACAAAACCTGATGGCATCCGGGTGGGTCCAGTCTGTGTATGTCCGATTTTTCCCATGGCTGCTCCTATGTCTGAGAACTGTACTCTTAGGGAGGAAGTAGACAGCCCTTTATCCATGCCTTGTTCAAAGAACAACACAATCACAGACATATCTACCTGCATTGGATCGAGCTGCGTACAGTTGCACCAATCTGCAAAGATATTCCACTGTCTGCCATATGTAGCTGTGGTATATGGCTTCCTGGATTGCAGGATGGTAGATATGACTGAGTCATGATACCCAGCAGTCAGCAGTCTCTGCCTCTCAGGAGCCACGCCGATAGTTTTAGGGTGTGGGGGGCTGGGTGGATAATTGGGCCCTGGTACAGCATGTCCCTCCAATATGGAAGGGCCCATCTGTCCAGTGACATGGCTACTGTGGAAGAGAACCAGGCCTTCTGTGGCCAGTATGGTGCTATGAGAATGATCTGTTTCTGGGATAACCTGATATTCACTAGAACCGGGGAATTCAGAGGGATCACAGGGAAGACATATGAGTGATCCTGTTCCATGATTGTGATAGAGCATCTACTCCCAGGGCTTGTTTCTCCCTGTATCTGGAGAAGTATGTCTTGACCTGGGCATTCAACTCTGAGGCCATTAGGTCAATTGGAATACAGCTCCACCTCCTCTGTATCAGACTGAATAGGTCTGGGTGTAGTTGCCGCTCACCTGGGTGCACCTGCTGTCTGCTTAGCCAGTCTGCCCTGACATTTAGCTTGCCTGTCAAGCAGACAGTGTGGATGTGGGTAAGGTTGGACTGGGCACAGTTTAGTACCTTGGCTGCTCCTTTGAGCATGGCTTGGCTGCTTGTTCTGCACTGTTTGGCTATGCATGCCACTGTGACTTTGTTGTTGGACTTCACCAAAACTGCCTGATCGATGATGCTGTCCCTGAATGCCCTTAGGGCATGGAAGACTGCCCTCATCTCCAGAATGTTGATAGATAACCATGCCTCTGCTGTTATCCACCTGCCTTGCACTGTGGAGTTGCTCATGCATGCTCCCCAACAGGTTAGGCTGGCATCGGTTTCCACTGTCACTTCATAAGATAGCTCCAGTGGGCAGCCCCTCGAGAGGTGTGGGCTGTGTGTCCACCACCTCAACGAGTCCCTGACAATCTTTGGTAGGTAGACAATCTTGTTGAGATCATCCTCCGATGGAAAGCTCTGCTGCAGCATGCAGTTTTGCAGGGGGCGCATGTTCCATCTTGCCCCTAAGTCGAGGTGTGATGCCATGCAGCCTAGGACTTGTGCCACTTGACCCATCATCAGCTTGGGTGTGGACTGCAGTGTCCAAACTATCATGACCACTGAGTTTGTTCATTTTTGTGATGGTCTTGCCATCCCTTCGGCTGTGTCTATTTCTGCCCCAAGGTGCTCTTTGCGCTGAGATGGCCGCAGTGAGCTCTTGTCCTGATTGACCACCCAACCATGCTGGGACAGGGCCGACGGAACTAAGTCTGTGTGTCTTTGTGACTGGACACTGTCACAGGACCATATCAGCCAGTCATCCAGGTACCGGATAATGTCCACCCCCTGCTCCCTTAATTGAGCTGCTAGGACAATGGACACCTTTTGTGAACATCCTTGGTGCCAATGTGAGGCTGAAGGGTAGGTCTTGATACTGGAAATGTTGCCCCAATATGTGAAACTGGAGGAGTCATTGATGGCTGGGTCTGATTGGAATGTGAGTGTAAACATCCTTCAGATCCACTGAAGTAAGATAGTCTCCTACCTGTACATTCCTCAGTGTTGACCTGAGGGTTTCCATCTTGAACCACAGGGTGAAGATGAACTTGTTCAAGAATTTTAGGTCTAGAATCGGTCTGAGATCTCTGTTTTTCTTCGGAACTAGGAAGAAAATGGAGTAGACTCTTGTGCCGTACTCGTTGTCCAGCACTGGCTGAATTGTGTTGTTCTGTATCAGGTCTTGGGGAACCTCTTCTACCTGGTGGGCCATTGCCCTTCCCTTTGAGATGGGAGACATGGTTCTCTCAAATGGAGATGAAGAAAGGATCACAGATATAGAAGTGGGTAGCCATCTGGGAACTAGCGACCATCGAACAGTATGGTTCACAATAAACACAGCAGTAGAGTCAAGCCATACAAAGGCAAAAGTACTGGGCTTTAGGAGGGCTGACTTTGTCAAAATGGGTGAGTGCCTAAGGAATGCACTAGCAAATGGGCAGGAAGGAGGGGTGGAAGAACAATGGGGAATAATAAAAATTGCCATCACAGAGGTAACAAGCCTTTGTGTGAAGCAAATTAACAAAATGAAACAATGTAAGAAACCACTATGGTTCTCAAAGGAAGTGCAGTGAAGGTTCAAGAGAAAAAGAAAGCATTCAGGAAGTACAAGGAATCACAGAAGGAGCAGGACAGAGACTGCATCAGTTAAAGCAAAAGGAAGCTGGGAAGGCAGTCAGAACAGCAAAGGCCCAAACCGAGGAAAAGATAGTCAACCTAGTTAAGAAGGGGGATAAAACCTTTATAGGTACATCAGGGAGCGAAGGAAGACCAGGGAGGGTTAGTGAGGCTAATAAATAGGAGGGAGGGTGGGCAGAGGGTGACTGTGAAAAGGCAGAGATACTAAACAAATATTTTGCTCAGTAGTTACAAAGGAAGTGGGGGAGGTACCTAAAACATCAGTAGAAACACTCTGGATACAGAAGTTGATACCAGCCCATTTACAGAAGAAAGGGTTCTGAAAGAACTCTTAAAACTGAAGGTGGACAAAGCAATGGGGCCTGATGGGATTCATCCCAGAATTCTAAAAAAACTAAAGGTAGAACTAGTGACACCAATGTTTACCCTCTTTAACAAATCATGGGAGGATGGGTTGGTACCTGAGGACTGGAGAAGGGCAGATGTGATTCCCCTTCACAAAAGTGAGAGCAAGGCAGAAGCAGAAAACTACAGACCTGTTAGTTTAACCTCAGTGATAGGGAAAATGATGGAATCACTTCTAAAGGAAAGAATTGTTGAGTATCTAGAGGCCAGAGGGGCTCAGGACCCAAGGCAACATGGATTCACAGTGGGAAGGTCATGCCAGACAAATTTGATAGATTTCTTGGACTGGGTGACCAAAGTAGTAGATCAGGGAGGGCTGTGGACATGGCCTACCTAGACTTTAGCAAGGCATTTGACACAGTCCCACACAAAAGATTAATATACAAGTTAGCCAGCCTGGGAGTGGGTCCCAAGATGACAGCCTGGGTAAAGAATTGGCTGAAGAATAGGACATAGAAAGTAATAGTAAATGGAGTCCACTCAGAAGAAAGGGGATTACTAGTGGGGTACCGCAGGGTTCAGTATTAGGACCGGTCCTCTTCAATGTCTTTATAAGCGACATTGCAGAGGGACTGGAAGAAAAAGTATGTCTTTGCAGATGACACAAGATCTGCAACAGAGTTGATGCACAAGGTGGGGTGGAAAGGATGAGAAGAGACTTGGCAAGGTTAGAGGAATGGTCAAGTGTATGGCAGCTTAGATTCAATGCTAAG
This sequence comes from Neoceratodus forsteri, assembly GCA_016271365.2. Lineage (NCBI taxonomy): Eukaryota > Metazoa > Chordata > Ceratodontiformes > Ceratodontidae > Neoceratodus > Neoceratodus forsteri. The sequence goes on from CM028137.1 coordinate 455,140,285, forward strand.
AAGTGCAAGGTAATGCACCTGGGAAACAAAAACCTAGGGGAAGAGTACACAAAGGAGGGTGAGATACTAACAACAACAAAAATGGAGAGGGACCTGGGGGTAGTCATATCAGATGACCTAAAGGTGGGCAAGCAATGTGAGAGGGCAGCAAGGAGGGCTGGGGGGATGCTGGGATGCATAGGGAGAGGCATCACCAGTAGAAAACAGGAAGTTATTATCCCTCTGTACAGACAGTTGGTGAGACCCATCTGGAGTACTCGTGCAGTTCTGGAGACCCAATCTCCGAAAGACATAGACAGGATGGAGGCTGTCCAGAGGAGGGCAACTAAAATGGTGCAGGGTCTGCACCGGAAGACATATGAAGAGAGACTTAAGGAGCTGAATATGTATAGCCTGGAGGAAAGGAGGGAGAGGGGGGACATGATAGAAACTTTCAAGTACCTCAAGGAATCAACAAAGTCCAAGAGGTAGCATCTTTCAAAAAGAGGTGTGCAAGAACAAGGGGCACAATTTGAAGATAGAGGGCGGCAGTTCAGAGGTAATTTAAGGAAGTATTTTTTCACAGAGAGGGTTGTGGATGCATGGAGCTGACGCCTTCGGAGGAGGTTGTGGAGTCAAAACGAGTGGTGGAATTCAAGCATGCATGGGACAGTCATAAGGCAATTCTAGGGGGTGGGGGTAGGAAGAAGTAGGCTGCTGGTTAACTAGGATCTGCAGCTTATCCATTAGGTAGGGAAATGGGCAGACTGGGTGGGCCAAGCGGTCCTTATCTGCCATCAAAATCTATGTTCTATGTTCTATGAGACAGAATTACCCTGTCCCTGCAGGGCTTCTTTGAAAACTTGATAGCATCGGAGGTCGTTTGTTGCCATTGCCAATAGAATAACATCAATCTTTGCCCCACGGGAGGATAGCCCAGCTGTGGGTCTGGCAACGAGGTGGCCTGGGTGGGGTAGTCAATACTGCTTTTGCTTTCCACCTCTGCCTCTATCTCCAAAGCATGGATTCTTTTTTCTTGGGGAGGACTAGTTGCCCTCTGAGGGACTTCTGAAATTGTTGTTATGACTTCTCTCTTGAAAGGAATTATTTGTGTAATTCTGTTTTCTGTTCTGTTGAAACCTGCCATTCCCTCAAAATCTCCACCAAGCAGACAGTAAGGAGGTGGTTCTCTGCTTGTCTTTGGTGAGGTCTTTCCCCTCCTCTTTTTGCTTTAAAAACTCTTTGAGGCCTTTGCCAAACACATTGTCCCCTTTCGGGGGCAAGTTCTGTAGGAGTGCTTTTGATTCATTATCTGCTTCCCAAAGTTTTAGCCATGAAAAACATCTGGCTCTGTTTGTCAAGGCAGAAGACCTGGCTTCCAACTTTAGGGTGTCCACTGCCATGTCCCCCAGATATTTGGCTGTATCAAGGGTACATTCCAGCAGCTCCACTTCCCTGGACTTGGGGTCGAACTTTTCCATTAGCTCCTCCAACCAGCGAATTTGTACCATGGCAGAGAAGACCTCTGTCACTGTGGCCTTAGCCGTCGTTCCTGAGATCTCAAATAGCTTCTTTAGCATTTCTTCCACTTTTTTGTCAGTGGGGTCCTTGAGCGAGATGGTGCCGCATGTCAGCACTGTCTTCTTGCTTAGTGCTGCAATTTCTGGGTCTATGCTTGGTGCAGTGCACCTCAGCTTTGCTTTTTCTTTTTGTACTACATACATCCTCTCCAAGTTTCTTTTCTTGGACTGGTGACCAGGCTCTGTCACTTCCCACTTTTTTGAGAAGATATCATCAATGGCCATACAGCTAGGGAAGGTGTCCTTAATCTTCTGGTTTTGCTGGATCATCGGATCCAGCTTAGATTCTGCATTGGGAGTTTCTATGTTGAACCCCATTGTGATTGTGGTTTTTATGGCCCTCATTAGGCCTGAGACAAGGTTGAAGGAACAATGTTTGGACATCAAAGAGGATGACTTGGGTATAGTGTCCATATCCTCTTCTCCTGACTCTACATCTTCAATATCGTCTGGCGCCTCCCCGGTGTCCTCATCCCCTGGAAGAGGTGGAGATGGTTTCTTGTGGGTGTCTGGCTGAGCAGAGGGGTTTGGCCCTGGAACCGGTGTTGGGCCTAGTGTTGTAGGCAGCCTTGACTTTGTCAGTGACTCCAGCTTCTCCATGACCTTAAGCATAAACTTTTGCTGGCTCTCCATCATAGTCACCATTGCCTGTTGGGTCTGGATAAGGAGAGCCCCCAGAATCATCAAGCTGGAGGCTCCAGGCCCTTGGTTGTCCAACTCTGTATTAGGGCATTGGTCCACTGCTGGCTGTTCATCCTCATGTAGGCAAGCTGGGCATTGAGGACCTGGGTTATGGGGCATCAAGACAGCAGTGCATGAAATACATTTCTTGGCCTTCTCCATCTGGGAGATGAAAGGAGGACAGAGTTAACTTGAGTACCCAATGGTGTATAATTACCTGTGTGAATCAGGTGAATTATGCAATAATTCACAATTGTCTTTTAAAATCAACAAGCAGTATGCACAGGTATCCTCCTCTCCTGTTGTGGCAGTGCAAGAATGCCCTTTCTGGTTTGGGGAGGGGGAGGTATCTCCTTAAACCCCCAAAGAGCTTTTGTGGTTATTAACAAAAAATTAGATTCCACAGGGAACACGAAAAACACTAAAAGCCATTTAGCACCAGACTAGGGAACCAAATAAGGAGCCAGAGTATGGACAAGCTTACAGGGCAACAATCGTCACATTAGCGAGTCACGATTGGATGACCTCCCTCCTAAATTGGTGGATGATCATTTTGGAGGCCATCCTAACAAGATGGTGGCTGAATCCCCCATGCTTCACCAAAGGAGACCCTATTTCAGGCCAAGGTGCCTGCCGCTCATTTCTGCACACCACATCATTTAATCATTTTCCATGAGGTATGGTAAATGCTGCAGAAAATGTATTTCTTTGACCTCAAGAAGCTGAGTTGCGGATGGCCACTACAAAATAAAAGGCCTACATTTGTTTGGGGGGTACACCCAGCACCAGTAGGCCACTGCCATGAGAGGCCTGGCATGGTGGGGCAGGACAAGCAGGGAATCTCAAAAAACTGTACTCAAGCTCCTTCAAGTGGTTGTTTCACTAGGGATTACATCTGAAGCAGGAAAACCAACTCCTGCACTATCTGCTGAGTAGGGGATAGCATGGGCAGGTCTGGGTATCGTGCTGTGTGGGCTCCACCTGGGAGGGGAAGGCCACACTATCAGGCATCCATACCCTAAGGGTAGATTTCAATAGTCCACTGAAAAAGATAGCTACCAAGCCCCAACTGTTTTCTCCAGTGATTTGTGGGCCCTGCTTGGGAGGGAGGACCACCGGCTGATGAAACCAATGGCTGAGCGCATGAATTTCAAATCGTGGCAACGCACATGTGTTGAACACATTAATTCCTGAGGCAGCACTCTATCGTTGTGCTTTTCCCTCAGCCACACATGTATAAATGGCATTATTTATACGGGTTCTCTATTTCTTATGCTAAAAAACAACTGCTCCTCCGATTGAAACAAAAACAATAATTGCAGCCAGATCTATTTCTCATGCTAAACAACTGGTCATGCAATTGAAACAAACACAATAAATGCTGCCAGATAAACAAAGGAATCATATGGGAGAGTGTGTTACCACTGTATTGCAATGAAAACCCAATGCATCAGTGATCGATCAGCAGAAAATACAAGACAATTAAACTTAAGCCCAAAAGCTAAATCTCTCCCTCCCAGCTCTTTAATTAACTAAATATATAAGGTAGCAATATAATGATCATCAGAGTTTCTTAATGTTAACATCCCAAGCTAGAAAGCATTAAAATCCTAACTAAATGCTGTGTGTTGAGGGTTTTGGCCTACCTTTAAGTAATTGTTTGCACAAGAGACTCCTGGAGTATTTGTAGCCTCTTCAGATGCAAAGGTTGAACTGGAGAAAGGGGACTCCAGGGACCAAGATGTGCTGCAAAATTTGGTCTGGGTCACATGTGCATCACTAGCTTATCAGGTGAGTTGGGAACCAAAGAAGTAAAGTCTGGACTGTCATGGATACAACATAACACTATCTTACAGCACACGGTTAGCACTTCAAAGCAAAAAAAGCTGCAGGAGCAGATGAACTACAAAAGACAAATAGCCTGATTTTTAGCATATGTAGTTGACAATAATGGATGGAATATCATGAAATTATAATGCGTGGGATGGTACAAGAACCAAGTCCTGCTGATGCAAACTGACTGATTTGCAGAAAATTGGCACATCAATGTAACTGGTGACTGGAAAATCCATGCTTTCTCAAATCCATATAGCAAGTCTGTATTGATTCTGACTGGGACATGATTTATGTAATTATGACTGAAATTCTGATTGTTTCCTGGGGATTAACAACTGAGTGGAGTGACTGGGTGGCCCGAGGCCCTGCTCAGGGCCACCACCACCTGCCATCAGGTCATTAATTCCGAGAAACAACCAACAGTGAGAACGTTATTCTATTATAAGGCTTATTTTCAATTTGTAAATTTATTGTTCATGAACATATGCTTTTGTTAATTTTTCAAGTTTCAGAGTAAGCACCCTGTCAATTGCATGAGTTACATGAGGATGACAGTCTGTGTTGCAGTGCATATGAGTGCACCCTTTCAGTACCTCTCAGTTGCATAAGAATAGTGCTATGCCACTTTTTAGTTTGCTTTTATTTCAAGGTACTTTGTGCTTTTTATTGGGGTAGTTACAATTTTTTTTTTCCAAGTGTCAGAATGGCTTATTGGTTGGCTGCATAGTGCAACACTAGTTCACCCACAAAATTGGCATTGACTTTTCCTAAGTTGAGCAGCAGGAAAAAAAATATTTTAGCTTTAAATAAAAACATTCATGCTACATAACATTTACATTTTCTCTGAAAGATATTAAATGCCATCATGTAGTCTGACGTTTATTAAAAAAATAGAAGATTTTTCTTTCTCTGGTTCAACTTGTGAGATCAAGTGAATGCCAGTTTTCCAGGTGAAGTTTCTGCAGTGGCTCATTGTTACTGCACTTTTTATGGCAGGAGTGATGCAATATGTCAAATTTTGTTGGCAGGTGGACTGATCCAGTAGACAGAAAAGGTAATAACCTAATGACTATTTAATTATCCTTATAACGTAAATAAACATCTGGTCAATTTTCTTCTTTCCCTTTTGATGATTTTAAAGAAATCGATTGATTGATTGAAAGATTGAGTGATTTATTTTTGATTGATTAAATGATAGATTGATTAAGACCCACCCATCAAAAAGGATTGGTTCAGCATCAGATGCCCACTGGTTAAATCACTATATATCCCCCCTCTGCCATATCACCCTATCTTTCTCCTAATCCATTCCAAATGCTTTCTGGTGTCTAGAGGCACTCCCTCTCCCCATTGCATTACAAGATCTCCTGTTTCTGTCCCACTCCAAACATTTCCCAATATACCATGACATCTCTTCTCTCCCTATCCTGATATATAGTGTGCGCATTGTGGTATCCATTAGTACCCCTTTCCCTCTCCAAATAGTTTTACAGTTACTCCCTGGTGTCAAGTAGCATAGCCATCTCCACTACTTCATTTCAAGCACTCAGTCATACCCAGAAGTTTCTCCAATCTTCCTGTCCTGTTCCTAGAACACCCTGGTATACAGTGGTAGCCCTGCTTCTCTTTATATTTTCAAGTGCTCCACTGGTATTGAGTGGCACCTTCACCATTTCTATGTCCTGTCACAAGCAGTTCCTGAAGTCCAGTGTCACCTTCTTCCTCACTTTGTCATGTTCCAAGCACTCACTAATATCCAATGACACCCTTCTGTTTCTCCCTCTCCAGAGAATGTTTTAAACTCTATGTGGAAAAGGAAACTGCATCTTGAACTTTTGAATGCTTTGATCAGGGCAGGACTTTTGGAAAATGCCAGTGGATATTAGGGAAAATTTACAAGTGCTGCAGCATAGCCAGAAATGTTGCTCTGCCCCAGAAAGTCCATTTTCTGTCAAAATTCATAGTAGAGGACAGAAAAACCAGCACAGCACCATTGAGTTCTGTGCATAATACCTTTTATTTGGAAAGGTGTGAAGTGCAATACCATGCAAAAATATTTACACCATGCAGAATAAAAAACTGGGTATATGGTTGGCTGGCCATGCACTGACATGCCTGGATGCTGTCTTCAAACATATGCTTAAGCACAAAGTGCTTAAAGTGCTAGTGTACTCAATTATTATAAAAATATTATAAACTTGGAATAACATTTAGCCAAAAACAGACCACCATGATATTTAATTAACAAAATTAAATATACCGTACTAGATCACCACAATGGACCACCAATTAATATCTTGGACCAGTAAAACTCAGGCTAAAGGACACAATCATTAAAGCTTATACTAATAGTGAAATAGGTTTCATGGTGTAGTCACTTGAGTGACAACTTTGCTCCATGATACAGGAATTCAGTGTCTGAGAAGTAAAATTTGAAATACAAACAGGTATGGGTTAGAAGGGAGGTTACTAAAAATGCAATAGCTACTCACAGGAGACTATGGAACTATGGCAGGGAACATAAATCTTAATTTTGTGCCACAGAAAGAGGAACAGTTGGAGGAAGGAGGAGGGATTTGTAGAATTTACTTGTCAGGAGGGAGAGCTTATGGATGCAACAGTTGGGTGATACAAAAAAACTAAGTTTGAATGATAAGACTGAATTTGCTCTGTTTATGAAAAAAATAAATACTGTGGATCTGAATTATACTAGTATGTTGTTTCTGATAATTGTATGCCTGTTCTTTCCCATACCTGTTTATATGCATGCCAGATTTTATATATAGGATATTGTATTCCTGTATCATAGAGCCAAGCTGCCACTTAAGGGTCTACACAATGACCACTATTTATCTTTTGGAATGGACTTTATTAATATGGTGCTTTTGGCAGAGTTTTACTGTCATAATTTGTATCTGGCCTGGTAGAGGGACTAAATGTCATTGAGCATTAGGGAGTACTTGGAGTAGACAATGGAAAGGGAGAGGGTTTCAGTGGACATCAGGGACTATACTGTATCAAGCAATCTCTGGTCCCCACTTGTACTCCCTCCCTCTCTCTTTTCTTTTCCTGTACTTCCTTGTACCTCTGTCTGACTTGAAGTGCCAACCCACCCATATCACTCCCTATTGACCAAGAATGTCTAGTCCCTCAAACACCCTAGTTCTAATCATTTGACAGAGTCCAGTGGCACACCCTTCACAAACCCCACACCACTGCAAGCATTCTGTGTTGCCTAGTGGCATCCCCTCTGCTTGTTCTCTTCTAAGTATTCTTTCATATCTGGGCACCCCTTTTCTCATCCTGTCTCACTTCAAGCCTATCTAGTTTTCTGTGGTATCTAATTCCGCCACCGATCCGGCACAAAAAATATCTTGGTATCTAACAGTGCTTCCTTCCCAGCCCCAATCCTGTTACAAGTACTCCCTGGTGTTCAATGGCACTCCCTACTTCCATTCCCCTATACAGTTGCAAACATGTCTTGGTATCCATTACATCAATTCCTTATGTTTGTCTGCTTAAGCACAATCCAAGATTCTCATATGCACAGTACACATACTCATCCAGTTTTATTCATTTCCCCATGTCTAGTGACACACCTCCCATTCTACGTCCCATACCAAACACTGCCTGCTATCAAGTGACACCTCCACCCTGAACCTGTCCCATTCCAAGCTTTCCCTAGTGCCCAGCGGCATCGATTGCACCATCCCAGAAGATAGTTTCCAGAACAGCTTTCTAGTCATTTAATCAGGCAACCTCTATCTGAAGTAAACAGAGCAATCTGCAATACAAACAAAGTGCACTAACATTATATGCAAGGCTTTTACATATATTGTTGTGTGCCTTATGTTTGTCAGATGGCAGCCAGTGAGGTTGTGAAATTAAGGCAGTGCTGGTCACCAGAGCAAATTGGGGAGGGGGATGCTACTAGACACCTGGGAGAGTATGTTCTGCAGGATGGATAGTGTATTCTATTGAATTAAACTGATTTTTTGTGTGTTTGGGGGCCTAGGCCAGGCAGTAAAATGACAAAATGATCAGAGAAGCAGAAAGAGGAGGAATGGGATTCACTGCTTTTGAAGGGAATTGAGTCAGGTGATTTAGAATTGGAAGCACCTTTGGACTACATGGGAAGGGAAAGAACGGCAATTTTTTTTTTTTAAGATGACCAATTGGGCTGGGGAGCAGTGAGAAATTGGAGAAAACAAAGTTTGAGGGAGCAGAGTATTTTATTTCTTGAGGGTGATATTCTTTGCTGGCAAAGAGAATTGGCTCACAGGTCCAGACTTATTATTAGGGGTAAAAAGGGAGTTGTTGTTTGCCTTCACCAAGGAATATTTCTCAATACATGACTTACTTTGTCATTTAAGAGTGTTTTTGGCAGAATGCTGTTAGCAGTCCTTGACAATTAAAGTGGGTTATTGTTTTTCTGGCACAATAAGTGGACTGGGGGCGGAGGGTGATAGGATCTGTTGCCAGACATTTTGTAATAATTGTTGTTTGGTGTACCTAGGGTGGGCTCTCTGTGCGGCCCTAATATGGGTGGGAATTGTCCCTTGCTTGCACTAAGATGTGTTTGCATTTGCTGCACTTGTTTTTTTGGGGGAAGGGGCTAATTTGTTAGGGCAGCTACATGTCTGCTAGACAGTGTGTTTCACCACAGTTTAAAAAGTATGTACACTTAAGATAACATTGATTGTCATGCCATGTTTGCTTAATGAGATATGTTACTCCCATACTGTTAAACATTAATCATACCATGTTGTATTTAAGATCAGATTAACAGTTGACCAAGTAGTCGAAACACTTCATCACTATGGCGTTAGTCAGGGGCATGGGGAATTCTAGTTTTAGTGCATATCAAGTTACTCTAAGGAACACCTTAGAAGACCACAGCTGGTATTGTATCTGTCTTCTTCTAAATTATACCCTGGAACTGAGCAATTATTTGTCATTAGTTAAAAGGCACTCTTGTTTTTAATAATGATTGTACTATTTTAAAAACTTACTATGAAAAATAATGGAACTTATCACAGTCTGTTTTATGTGATTATTTAGGGGTTTTTTTGTGTGTAAACCATTCAGAGTCTTTTGGAAGGGGTACTATACTATTGGGATTAGTATTACTCCTCCCTGCTCACCTGCCGTTGGTTTGTCATGTCAGGTCTCTGCCAGCCCATCTTGGTGTGAATTTTGTATGTTGTTTTGGACATCTGTGTTCCTGGATATATTTTGCACAGTATTTTTACTGCTTTTCCATCTTATTTAGCAATTTTACTTGTGCTTTTTATTCTCCTTTGCCTTCTCTTTCTGAAGCTTGTTGGTTTTTTTTAGTTGTTTAACCAGGAGTAGCACACTAAGCTGAAAGCTTTTTTATAGGTGCAACCAGGGAGCACAGGGAAGTTAAGTGACTTGCTCAGGGTCACACAGAATGCAAGTGGAAGCTGTGAGATTCAAACCCAGGCCTGGTCTGCTGGATGCCACCAGATTTGCAGCTCAGAGCCATAAACCACTGTGCTATACTGCCTCTTCATGTTTCTACTGCATGTTTAGCATCAATGACCCACTGTGTTGCCTTTTCACACCCTTATTGCCATTTTATTTCTTTTGCACATTGCATTTTGCATTACAGTTTAATTTATTTGTTTTATTATTTACTTGCTGTTTATTGTTACTGATACATTCCAGATTAGCCCCCTTTCCCTTCACATAGGACACACCCAGACATTAGCTATACTGTTGGGATTAGTATTCCCATCTTCTCTTGCCTGCTGTTGGTTTCTAATATCAGGTCTCTGCTGGTCCAGACCATTCTTGATGTCAAACTTTGTTGATTTCATGTAGTTTTGCACATTTGTGTTCCTGAATGTGTTTTGCAGTGTTTTACTGTTTTTCTAGCTTGTTTAGCAATGTCTCTATGTCCTGTTTAGTCTTTACTCTGTCTTCATAATTCACCTAAAACAGCAATAGCCCATTGTTCTGCCTTTCCACACCCTTGTTACTGTTGTATGTCTTTTGTCTGCTGTGTTTTGTCTTATGTTATAATTTCATTTTATTTTATTAATCAATCAATCAATTAATCTTTATTTATAAAAGGCACCTTTCCAAAACCAAGGCGCCTGTACATTACATGATAAAAACAGTAAATAATTAAAACAATATTAAAATTAGACTTGACAACAGCATTCAAAATTAATGTTTACTTCCTGTTAAATGTTACTGATGCATTCTACATTAGCTTGTGTTTTCCTACTACAGGACACCTAGAGGTGACCTCAGTATGTCTTTTCTGGCCACATCATTTAAATAAATAAATATATAAATGAATACATAAACAAATCAATGCATGTATAACATTGCATATACTTGCCTAATATAAATTGCAACAGTGGAATAATTACAATTATCTTTTTATGTGTTTTAAAAAATAAATGTATAAATTACATGCCAGTTCCTTTTGTAGCTATAGGAAACTGCAGTTTTGTACAGATTATATTATTTTGTTAAAAGGTACTGTGCAGTTCAAGGTCATCTGTTTATGCTGCTTCTAAATAGTACATACGGAGATCCTACTATCAGACCCATGGCATTGCATGCATACACCTGCCTCTACAGACTCTGACTCCATTAGTCAGCTGTTCCAGTTTCAATCTTGGCAAATAATTTGTCTGGGAGATCTAAAAGAGAGGAGAGAACAGAGCAATTAGCATATACTGTATACGGTCTTTTATTTAATATTTAAAGTGGCAGTTTGGGTGGGTGGATTACTAAGTAAAGGTAAGTGTCTTTCAGTCTTTTGTTTCTGTGGTCACTTGCCTTCTGATAGAGGGGAGTGTGGCACAAATGGATGCCCAGTAGGTGGGGTCTTATGTAAATTTTCAATGGCAGGAAAGGAAGAAAACTACTGCCAGGCTTTCGGGCACTAGAAAGAATGTAAAGATACTTCCCACAAGTATAGTGCATCATGCATAGTGACTGTGCCATTAGTTGAAGTGCCATAAAGCTAACTGACATTGGGACTTAATTGAAGAGGAGCATTGAGGAAGAGGGATGAGGTGAAGCAACTCTGCATAAGAAAGGAGTCAAAACAGCACCTGAAGAAAGAGGCAGAGAGCCAGATTATGAGATGTGTACTGCAGTCTACATCCATGAAAATCAATAGCACACATTAGCACCATGTTTGTGTTGAGCAGGAAGATGGGGGGGGAGAGAGAGAGAGAGTCAGTTTTATAGCACATTGTGTTGCTGTCCTTCAGGGTCTGCTCCAGATGCATGGAAGATCCCTATTCTGTAGGAGGACTGGGGTCCTTGCTGATGATGTAACTACCCTTAAGGGCAAAGTGAGGTTCCCAAGGAGCATTTCATGGCAGGGGGCCATTGGGACTGCTGCACCACTCCTGCAGAGGAACCCAGGGTCAATGCCAGTTGATGGACTGTAGTGGGAAATGATTAGAGGAAGAGAATGTATTCCAATGAGGAGTGGGGAATGACAGTGTAGAGACCAGGAATCATGGGGCTACTGAAAGAACTGATTCAGGCTACTGAACCCACATGTGAAGCAACACTAAAATCCTAATGATAGGAAGCCGAAACAGAGAAGTGTGCAAATAAGGCATGGTAGGAATTAGAGAAGGATTTTTGTTTGGGAAAACTCTATAGCCAGAGAACTGCCTGCTGCTTGCCAGGGCAACAGTGAGCAAGGTGCTCTTTTGCCTAGAGAATTACATCAAGGTAGGGAATCGGGATTACAAATCTGGTAATTTATTCAGGCACAATGACCTGTGAGGCAGCAGCAAAGACTGGAAGAAAGACAGCTTCTGTGATTTAGGCAGCAAGTTGAAGGTGTAGACAGAGATGGCAACCTTCTCTGATGTCCTACCTGTGCCATATGAGGGTGAGGGTAGACTGGTCAAAAATTAGGAAGTGTAACTCATGGTACACAAGCTGATGTGGGGAAAGGAATTTGTTCATTTGTGGCACTGGAGAACATTGTATGAGGAGCCCCATTTGTTTTCTAGGGATGGTAGGGATCTGAACATGGATGGCAACAAGATATAGAAATATATAAACAATATGTTTTGACAGAAAAGGACTGCTTGCCCCACTCACTCTATCTAGATGTTACCTGCTTAATTTTTCTCAGCAGACCCTAACTGGTCTCTGGCAACCCTCCCTTCTCCCTACCTGCTTTTCCAATACTTCCCTATGTCTATTCCAGACATACTTGAAGCACCCTACTGTTTCACCTCTACCAACTCTGCAGGCTGTCTGTTCCAGGCATCAGCCATCATTTTAGTGAAAAAATATTTCCTCACATTTGTCTTAAACTTCCCCCTTTCAGCTTCATATCATGCAGATTGGTCCTTGTGCTTTTTCCCATATGAACGGGACTCTCCTTCTGCATCCTGTGCACTTCAGTGAGGTACTTGTGTGTCTCTATCATGTCATCTCTGGGACAGAAGTTAGAAGTGTGAAGTAGGAGGATTTCAAACTAGGGATGGGGCAGTGGTACTTGTAGGCATGTCTCAAACACACACACACACACACACACACACACACACACACAAACACTAGCTCTGCCCTGCACACACAGTGTCTGTCATTGGGCAGTGTCAGATATGGAAGGCATATTAAGAGGGTGCACAAGAATATGTGGAGTGCAGAAAAGAGGAGGAAAGGAATGGGCAGCATTAAAAGGGGACAGAAAAAACATAGCTCATTTATGATTATTTTGTTTAACACCAGCAATCCCAGAAACAAAAGGGAGGACTGCCAGATAGTGATGGTGAAAGTCAAGCTGGAGTTAATAGCAGTCATGGAAACACAGATGTTACAGAACTACAAATGTGACATTACTATCCAGTGATATGCCAATTCAGAAAGGATAGGAATAAAAGCATGGTGGAGGGGTGGTGCTTTACATTATAGACAATATAAATGTGATGGAAGCCACTGACCACAGAGTGGATTGGGGTATAGAAACATTGTGGGTGCAACTGGAAGCTGAACACAGAAAACACCTAAGAGTTGGAGTGGTCTACAGTTACCAAACCAGTCTGAGGAGGAAGAGAGGGTGCTAGAGGAGCAAATAAGAAAGACTACCACACTACAGAATCTGGTGATAATTGGCAATCTTAGTCACCCAAATGAGAACTGGGAAACATCATCAGCTATTTATTTATTGAAATGTTTCACCAGGAAGGCACATTGAACAACAAGTTTCTCATCTCCCGGTGTGATTTAGGGAAGGGATACAATTGGATGAAGAATAAAACATACAGTTTAACATTTAAATTATACAAGAAATTTAACATTCAGTTACATTTGTAACAAGACATACAGTTAAAAAAATATCATAAATAATCATACAGTCACATTTGTAACAAAACATACAATTAAATATATCATAACTGTGAGATATGCATTTAATTACAAGTGGCATATCTGAATAACATAGTATATAGCGGTGAAGGGAAAGGAGAGTCTGCTGAGATGCAGGCTGGGAGTGTGGAAGGTTTAATAGGTGATGTGAGTCATGAAAAGGAGCAGAGGCATAGGAGGACAGTTAAGGAGGGGTGAAGCAGGAGCAGTTAGATAAGAGAAAGTTATGTAAGGCAGAGGCATGGAGTGCGAGGAGGAGGAGTGCCATATTTGGTGGGAAGAGGGAGTTCCAGATTTGTGGGAAATGATGGGTAAATCCTGACTGACTGATGAGAGTGGTACGACGGGGGACCAACAAAGTGCCAGTATCAGAGGATCTGAGGGAGTGGGAAGGGGGAGGTGGGGAACAGCATAAGCATAAGAGACAGGAGGAAAGTTCTCCTAACCAAAATTTAGAAGTGAGTTTGGCATAATGAGTGAGGTGCTTGTTGGCAAATGGTGGAAAGGAAATGGTATGGTAGAGGTCACAGTGAAGGGTGCATGATGGTGCGTCAAAGGCAAATCAACTGAAGGAGTTAAATAGAGTGTCCAATCTGGTAAGGGAGGATTTGGGAGTGGCACCATAGACTACATCACAATTGTTTTAATGGGGAGGATGATCTTCTGGGCTAGTTCATGCCACACCAAAGGATGGATGCTACTAAGATGCCTGAATAAGGCACCAAGCTTGGGGTGTAATTTTTTCAGGATGGCATCAATGTGGACATAGACATTTAGGTGTTGGTCCAACCAAACTCCAAGGTATCTGAAAAAGGAGATGCCCTCAAATGTTGTCCAATCAAGGGTATGAAAAGTCAATAAAGGGTGGAGCCTAGAGAGTCTCTGCCAAGTGCCAAAGGTCATGGAGACAGTCTTTTTGGCATTTAGGAATAATTAATGTGAGGCCAACCATGACTGAAACTGGTGGAAGTCAACCTGAAGGGTGGTTGCAACATCAGCAGGGCATTTGCCAGACTAGAACAGGGCAGTGTCATCAGTATACCTATGAATCGAAGTGGAGGAGGGGCATACTGAAGCAAGTCATTGAGGAAGATGGAGAAGAAAATCGTCCAACCACCGAACCCTGTTGAACTGCAGTTGAAATAGAGAGAGGGGAGAGATTGTATCCTGGATCTTGACTGATTGTGTTCTGCCTGAGAGGTTAATTCTAAACCAGTTTTGGGGAGAAGTAGACAACCCAACAGACATAAGGGAGTCAAGAAGTAGGGCATGGGAGACTGTGTTGAATGCTTTGGCAAGGTCAACAAAGATGGCAGAAGTTATGAGGCCATTATCCATCCCAATGAGGATGGAGTCAGTGAGCCTGAGTAGGGAGGTGGTAGTGGAGTGGTTCTTCCAAACACCAGGTTGGAACAGGGTAAAAAAGGAAGAGTCATTGAGGAAGGTGGTTAGCTGAGAGAGGACCAGGCATTCTTGGAGCTTAGCAAGAGTAGGGAGTAGGGAGAGTGGGTGAAAATTTGCAGGGGAAGAAGGGTCACCACTGTTTGGGAGAGGGAGGACCACTGCATGTTTCCAGGATGAAGGGACAGATGAGGACGAGAAGGAAAGATTTAAGATCAAGGATAGTGGGTAAGCTATAGCAGAAGCTGAAAGCTAGAGCAGTTTACGGTCAAGGTCATCCAGTGATGAGCTTATGGAAGGATTAAGAGAGAGAAGAGCCATTAATGTTACATTAGTGTTATTAGCTAGGATTGCAAGTAGCAGGCCCTTTTAGAATCATTACAAGAGAGCTTCTCATACAGTGGGTAAAGGAAACCACAAGGGAGGGAGTTATCCATGATCTGGTTTTGTCTAACCAAGACATTGGGGAAAAGGTTGGGATAAGAAAACCTCTGGGTGTCAGTGACCATGACACAGCTTGGTTCACATTGGTCCTAGGGGACCAGAAGACAAAGTCTAGGACAAATGTCACAGATCTCAGAACTGCATATTTAGGAGAACTAGAGAGACCCTCTAAAACAAACTGAGGGGTGGAAAAGTTGAGGATGTAGAAAACATTTAGGAACTTAGTAAAGGGTAGTGTTTTGGAGGTGAATAAAACCTATGTGAAAGTAAAAACAAAAAGCACAAGAAACCACTTCTGTTCTGTAGAAAAGTGAGAGATGCAATCATAGCAAAGAAGGCTACCTTCAAAAAGAATTAGGTCACTCATTCTTAAGGTAATAGAGGGGCATACTTAATGAACCTAAAAAAGATTAGCAGAGTGGTAAGGAGGGCAAAAGCAAGGGCAGAAATGTGGATTATGATGGTGTGAAGGAAATATAAAAGACCTTTAGATACATTAGAAATAAGGGGAATACCAAGGATGGTACTGTGAGGCAAATATCAGGAAATGTATGTGTATAGGAGGATGGGAAGTAGGTTCATGTCCTCAATTAGAAATGTTGCTAAGTATTTATGGTACAGATAGGAGACCCAGTCCCCAACTGCTTTAGTCAGGCTACAGGAGTGGGATAGATAGACCTGAACATGGGACTGTTGTCAGGGGATCAGGTATTTAAGGGACTATGGACATAACACTTAGGACAGATAAGCACCAGAGTGCTAAAGAAATTAGTGACCTTGAAGGTCTTGGTCAACCATTCCCTGCAAACTGGCATAGTCACAGTGGAAGATTAGGTGGAGGGAAGATGTGGTAATCTTGCACAAGAATGGGAGCAGAGATGACCCAGAAAACTATAGACCAGTTACACAGTCATATATACATAGACTTTGACGGCAGATAAGGACTGCTTGGCCCACCCAGCAGTTTCTGATCTGCAGGATCAGAAACTGGGACCATGTCTATAAACTGCTATCTATAGCTGGAACATTTCTGGAGATGCTCATCAAAGAGCATCTAGTGGAATTTCTGAAAGTAAATGGGATCCATGGCATCAGGTAGCATAGCTTAGTGAAGGTAACATTGTATCATAATAATCTAACTGAGTTATCTGATGCTGTAGGAAGATCAGTGGACAAAGGACAGACGGTCAATGTGCTGAATCAATATTTCTTTAAAGTTTTTGACACAGTATAACATAGCAGCTCATCAAGGACCTGGGGGACCTAGAAGTTGGCAGAAAGCTAACAGGCTGGGTAGTAAAACTGGCTGGGTGGAAGGAGAGAAAGGGTAATTGTGTATTGAGGAACATTCCATGTTCAGAGATGTTCAGTGCTAGGACCAGTAGTGCTTACTGTGTTCATCTGTGAGTTAGGGAAAGAGAGCATGAAATCAATTTGTCTCTTTGCTTGTAACACGTAACTCTTCATCAGGGTAAATTCTAGTGATTGGATCAGGGGCAGTAAGAGGGAAATAGAAAAACTGAAGAATCGGTTCAAAGGATGGTAACTGAAGATTCACATGAAGATGTTCAGTGATGCATATAGGCAAAAGGAAATGGAAGAAGGGCTATTGTCAGTGGCAAAAAAAAAATAAATCTGATCACTGAGGGATAGGGATTCAGGGATCAGCATTACTGATAGAATCAAGTCAAGAACTCTGCGAGCCAGAGTAATTGAAAATGCAAACAAGATGCTGGGATGTATAGGGAGAAAGAAGGTTCTCCAGCAGGAGAAAAGATGTGCTCTTGCCCTTCTATGGAGCAATAGTACTGTTCTAGGTCTGGATATCACAACTGAAAAAGAATAAAGACCATACAGAATCTGTGTAACGGCCAGCAAAAAAGATTACACAGGGTAAGCAAGGAAACCTGAACATGTAATTTCCAGAGTCCAAAAGGAGGATGAGGACCATTATAGGAACCATTAAGTACAAGAAAGGAATAAACTGGGTGGAGTATTATGACTTGTTTAGCATTGTGCAGGATCAGAAACCGGGACCATGAGGGATCACGTGATGCAGGGTAACGGGTAGAAGCTCCTCTGCATAGCTCCAGCCTCCTAACTGCTAAATATTGCTATTTTGGCCATTATTCCTCCCTAAAAACATGAAAAATTGCTGATTATTGCCTTCTTAACGTCCCGGGCACCTGCTAGCTTGTTTTTGGCGATTATGGAGGTCTACATGAAGAAGCTTCCACAGAAGCACACACCGCCGGTCAGTCCTGAGAAGGACCCAAAAAAATCAAGGGCCTCGAGTGCAGTGGATAAGCCTGAGCTTCAAAACCTGATCACTGAGCAAGAACCCCTAACCTTGAGCAGATTTTTGGAAGAGTTTAAACCCTTCCAGGAAGAAGTTAAAGAAATCTCAGCTGAAATTAAATCCTTCTCTAAAAAACTTGAAGAGGTCTTGATGAAAACTTCAGATAATGCAGCTTGAATCTCCTCTCTTGAGAAGCAAGTGGAAAAAATTGATCCCAGTCTCGTGGCTATTCGGCATATGATTTCTAGTCTGGAAGCCAAGCTGGAAGATTTAGATGGCCGCAGCCGAAGAAATAATATAGTTATCTTGGGCCTACCTGAAGGAGAGGAAGGCCAGAATACACTTGCATTTGTGCAGAAGCTGATGGAAAAGATTGCTGGTCCCTCTCCTTTTGGGGCCAAGTACACCATTGAAAGGGTGCATAGGTCTCTGCGACCCAAGCCATCTCCAGGTGCAACGCCACGTCCCATTATCTGTCACTTTTTAAATTACCTGGAGTGACAACATTTTCTGGCTAAAGTGAGAGAGCTGCAAGAAGTTAAATGGGAAAATGCCAGACTCAGAATTGCTCAAGATTTACCGGGGTCAGTCAGAGCGAAGTGCACTGCTTTCCACCCTATTGTATCAAAAGTCATAGCAGCAGGCCTTCACTTTAAAATGGGTTATCCAGCTAGATTACAGGTACTAGTGGCTGGTACCTGGTCAACATATGAGAATCCTGAATCTGCTCTTATGGGACTTAAGGCTGCTTTGCCTGATCTGTTTCGGGACACTTGATCTGTTTGGTTGGTCTCGGCCTATCCTGCGATGGAAGGGAGAAGTTTTTTCTCGTACTACTACACAAATTAAGGAAAGAATACCTGTCTGGTCTTGAAGGTTCCTGAATGCCACGGTGGAGGGGACTATTCTCATTGGAGTCCTGCTCTCTTGCACTTTCCATCTTGGCGCTCTGTGTTTTGGAGCAACTCTATATCCCAGGAGTTTGTTTCTAGGGGGTTGTGTCTTGTCTGGGAGGAAGATCCCTTTATTCACGTGGATCACATTTTCTTGATTTTCTTTTACAAGGACTCCAATTTATTTCTCATGATGTAGTTATTATATTAAAAGCCCTCAGATTGGGTATTTTTGATTGCTAAGGCATTAGTCAAGAGAGCGACCTTCTGGTTTCAGCTTTAGCTGGGTATGTGTTTTTGAGATAATATCACCAGAGGGTGCTCTTGCAGTATATTTGGTGGATCAACCCCATTACTTGTCTCGGGAATCTATTTTTCTCAGTAGAATATAATAGTGGGGGCTTAGGAACAGGTGGAGATCTGCTACTTGGGAGCATTTAGTTCTTTTGCTAACAAACGTTACTGGGAAAATTTTCAGTCTTGCTAGTGGCAGCAGTTACGATAACGTATTCTGCTATCGCACTTTATATTGCCCTTTTCTTTCTCAAGTAGTCAGGTTCTCTGGACTGCTTCCAAGTGGAGGATGCTCTCTCTTCCCTTTCTCGTTCTCATTCTCTGCTTTTCTGGATATCAGGTGTCCAGTGGTTGTCTATTATCGCTTATATTATTTCTACCTTCGTTTTGATATTACTGATCATTGTTTGTATAAGAAGGTTTGCATATTAGGCCAGGGTTTTTTGGGCACATGGTTGGGAGGTTGGAGAGGAGGAAGGAAATGGTATTGTGCTGAACTATTGCTCATGACAGTTGGGGTGGGGGAGGGGTGATGATAGTGTGTTCATGGTTTTCATTTTATTTGTTCGTTGGGTGGTTTGGAATATTCTGGGGGTCTGGGGAGGTGGGTGGGAGGGAAGTTGATGTTGGGTTGGGAGGGAAATACAACAGCAAACATGCGTTCTGGTCACTTAATTCCGATTGCTGTAATCCCTAGATGTTACATAAGAGACTCTTTATTCCTTTATTTAGATGGTTAATAGTATAAATCTGGCTACATGGAATGTGAAGGGGATAAGGAAAAGAGCCAAACAATACCAAGTGTTAAAACATTTAAGCTTATTATCTTCTCAGATCACATTCTTGCAAGAATCTCATTTACTGGAAAGTGAATCTCTGCAACTTAGGAGGCAACACATAGGGCAGGTATTTACTGCCTCAGGGTCCACTAACAGCTGTAGGGTTATGATTCTGGTCAACAGAGGCATTCCCTTTATCTCTAAACAGGTTCTCAGGGACCCAGATGGTAGATATGTCCTGGTCCAGGGGAATCTCTGGTCTATGCCAATTTTACTTGGTAGCATATATGGGCCAAATGCAGACGATCCGTTTTTTTTTTTTATGAATCTTATCTCCTTACTCCTTCCCATGCTTCCCATTGGTATAATTTTGGGTGGGTACTTCAATCTGGTTCTTGATCCTGAAGTGGATAGGTTTGGTAGTGGGTTGAGGAGTTTGTCGCCCTGGCAGAGGACCCTCAGGGACTTTCTGGATCGATGCGGACTGTGTGATGTGTGGTGTGTACTACATCCTAAGAACAGAGAGTATACTTTCAACTCGCCTGTGCACAGAACCCAGTCTCGCATCGACTATCTTTTCCTTTCTCAGGTCCTCTTACCGGGTGTCTTAACTGCCTCGATTCAGCCAGGTCCAGTATCAGATCACTCTCTGGTGGCTTCCAATCTGGCTTTCCTAAACATTCCCCATAAAGAAACTCGGTGGAAATTAAATGGGCAACTGCTGAAAGATATCAAATACTTTAACCTAATAAAAGAACAGACTGATTTATTTTTCTCTACTAATTCCTCTGAGGACATGGCACCTGATATTTTGTGGGGTGCTTTCAAGGCTTACATGAGAGGGATTATTATTAGCTTAGCCACAAAAAGGAAAAGGATTCAAGAGGTGGAATTATTAGTTTCTTTATCTCTTATTAGGTCTCTGGAAACTAAGTTACCCTCTAATACCTCGGAAGAGGATATAAGGCGGCTTTCGGTAGATAAAGATAAATATCTAGATCTGTTGAGGGAGAAAGCAGAGTTATCTATTATTTGCACCAAAGCAAGCTATACCGATCAGGGGGAAAAAGCAGGTTGTTTGCTAGCCTTAAGGTTAAAACAGCATGAATCTGCTAGGTTCATACCTCCAATTAGGGCCCAGGCAGATGGATCCCTGAAAGTATCCCCTTCTGAGGTTGTGCAGGAATTTGCCTCATACTATGAGCATTTATAGAGAGACATGGATAACCCCCCTTCCTTAGAAGCGCTCAAGGCATATCTGAGGGATTCTTCTCTACCCTCTTTATCTGAACCACAGAAGAAGTTCCTATCCTCCCCAATATCTCAGGAGGAAATATCAGAGGTCATCGGGGCTTTGCACTCAGACAAGGTCCCGGGACCAGATGTCTTTTCCGCTTTATTCTATAAAACTTTTCGATCTCAGTTATTACTGGTTCTTCACCGGTTGTACTGTCACATTCTTTCTGGTGCAAGAATAGATACACATCTGTTTGAAGCCCTGATTGTTCTCCTTCCTAAGCCGATACAGATCCAGAACTAGTGCAAAGCTATAGGCCAATTTATTTATTGAATCAAGATATTGAAGTTCTCTCGAAGATATTGGCCTAAAGAATAACGTGGGTCCTTCCAGACCTGATTAGTATGTCTCAGGTGGGGTTTATGAAGGGATGTTCATCGACTGACCATTTACGCACCCTGTCACACGTTGTCTCAGTGTCCAGGGATGCTGTCTTTCCTGCAGAATTGGTCTCCCTGGACACCGAAAAGGCATTTGATTGTGTCAACTGGAATTTCCTGTTTCAGGTCCTTAAAGTATTTGGCTTCCCAGCCAAGTTTATAGACTGGATTCGGGCCTTATATCGAACTCCCTCTGCCAGAGTTTCTGGCAATGAAGCATTCTCCAAACCCTTTTTCTTGTCTTCTGGTACCAGGCAGGGATGCCCTCTCTCCCCTCTTTATTTAATTTACACTTAGAGCCCCTTATCCAAAATATTCTCAATAATCTGGAGATACAAGGTATCCCGGTAGGTAATAATGTGGTGAAGATCATGGCTTATGCTGACGATCTCCTCCTCCATCTATCTCATCCAGAAATATCTATCCCCATCATGTTAGAAGAAATTGCTAAGTTCAGTACTTTCTCAAACAATAAATTGAATATTAATAAATCTTCTGTTTTCCCTCTTAACCATAAGGTTTTCAAAAATTATGTGTCCCCTTTTGGTCTCGGCTGGTCTCCTCATGTTCTCAGATATCTCGGTATTAATTTGACACGTAACCCTCTTCCTGGTTCAAAGAAAACTTGGAGCCCCTTTCCCAAGTGGAAGTTCATGACCTCAATAGATGGTCTAAACTTCCTGTCTCTCTCTGGGGTTGCATTAATATAATTAAAATGAATGTTTTTCGTCGCTTGTTTTATCCCCTCTCACTTCTTAACTCTTTCACTCTGCTATCATGGTTTCAGAAAATGCACAGAATTTTCACAGATTTTATCTGGTCCAATAAACAAGCCAGGTTAGCATATTATAAGCTGGCCACTCAGAAAACGGATGAAGGGCTGCGGATCCCCCATCTGGCAATTTATTACTGGGCTGGTCATATTGCTAAATATATGCATTGGGTGAATCTGGGTCTGGAACGCTTAAGGCCGGTCTGGCTCAAAATTGAGTTAGACTTCATTCAGTCCAAGAACATAGACCCCCAGACTATGCTCTGTGTTAAAATGGCGTCCCTTCCTGACACCTGTAGCTGTCCCACTATTCGAACATCCCTCAGAGTTCACGTGCAGTTTTGTTCATTTTTGATGTACTCCCCACTTGGACTTCTCTCAGTCTATTTGGAATTCCCCGACTTTCACAATAAACAAAAGAATGATTTCTCGTAATTGGTTACCCCATGTTGGAGATGGGATAATCTCCACTTTTCTGGATGACGCAGGAGAATGGCTCTAAGTTTCCAATATAATTCATAAATTTGACGTCCCATTAGCTTTTCACTTTAGGGTGGTCCAATTAAAGCATCTGCTTTCCACAGTGTTTGGTAACACTCCTCCTCACCCACCTGCCTTTCTATTTGCATCTCATCTCTCCTCCTTATTGAGGTCAACAGGCACTATTTCCAAAATATACCGTGTTTTATTTTATTGGAAATATAGGAGACCAGAAGGCCCCACTAGGCTCTGGGTTTCGTTTTTTCCCCAATACACTCCCAACTGGTCAGTTTTTTGGAGGTTCTGTCATAAATACGTCTCTCAGGATAGACTCCACCTTGTGCAATATCACATTATGCATAACATGTATTACACTCCTGTGAAGCTGAGGAAATGGGGTTTTATAAGTTTGGGGGCTTGTACCAGAGGATGTCAAGAGGATGGTACACTTCTTCACATCTTTTGGTCATGCCCCAAGATAAGGTCTTTGTGGGCAGCCATACAGACTAACCTAGATCCTATATTAGGCTTGCAAGATTGCTTCACCCCAGACATATGTTTGTTGGGAGATCTATCCTCTATCAAGGTGAGAATCAGGAGATTTCATATCTCCATGATTGCATTATAGGTTAAAAAAATTGTACTTCGGATTTGGAGGGATGCAGTAAGCCCATCATATCAGGAATGGGTTAATGAAATTCTAGCTAACCTACATACAGAGAAAGCGATAGCGAGCCTCCACAATAAGTTGCAGTGGTACAAGAATACTTGGGATCCCCTTCACACGCTAATCATGACCAGATCAGGTATATGAGTTACTGTAATCAATGATCTTTGATTTGTGATACTATGTAGTACTCCTGTCTTATTACTGTATGGACTCTGCTGCTGTATGGGGTGGTGGGAAGGGGGGATGGGGACAGCTTATGTAACACTTTGAATATATGCAAAGTATGTTGTAACTCTCTGTCCCCTGTAATGTGAAAATTTGTTAATAAAATAAGAATTATAAAAAAAAAAAAAAGAAACTGGGACCGTGACTATAAATTGGTACAGTGTAGATTCAGGAAAGATTTAAGAAAGCACATCTTCACAGAAAACTTGATAGATTGATGGGATGATTTGCCAAGACAGGTGGTAAGCACCAAGATGCTGACAGGCTTCAAAAAAGCATGGGATCGGTATAAGGGATGGTTGAAAACTAAGGTAGCAAAGGGGGTGGAGGTGGGATAATGTACCAATGGGATTTTAGCCTGGGCCCAACCAAGGGTAGTTTTGGTACAGCTAGAAATGGGTGAAGTTGGAAAAATTCACTCTGTGAATAAATTTGTGATTGAAAAACCAAAGATGGTTGATCTCAATCGTAATTCTCACCCATGAATGGCAAAATTTCGCACGTTTTGGTGAAATTCCATTGTTTGCAGGAGAAATTCCACAATTAGAGTTGGGCAAATTTTTAAGCTAATAGCACAAATTCGCAAATTCTTCCACGGGGCGAATTCGGTGACTTTTATACATAGAAACATAGACGTTGACAGCAAATAAGAACTGCAAGACTCTTTCAGTCTTCCCACGTTTTCTACATTATGAATGTGCTATAGGCCTTTACTCTGTCAATGGCCTATTTATTCATACTCATCTGCATTGTTCACTTATGTCTATCCCATGCTTGTTTGAAGCAGTGCACTGTATTCATATCCACCACTTCCTGAGGTAGGTCATTCCATGGATCCACCACCCTTTCTGTGAAAAAAATCCTCACATTACCCCATAATCGTCCTCCCTCTAATCTCATGCTGTGTCCTCTTGTCCTGTTATTTTTCTTATAATGAAACATGTTAGATTCTTTCACCTTGTTAATGCCCTTAAGATATTTGAATGTTTTAAGCATAGCACCTCTCTCCCTCCTTTGCTCTAGGATATACATATTGATCTCCATTAATCACTCCTTATATGTTTTCTGATGCAGGTCCTGCACCATTTTGGTTGCCCTCCTCTGGACTGCCTCCATTTTGTTAATGTCTTTGTGCAGGTGCGGCCTCCAATACTGCATGCAGTACTCCAGAAGTGGCCTAACCAATGTCTTGTAAAGAGGGATTATTACCTCCCTCTTTTGACTTGTAATACCCCTACTAATACACCCCAGCATCCCTCTAGCCTTAACTACTGCTTTGGTGGTCTGTTTGGATGATTTATGATCAACTGTGGTGATGATACCCAAGTCTCTTTCTTCCACTGTGATTGCAATCAACTCCCCACCTAACCTATAGGTGGCTTGAGGGTTTCTCTTCCCTATGTGTGTGATCTTGTACTTCTTTCTGTTAAACCCCAGTTGCTACTCTTCAGATCCTTTTGACATATTTTTCCAGATCTCTTCTTATTCTGCCCACCCCATCTGGATCATCTACTCTGTTGCAGATTTTGGTGTCATCTGCAAACAGGCAAACCTAATCTGTCAGTCTATCTGCAATGTCACTGATGAAGATATTGAAGAGGTCTGGCCACAGGACTGAGCCCTGAGGTACTCCACTGGTGCTTTGCCTCTCTTATGACAGTATACTGTTTCTGCCACTCTCTGCTTCATGCCTTCCAACCAGTTTCCACCGAATTGACCAACTTCTGACCCACTCTGAGCCTACCCAGCTTATTAATCAATCTTCCATGTGGAACAGTAAGCATTGCTGAAATCAAGGAAGGCGATATCAAATGCATCCCCTTGGTCCATCACTCTGGTTGCCCAGTAAAAGAAATGTATGAGATTAGTTTGAAAGGACAATCCTGTTGTAAACCCATACTGTCTTGGATCCTGTGTGCCTATGGATTCCAGGTTTTGCACTATTCTTTCCTTAACGAGTGTATCTATAATCTTGCCCACTACTGACGTAAGACTGACTGGTCCGTAATTACCTGCTTTCTCCCTGCTGCCAATCTTGTGGAGCAGGATCACATAAGTCCTTCTTCAGTATTTTGGGACCTCTCCTCTGCTCAGAGACTCAATAAATAGTCCTGCTAATGGCTCTGCTAGTTACACCCTTAGCTTCTTTACTACCCTGTGTTGTACGCCATCAGGTCCCATTGCCTTTTCCACCCTGAGCTTAGCAAGCTCCTGTAGGACCATTTCTTTTGTGAAGGGACTAGTGCAAATCTCCCGCCCCCCGTGTCCATGGTGCTGAGCTGCGGGCCCTTCCCTAACTTCTCCTCGATAAATAATGAGCAGAAGTATATATTTAAGATAGATGCTTTTCCTTGGTCCTCCTCCACACGCTCTCTTTTATCCCGTTTGATCTTAGCAATATCCCCTCTGGACTTTCTCCTTTCACTAATATATCTATAGAAAGTATTGTCCCCTTCTTTTACTGTTCGTACTTGTGTTTCCTCGGTTTGGGCCTTTGCCTGCCTTACTGCCTTCCCTGCTTCCCTTAGAGATGTTTGGTATGCCTCTCTATCTACATCCCACTGCATTCCCTTATACTTCCTGAAGACCAACCTTTTGGCCCTGGCCATTTCTGCTACTGTTTCTGAGAACCAAAGTGGTTTCGTCCTTCTTTTACTCTTGCTTTTCTCCCTACCCCAATTGGATGTTGCTTGAAGTATTGCATTCTTAATGCTTGCCCACTTTGCCTGTACCCCCTCACCTTATTTCTTCTTTCCAGTGCTAACGTAACTCTGTTGGCCATCATAATGAAGTCAGCTCCTCTGAAGTCCTATATTTTTGCCTTGGAATGGGATGATTCAGTTCTATTGGTCAAATTGAACCATGTCATGTGGTGGTCACTGGCCCCCAGGTGACCTTCTACCTGGAAATCTGTGATCCTTTCCCCATCAGTCAGTACTAGATCCAGGATAGCCCTGTCTCTTGTTGGTCATTGTACCAATTGTTTGAGGTCCTCCCCCTGCAGGGAATACACTATGTATCTAGTTCTGGCAGATGTTCCTGCTGGTATTGACTAATCTGTATCTGGCATGTTGAAGTCTCCCATTATCAGAACTCCCTTTAGCTGTCAAGTTTTGTATATCTTTTAACAGTAATGTGTCTATGTCCTCCCACTGGTCTGGAGGCCTGTAGACAGCCTGAATTCATATGTCTGTCCCATTTCTTGTATCCAGGGTGACCCATAGTTCTTCTGGCTTCTTTTGTGTATTCTGAATTTCTGTAGCTTTGATATTTTCATTGACATAAAGGGCCACTCCCAATGCCCTTTTTTTCACCTTGATCTCTTCTGAACAGTACATAGCCAGAACTTTGCCATTGAATTAAAACTTTGCAACATCTCTAGGTACAGCTCATGCATGATTAATTTTTCTGATGACACCTTTTTATGTTTCCATGTTTCTCTATATTTAATAATGCTTTAGATTGAAAAATACAGCATGAGAATCTTTAAATAAACATTAATATTGTACTTGTTCTGTTATAAAGTACTATGACAGAGTGCAGGATGATACAACATGCTGTAACAAATTCATGAAGGGCAGTAAATGTACATCAAAGGTATACCTAGAAGATAAGATTATTTCACCAGGTAAACTAACAGAGAGAAATAGTAGTCTCAGTTACAGATGTGATCGGGGGAGGGCGGAGACAAGCAAAATAGCAGTGGAAATACATGTTTACAGTACTGTATCTGTCTATGGCTACCAATAATTTAGAGGCATAAATCAGCAAGAAGAGGAACAACATGAGTAGCTGGCACAGCATGTTACTTAAAAAAACACTGTTATGTGCAATCACAGATGGATATTATTAGATTTTTGATTAACTGTATGGTTGAGGCAAATGCTGATGGACGGGCTATTTTCCAAGGCAAGGTTGTTCCAGACCTGTGGGAATTTATGGGTAAAAACAAGTTGGCTAAATTTCTGTTGTCACCTTAGAACAAGGAATCTATTAAGGAGTAGGAGCAAAGATGGTGGGTGGAACAGCAGGGGTGAGCCGTGTGTTCAAGTACACCTGTATGTGGGGAGCTTATTTAGGCAGCAGTTAAAACCATAACATATCATATAATTATTAGAAAATAGTAGCACCCTAAAGAGGTATCAATGAAGCACACTAGGATAGCCAACTAGTCATCAGAAATTAGATGAAAGTGATCTCCAGGAGGGATCTATTTCACAGACATTTGAACTGAAACCCACACTGTGGACAATATGGATCCACTCAGTGGTGAGAAATATCAAGTATACAAATTTAATTCACAACTTAACATTATATACAGACCTAGACAGGTAAATAACCATGTTTTGTGACCTCCAAGGTCACTTCTTCAGGACGGCCTTGTTTTGCTTATATTATCAGATGCACCAATTTATCATCTTTCCAGGTTTGGGATTTCTACATGAGAATGAACAAGCACAGTCAACATGAAAGTAACTATACTTGGCCTGCTAAAGAAGGGTCAAGAAAATAAACTGACTTTAAAAAAAAATGAAACTTCATTTGATAAAGAGGGATTTTATTTAATGCAGTAGTGATCAAAAAAGAAAAAAGAAAAGAGGAAGAATTTTGTGGAGGGTGCCTAATTTTTTTTTTAATCAGTATTTAGTTCCCCTGGTCATTACACTATACCCATCTGGTCAGCCACCCCCCCCCAGCCCCATCACCCAGCTTCTATGGGAGTTACTGAAGTGGTCCTCTGTCTCAGTATCTATGGGGTTTTTTTTGGGTGTAGTGTGGGCAGGACATTAGAATCCTTTAGGTGGCAGCCACCAAGTAAGCATGTATACCCCACTCCCTGAGGGAAGAGAGCTTTCCTAGGGATGCTTAATCCTCCATCCCCCTTTCTGACGCTAAGTGTCCCATGTACATTCCAGAATCTGGGTTGATGCTGTGGCGGGAGATGAAGTGCCTAGCACTACAGCCTTCTACACCCCTGTACCACTTTGGCAGGGTGTCAAATTACCCATAACTTTGTAATTTATTATTTGCTGTAGAGTCTCCTTTGACCACAAAATATGACCTCCATAATGTAAGTTTTTCATTTGTTCCCAAAATGCATTTTTGGGAGTATCATATCACCATTTTTTAAATAAAAAAAGACAAAGACAATGTCCTATGTATGCAGAGTAGGGCATTCTTTTTTAAATTATTTTTATTGTTTAGTTCCCCCCCCCACTGCACAGCACATCACAATGTGGCTGCTTACTATGGGGGTTGGAGGGCAATGGCACTCACCCACCGTGGACCACATCATTATGTGTATGTACCAAGGGGTGGCCATTAGGGGAGTAGAGTGACATGGGTGCTAAAGAGAGAGCAAGAATATGTGTTTATTTTTCTTGTATTGGCTGTGTGGTGGGCAGAGGCTACAGGGGGACATACTAGGCGATGAGTTGTGGGAAAGAAGGGTACCAGCAATAGGGTTTGGCACTGGACAACCAGAAATGTTGATGATGGGAGGTACCCTCATTAGAGTTAGGCAGAAGATCAATGGCAATGTTCATAAACTAAAAATACTGCCAGTGGGGTTTGACACTCAGTCATTGGTAATATAAGAAATATGAGAGGGAGGTAATCACACCAGGGTTGAGCACCCAATAAACTGTATTGTTAGTGATCAGGAGTAGGGATGCCAGCAGTTGGGTTGGACAGCTGACAGAAAGTGATAGTGATCAAAATGATGGCATGCCATCACAGGAGTTTGTCTACTGATCTGGGTCATGGGCTACATGAGGCTAAGCTAGGCACAACCACCATTAACCCAAATAATGGGAGCGGGAGTTCTGGTGGCAGTGTTGGGCACTCATCTATCACTATTTTTAGTGTTACTTTTGTGATAGGATGTACCAGTACCAAGCAAGAAAAAAAAAATATTTTCTTTTATTTGTTATTGATTTCAAGAATGAAAAAAAGGCCTTGTAATTTTTTGACACATTTTTCTTTTTTGTCTGCAAATATGCCCAGTGGAGTAAGTTTGACAGTAAATTACTTTCAGTTATTTACTTTATTTTAAAACCAGCAAATAGCCAAATTCTATGACAGTATTGAAATACCTGAAAGTTTCAAGTTTTATTTCAGAACTTCATTTTGTTATTTGTGGTCATTAAAAATCTTAATTTGGGAGAATTTTATTAATTTCAGCACTGCACAGTGCTGAGACTGTTGGACAATCTCTTTTGAAAATAAGCCCCTAGTGCTGTGTGTGTATGCCGATTTCAAAAGCCTAGGAGAATGGTTAAATTTAAGGAATCAAAAACAGATGTTGTGATACAGACTAACTCAACTTGAATTAAAGTGATACTGCTGCACAACTATATGTTAAATTAGCACAACATATGGTTGGAGAATGAGAGGGAGGAGGAAGAATATGAGGAGGTACAGTAGAGAAGTGACCATTGACAAGCTGTGAAATGTGTGATCACTCTTCATGTTCCTCTGTGTTGGGGTCTTAAATGGGAGTCTTATGGGTGACATGTCTATGTAATCTTCAATATGAGCTACTGCAATTTGGCAATGACAATATTATAGCCATGCTATTATCATGGTGACTTGTGGTGGTGTGTGCTAGAGGACTTATTGTTACTTACTGCTACTACAGTATGACTGCTGAGGTGATGAGCTGGACTATATGAGTGACACCAGTGTAAGCAGAAGGCTGTGAAGATATTGCTCAAATACATCCCCAAAATGGACTGTATCAATTGAATGAATATTCATGTATTCTAGATTTATATGCATAATGATTTGTTACTATTTTGGTTATTTTTTATTTTAATTTGTAGTTTAAAAATTAATAGATGAGGAAATGGTATAGCCCAGCTTTTGTTCATATAATAAGTAGTACTACTATGATAATTATATAATAAATTGCAACAAACTACAAAAAAAAACATCTACTAGAGTTGAATTACAAAGTTTACAAAGTACAGAACTGAATTAATAAAGTAAAAAAAAATCTTTGGAACCTTGACACATCTTGACACATCTGCTGTGCAGTATTCCTCAACGTTGCCCAGTCATGCAGTGCAGTGTTGGTATAACCGTAATACTGGCATCTTCTATCACTGAGTCTATGCTGTGTCATTTGCTTTGTATGACAAAGACAATGCCAATTTTCAGGTAATGTCATCGATACTGCATCATATGATTATTCAAACCCCATGGAACACCACTCCACAGATTCACTTGAGGTTTTTGGAAGTTATCATAACTTTTCATTTCCCTACTTTGTACAATATGTGCTTCTACCCTAATACATGCATTAATGTAGTTGTTTGTAGTTTATAAAATATGGTATGTGTGTGTGTGTGTGTGTGTGTGTGTATATATATATATATATATATATATATATATATATATATATATCTTAGTGGCACATTAGTGCCACTATAATTAAGGTTGAATGGTCACTTCAATGTTAAACTCCAAATTTTACACTTCAGTATCTTTGCAACCAATTCACTGATTTGCATGAAATTGTGTATGTGCCATCAGGGACCAAGGATCTGTGGATGTGGCAAGTTTCATTCTGGTCAGATGTGTGAGTGTGGAAATAGGGAATATATTTTGTTTTTATAAAAAACATGAAAATTACCAAGTTTTTTTTTCCCCATATAGGTTTTTATCTCTTCTCTGGTGGGACACAACTGCATCGTCCACCATGCCTATCAGACTCTGGTATGACTCAGGATCTTGAATGCCATGCGTGTCCTGGAAGATCCCTGGAGCTGATCTGAAGGCTTCATCCTGACATTGCCCCCAATTTTTCCACATTTTCTTCCCCAGTTACCTGGAGCCCTAGACAGAGAGGCACATGTGCATGGAGGCACACATGCACTCTCTTGTTCTGGTGATGGCCCCATCTTCCCACTCCACTGGCCTAGTGCCCTAGCTCCCTCAGCTGCACTGCCCCCTGGCCTCCATCATGAGGGAATAGAGCATCGAAGGAAGCATAGTTCCCTCCTTGGAGAGGAGAGCTGCCTGTTAGCAGCTCACTCTTACAGTGCTCCCTCCCCCCTGTGCTGACCTCCAATTGCCCATGCTCAAACCCAAACATGGGTCACAGGTGTGGAGAGAGGGAATGCTTCCAGCGCCTTAACCCTCTGCACCACCAGGCAGGCCTAAAGTTACCATTTTGTCTGCAAATTGTTTGTCACCACATTTCTCAGAAATGGCTGGTGGATTTGGTCTGAAATGTTTAAGGATTATCTGGTTTGGATCACAGATGTACCTTTTGAAGGTTTGGTGAAAAATTATTAATCCATTCAAAGGTTATTAAATTTAAAAAGTTTCCCATTATTTCCTGTGTAAAAATTAGATGGTCCCCTTGAAACATTTTTTATTTTTGCAGTGGATGTGTTATTTTGCCATAAATGTGGAAAGTTGTGTTGAGATTCCAACTTGTTTTCAGCTAATGAGGCAAACAAACTGAAATGTTTCAATATATACTGCCCCTTGGTAAACACCAACAACTGTGTGTACCTATTTCTGGATCAGGAATTGGATTCTGTGGTTAGTATCCCCCCCCCCATAATGGACAGAAATATGTTTATTTTATACAAGGGGGTCTTTCTGATGAAAACTGCTGCAGTATTTTCATGAAAGAAGGGGGTGCTGCCTCAAAGTGTGGCAAAATGACACAGTGTTTCATGCAACACTGATCATTTTGTCACTATTTGTGGCAGAAATGTCCTTGAGTGGGATTGGTCACACACCTCCCCAATTATTTTCTATAGTTCAATTTCCTGGTAGTCTAGTCACCCTCTATCCACAATCCCCAATATCTATTTTAATTAAATTCCTTGAGGTTTAGTGGCCATCCCACCTTGATCACTAATATCAGTATTTTATTTTTTATTTTCCAAGTGGTCTAGTGGCCCTCCCTTCCTGAGCCCCGATATTACTATTTTAATTTCTTATTTTTTCCCTGGCAGTCTAGTGACCCTCCCTCACTGATTCCCGATGCCCATTTTGTTGGTGGTAATAGCTGTTATGCTGTAAATAAGAAAAAATCCCTCAATGTCTTTTTTTATTAAAATAAAAGTACATTGCTGATCACACCCACCCGACCTCCCACTGTGCAACCACCTCTCCACAACCCCCTTGACACCCCCACACACCCTCACTCACCTGAAGATGTCCCAGGTTTGAGATCTACTTTCCCAATCAAAGACATTTCTTGCTGCTGGTGATTGCAATATGAGAAACTAAGGTAAATGTGGTCCAATGTATTTCAATGGGGGTTACAACTGTTATGCATAACTTTGACATTTTTTAGATTTTTACCCTACATTTTCAGCATAGCCTTTTGGGGATGCCACCTCCTGAACAATAGGACTGTGTTAAGCAACTCCCACCAGAAAGGGGATTTTGCAGTTGGCTGATAAAATCCCCTTTCTCATGAGATTTGTGTAATGTTATTCATATTGTTCATGAGGTGGGGTCATAAGAAGGCAATGTTGAAAATTTGGGGTCAAAATAATTAAAAAAAGCAGAGTTATGACCATTTGTGGCAATTTTGCTGTGCATGTTCATAACTTTGGGAATTTAAAATATTTTGACCCCAAATTTTCAACATCACCTTTTTATTACCCCACCTCATGTATGTCATAGCTGTCATTTTTCAAATCCTGGCCAAATTAATTTTGCACCTGTGGCATGGAATGGCATTGTGGTTGCTCAGAGTTATGTTTTGACATGGATTTGACAATTGTATTCACTGGGTACATGAAATGGGATAATACTATGGCTATGCCAACAATTTTATCACTGTTGTCCTATAAATGGAAGTTCAGGGTTAGCAGGGCTTTGTGTTTCTGCAGCTACATATACACATATATGCATCTCTGGAAAGATGGGAGTGCAGGACTCAGAGGGCCCTTGCAATCCCACAGGGAAATAAGTCTATGATTATACTATCTCAAAAAGTAAGGACATGAGTTATAAAAACTCCATTAATGCATCAGTTATGGTTACAGTGACAAATGTTTGCAAATGTGGTGTTAGGGGTTCCAACACTAACACCCTTCCCCCACCCTGCATACACCTACAGGCTTTGGAAGTGTGGCTTGGGGTTATCAGCCCTAATGCTCACCCCATTCTCCTATACTGTACCCATCTCAGCTTATTTACTCATGGATCAGGGTGAGCGTTAGGGCTGATGACCCCAAGCCACACACCCAACGCCAGTAGTGTGTGCAGGGTGGTGGGGTATTAGAGTTGAAACCATTTTATTTATTTATTTATTTAAAAGTTGAAAACAGGGAAAGGCACCATGAGCAGAAATTCATTTCCAGGTACAACCTGAGGGAGGGGAGCACAGGAGTCAGACAGATAACATTAAAATACACAAAATCTACAATCAAATCAAAATACAATTTATTTGTGTGTAAGATACAAAAACACAGGAAAAAACTATATACAATAAATACAGTAGGCATGCAAGATAATATACAGTGAATTTACAATACAGAGGAGTTGATGGCAGGTTGTGGTCAGTGGTGGACTAGGTGGGGAGCAGATGCAGGAGATGACAGAAGTAGATCTGAGTGATCTCTTGAAAGAAGTTAAGGAGGAAGAGAGATGGGTTTGGGGAGAAAGGCTATTCCAAAGGACAGGAAATTTGTAGGAGAAAGAGAGCTTGCCAGATGAGGTGCGGACATGAGGGAGAGAAAAAGTGCAGGCACAGCTGGATCATGAGTTATATGGTGAGGGAGTAGCTGGGAAGAGGAGGCTTGCAGAGTATGATGGGGGAGATCCAAACCAATACTTAGCTATGAAGGTGAGGCAGTGACAGGAAGGCCACTGTGCCAGTGATTGAGGAGAGAGAGAACAGTAGAGGTCACAGTGGTGGATAAGTGGGGAGGAATTTGAGTCAAACCTGCAAAAAACATGAAATAGGATGTCCAGCTTTGCAAGGGAAGCGGCTGGGGCAGCACTGAAAACTGTGTCAGTGTAGTCAAAGGCAGGGAGCATCCATTTGACCAGCAAATCACATCTTACAGGGAGGAAGAGGCTAGCTTTGTGATGATGGAGCAGCCCAAGGTTAGGGCATAATTTGGTGTGGAGCGTGCTGAAATGGGAGGAGAAATCAATGGAGGGGTCGAGCCAGACACCAAGGTACTTGTAAGTGGAGACATTATCAAGGGGGGAATTAGTGACAGTGAAGAAGACCGGTTGTGATGGGAGTTTGGCGAGTTTTTGTTTAGACCAAAAGGTCATGGTGACTTTTTTTTTTTGTATTTAGTCTAAGACAGTTGACGTCAAACCAGGCTGTGACTGCAAAGAGGTAATTTTGAAGGTGGTGGGGTTGAACAGTTTGCATGGACAGACCAGACAGAAAAATGACAGTGTCATCCACATACATGTGGATATTGGACTGGATACATATGGAGAGAAGGTCATTAATGAAAAGAGAAAAAATAACCGGTCCAAGAATAGAGTTCTGGGGCACGGTAGCAAGAGTAGGGAGGGAGGGAGATTATGTATTATTAATTGAAACAGACTGGGAGCAATCAGTTAGGTTGGAATTGAACCAGGACACTGAGGCATAGGATAGGCCAATGGAATGTAGTTTAGAGAGTAGAAGGGGGTGGGAGACTGAAACAAAGGCCTTGGCCAAGTCAATAAAAATAGCTGAGGTGATATGGCCAAGATCCATGGTGGTGTGGATGGCGTTGGTAAAGCGAAGGAGAGAGAAGGTGGTTGAATGGGATTTTCTGAAACCAGACTGGAAAGGAGAGAAGGTATTGAACATGGCTAGGAAACTGTTGAGCCTTGAAAGAATAAGGGATTCTTGGATTTTAGCCAGGGCAGGGAGGAGGGAGATGGGGCGGTAGTTGCCAGGGATGGCGGAATCACCACTTTTGAAAAGAGGGAGGACTTTGGCAGACTTCCAGGCTGTAGGAACTGTGGCAGTAGAGAGTGAGAGATTTAGGATCTAGGTTAAAGGGTTACTTACAGAAGGTGCAGAGATTTTTAGGTGCCTAAGATGCAGACATCAGGGCTAGACTTAGAGGGGTTTAGGGAGGTAAGAGCCCACAGTACTTCTGAAGGTCATATTGGTGGCAGTTGAAACCCTGAGAGCTGCTGGGAAGATAGGAGGGAGGAGAACGAGAGAGGAGGGAGAGGAGCTTCGGGTCCCAAGTGGAATGGCACAGGATGTGAAGTACTTATTTAGGACTTCTACAACATGGGAGGGGTCAGAGATAAGAGAGCCAGCTTCTTGGATTGAGACAAGGGGGAAAACAGACTGAGGATGCAGGAGCGAGTGGAGATCTTGCCAGAAGGAGGATGGAGTACTGTTTGAGGGGTGCAGATGGGATTTAAAGAAGTCTGATTTTGCACGGCAGAGGCTAAGGTTGCAACTATTATGAAGGACATGAAAGGCTTGGAAGGAGGCTTGGTTGCCTGAAGATTTGAAATGGAGCCAAGCAAGGTCATGGGCTGTGCACTCTTCCAGGATGTCTGGGGGAGATCCAGGGATGATGGGCATGCTTAACTCTAGATGTTTTTAATGGGGCATGGGCATTTCAAATACTTAGGAAGATAGAGGAGAAATGGGCAAGAGCAATGTCAACTGATAGGGAGCAAAGGACTAGGGACCAATTTGCTAGGGCCAGGTCTTTATTTAAATTTTTGGTAACTGGTTAGGCCCACGGGAACCTTGACAGTCCCTTTTTCAGGGGCAACCTGGGATTAGTTACATGTACCTAGAGTGAAGGAAAAAAACAAAGCTTTCATAAGTACAGTACAGCAAGGCTTATATAGAGTAAACGAATATACATTGCAGCACAGAACATTACAACAATAGTGCAGATGTTTTTGTTAGAAACAGACTATTAACAGTTTTCTACCTAGATAAGTGCAAAAAACAGTGCTCCTTTTGTACTTTAAAACCCTTTCTTCCTTACTGGTTGTGTTCTTTTGCAGATAGCACCCTTAGTCGTATCACCTTTGGGAGACCTTAGTTGAGGCAGCACCACTTGGACCCAGTGCCTAGGTGTGATTTTAGCCCTTTCTTGATGCCCTCTAGTGAGGTGCTATCCTGTACCTCTCTTGGGAGATTGTTCCAGAGTTTAGGTATGGCTGCCCTGGCTGACCGTAGACCTAGGAATGATTTGGTTCTAGATATTTCGATGTAGTGTCCAAATGGTGGACCTGAGCTCTCTTCTGTTTGTCTTTGGGGCAAGAAAGTCTCATAGACCTGGGGGGGCAGGGTTGCTATAGCTTAAAAGGTCTTGAAGGAGTTTATTTATGTCAAGGGATCTGAGGGGGCGATGCTGGATGTATTTCGGAGGGATACAAGGGGGACAGCACTTCCTTGACACAGAAGGTAGGACAGTGGTCGCTGAGCACACTGGTAGGATACAAGCACAGCAAATGTGATGGGGGTGGGAAGAGAGTACCCAGTTGAGAAGAGAGTGTGAATGACTTCTTGGGTTGGGATGGGTGGGTTATTTTACTAGTTGTGAAAGGTTTAAGGCTTCAATTTGCTGACATGAGCTAAGCTATGAAGGGAAGGGTCAGTCTAATATAAAATCACCAAGAATGATTAATTCACCAGAGTTCACTGAAGTGGAGATGGTGGAGATGCAGGATACAAGGGATGGCGGGAAGTTTAGGGGAGGCGTATAAGACTCCCACAAAAAGGAGAGATGAAGAAGGAAGGGAGACATTAATTTGGAGAATAACATGGGAGTGAGGAATCGCCTCACAGTGGAAGATAGTGCAGTTTAAGAGTTGCAGAAGATGGCCACTCTACAGTCTTGTTTACCCCTGTCTTGCCTGAAGAGGCTGAAATTTGGTATAGCTAGTTGGGTATCGGGGATATGGGAGGATAGCCAAGTTTCTGAAATGCAGATGATGTCTGGGGAGTGCATAGTAGTCCATACTTTCAGGTCACCAAGTTTTGGGAGAAGGCTGTTTACATTAGTGTGAAAGATTTGCAGACCTTTTGGGAGAGCCTGGGGAGGGGAGGTGGTAGGGCTGGTAGAAGCAGGGTTTGTTTCAATGTCCCCAGCCAGAAGCAACAAGAGGAACAAGAGAGGTAGGGGTGAGGCGTGACATTTGCATTTGATGCGGCAAATAAGGTAGGATGCATGCGAGGGGGATGGATAAGACAAGAGTTGGAAGATGGCAGCTAAGTTTAGGAGAGAGTGACTGAGTATCCCAAGGTGGATTGTGATTAGTTGGGAGGGGATAGCAGAGGTGGGAGGGTGAAAGGAGATAGTAGTAGGAGTTGGTGGGTGATAGAGTGGGGAGAGGCAAGAGGAGGGGCTGAGGTTAGGAAGGGGATAGGCATGAGGGGCAAAGGGAGGGAGGGAGGAGAAGGAGAACTAGGAGGGAGGAGTAGGAGGATAAGAGGCACCTCATTGAGATGAAGTGAGACAGGAGAGACAGAAGAGTGGAGGGCAAGAGGGGGCAGGTAGTGTAAGAGGAAAGTGTGAGTAGGGCGGTTTCTTATAAAGGCTGGAACTGACTGTTAAGAAGGGTAGAGCAGTAACAGATAAGGGGCACAGAAAGGCGGAACAAATTGAGGCTGCAGCAGTGGTGCAGTGGTAGTGTTGTTAGCTCTGGAGCTACGGGTCGGAGGTTCAAAGCCCAAGAGTGATGGGTGCTGCTGGAAAGGAATG
This sequence comes from Neoceratodus forsteri, assembly GCA_016271365.2. Lineage (NCBI taxonomy): Eukaryota > Metazoa > Chordata > Ceratodontiformes > Ceratodontidae > Neoceratodus > Neoceratodus forsteri. The sequence continues at coordinate 455,178,354 of CM028137.1, forward strand.
GAGTGTAGGAAAGAAAAAAAAAAAAGGTCAGAAAGGACAGGGACAGAGGGGATAAAAATGAGGAGGGTGCTAGGATCAGGGGAGCAGGCATGGGAAGGAGTGCTCAATAGTGACTCCTAGTGGTAACTTAATATAAACTTTAAATGGGAAAGTAGGTGTTAGAAACAGACTGCTGAGGTCACGTGACAGGATCTTAGCACCACATTTCCAAACTTTTGTCACTGGAACCCTAACTGATGCATTCACTGAGTTATTTGAAACACACACACACACACACACATATTAATATTATAATTGCATGGTAGTGGCACTATAGTTAGGGTTGAGTACCCCATTTAAGGTTAAATCTGAAATGTTGCACCTTAATAACGTTGCCACAGTATGACTGATTTGCCTGAAATGTGGTATGCACGGTCTGGTTCCATAGATCTCTGGACCTGCCAAGCATCATTATGGTCAGATGTATGGTTGTGGAGCTACAGAGCACCAAAAGACATATAAATTATGGGGTTTTGCAAGTTTTTTTGCTCGCACCTACAGCCTGCACGGTTTGCGTGATGGGTCCAAAAACTTCAGGGAACATGCAGCCAATGTGCCTTTCGAAAATTTCATGAACAAATATTAAAAAGGGTTCAAAAGTTATTAAAAAAAATCACTGAATCCCATTATAGTCTTTGGGAAAAGTTACACTATGCAAAAGTGTCACAAATGCCATTTTACTGTAGCAAATTACCCTTTTACTTTCGTGATTCAGTAATTTTTTTTTAGTTGGTGTTCAGAAAAAAGCATGGCATTTAAATTAGGGACCCTCTAGGGACACAATTCTTGTTGTGTTCACCTAGTTGAGCACTGAGGATGCTAGCCATGTCTTTTTGGGGGTTAAAACATGTTTTTTAAATATTTGTAAAAAGTAGTGTTGTAAAGTACTTTTGCAAATGCAACACTTTCATGATTTTTTGTGTGAAATTGTTGTGATTTGTGAAAGTAATTTTCAACACTATGCCCAAAACAATAGGAAATCTTTGCCACCCTGCTGCAAAACTACAGTTTAATCTTTTGGGCTCAAATTTGTAGGGAAGAAAGGCAACATCACACAGATATGCCTTTTGGTGACTTGGTGCCAAAGTATAACAGGGCTGCAAAGTTACGGCACTTCGAAGTTGACAATTTGTCCATTAGGATAACATTATGGCATCTGCTGCGCCTTTCAGGTCCCGGATTTCGAAAACAGTTTGAGATATGGACTTTTCGTCACAAACATTCTTATATCCCCACTTACAAAACTAGCCTGGAAAGTCATAAATAATATGAGATTGAAATTTTTTTTGTACGTCATATGGTTCCTGAGATATAAGCAATTTAGTATTCAAAGTGCTCATTTTCCTGTCCTATTGCCACTATTATGCCACATTCTTTGTATTCTCTGTGCTTCTGGATGCAGCTCCTTCGGACACAAAGCGTGTCCATTTGCGTTACTGTTACCATTACCATTATATTTATGTTTCCACTTGTATTTCCATTATCGTTTGCATCAGCATTTCCTTTTGCATCACCGTGTGCGTTACCGTTTGCGCTTGCATTACCATTGCATTACTGTTTCTTTTTACGTCACTGTTGGTGTTACCATTTGTGTTACCATTTGTGTTACCATTTGCATTTCCATTACCATTTTCGTTAGTATTTACATCACTGTGAGTGTTACCATTTATGTTTGCATTTGCATTACCGTTACCATTTGCGTTTTCGTTACCGTTTGCATTACCATTTCCGTTTGCATTAGCGTTTGCTTTGGTGCTTGCATTTCTGTTGTTGCTTGCATTACTTTTTCCTTGTGCTTCGCTGTTGCCATTTCCATTTGTGTTACCATTACCATATGTGTTTCCGTTACCATTTGCATTAACATTTGTGTTTGCGTTTAAGTTTGCGCATCCATTTCCATTACTGTTTACGTTATCATTTCCATTTGCATCACTGTGTGCATTACCATTTGTGTTTGTATTTGTGCATGTGTTTGCATTTCTGTTTGTGTTACCATTACTGTCTGCATTTTCATTTCTGTTTTCCTTACCATTTGCATGTGTGTTTCCATTTCCATTACTGTTCTCATTACTGTTACCGTTACCATTTGAGCTACTGTTACCATTTTCTTTTCCGTTTCCATTTTCATTAGCATTTCCATTTGTGTGACCTTCACTGTGTGCGTTACCATTTGTGTTGGTGTTTTCATTTGCGTTTGCATTTCTGTTTGTGTTACTGTTTCCTTTGACTTCACCATTGCCATTTCCATTACCGTTTGCATTTTGATTTGCATTACCATTACCGTTTGTGTTTTCATTACCATTTGCATTTGTGTTAGCATTTGAGTTTGTGTTTCCATTACCAATAGCATTTGTGTTTGCACTTGGGTTTCCATTGTTGCTTGCATTACTGTTTCTTTGTGCGTCGCCGTTGCCGTTATCATTACCATTTGCATTTGTGTTTGCATTATTATTACCTTGAGTGTTTCCGTTACTGTTTGCTTTACCATTAGTGTTTGTGTTTATGTTTGCGCTTGAGTTTCCATTACCATTTGCATAATCGTTTTCCGTTTGCATCACTGTGTGCGTTACCATTTGCTCTTACATTTGCGTTTCAGTTAGCGTTGCTGTTTCCTTTTGAGTCACCATTCCCATTCCCATTTGTGTTTGCATTACTGATACCATTTGTTTCCTGTCCCATTTTCATTAGCGTTTTTGTTTGCGTCACCGTGTGTGTTTACCATTTGCATTTGTGTTTGTGCTTGCATTTGTGTTTCCGTTTGCATTACCTTTTTCATTTTTGTTGCCATTTGTATTACCATCTGTGTTTGTGTTCATGTTTGCGCTTGCGTTTCTATTACCGTTTTGCATTTTCATTACCATTTGTGTTACCATTTGCATGTGCATTTCCATTACCATTACTGTTCTCATTACTGTTACCATTACCATTAGCATTGGCATTACTGTTAGCGTTAATGTTCCCTTTAGGATTATCATTACCATTGCCGTTACCATTACTGTTAGAGTTACCATTACTGTCAGGATTATTATGGAAAAATGGGAAGCATGGTCATAGGGCCTAACTCTCACCCCATTCTCATATATGCACCACATCAGCTTATTTACACAAGGAGTGGGATGAGAGTTAGGGCTGATGACTCCAACACACCCTGATGACTGTTGGTGGGGTGGGGTGGTGTGGTGATGGATGGCAAAACAAACACCGAATTTCTCACTTTTGTTGCTGTGGAACAACCCTAACTGATGCATTAAACAGAGTTTTTGCCATGAATATATATATATATATATATATATATATATATATATATATATAACACACACACACACAGACACATGAATCACAAGGTGTTGATAGCATGCCTGAGGCATATATGTGGAATATCGGGAACTGTCCTTCGATGGTTCACCTTATTCCTCACGGGGAGATCACAAAGAGTTATGACCTGGGTCTTTCCTTGGGCTCAATGGGTTTGTTGTGTGGGGTGTCTCAGGGATCAGTGCAGTCACCCATGCTGTTCACGGTGTATATGCTACCCCTTGGAGACATTGTAAGCAGGTTTGGGCTGAAGTTTCACTGTTATGCAGATGATACCCAGCTATATTATCTTTTGCACCTGACCAGGATGGAGCTCTCTTGGTCTTTAACAACTGTCTGAAAGAAATCCAGGAGTGGACAAATTCTAGCTGGATGAAGTTGAGCTCAGAAAAGACAGAGGTATTGGTTGTACACCCGGGTCAACAGATAGAGGGGTCGGGTGTTGGTGCACCTTCAGGAATTTTTCTTGGAGGCATTTCTCTCCCAACCTCTGAACAGGTGCGTAGCCTGGGGATGGTCTTTGATCATAGACTGATGCTGCAGTCACAGGTATCGGCTGTCATCAAAACCTCCTTTTACCATCTTAGGAATATCACCAGAGTTAGGCATCTGGTTCCATCTGACGACCTTCCAACGTTGGTCCGCGCTTTTGTGTCCTCACGCTTGGACTATTACAACTCTGTTTACTTTGGGCTTTCAGGGGTTGAAATTTGCTGCCTGCAGCTGGTGCAGAATGCAGTGGCCCAGGTTCTGACAGGCTCTAGTACATCCTGTCATATTACCCCAGTGTTGCATGAACTGCACTGGTTGCCTATTCGGTGGCAGATCACCTTTAAAGTCAGTTTACTGACTTTCAAAGCCCTTCATGGTCAGGGTCTGGCCTATCTGAAAGAACTTCTGGTTCTTTACTACCCTAGTCAATCGCTCCCATTGGCCAATGAGGGGTTTCTAGAGATTCCAAGGGTGAATCTTAAATCATCTGGTTCTAGAACTTTTTCTTATGCTGCACCCACTCTTTGGAATTCTCAACCCCATCAGTTACAGGAGTGCAGCTCCATGGAGGAATTTAAGAGAGGATTAAAAAGACCTTTGTAGAAAACTGAACTGAATTCTGAATATGGTTTTATTTATTTATGTTTAAGATTCTGGATTTTAATGTTTGTTTTAAATTGTTTTAAGCCGTAAGGTGCTTTAGAAATAGAAAGGCGCTGTGCAAATAAAATTATTATTATAATATACCATATCTATATATCTATATATCTATATATATATATATATATATATATATATATATATAGTATACTGTATATATACATTTATGCCACATATGTGAGTAAATTTGACAGCAGATATCAGTGATATTTTTGGTTCTTGGGGACCTAGAGTCTAGGTCTGATATCTTCACTCTAGGTTCAAAACATACATATAGTTAGTCCTGATTGGCTCATTCAGAACTCAGTTGAATGTTCAGCCTCAGTAGCAGTACTAACTATATTCAAATGTGAATAATATTGAAACAAAAAATGATATCATGTTACTGTGTACTGTGACACTAAAGTTGCTCAGCACAAAAATATCTACAAAATGAGTGGTGTTTCATTTATAGCTACCTTTTTGTTTGCTATAATTAGCACACAAAAAACAGCAGTACATAAATTGTTTTCACTTTTTTTGCAACAAACAAATGCAAATAACTTTAAAACGAAAAATGATACTGTGGTACTTTGCACACAGAAGTTAATCAGGACAAAAAATATTTACAAAATGAGTGATGTTTCATTTATAGATACCTTTTAGATATTTTACAATCAGCAAAAAATGGCAATAATTTATTTTTTCACTTTTTGGGAGGTATGGCATAAATGGAATATGCAACTCCCCTACTGGAAATATTATCAATATGTTTTGGTCTTGTTTCAACTGACTCAATGACACCACTCTTGTGATGTCATTGGGCCAATTTGCACTGGATCAAAAAATATTGACAATATTTTCAGTAGAGGGGATTGCGTATCCCTTTTATACTGTTTATAAAAAACTTTGCCAATGCAATAAATAGGGTTAAAGTGATAAAAGTAGGGAAATGAGACATTAGGGTTTGTAACCCTAACACCCCAACACCACCCACCAGACAGCAGAAGGAAAAAAACATTACAGTTTCACCTCTCCTGTATCTTAACTAATCAGGCATGGGATGTGCCTTGGGGTTATCAGCCCTAACACTCACCCCCTTTGATCATGAAACAAGCTGAGATGTGTGGAGCATATGAGAGTGAGTTGAGCATTAAGGCTGACAACCCCAATGCACATCCCATGCCTGATTAACAAAGACACAGGAGAGGTGAAACCAATTTTTTTTCTGTTGCTCTTGGTGGGTGGGGGTGGTGTGTTATGGTTGGAAACACTAATACCACAGTTCCCTGAGTTTGTTGCTTTAACCCTAAGTAGTGCATAAAGTTTTTTTTTGTAAAAGTGTTTTTATTTTTTGAGACAGTATAATTGTATCCTCATTTGTCTGTGACAGTGCAGGGCACGGAGGGCCCTGCGCTTGTGTCTGCAGTAATACCAGAATGAAATTGTCAGCATAGGTTTCTTATTATCCCATCTAATGAACCCAATAATGTAAATTTCAAAATCCCTGATGAAACATTATTCATCACCACCACACTATCATTGTGTGCCACATGTGTGAAAACACAGTTTGATCAAGGTTTAAAAAATGACAGCTCTCATATTCATGAGGTGGTGTAAAGCAATGGTTATGCTGAAAATTTGGATTTGAAATGTTTAAAATTGTCAAAGTTATAAGTGAGCATAACAAAATGTCAATTCATCTGCATAAGTTTGCCATTTTTACATTTTTTCCCCATATTTTCAACATAGCCTTCTCATTACCTCACCTCATTAACAAGAGTGGTGAAAATGTTTAAATTCCACCTCAAAGGTGATTTGGCTAACAGCCTATGAAATCAACTTTCAGAACAGATTTGTGAAATTCCACTGACATTGTTCATGAGCAGGGGTGTCAAAAAGGCCATGTTGAAAATGTAAGTGTAAAAATATGAAACAATGGTAAAGTTATGTACAAAAGTTAAAATCCCTATTTAAATACATTGAACTGCACTTACCTTACTTTCTGAAATAGCAGTCAACATTTCCAGCACCAAGACATGTCTATGATCAGAGAGTGGATCTTTACTCTGAGAACTGTTAAGGTGAGTGAGGGTGTGTGGGCAGTGTGGGGGGTTCTGGGTGGTGGGTGCTGAGTGAGAGGTCGGGTAGAGGGTTGGTTCAGTGACAGAACTTTTTTTTTATAAAGGTTAAAACAAAGACACAGAAGGCCAATTTTCTTTATTACAGGGTGTTTGAAAATGGGGACAGTGACTGGAGGAGGTCACAGGTGTAATATAGCTATATTATGGGGACATGCCAACTGAAGGGTGGGGGGGTGCCACTAGACACCAGGTAAATACTTTTCTATGGGGTTGCCTAATGGAGGGTGCCACTAGGCACCGGGAAAACACATTTCTATGGGGTTGGTGATTGGAGGGTGGTGATGTCACTAGGGAAATATATTTATTTAATGGGGGTAAGAATCAGAGGGTGGGGTGTTCCACAAGACACCAGGGAAATACATTTTGTTTACGAGGACAGCAATCAGAGGGTGAGGGTGCCACTAAACACCAGTAGAGATGTTGTGAAATAAAATTTTGCTGGCAAAAACTACTGCAAAATCTGCAATTTCACTGCATGAAAAATGTTGCAAAATTCTGCAGTTCCATGAAATATTTAGTGGGGTGCTAACTTGCAATATTTCACTGCAAAATGTGACATTTCACCTGAAAATGGTGAAATTTTTGCCCACAGGTGGTTGTTTTCACTGTTCTGTGGGTGAAATCTCCCCATTTAGGGCAACATTTTAGAATTTTTGGTGAAATTTTGAATTTCACACCCTGCAAAATATTTGGTAAAATGAGAGAATTTCACAAAATATTTATCATAACGAAATTTCTTAATTTTGCACAACACTAGACAGCAAGTAAAACATGCTGAGAAATAAAAAAAGGATTTTCCCTTACAAAAAGAATCTTTTTTTATCACTTACGATACAAAAAAAGAATTATTTCTTCTATCACGCAATCCGAAAAAAGATTTAAAATGTTGAAAAAAATTTCAAGAGCATTTGTCCAACAGTTAAGTGGAGAATCCAACTCAGGGGGACCCCATTAGCAAGACACCTGTGTTGGTTCCTCTTCTCAATGTCATTTTTGTGGTTTTCTAAATGTGAATATTTAGGGGTAAACAAAAACAAGATGGCAGCAAATGAAAATGGATTTTCCCATCACAAAAAATATGAAAAAAATATTATTTTTTCATTTCATGCAGCTATTTTTAAGTGTCTGTTAAGCATGCTCAGAACCAATTATTCAATATTTCAAAATTAAATAACCATGGAACGGATTAATATTTTCTCACCAAACAAGCAAGAAGCACATCTGTGGGCCAGTCCCTTTCTACCCTGAACATTTCAGGCCAAAATGTCAAACCATCTTGGTGCTTGCCAAGTTGACAGAAATCCTAGCAAAACCAATGGGAAAAAAGACCCAAAATTCATATTTTGCACTATCTGTATCTCAAAATCAGTAAATCCAACTGGAACGAAACTTGGAAAGTTAAGTGATCTACTCCCACAAAACCTCGCAAGGAATATTTCATGCAACTTCATTGAATAGATGTAAAGTTATTCAACTGAAAAATTGGGATTTAACATTAAAGTGCCTACTCAACTCTAACATTGATGGTGCAACCACTCCACTATAATACACATTTATATGTATATGTGTATATCTTTATATATATATATATATATATATATATATATACACACACATATATTTATTGCAAAAAACTTCATTAATGCATCCTTTAGGGTTGATAGCACAGCAACAAAAGCATGGAAATATGATGTTAGGATTACCCCACCACCACTTCACCACCACACCCCCACCCTCCACACACCAGTAGACATCAGGGTGTGCCATGCAGTCATCAGGCCCAACTCTCTCCCCATTGCATATGTAAACATGCTAACATGCTACAGAATACGAGAATGGGTCACATGAGAAAGGCACATCTGTGGGGCCAGGGCTTGCCACCCCGTAAATTTCAGCTCAAAAGCCCTGACCATTTAGATGCAGTGGTGTGGCAAAGAAATTGCATTTTTTGGTACTGTCACAAATTGCAAAGGTACAGATGCAACACTGTCGTGATTTGCGACAGTGTCGCAGATGTACTGTCCTGATTTGTGACACTACAGGGCACCCAATTTTATAAAAGGTATTTCTAGGGGTCCTAGAAAAAAAGTGATGGCACCATTGTGTTCCTTAGGCCCTATTTAGGTAAACACAGCTGTCAGTGTTTAACTAGGGGCAGCAGAATTTGAATTACAAACATTTTTCTTCACCACTAACTGAAACAAGATGCCTACAGCACAACAGTAAAAGGGCCATTTGCAACAGTAAAATGTACTGGCAACAACTTTTGAGAGACACATATATTTTTTCCCATTGAATATAATGGGAAAATTAAAATCTGAATAACTTTTGAATGGATTGATATTTTTCACCAATTCTTCAAAAGGCTAATCAGTGACCAGATTGCATATTTCCTGATGATTTCAGACCTGTTGGGCTGTAGCTATGAGCAAAGAAACTCACAAACCCCCTGTCTTTGTACATTTTTGGTGTCCTGCAGCTCTGTAACTGCTCATGAGACCATAAAGGAACTTGCAAGATCCAGAGATCTATTGTGCCCCAGTACACATGCAAAATTACAGGCAAATCCATCTTATAGTGGCAAAGTTATTCAAGTGCAAAATTTGGGGTTTAACATAGGAGTGGCCAGGCAACCCTAACTATAGCTGCACTACCGTGCAGCTGTAATATACATTTATACACATATACATATATATGTGTGTGTGTGTGTGTATATATATAAATATATATAGGATATACAATGGTGAGCTGTCAGATAAATGATTTATCACCACAAGTGCTGTTTGACCTCAGGTAACCTCACGAGTGGCGCAAGCCACGACTGAGCTGTCCGAGGTCAAACAGCACAAGTGTAGATAAATCATCTATCTGAAAGCTCACCATTGTATATTTCATTTATTCATTAGGGATGCTTTCTATCACTGCAGGAACATTAGGTTTTGACTGTTTAGCTTTTTTTTCAAATGATAATTTCCGGGAGTTTTGGTTAACTTTCTAGAGTATGTCTGCCTAGCATAGTGATTGCTATTAAATGAAACTTGACTCATTTTGTAGAAAACTTCTTGCTGAACGAATGTCATGCTCACAGTACCATGCCACCTTTTTCATTTTAAAGTTATTCATATTTGTTTTCCAAAAAAGGGAACAGAAAATAGAATTTTATGCTTTTTTTTGCTAATTATAAAAAAAAAAACTAAAAGGTATCCATAAATGAAACACCATTCATTTTGTAGATATTTCTGTGCTGAACATTTTTTGTGCTCACAGTACCATGCTGTGATTTTTGTGTTTTAAAGTTATTCACATTTGTTTGTCAAAAAAAGTGAACAAAAAATTACATTTTCTTCGGCTTTTTTGCTAATTGTAAAAAATCTATAAGATATCTATACATGACACACCACTCATTTTGTAGATAATTGTGTGCTGAACAATTTTCGTGCTCACAGTACCATGCTATCTTTTTTCATTTTAAAGTTATTCCCATTTGAATATGGTTAGTACTGCTTCTGAGGCTGAACATTCTGAACAAAATATTTGTGACATAGTAACTGTGTGTATAAATGGTCACTGTATTTATAAATGTATTTATACATGCAGTGACTCAGATAACACATTTATCACACTGAATACATGTCCACTCCATTGCATAAATAAATATATATATATATATATATATATATATATATATATATATTCATTGCAAACAACTCCGTTAATTCATCAGTTAGAGTTAATAGTACAGCGACCCCCTCCACACACACACACACACACACACACACACACACACACACACATATGCAAGCAGGAGAATGGAACAGGCAACACAACCAATCAGAGACATCCAGCATCAGGTAACAGAAGTAATGTAGAATTCTCTAAATGTACCACTAGACACATCCATCACCATGGCCCACCAACTGTATGAGTTCTACCACCATCATAGTACCTTAGGAGTAGACATGCATGCTGAGCAACCACGGGGGATGCCCCACAGTAAGCACTTTTGTGTTAAAAACAGCAATAGCAAGATTTAAGCAGATGCCTATATTTCAATAGGGAAGAAGTGATGAATCACATAGTATGTTATCCACAGATAGTTTCTTGCAAATGAGAGTTAGTATAAGTCTACTAATGTCATTGGATGTTTGCATTTTTTTTTCTGATAGTGTCAGTCAGCCCTAATGACAAACAGTAGTAGTCTTGTGAACCAGTGCTGCAAATACAAATTTATACCCCAAACCTGCATTTCAGTTATTAAGTTATACAGAAAGCAGCTAAAATAAAGTGCAAAGAGCAGCTGAAAGGTAAAATTGCAGAGCCAGCAGCTTAGGAGTGTAGACTGAGCAGCTCCTCGCATACCGGGGCTCTTTTATTTTTTCCCCTTCTGAAACTAAGCAGTAGAACCGCTCTCCTCACTCTGCAAATGTAATGTTAGCTGCTGCTCTAACTGAAATCATATCATTAGCAGCTCAGGAGGGAGACAGTAAATTCATTGTAAAACTACTCCCACAAAGTTACTGTAAATTAATTGTAAAACTGCTCCCACAAATGTAGCAGCTGCTCTAATACAATTCTCAATGCCTGCAGCTTAGGAGGGAAATCGATTTTAACTGCAAGAGCTGCTCCAAGCTTGCCTGGTGCTGCTTTCCCCACAGTCACTTCGCGACTGCCCCCCTCCACTCCCGCCCTTAGCTGGCACCAGTTATATAGCATAAGGAATACTGTAGACCACGCCCAGAAGAAATTAACTATCTCCTCCCTTAACCATTAGCAGGCTATATTTCTTGGTAGCTAAAGGGAGCCTGATATTAGTTTCCATCTTTCTGGCTCCCGAATCATAACCCTGCTAGCAAAATAGTTTTGTTACTCTGAGTTTGAGTATTCCTTCCCATACATCCCACTTTCTAATGACCCTCTCAATAAAATTCAATATGGCCATAAATCCTTGTGCTATATTCCTACTAGTCTCTATTTTTCCCATCCTCATATGGCTCCCTGTAGTATATTACCCACCAACCAGGAACAATCACTATGCCTACCCTGATGACTCCAGGCTCTCCACTATGCATATGCCACCACACTCGGCCTGTGACACCTGTCCACTTCTCATCCCTTATAAGTTCATCTACCACCTATCCTACACTCTGCATAAATCCCCACTGTTCAACCTCACCCTGCCCACCCTGTTCATCCATCATAAGCTATGGCACCAGTTACTCTTAGCCTTAATGTTATCTGTGGATACTGAGGTAAACCCGGGGCCCGTAAGTAATTTATTCCACAATGATCAACCTGGAATGACACCAAGGGCCTCCACATTGTACACATGAATATTAGAAGTCTTCTCCATAACATAGCAGAACATGAGGCGTGGGTTGCTCAATAGCACCCCGATATACTTTGCCTGTCTGAAACACAGCTAAAACACTTCACTTCTGATCCCCTCTGCTCACTACCCAATTACAATCTCATCATACAAGACAGGCTATCATCAAAGTGTGGAAGTGGTGTTGCCATCTTCTAGAAACCTCATTTGTTGCTATCCCATAATGTCCTGTCTACTGCAAAGCAATCCATGCAACCTTACAGCTAGACTCAAAGAAATTACACATAGTTTGTGCCTATAACCCTCCTGCTGGTGGTAGCATGGGTCTTGAAGAACTCCTCTCCTAAGTGGACAGTACCGTCGACCAAATTGAAGTCCTTATTCTGGGGGACCTCAACCTAAACTGGACTAGTAAATCAAACCAGTCCTCTCACACCATGGTACAAGGCCACAACCTTCACCAACTAATCACAGACCCAACAAGGGTCATGGCTCCACCTCGGACTAGTACTCTTATTGACTGGGTCCTTACAAACTGCCCTGACAGCATAATATGTACAGATACCCTTGCAGATGCAATAAGTGATCACTCCCCAATCTACTGCATCTGGTGCTCTACCAGTAAACCATCTCTGCCTCCAAAACTCATTACCTACACAATTTGGCCAATTTCAGCTTAATACAGTTTACACATGATCTCTCTTTGATTGATTGGTCTCCCATCTACACCTCAACTAATGCCCAGTCAGCACTAGACAACTTCCTGGCCCATTTTGGACTGCTCCAAGACACCTATGCTCCCCATGTCACTCATTGTATTCGTGGAACTCAGACAAAGTGGTTAACCAAAGACCTACTCACTCAAATAAGGGCCAGGGACAAATTGTGGTGGTGTTTCAAAACCACTGGGTTGCAGACCGACTATAACCACTACCGATCTCTGAGAAACAAATGCAAAAGAAACATTCATTTAGCCAAAAGCTCTTTCTGCAGAGACTTGCTAACAAAAGCAGCAGAGGACTCTAAGAAATTCTGGTCAACCATAAAAACACTCCTTGGTGCAAATCACAGGACCCATACAAGTGATATGTTGATAAATGGCATACACTGCAATAATCCGGTGACTGTAGCTGACTCTTTCAATCACCATTTCTTAGATCTAACCAATTACCTGACCTCCTTTCCACCTGTACACACTGCTTCCCCCCCCTAGTGATTCTAAACCTCTACTCACACATCCTCCTTTTAGGTTCCAGAGCATTACAAGATCAGATGTGTTAAAACTGCTACTCTCCGTTCCTGACAGTAGCAGCTCAGGGTCTGATGGTCTGGAACCTAGGCTCCTGAAAGATCATAGCCCCTCCCCTAACCAAAATCTTCAACCTATCTCTATGCCATGGTATAGTTCCTAATATTTGGAAAATAGCTAAAGTTACACCAATTCCTAAAAAGGATGATCCTAAAGAAATTAAGAACTATTGTCCTATAGCAGTTCTCTCTGTGCTTAGAAAAATCTTGTAAAAACTAGTGGCCACCCAATCCATAGAATATCTTCAGAAGTATAACCTTCTTTCTTGTTCCTAGCATGGCTTCCGCAATGGCCACAGCACTTCCACCACCCTCCTCAAACTCACAAATGACATCTATGCTTCAGTAGACTCGAGCCTCCTGACAGGTGTGGTTTTCATCTATTTAACTAAGGCATTTGACCTGGTTAACCATACTCTTCTTGCTAAACTGTGCTCCCTAGGTTTCTCCAATGATGCAGTGGCCTGGTTCAAAAGCTATCTGTCTGACAGAAAACAGGCTGTAGTTTTCAACTCAGCCATATCAGATCTTTCATCTATACACGTTGGAGTGCCCCAGGGCTATATACTTTGCCCCTTGTTTTTCTCAGTCTTCATTAATGACATCCTGTTCCTTGCACCTACCTGCTCATCTCTGCTCTATGCTGATGACCTAGTTATTTACCATAGTGCAAGAAATATCGCAGACATAAACCACCCTCCTGCCTCGGACTTCGCAAGTTTTCAGTCTTGGCTGACTGAGAATAAACTTGTTCTCAACATAAGCAAGACATACTATATTCTCTTTGGCTCAAGTGCTAGACTTAAAGTGAACCATAATGCCCTCAAAATCTCATGTGCGGATGGCTTCCCACTGGTTAGCACCAGTTCCTTTAAATATCTGAGTGTTACTCTTGACGAATCTCTAGATTTTGACCTGCACATAACAACCACCTATAAATCTGTCAACGCCAAGATAGGAATTGCCTACCGTACTATCTATGCCCTTACTCCTTTGGCTAGACTTGCTGTGGCTCAAGATTTTCTGCTCCCAGCCCTAGCCTATGGCTCAGTCACTTTCTATCAGCCTCAAAATCCTCCCTCCATAAATGGGACACCACCTATAATAACATCTGCCACTATGCCTCTGCATCCCCAAGTTACAAACACCAGTGCCAGCTCTATGCTGACTTAAAATGGCCTTACCTCTCCACCCATTGACTCCAGTCTTTTGGCTCACTAATTGACTGCACTGTCAGATCAGGCCTTCCCTATCCCTTGCCTCCCTGCTGCACTCACAACCTCTCTCCTATGGGCTATGATCTGGTTCCAGGTCAGTTGGCATTCATCTGTATCCCCCTCCCCCCAGGTCATGCCTGAAAATAGGCAGAGTCTGTCTAGTGCACTTACCCAGTCAATAAAAACTAAATAAATAAATAAAATACTGACCAAGCCCCTCTTCACATCCCTAGATGTAGAACCAATATGGGTGCATGTGCTTTCTCATACACGGCTCCAAAGTACTGGAACTCCATACCTCAAAGCGACCACCCATGCTAATTTTAAGAAACTTCACCATGAGCATCTGTGTGCTACTAGCCCCTGCACTTGCTTTCATCCACTTTAAACCATCCTTTCTCCCTGCCCTCTGTTTTTCCCTAGGTAATCCACTTCTCTCACACCTCTTCTCCACCTCTCTTAATACCCTCCTTACATGTCTTCTCTCTCATCCCTTATCCTCTTTCCCTGCTTCCTACCACTCTCCCTTCCTCTCCTCCCTGTTTCATTAATCTCACAATTGGCACTTATTGCATTGTTTCTCTGTATGCTTTCTCTTGCAATGCCTGTTTTCTCACATTGTTCTGATCTTGTTTTTTACTTGTCCAAATGATATTTTAACTGCATTATACTGTACAATATTTCTCTACACCCCAAGTTTGATTGGCATGTCGAATCAATGTCTCTCAATACCCTAAGTTTGATTGTATGTAATTCCCTCTTAAATGTGCTGCATATCTCATGTGCTGCATCACACATATACCTATGTATTTCAAGCTGTTTTCTCCTCGGTCGTGCCTGAAAATAGGCATTCTTATGCCTAGTGCACCCAGCTGGTTGCCAAAAGCAAATAATAAAATGTATTTGTAGTATAGTTTACAAGTAACATGTTAAAGCAACAGTTATAACATCCAAAGCTAACAATAACATGCTGCTAATGAGTATTCCCAGGTAATGCAGCAGTATAACAACATGTGATCATACTAGTTTCATACCTGAACAGTATCTTAAAAGTGCCATGTGTCATCTCTATCTTTCCTGCTACCACATGCCCATGTGGTAGCAGCAATACCTGCAGCAACCCAGTTGTTGAATAGTGACACATAACAATCAATATTTTGAAAATGTGTACAGACTAAGTCTCATTATATGAAGAAGATATTACAGCAATAATGTGTCATCATACTGTGCTGGCAGTATAGCCTCTGTGATTTTATTTTTGTTTTTTCATTACATAGTGTTATATGAAATGAGTACAGTGTTGTGATTATTGTGGTTATAGATGTGACAAAGTAGAATAGTGTCTTTCAGTCTTGCATGTATCTTGCATGTGTGTGTGGGGGTGGGGGTGGGGGGAATGCGGAATTAAGGTTTTGAACCCTAACAGCACATTTCCAAACTTTTGTTGCTGTACTATTAACCCTAACTGATGCATTAATGGATTTTTTTGCAATGAATGTCCTTTCTTTTTGAGAAAGTGCAATGTAAGCGGTATGTGTTAATGGGAATGTGGGCACTCCGGTACCAGCGCTCCATACACATTGTCCTTTTTTTGCATAATGGTATGTGTATGTTGGAGTACGGGCCTTCCTGGCCCTGCACTCCAACTTATACATATCTACGGAGCTATACAGCAGCCCTATAGGGCAAGGAACGGTTGCAACAGTAATGTGCCAATATCTCAGCAACTGTATCAGCTACAAAAAAAATTCAAGTGTTGTTGTAATCATTACAGTAAGACATCTACGCAAGATATGGTGACCGAATCTCTCACAGTTAACGAGATACAGACACCGAAAAGCACTGAAAAGGCACCCTTTGAACCCGTGGAACATTTTTTTGCCAATATCTCTGTAACCACAGAAAGTAGGAAAATAATTTCACTGCTGGTGTAATCTATGATTTCCAAACTTATTTCTACAGATCATGACTGTCAGTTGCAAAAACTCTGTATCTCACTTTGTTTTTGAGATACAGGCGCCAAAAGGCATAACAAACGCTGCAATGTTATCCTATGGGAAATTTTCCAACTTCAGAACACTGTACCTTTGGGCCCCTTTAATATTTTCACACCAAACCACCAAAAGACACATCTGTGTGACCAGGGATTGCCACACTGCACATTTCAGCCCAAACGACCAAACCATTTTTTTGCAGGAGGATGGCAAAGATTTGGGGTTTTTTAAATATTTTTGCAAATAACGAAAGCTTCACAAAATGTAGCATGAAAATTTTACTTTTGCAAAAGTATTTTGGCAGTTTCTTTCATGATTTGCAAAAGCATTTTCCCCAGTGTTTGAAATGTCATTTCTGGGAGGTTTTATCACCACAAAAAGATAGTGCTGGCATCTTCAGGACCCGACTAGTTAAATCCAAAAGTCAGTGTTTACCTATAGGATCCCAAATTTAAACGCCAGGCATTTTTCTCTCTCACTAACTGAAAACAAGATGGCCACAGCATGAAAGTAAAATGTCCATTTGTGAAAGTAAAAGTGCATTTGCAAAACTTTCGTGAGACACATATATTTGTCCCACTTTGACTATAATGGGAAATCTGTTTTTTAAATAACTTTTGTACGGTTTAATATTTTTACACCAAATCTTCGAAAGGCACATAGGTGACCCAGGTGGCATCTTCCCTGAAGACTTTGAACTGAATGAATAAATCATGCGGGCCGTGGGCACGAGCAAAGAAACGCACAAAAAGTCAATGTTTTGTGTTTTTTTTGAGTTCTGTAGCTCTACACCCGTGTATCCTACTGTAACGCAACTTGCAATATCTTATGAGCTATGGTACCAGATTAGACATGCAAAATTTCAGGCAAATCTGTCATCCAGTGGCAAAGTTATTAAGATGCAAGATTTGAGGATTAACATTAAAATGCTAACTCAACCCTAACTATACTGGTGCTTCTGTGCCGGTATAATATAGATATAATATATATATATATATATATTTATTTATTTATTTTTATAACATGGGTTACCTAAAACACATTAAGTGATTCGTTGAGAGCTGTCAGGTGTCCATGGATTAAATTCCCTATTAAATCCACAGTGTTACTGCCTGATCTTCTTTTTCACAGTACAAGCAACCTGATCACATTGTGCAGGGATCTAGCAAAAGTGGTCTGCTTGTTTTTTTCTGGTAGCCATGTTGTTATCATCTTAGTGAGCATACATAGCACAGTGCAGTCCTGAGTATGGGTATGTTGTCACTCTCCATGACATATAGTAATCTCTTGTCTGTTTGTAATACAGCGTGCAACTTGCTGTGTGCTCAGGAAACAAAAAGCACAGTTGCCATAGGTGAAACTGCGCAAAGTGTGTAGGAGATTTCTATAGCTCAGTAACACATCTTCGAAATGCAGACATAGCAACATATACAGCTTTTCCTTCCTCTGTTTTGCCATTTTTGCCATCACAGGTGATGGAGAGCTGTAATGCTTATGTCAGCGGGTAGCAAGATTTTTTTAATATCTCCCACTGTGACCCTGCAGCACTCATCTGCTATGTACCATATAGGATAGCAGAACTATGATATGAAGTATCTGCCCCCACCATCCCTGTGTCTTGTATCCCTTATCCACCTTCAGACATACCTGGGAAAAGTGACAACCTTCAGTGCTATTCCCCTTCCCTTTGAAGAGGTAGGTATTTGTGTTCAGCAATCATTCAATGCTATCAAGTATCCTTAAGTTGTAGGAGCCGGCTAACCTAAGAAATCCTCTGTCAAATATTAAGTCAGATAGCAGTGAAGAACAGATACTGGCTACTGATGTCACAGCAGACACCATAGCAGTTCAGGTGGTGATTAATTTTTTTGTAACATTGGCTACAAGTTTAAGGATAGGGGAGCAATGAGTGTCTCAGTGCCACAGGTGGAGAGAGACTGAAAACAACTGAGTGGGACTTCTGTGACAGTACAAGTCAGTGTTGCATCCCAGGCAAGTTGTGCATGTAGCAATATAACAGTGTTGTTCTGTAAGTGCTTGTCAGAGTTGAATAGTAGACACTGGTGCGACATAAGTAGTTAAACATCGGTTAATCTTACCCACTGACTTTTAGTCACCAAAATGTGTTATGTGGCCAGGATTTAAATTGGTTGTCTAACCCATAGTCAAGGTGCCACTCTGTGCTTACTGTTCCATAGAGAAGCTCAGTATTGTGGGCTATAATCTGGGAACAGTCCAGTGTGCACGTATTCAGTAGCCATGTTTAAGTGCAGTAAATGGCAATGTAATGTACACAATGACTTCGTCAAATGGAACTGAATTTTTCTTTGTATAATCCATCAAATATGGAGCAGTGGCTGATAGAAAGATTTCCAGATGGGCAACCTGTCTTACCAGAGTGGCAGACAGCACAGGAGTGTTTTAACAATGAACTGGCAAATCGTGCTAGCAGCAGTGAAGCTGACAAGACAGAGATGAACAACAAAACTCACAGTCAGTCTGTGGCTGAGTGTGAGATAGGTGCAAAAAGCTCCTCTTTTCTGTCTCACTGGTTGTGTCAGGAGAGCCGAAACTGCAAGTAAGCCAGAAGCTATACAAGAGTTGCTGGCATCACAGTGTTTGTCTAAGTTACAGATCACATTGACAGATGAAAGAACACTGAACACAAGTGAGACTCATAGGTAAAGGAACAGAAAGGCGAGAACAGTTGTTCTAAAAGTACTGACGATAAACTTGCAGTCCGCTCGGTTCTTTGTCTTCCCTCAGTGCCTCACAAAGATCTCTCATAGTTGTCACTCAGGCAGAAAGTTCTTAAAGTCTTAATCAGACTGTAACTACTGACAAGGAGAAATCACAATGATCTGTGCATGTAGAATCAGCACACATTAAAGACATGCACAGTAAGACAAGCACACAAGTCAGTGTCTCAAAAGATATAATCAGTAGAGAGTGTGCCACTGCAAATAGTACAATCAATCCTGTAATGTGGCCACAAATCAGTGAGTGTCACTTGCCAGTCTATGATTTGCATAAAAGCAAGGCAGAATTGTGTTCTGTGGAAAAGTCTTTCAAGAAGCCCAGTGATCCATAGAAGAAAGATGTAGGAGAACTAGATGACTACAGAGACTGCTATTCATCAGTGGTAAAGAAAGGTAGAAACATCAGATGCATAACTGGTCCCTTAACAGGACATACAGTGAGTAATACTCATGTGTCAGTGTCTGAGATAGAGAACAGTAGTCTAATGCAGTACATAGTGCAGACGGATGAAGCAGTTACCAAAAAAGCAACAGAAAAGTGGGGAGAATGTAAGGAACCTCATACCATGTGATGCAAGAGCATGGTTATGTGTCCCACACACTGGTGCAGTGTCAGAATAGGGAAAGTTGCAGTTCTGGAGCAGAAAAGAGAATCTGTGCTCTCTGACACAGACAGAGATGATGACAAAACTGGAAACAAAGACATGGCTATCAGTGGCAGAAACAGTGACTATACACCAAGTCCTGTATATTGTAGTACTCATAATCAGAGAACAGCTAATATGACAAGAGGAGCTGTGTCCAAAAGAGATAAAGGAAGTACTTTATCAGTCAACAGATCATGTCTTGTGAGTGGTGCATCAGCATGTTCAAGAACAGGAAGCACTGACATGGAAACAGGCAGAGAGGACATACAGTAAGAGGAGAAATGATGTCTGCAACAGTGATAGCTCAGAACATAATAACAGTGAGCAGTGCCACAGTACAGTGGCTATCTGTAGTACCAGATAATGTATCTGCACGAGCAGCAAGTTTGTTACGTGCACAGACACAACAAGGCAAATTCACGGCATGGTATGCCAATCAGGAGAAATGTAATGTGTCTGAACCACAGCATAATGATCTAAGTCATCTGTCATACGTACATATGAACATACAAATCTTCCAGCAGAACAGACCAATCGGTCTATCTAAGTCCGCCTGAGTATGCAGCTAGCACCCAAGATTACAGCTGCCCCAGACTTCTCCCTCTCAGTTCCTCCCCAGCTTGTCCCAGCCCTTGCCCCTCAACTCTTCCTCCTGCTTTATCCCACTCCTTCTTAAAGTTGTTGACTATCCTACATGTTACCACCCCCTCTGGCAGTGCATTCCAGCTAGACACCACACTCTCAGTGAAGTAGTGCCTCCTCATTTCCTTTTTGAAATGTCCCTCTTCCAACCTTAGTCCATGCCCTCTCATCTCTCTCTTCCACTCCTCAGTTTAAACACCTTCTCGGTGCTAGGTTTATTTACCACCCTCAGGTATTTAAATGCTTCAGTCATATTCCTCCTCTCCTCCAGTGTGTACACATTCAGCTCCTTCAACCTAACTTCATATTCTTTTCCTTCCATCCTCTTTAACATTTTTGTTGCCCTCCTTTGTTCCCCCTCCAGTGACTTTATATCTCTCCTCAGGTATGGCCTCCAGTATTGCACAGTACTCCAGGTATGGTCTGACCAATGATCTGTAGAGTGGTAGGATCACATCCCTGTGTCTGGATGAAAACCCCCTTGCGATGCACCCCAGCATCCTGTTTGCCTTTGCTGCTGTTCTCCTGCACTGAGCCCAGTTGTTCATGCTTCCAGTTACCAACATCCATAGGTCCTTCTCCTACTCAGTGATCCCCAACCTCACCCCCCCCCCAACCAATAGTCCCTGTTCTGGTTCTTAGCCCCAAATTGCATCACCTTACACTTCTTTGCATTGAATCCTAGCTGCCACTCCACCGACCATGTCTCTAGTTTGGTTAGGTCCCCCTGTAGTTTTTTTCTATCCGTCCTTTTCATCCCCAACCACCCCCAATTTGGCATCATCTGTGAACAGACTAACCCTGATCCTCACTCCATGTGCTGTATTGAAGATAAAGAGCCCATATAGCACTGGGCCCAGAATTGAACCGTGCGGCACCCTGCTTGTCACTGCTCTGGGTGCCATGAGCTCCCCCACCACCTCCACCCTCTACACCCTCCCCTGTAACAAGTTCTCTATCCATTTAGTCAGATTTTTTCCCACCTCCACTGCTTCCAGCTTCCCTCCCAGTCTCCCATGAGGCACTGTATCAAAGGCCTTACTGAAGTCCAAGTACAGGACATCCACCGAATGGCATCTGTCCAACTCCCTTGTCATCCAGTCGTAATACTCTATTAGGTTGGTTTGACAAGACATCTCTGAGATGAACCCATGTTGCCACCCATCTTGGAGGCCATTACTCTTTAGGAATTCCACCAGCCTCTCCTTCAGTATTGCCTCCATAAGCGTACCCACTATGGATGTGAGACTGACTGGCCAATAATTTCCTGACTCCTCCCTAGGCCCACTCTTGTGTATGGGCACCACATGGGCCACCCTCCAGTCCTAGGGCATACACCCCATTTCCAGAGAGGTGTTGAATAGATCTGCCAGTGGCTCAGCCATTAGCTCCACCATTTCCCTCAGCACCCTGAGGTGGATGCCATTGGGACCTGGTGCCTCTTCCACCCTTACTGCCCTCAGACCCTCTAGCACCCTACTCCCTGTGATCACTTTGTCTGTCACCTTCTCCCCCCTTTTCCCCACCCCCCATCCCATGCTGGTAGTGGATCATCCCTCTCCTTTTTGAAAACAGAGCAGAAGTACTCATTTAGAATTTCTGATTTCTCCTCCCCCTTTTCCACCTATTCCCCTCCCCACTTTATACTCACAATATGTTCCTTGCACTTCCTCTTTTCCTTGACATACCTAAAAAAGTCCTTTTCCCTTCCCTTTATGCCCTGTGCTAACCTTAATTCCCTGGAAGCCTTAGCTTTTTTTGCTCTCATGGCCACCTCCCTTGACCAACTCCCACAAGCCTCCTTATCCTCTCCCTTCCCTGTTCCCCTGTACTTCCGGTAATTAGCTCTCTTTGCCCTCACCCCTTGCAGCACTTCCTTGTTCAGCCAGAATGGTTTTTTGGCCCTGCTCTTCTTACTCCTGGCCCTGGTGAAGGCTACTGTGGCCTCTGTTAACCCAGTCTTTATGACTCCCCACTTTTGTTCTGCATCTATTCCTGGCCTTATATCCTGGAGTCTCCCTTACAGTATTGCTCCCATCTCCCCAAAGTCCACCCTACTAAAGTCCACCACCGTAGTGCCTGTGCCTCCTGTCTCCCTGCCCAGCACAAGAATGAGCCACACTGTTTGGCGGTCATTACTCGCTAGTCGGTCCACCACCTTTACATCTAACACTGCCTTCCCATTTGCCAGTACTAGGTCCAGAGTGCTACCAAGCCTTGTAAGCCCACTTACCAATTGCGTCAGAAGGCCATCCTGGAATGCATCAAGGAGCATCTGCTCCCTGGTACTGCTAGTGGCTGGGGTGCTCCAGTCAACCCCTGGTAGGTTAAAATCCCCCACTATCACCACACTCCCCCTTCTACACACCCTCCTTATCTGCTCTGCCAACTACCCATCCAGTTCCCTGGATTGGGCTTGTGGTCTGTACATCACTCCCAGCCTCAGCTTTCTGCCCTTGGAGTCAAGGAGCTGCACCCAAAGTGCCTATGTCCTCCCTTCTTCTCCCTCATCCCTTATGCATTTGATCCCTTCCCTCATGTAGATTGCAACCCCCCCTTCCAACCTCCCCTGGTCCCTCTTGAATATCCTGTATCCTGGGATTGCAAAGTCCCAATCATGATACTCTATGGCCCAAGTCTCTGTCACTGCAGCACTGTCCACCTTTCCCACTGAAAGGAGAGCCTGAAGCTCTGCAATTTTGTTCCCCAGGCTTCTTACATTGAGAGAGATCACCTTAGACCCATATCCCTCCTTCTCCTCTCTCTTCTTCTTTGCAGTGTCCCTCCTCCAAGTAGTCCGCACCCTTTCTCCCCCTTCTTCTTACTGGGTGGTGGTGACTTCTGTATTACACTCAGACCACTCTGCCTGCCCCCTTCCGGGGTTACTACGCCTCTGCCTTTACTTATAGTCTAGTGCAGTGAGCTCATTAGGCTCCCTTGTCCAGACCTTTCTACCAACCTCAGTCTTTTGGCCACCCCCCCTAAAAGTTTAAATCCACCTTAGTAGAGATATACTCCTCTAATCCCCCCTTTAATACTCCCCTCCCTGCTTAAGTGTAGCCTGTCCCCCGCATACAAGTCACTATTCCCCCAGACTGTACCCCAGTTAGTCACTAACCCATAATTTTTGGTGTGGCACCAATCCTTCAGCCACTTGTTGAACTCCTCGATCCTACCCTTC
Organism: Neoceratodus forsteri; assembly: GCA_016271365.2. NCBI lineage: Eukaryota > Metazoa > Chordata > Ceratodontiformes > Ceratodontidae > Neoceratodus > Neoceratodus forsteri. The sequence continues at coordinate 455,202,057 of CM028137.1, forward strand.
CTCCCCATGCTTGCACATGGCACCAGGAGAACCTCCAAGAATGCCACCAACTCCCCCACACCCTTACACTGCCTGCCCAACTCCTCAAACCTCCCCCTCACTACATCCACAGTCTCCCCCGCCAAGTTGTCTGTACCCACATGCAACACTATATGAGGTTTCTTCCTCCCCCTCGCTGCACACTTGAGCAGTGCCTGCCCTGCCCCTCCTGCAGTCAACCCAGGGATAGCTTCAATCCAAATATGTCTGTGCCTTCCCCCCTTCTGCCCCATCTCACCCCTTTCAATATAGAATCCCTCAGGATGAGTACCCCCATTTCTTACCCCCTTCCCCTTCTAATGTCACTTCCACCACCCCAGTATTTATGCTCCCCTGCCCTTACCCCACCAGCTGCACCCTCTGTGACATCTGTAACTGCAACCTCTACTTCTGCCTCACCCCTTTTCTCTGCCTTATTCCTCCCATACTCCTTGAACCCCTTCCCAGCCTCACTACTTCCTTCTGGTCTTCCCATGTCAATCTCCCCTCCTCCCCTGCTGATTTCCAACCCCTCTCCTATCCCTGTTGTTGTCGATTTAGAGCTGCCATTCCTTTCTACCTCGATAGTGATGCCCTTCCCCTCCTGCCCCCTTCCCATAGCCTTCTCTCCTCCAGTCACCTCCCCTCCTTCCTTACTAACCCCCCTTCTACCCTTTTGTCCTCGCTATTTCTTCCCCTACCTCTCGCCATCCCTCTCATGCCCCACTTGTCTTCCCCTTCTTCAATATGCTCTTACTCCCCCTCTCTCTCTCCCATAGCAGAGGCTCAAATCTATTTCTAGTTGATGCCCCTCCTACATCTCTTCCCCCTATCGGTCCCCCCCTCCTATTTGTTTCCCTCCATGCCCCACCAGTCCTTTCCTATCTGCAGCCATCTGCTCTCACCCCTGGTACTCCTCATGGTCTCTCTCCCCCCCTTTCAGGAGGCCCCCCCATCACCTCGGGCAGCCTCTCCCTTCTCCTCTCTTTTCTGCTAGTATCTCTGATACTAGAGTTGGTTTCAGTCCCTAGTTTTTCTTCCCCCATCCCCCCTTGTCATCCCCTACCCCCAACCAGGATGCCTCCCATACTCATCTGCCCTGCCACTTAGACTCCTCTCCAACCTCCACAGTCCAGTCCCTCCCTCAAACTAACCAGTTGTCTACAGATCATACACCCCCCCATCTTCCAAGCCCAGTCCAGGATCATAGCAGACCCACACTGTGTACACCAAACCACCCTTCCAATGCCCACCCTATTGACATTCAGCACCTGCCCCATTTTGGCCCCCATCTTATGTTATGGGCTCTTACTACCGGTTTCTGTACCCTACTACAACTGTTAGGCTATTATTTACTCAAATTCCTCTTCACCCCACTAGTCCCCCTACTTCCCCCTTGCTGACCAGGTTAATTCAGTCTCAGATATCATCCATTAGATACTGTATTACAGTAGCAATCCTAAAGTCTCCTTGTCCATTTTTCACCCCTTTGCTACCATACATTTTGTTCTCAGCCCTCATATAGTTTCACTTAGCCCAGTTAGAAATCCTATTGCACTCCAAGTATTACTCAGCTCAGTTAGAGAAATAAACAGAACAAATAAATATGTGTTATTACAGCAGTCCTAACAGTATAGCTCAGTACTTAGCTCAATTAGAGAAATAAACAGAACAACTAAATCTGTATTATTACAGCAATCTTAAAAGTATCCAGTCATTGCTTTTTCTCCACTCCAGAGACCCTGCTGTGATGTAGGACCATGCAGGACCCTGGGCAGGAGGGAGGACAAATCTAATGTCCCAAAAGAGCTCCATTGAGCTCGCTCATTCCCCCTCTTTCACTCACCCATTCTGTCTCTCCCGGTGCTGCAGGCTGCCCTTTTGTACTAGGCTTCTGCCTGCACTGGCACATTTTTCTGCCCACAAAAGAATCTGCAGCAGTACTGACAGAGCTCAGTTGAGCTCACTCACTCTCCCTCTCTCACTCACTCATTCTGTCTCTCCCAGTGCTGCAGGCTGCACTTTTGTACTGTGCTGCTGCCTGTATTGTCACATTTTTCTGCCCACAAAGGAATCTGCAGCAGTCCCGACAGAGCTCCATTGAGCTTGCTCACTCTCCTTCTCTCATTCACTTTTTCAGTCTCTTCTGGTGCTGCAGGCTGCCCTTTTGTACTGGGCCCTTGCCTTCATTGGTGCCTTTTTCTGCCCACAAAGCAATCCGCAGCAGTCCTGACAGAGCTCCATTGGGCTCGCTCACTCCCTCTCTTCACTCGTCCATTCTGTCTCTGCTGGGGCTGCAGGCTGCCCTTTTGTACTGGGCTTCTGCCTGCATTGGTGTCTTTTTCTGCCCACAAAGGAATCTGCAGCAGTCCCGACAGAGCTCCGTTGAGGTCGCTTACTTCAATATAGCAGTACACGCAATGTGGCACAATGTGACAAGAGGGAATGCAGAGCAAGAGACATGCATGAACAAAATGTGTTGGCCTCAAGAAAGACACCTGCCAGAAATAGTACGCAGCCCATATATAAGCAATTAAAACTAGGTACCACTGCCAATAAAAGTATTCAACTTGAAATGCATAATGCTGATCAACAATGTGACATCAAACCAAGTACTACTCTACAGAGCCATGAGGACCCAATGGTCAGTAGTTGTAATCAAGGTTCAAGTACTGTAGTATCAAGTATTGTAGTACAATCAGAGAAAAGTAAGAGAAAATCAAGGGGAAAGCATTGTCAGAGTGCTGTCACAGAACCAGATGTGGTGCTCACTACTGTGTCAGGAAAAGAACTCCAGCAAAGACACTTAGCTTTATCCACGAAGATGTAGATATCTTAGAGAAAGATAAAGATGAGTGGAATACACAGAAAAGGCATTTTGTGGGCAGTGATTGTCTTCAATGGTTGTCCAGCAAAGACAGGACAATAAATTTCAAAGACATAGCTGCAGATGTGTTAAGTGGCCTTTTGAGACAGTTGTATGTCTCTTTAAGAGGATTCCAGGGGAAGCAGTACACAGTTAGCAGCTTATTGTGCCTGAGAGCAGGTATTAATCGTTGTATAAATAGCTCTGATATCAACCGTTGCATGAACATATGCACAGAACCTGCATTCTGCAATGCCAACAATGTATTCATAGCCGTCTTGAAGAAAATTAGAAAAGACAGCCAAGGTCGCTTAGTCCACCACCCTGCCATCAGTGAATCAGATCTTATGAAATTGAGAAGTTGTGACACAATGTCACCAGACATGCCAGCAGATCTTGTCAAATGTGTGTGGTTTGAGCTACAGTTGGGGCTTGCACAACATGGGCATGAAGGAGTTAGAGAACTAAGCAAGACTCTTTTACAGTAAAGAAAGACAGCAGTGGAAAAGAATATTTGACTCTGTCATATAATCTGCACAGCAAGAATCACAGCGATATTCATGAGGTCAATAAAGAAAGTCAGCGTGGTTTCCTTTTTGCTGACCCCTGCAATCCTTATTGCCCAGTACACTTGTATAAAAAGCACATTAGCAGATGTCCTTATAATGCTCATGCCCTTTACCCTCACCCAAACATGTGGTGCACCCCTTCGATGAGCAGTGCTACACTCTGCAACCAATGGGTGTAAATCATCTAGGGAAGCTAATGGCAAGAATTTCTGTAGAGGCTAGACTAAGTCAAAGGTATGTTAATCACTGTATACATAGTACAACTGTGCAAATATTGCCAGAAGCTGGACTAGCATCATGGGAGATAATGGCTGTAACAGGGCACTGCTGTAAAACCAGTCTTAAAAATTATTGGGCTGCATCATCCACTGATCATAAAAAGTGGAGTTAGCTTTTATCATCATATGGCCAAGAGTCAAAGCAAAGCAATCAAAAAGCAGCAGTACAGCAACATCTGCAGAAGAGCAGACAGGCAACTGTGGTGTGGCACCAAGCACACAATACTAGAGCTCCCCTAACCATCACAGTGGCATATGTTCCCCCATGCAACCAAGCTATGGCCATACAATCCCTCACAAACTGTATTTGCAATCACCCCCCAAAAATGGACCATATCCTGGTCAGTGATCTCAATGTTAACTGGCTCGCCAAGTCAGCAGCTGCTATCAAGGATGTCTTTGCAGTGCTGGATCATACCCAGCTGGTCCACCAACCCACCAGGGTAAACACCGCAGATGGCTACCTGACCCTACTGGACATACTACTAACTAACTGTCCACATAGAATCTCTGACCTGCTGGTCCTCCCAGACTCTCTGAGTGACCACTCTCCTATCCTCTGCTCTTGGTCATGTCACCTGCCAAATCCCAACCTAGTGTCTCCACCCGCAGACGCTTGCAACCAGGTGGCCTTCAAAACAAAAAATCAAACACTACCTGACCCAGTGGGACTGGGCCCCTATAACCCAGGCCCCTAACATTGACCTAGTCCTTGATTACTTCACATGCTTTTTCAACAAAGCATGTGACATTTTTGCCACCTGACTAAAATGAAAACTGTAAAATATAATGTCCCTTGGATCATGCCCTCATTACGGCAGCAACTAAAACAAAGGTATGACCTCTGGCACAGAGCCATTGAATCTGGCTCCCAAGAAGACAGACTAGCATACAGAACAGTACACAGTAGGTGCACCTGGGCCATACGTAAGGCCAAGGCTGAATACTATAAAGACACCCTGGCTTCCTCTTGGGGGAGTGCACAAAAGTTTGGGGACAACATTAAAGAGCTTAATGGCAAATCTCACCTCCCCCCCAGCTCTGCATCAACAATGCCACCTCAACCGACCCACAGGCTATCACTAACTACCTTAACTTACCCTTTTCCAATCTTAGTACAGTCCTCCCGAGCAACTTTTTTGACCCTATCCCAACTTCCCCTGAACCAAACCTCCAGCGCCCCCCTTTCCACCTTAGGGTCTTTACAAAGCAGGAAGCAAAATCCTACCTCTCCAAAGCTCTCGGTGGCTCCAACTATTGCAAAGACTCCTTTAACATGAAAATCCTCTACCAGGTTCTAGACAGTGTTCTTTCCCCCCTGACTGACCTCCTTAACCACTCCCTATGCTTAGGACAGTTCCCTGCAGCCTGGAAAACTGCAACAATTACCCCAATACTAAAAAGTGGAGACAATGCCAACCCCAACATTTATTGGCCCATATCCATCCCTCCCCCTCTCTCAAAAGCCCTTGAAAAAATAATTTCTGACCAACCCACTGAGTATATGCGAGTCCACAATTTGTTATGCAGTGAACAACATGATTTTAGATCAGGCCATTGCACAACCACCGCCCTCATCGAATTCTCCAGTTTCATTCACTCTGCCCTTGACCATAAACATCTGGCTGAGCCAACTTCGTGGACCTCTCTAAGGCCTTTGAAATGATCTCCCACACACTCCTCCTGGACACACTTCACCACACTGGTCTATCACGTGGATCACTATCTTGGTTTAATAGCTACCTTATCTCAAGATACCAATGAGTTAAGATAAATGACATCCTATCTTCTACCCTGCCTGTCCACTCGGGGGTCCCCCAGGGATCCATATTGGGCCCCCTGGTCTTCAGTATCTACTTGAATGCACTACCCAAATCCTGCTCCGGTAACCTACTGCTATATGCAGATGATGCAGTTCTCTATGCCGCATACCCCTGCCCTGACAACCTACAGTCCTCCCTCCAACACTCATTCAACCAGATCAAAAGTTAGTTCACCAGTCACAGACTTGTGGTCAATATTAAAAAAACAAAAGCTATGCTATTTGCCCACCGGCAGAGCAAGGCCAAGGACACTGAACTAAAATCCTCCACACTCCCTCCCTCTGGAACAAGTGCTTACTTATAAATACCTTGGCCTTACCTTTGACACCTCCCTATCCTTCCATGCCCACATTAACATCCTGACCTCAGCCATTAATACCCGTATTGGCCTCCTACACTGGCACAAAGACTGCCTGACACCAGAGTCTCTCAACATGGCTGACACCTCTTCTGTCCTCTCTCTCATTGACTATGGGCTCCCTATCTACTCTGCTGTGGACAACACCACCCTAAACAAAATTCACATAGCCGTTAATACAGTGTGCTGACTCCTCCCAGGTGCAGACAAACGCTCCCATACTTGTACCCTCTATGCTGTTACAAACATCTTCACCCTTGATGAAAGACTACAATATCAATCCTGTCTCCTCACAAAAAAAATCCACCTAGGGGTCACTCCATTAGGGGTCTCAGCCTCACTACCCTCTTGTTCCCACATTGTGACCACTTGTTCTGCCAATAAGCATCTGTGGACCATGCTCAGGGTCAGAACCTCCCTTGTTCAGAGATCATTCCCCTATAGAGCTCCCCCTGGTACAATGAGCTCCCCCCAGCCATAACCTCCATTCCCAATCTAGGACACTTCAAGACCATCCTAAAGAAGCATTCTCTCCTTGAACCAATGCCAGTGCAGCTACTAATCCTCCTAACTGACCTGCACAGAGCTGTACTATGGCACTCCCCATTGACATTGCCACCAGTTGTATAGGACTAACTGTATAGGACATCTCTGCTGCTGGTCTCTGTCTCTGTTATATGACAATGCCTTAGAGATTGCACCTACACTGTAACTATACCTCCTGTACTAATACCAATACCCTATCTACTAAATGTATAGGTCAACAGCCACCCAGGCTACTATATTAAAGTCATCAGGATCTCTTGCTTTTGCTTTTTCAGCACCAACCCTTTGGAATTCTCTACCTGGCTGGTTGAGAGAATGCCCAACCATCGATAGTTTCAAGGTTGCTTTAAAAACACATTTATTCAATTTAGCATATTCTAGTTAGTCATGGCTGACATTTTTTAATGTATTGGAATTTTATCACTTTGTGTCTGTTTTTGTACAGTGCCTTGGATTTGAAAGGTGCAATATAAATAAAGTTGGATTGGATATGTAAATACATCCTTAAAACTGTGTTGTCTCACTATTGTATAGATCACTGTTACTACTATATGAAAATGCCCCAGAAGCTGCACTTGTATTATAATTGTTCCACTGTAATAATATCAATACCCTAGCTACTGCATGTATAGACTTTCAGCTACCTTGGCTATTATATGTAATTACTTGAAATGTGATATTCCATTAATGTACTATCTCTGAATGTATGACTGTGCTGACGCGGAGCCTTTGTAAATTAGCCTATGACTCAAAGGATTGTAATTCCTATGATTGACTAAATAAATAAATAAATAAATACAGTAATGAAGCAGTACATAGCAGAGCAGTAACTTCAACAGAAGCTGCAGTGGCAATCAGTGCAGATCCCAACATAACAGAGCACATTGCACAGATTGAGCAACATCATCTACAGAAACAGTAGCAGAGGTATCCATCCTGAGCAAGGATCAAATGTTTGCAGTGTTTGATCTACAGAACTTTACAAACCATGGTGCAGTTCAATTTCACTATCATAATCAATAGTAGAGCAGTGATATGCCAATATGAACACAAACTGGAACTATCACACTTTAGTCACATGGAAATGTGAATGTTGTTAATGTACTGCTCAGCACTGTACAAAAGACCACATTTAGAGAATGCATAGCAATGCACAGATATGCTGTACCGCAGATCAGTAGGCAATCATGCACAATGTATGTGTGTTATTCTATGTGTTGCATCTTACTACGTGCAGAGGTAGTACTGTGTGCTGTGAAGGTAACATGCACACTGCAAATCTCCACATATGTGTAGCCATCAGGAGTGTTGCCTACAGTACAGGGGGTAACAGTGATGCGATGTTTTGATATCAATCAGATAAATTGTATCACTGTGGAAATATGGCAGTGTTGTACTTAGGAAGTAAGTGAAATAATGGAAGTACTTCTACCTGTATTATATTTGTGCAGCAATACACAGTACAGAAGTAATAGAGCCACTTGCAGAAGGAGTACATATACTTAGCTGGAAAACCACAGAAATGTATATCTAAATATGTGTAATAATATGTGCAGCATCACAGTCATATACAGTATTAGTTCAAGTGAAAAGCATGTGTGTGTCCTCTGAATGTAAGGCGCACAGAGTAAGTATGAGATGACTGCACTGTGAACCAGTACAAGTAACAGTACAGTGCATGACATGTACTGAGAGTAGAGCTACAAGGCAATGTCAGAGTCTTTATATGGTAGTGCTGCACTGGCAAAACCTAACAGTAGCAATGGGTCAGACTGTGACCAAGAGGCACACAGATGCAGAAACCCTGTCATCATAAGCCATTCAATACTGGAACATGAGTACAGTTACCAGTAAACGTGTTTGTCCCACATGCAGAGATACTCAGCATGCAGCTGTGGTGCTATATAGTTGCACCACAGCAATGTTTCAGCTGCACATGCACACAGTACTCATGATACATACACCACATGTGATTAGAAAGGGTGTAGTACGATAAAAAGTAAGTCGTTAGATGTCTGCATGTTTGCCAGAGACGTTTGTTCCAGAGATATCACACTGCTTTTTGAGCCAGCATGGTTATTTAAATTGGAATCGTTTGTTCTTAAATAAAAGTGTTAGACTGTTGCTGGAAGTGGTACTGTGTTTTGTTTTTCAAAGACGGCAATGTTACTAACTTCCAACTGCTAAAGTAAAGATCATCTGAGCAGTGCAGAACATGCATGCTAAGTATTGTAATGAAAAATCAGTTGGATAGCACTCATCAGAAGGTCTGAACTGTGGTGGTTAATACCCAAAGTCTCCTTAATAAGAAAGCCAGGTACAGTACAAATACGCAGTGTCAAGTAGCAAGGATAAAGCTTGTGGTGGTTGTGTGTGTGTGCATATGTAATAGTTATAATAACTCACAACCAGCTCACAGATGGCTGGAATGCAGCTTATCAGCTCATCCATTGTTAGGCAACAGACACAGCTTGGTAAGCAAACAGCAGTCGTTGAGTAAACAAGAGTCCCTGAAGTCTGCAGAAGTGCAAGAGAGTGGGGCGACAAAAACATAAGGAGCCATACAGTGCGAAACACATATGTAAAGCAGGAGTATATCTGTCGATGTTAGGGGAGTGGTGCAGTAGTGACAGTAGTAGCAGTCTATTTTACTCTTTGCAGACACAGAAAATGGCTTGTCTGTGTTACTGTGCACATTACAGAGAAGCACAAATGGATGCAGGTGGCTGTCAGAAGTGATACAACCTATGTAGTCCATAGTATATTTCAGCTGTGTAATGCTGTTAGTGCAGAAAGATAGAAAGTGTGGTAAACCATGAATGTGTAAAGAACTTTCTCTAGTAACACACCAAAGTCTTTTGCATCACAGAGAGAAATGTGGAAGTGTGATATACACTTGAAAGAAGTGTATGGTACTCTGGTCTTTATCATTAGAAGACCTTTTCACACGTAGTCATAAAGTATACACCTATCTCATGCCACATATGGTACCTCTTAAGCTGTGTGGCAAGTGTTGACTGAAACAGTGCTGTCATAGCTAAGTGCACATCTTGTGCTCTACTAAGTTCCCTCCTCACAAAGTAGTAAACGTACATCATAGGCAATGTGAAGTGCATGTAAAACCTCAACACAGTTATGCATGTGTTCACAAAGTGTGGTAGAATGAGTTGTAACTGTGCCAGTGTAACTGTCTGACTGCACAGAGTCATTGTGAGAGTATACTTTTGTCACATACGGCAAAACATTTCATCGTCATGTTACAGTCCTCACTGAAGAGTGTTTCATGAAAGTCTTAGTATTTCACAAGCCTGTGATGTAGTACACTCTGATAGCAGTTGATTTGTAGCTTCAAAAGTCAGGCATGCAGCTATGAAATACTAGAAGGATATGAAAGTACTGAAGTTTGTTACCACGGCAGAAGGGCAGAAATAAAGCAGTCTCTTGCCATCCCATGCTGTTATAGTAAGTACAGACACGCCGTTAGCATAGCACATGTTATGTTTTTCGCATACAGTGTGTTGTATAACTCATACTGGTAGTTACTGTTACAGAGGTGTTGCTGTTCAGAACACTACCTCACCGAACAGCAGCACTGCAGAATGCAGGGCTTCTGTTCACTGTCTGTAGTGTTTTTTTCTGTCCGACAGCTTTATGTATGCATCACACAATATGGATCAAATCTATGTCTTACAACAGACAAATAAGAATGTTGATTAAATATTGAAGCACAGCTGAAGTATGAGGAAAAGAATATCTAACAACCATCATCCTTTACTTAGTGTACTGCCTGTAGAAAACAGTTAGCAGCTACATAATGGAGTACAACTGTGATGTACATGACTGAGAAAGTGACAACTGTTGTATATGTCACTGCCATAGAACTGCAAGGATGACTGTATTGTTTGCAGTTCAACTCTATAAATGTTTACAAATATGACAAATAGTGTTACAGCACATCAATTGCACTTCAAACTAAAGAAAGAAATATTTTGTTAGGTACTATTTTTTTACAGTGGAAGGATAATATTGCTGTTAAACAAGAAAGTAAGAGAAACACATCATTTTTTTGGGGGGTCTGTCCTATAGGGGAGGTAACCCATGTTATAAGTGCAATACCCACTCCAGGGTGTGGGTTATAGGAATTTAATCCACTCTTGGGGTGCTGTGAGGACACTTAGCTTGTGACCTCATGCCTCACAACGCACACCAGGTGTGGATTAAATCCTTATAACTCCACACCCTGGAGTGGGTTATTGTTGTATATATATATATATATATATATATATATATATATAAAGATAGCTTCGGTAGTGCTACCATAGTTAGGGTTGAGAAGCAATTTTAAGGTTAAAGGGTCATGGTTTGCACATTAATAACTTTGTCATCATTCAGCAGATTTGCTTAAAGTTTAGCAGACATGATTGGGCATGGTAGATCTTGGGATCTGCCAAGTTTTGTACCAGTTGGATATACGGCTGTGGAGTTATTAAGTGACAACCGATTGCAATTATGCTTTTTTGTGATTTCTTTGCTCTCACCTACAGGTTGCACAGTTTTGTGCGACTGGTCCAAAAACTTCAGAGAAGGTGCAGCCAGAGTCCCCAATGTGTCTTTTGAAGATTTCATGAAAAAATATAAAACGATTCAAAAGTTATTCAAAAAACAAGTTCCCATTATAAGTCAATGGGAAAAGTTAAAAAGTTTGAAAGTGTCACAAATGCACTTTATAGTGTCGCAAATGGCCCTGGTTGTGTCGCAAATCTGCCATTTTGTTTTCAGTTGGTGATCAAAAAAATGCTTGGCATTTAAATTTGGGACCGTCTAGGGACACAATTCGTTCTGAGTTCACCTAGTTGGACCCTGAGGATGCTAGCCATGTCTTTATTTTGGGATTAAACACCCCAGAAATATGTTTTTCAAATTTCTGGAAACAGTAGGGTCGCAAAGTAGTGTCGTACTTGTGACACTTTCACAAATTTTTGCAAGAATTGCGAAAATTACCACACTACTTTTTCAGACTTGGCCAAAATGACAGGAATTCTTTGCCACCCTGCTGCGAAAGAACAGTTTGGTCTTTTCAGCTGAAATTTGGAGGGAAGGTAGCCAACATCTCACAGATGTGCCTTTTGGTGGTTTGGTGAAGACATATTGCATAACTCCAAAGTTATATTACTCCGAATTTGACATTTTTCCCCGTAGACTAACATGGTGGCGTACGCCACGCCTTTTGGGTCTCGTATCTCGAAAACGATGCGAGATACAGATTTGTTATTGCAAGTCGCTATGAAGTAACAGAAACCTAGCCAGGAAAATGATGATTTCTGTGAAATTTAAATTTTTTTTCCTACTTTGTGCGGTTGCTGAGATATTAGCAATTAAGTACTTCCAATGCTCGTTTTAAGCTTCAATGCCCATTACAACGCATACATTCTTTGAATACACTTTGTTTCTCTATGCACCTGTTTAGCAAAAACAGGGTATGCACTTCCATTACTGTTACAGTTACTGTTTCCACTTGCATTTATGTCTCCATTTGCATTACCGTTCCCGTGTACGCAACCGTGTGCGTTACCCTTTGTGTTGTCATTTGTGCTTGCATTTTCATTACTGTTACCATTTGCATTTCCACTACTGTTTTTGTTGGCGTTTTCATTTGCGTCATCGTGTGCATTGCCATTTGCATTTCTGGTATCCCTTTCATTTGCGGTTCGGTTTCTCATTTGTTTTGCGTCTTACTTGCTGTTACTGTTACCATTTGCATTTACAATTGTGGTACTGTGCTCGTGTGCATTTCGGTTTGCGTTTCCATACACGCTTCTATTCCCATTTCCATTTCTGTTTCCTTTGGCATTATTCTTCATCTTAACTTTACCATTTGCATTTACAATTGCGGTACCATGCCTGTGCACATTACAGTTTGCGTTTATGTGTGCGCTTGCAATCACGTTTCCATTTCTGTTCCCTTTCACATTCTTTTTGCTGTGACACTTAACATTTCCATTTAAAATACCACTGTCATCACTGTTCATGTTACCAGTTGCATTTTCGTACATGCTTCAATGTCCGTTTGCATCACTGTTCACTTTGGCATCACTTTGCGCTTGTGTTTCTATTAACGTTTCCTTTGCCATTTATGTTTGCGTTACCATGTGCACCACTGTTGTCACTTCTGTTTTGCATTGCTGTTCCTCTTACTATGTCACAAGACATCACGTGGCGGGCCCCATGCTTCAGCCTCCACATTACATTCACTATTTCTCGTCATCATTCTCAGAAAGAAGGGAAATTAGAGGCAAAAAAATCTGTTTAATGCATCAGATAGGGTTGTTCCACAGCTACAAAAGTGAGGAAATTTGGTGTTAGGGTTGAAAGCCCACCTTGGACCCCTTCAGCCCACCCCCCAACTGGCATTGGGGTGCGCATTGGGGTCATCAGTCCTAACTCTCACCCCATTCTCCTATTCCTCAGCTTCTTCTTCGTTGGGGTGGGAGTTAGGGCCAACAACCCCAACATGCAACCCGATGCCGGTTGGGGGGTGGGCTGGAGGGGTCAAAAGGGGGCTTTTTCAACCCCTAACACCAAATTTCCTCACTTTTGTTGCTGTGGAACAACCCTAACTGATGCATTAAACAGAGTTTATACATGGTGCTACCATAGTTAGGGTTGATTAGCACCTTTAAGGTTAAAGGTTAGTTTTAGTTGTTTGTTTTTTTTTTTTTTTAACCAGGTATAGCACACTAAGCTGAAAGCTTTTTTACAGGAGCGACCTGGAAGCACAAGGAGGTTAAGTGACTTGCTCAGGGTCACACAGTATGCAAGTGGAAGTTGTGGGATTCAAATCCAGATCTGGTCTGCTGGATATCACCAGATTTGCAGCTCAGAGCCTTAGACCACTGCACTATACTGCCTCCTTGAAATCAATCTATTAAGGTGCAGGTTGAAATCTGCACCTTAATAACTTTGCCGCCTTTTAACAGATTTGTCTGAAATTTGGTATACACAGTTGGGCACCATAGATCTTGGGATCTGCCAAATTTTGTACTGGTTGGATATATGGCTGCAGAGTTATTAAGTGACATCTGTGTGCACAATTACACTTTTTTTCGTATTCTTTGCTCACACCTACAGGTCACACGGTTTGCTCGACTAGTCATAAAATTTCAATGAACATGTGGCCGGGGTCCCCAATGTGCCTTTTGAAGATTTCGTGAAAAAATATTGAATGGCTCAAAAGTTATTCAAAAAACAATTCCCATTATAAGTCAATGGGAAAAGTTAAAAAGTTCAATACTTTCACAAATGCACTTTTTAGTGTCGCAAATGGCCCTAGTAGTGTCACAGATCCGCCATTTATTTTCAGTTACTGATCAGAAAAATGTTTGGCATTTAAAATTGGGACCCTCTAGGAACACAAATCTTTTTGTGTTCACCTAGTCGGAGCCTCAGGATGCTAGCCATGTCTTTATTTTGGGATTAAACACCCCAGAAATACGTTTTTCAAATTTCCGGAAAAAGTAAGTGTCGCAAAGTAATTATCGCACCTGTGACACTTTCATAAAGACAGAAAGCTTTCCAAATTGTGACACTACTTTTCCAGACCATGGCCAAAATGACAGGAGGTCTTTGCCACCCTGCTGCAAAAGAACGGTTTGTTCTTTTGAGCTGAAATTTGGAGGGAAGGCAGACAACATCTCTCAGATGTGCCTTTTGTGGTTTAGTGACAAAATATTTCATGGCTGCCAAGTTACAATACTCCAAAGTTGACTTTTTTTTCACATAGACTAACATGGTGGTGTTCGCCACGCATTTCGGGGCTCTTATCTCGGAAACAGTGTGAGATACAGAATTTTTATCATGATAAACCTAGCCAGGAAACTCATGAATCATGTGAAATTTAAATTTTTTTCAACGTTGCACGGTTCCTGAGTTATAAGCAATTTAGTATTCCAGCAGCTCATTTTCTGCTCCGAGGCCCATTATTATGCATACATTCTTTGTACACACAGTGTTTCTCCATGCAGCTGTTGGGCAAAAACAGGGTGTGCACTTTTGTTACTGTTACAGTTACCATTTCCACTTGCGTTTCCGTACCCGTTTGCGTTACTGTTCCCATGTACACCACCATGTGCATTAGCCTTTGCGTTTCTGTTTGTGCTTGCATTTGCGTTACTCTTACCATTTGTGTCTACAGTACTGTTTCTGTTTGTCTTTCACTTTGCGTCACCATGCGCATTACCATTTGCGTTTATGGCCACCCTTTCATTTGCATTTGTCTTTCATTTTGCATCATCGTTGTTGTTACCGTTACCATTTCCATTTACAATTGCGTTCCTGTGCCCCTGCACGTAACGGTTTGCATTTCCATATGAGCTTGTGTCTGCATTTGCATTTCTGTTTCCTTTGGCGTTATCTTTGCTGTTACCATTACCATTTGCATTTAGAATTATGGTACTGTGACCGTGTGTGTTACATTTTGCGTTTCCGAATGTGCTTGCATTTGCATTTCCATTTCTGTTTCCTTTGGCATTATTGTTGCTGTTACCATTACCATTAGCGTTTGCAATTGCGGTACCATGACCATGCACATTACGGTTTGCATTTCCGTACATGCTTGCGTTTGCATTTCCGTTTCTGTTTCCTTTGGTGTTATTGTTGCTGTTACCATTACCATTTGCGTTTCCAATTGTGGTACCATGACCATGTGCGTTATGGTTTGCATTTCCATACACGCTTGCGTTTGCCTTTCCGTTTCTGTTTCCTTTGGCATTATTGTTGCTGTAACAGTTAACATTTGCATTTACAATAGTAGTACTGTTACTGTGTGAGTTACAAGTTGCATTTCTGTACGTGCTCATGTCTCTGTTTGCTTCACTGTTTGCTTTGGTGTCATTTTCTATTAACGTTTGCATTACCATTTACATTTGTGTCACCAAGTGCGTAACTGTTAGCGCTTGTGTTTACAGTGCAGTTATTGTTACAATGTCACAAGACATCACATGGTGGGACCACAGGGTCTGAAGAGCCCCGAGATCCCACCACCACATTCTATTCACTATTTATAGTCCTCCTTCTCAAAAGAAGGGAAATTAATGACAACAAACTCTGTTTAATGCATCAGTTAGAGTTGTTCCACAGTGACAAAAGTGAGGAAATTCGGTGTTAGGGTTGAAAGCCCCCCTTGCACCCCCTAGCCCACCCCTCCAACCGGCATCAGAGTGTGTGTTGGGGTCATTGGTCCTAACTCTCACCCCATTCTCCTATACCTCATCTTGTTTACACATGTGATGGGGTGAGAGTTATTGCCGATGACCCCAACACACACCCTGATACCGGTTGTGGGTGAGCTAGGGGGGGTGCAAGGGGGCTTTCAACCCTAACACCAAATTAAATGGAGTTTTTTGACATTAATATATATATTTATGACACCATGAACTTTCAAATTTCTTACACTGCTACACTCCATAATGAACTTATAGTGATGTTCACTGGACCACAACTGTAGCTTGCTTCATGATTGGCCCTGTGGGCTCCTCATGATAAGCTACATAGTGACTCATATTATGCCAGACCTGTAATTGACTTTGCTGCATCATCACACCAATTAAGCAATTCTGTAGCAGGTTTTGCAAGTGACCAACAGGGCCATTTGCCAAACAGCTGCATTATTGCACATATTGCACTGGGCCTAAAGCAGACTTAGCTGTGTCATCACAGTCATTTCCCAAGGCCTGTAAGGATCTTTATAATTATTCTTATGGCCGTACCTTGAACAATTTTAAACAGTTTTTAAGAAAGGCACCCTCCTCATTACATGAATGTTTAAATTACGATCAGCCTCATACCAGTCAAAACTCATTTATTATGATTTTAGTTCCGCCACTTATTTGGACATGAGCAGGGGACCTATTTAAACTATCCCCATGTTTTGGTTAAAAGCTGCTTAATTTTATGTTACTGTTATTTTTCATTGATTAGGCCAAAGCCATTGACTTGGCAGCCCATCCACTTCTCCTGAACAAGCTGAACTCTGTCGGCCTGGCAGCTCCCACTGTGGAATGGTTCAGTTCCTACCTTATGGACCATCAACAACTGGTACAGGGAGGAGTTGTCCTGTCACATCCCCTAGCCATCCTGGCAGAAGTCTCAAAAGGCTTCCTCCTGGGTCCCATCCTCTTCTGCATTTTCCTGAATGATCTCCCCTCTGCTTTTGCTAACTTGCATATTCACTTGAATGCAAACAACACTATTATTTACTCCTCTGGTCTAATGTAGTAGTGGAAGACTGGCTTAAACAAGACTTCCAAAATGTCCTGACTTCGTTCCACTCCAACCATCTCGTGGACAACAGTACAAAAACAGTGCCCATGCCCATTGGCACTAGCCAGAAATTGGCATGACTCTCCCCCTCCCTGTTTTCTCTATCCTGGTAGGCTCTCCTCTTGAAGTGGTTTCAGTATTTAAGTATCTCATCATGTGGTTAGATACAGTAGTAAGCTTGACTTTTCTGTCCATATTTATACCATCCACTCCAAGCTCCATCTGAAACTCAGTAGTTTGTACTGCAATAAAGACCGCTTGTATCCTATTGTCCACTTGAAGTTTGTTACCAAAATGGTACTTCCAGTTTTTGACTGCATGGATATAATCTCTAGCACTGCCATTGTCTCTTCCCTTGCTAGACTAGGCACCCTCTGTGACATGTTTTGTCACTTTGCATTCTGATCTGCCCTTTGTACTCGCCACTGATCCCTATACTTCTTCATAGCCATCCTCCCCCTACACTGTTGTCACCAGTCCCACTGTGCCTCCCTCATCTCTAAATTCTGATTTGGGACCCTCCCCTCTTCTTCTCACTTCTTTCTGCCATTCCCTGTGCCTCATACACTCTCCTCTCCAGTGATCCTCACTGTTTCTCTCCCCTTCACCCCTCTGCTATGCAGTCAGGCTTCTCCTATCATCTTTCCTCCCTCTGGAACCTGATGCCCTCATTCCTCTGTCTCTCCCCTCCATTGTCTACCTTCATCTCCAGCTAATACTCCTTCACTCCCCACCTGATCTCGTCATTTCCTTCTTAGACTCCTCCTATTAGAGATTCTACCATTCCAGCTGTTGAGTCTCTTCCTAGGTTCTACCTCAACCTGCATCATGCTCCTTCATCTTCTACATCTACTCTTGCATTTCTTCCATCAGCTTTTATCTCTCTATTCATATATTGAAGCCATACATTGCATCTTTGTTTATCTCCTGTTAGTTTTATGTGCATTTGTAATTTGTTTAATTGTACTCTGTACTAATTAATAATATGGTGTATGTTTTATTTTTGTCTTTCCCAATCCCTTTCCTCTGTGTTGCACCTGGAAATGAGGCTTGGCTCAGTATGCCTTTCCCACTACCAAGTTTCAAATCAGTGAATTAGTCAATTTAGAAAATATGCTCATTTGAAAGTTCTTAAGGGAAATAGTAAGTCTTTACATATGCACATTTTGCCAGTACTCAGACATTTTTTTAATCTTTTGAAAAAAACTGAAAAAGTAAGTCCAACATATGACCCACTGTTCATGTGCCCAAACTTAGATTTTTTTTCTCATATGCTTTTATGGCTGTGGGCAGAGCCTATGGTCATCTTGCATTAGCTAGAAAAATGGCATACATTGGAACACATTTTTGGACTTTTCAGTGTATCCTTTTATAAGTGCAAATCACTATGGCAGTTAAAGAAATACTCCATTATTTTCTGTTTAGAATGTTGGATACAGAACTCCAAACTGATTTTTTCTGAGAGCAAATGTGCACGCATTCCAAACAAATCTAAATATCTTTGAAAGTATTCAAAGTGCACAAAAACAACCAGTGAAAGTTGCTCAGGACAAAAAGAACATTCACATAAGGGTAGTCACTAATCAAAATTCTTTATTTTTTTGTAAAATATGATCTTCCAAACAACCTCAATTTTTTTTCTCTCTGAGTGATCACAGTAGGAGACATGCCAAACAAATGTAAATATCTCAGAACATACACAAGTTGTTAATACATGACCAATATGAATGTTGTTCAGGACAAAACAACCTTTCAAATGAGGGTAGTCTGAATTCATTAGATTTTTTTAAATATAGCCATCCGAAAAATGGAAATTGTGAAGAAAAATGAAAATTCAGGTTATCTGATGCCCATAGTTTACAAAATATAATTAGTGCAGCTTAATGCATAGGCTCATTGGAAAGTTATTTTTGTCCAGAACAAGTTTCATACTTGTTTTTTATGTGTAGTGCATATACTTTTAGATATATTTACATTTGTTTGGCATAACTCCTATTGCACTTCTAAAAAGCCTTATTTTTTCAAACCATTACACTACTTAAGTGAAATACTATGCCACCTTATCTCTTGTCATACCTAATTTAACAGCAGATACTAACACTGACCAGATAGGAGGAAGAAGCATGACAGAGAGAAAACAATGCTCACACAAAGAAAACACAAATTGCACATACCCCAATGATGGTGCCTATGCACCAACAGGCAGAAATTATGTGCCAGAGGTGTGTATCCCACCTGTGGAGTTCCACACCTGAAGAGAGGTGTGCACCAGTGGCATTCATCACCTCCAGCCACCTGTCTGTGTCCCCTCCCCTGGTGCACAGGACACTGCTGGGCACCTGAGGTGGAGTTGCAGACCTGGCATGCATCCAATCAGATGCCCAGTCTGGGTCATCAAGTGTATCCCCTACATGGTGGGGTGTGCATTGGTAGTGTGCCCCACAGTTGACCATCAGCCAGCAGCTGTGGAGGTGAGAGGATGGTGAACCCTGCTGGCCCTATGCAACACTGGAGATGGGCAAAGGGATGAATTGGGGGTTTGTTGGTGGTTCTGAGGGGGCACAGTGACAGCCATATGCCAGATGGAACTGGTGGTGGGTGTGGGCCAGCAGTGCAGGTCAGGGAGCCTGGTAAGGGCCATGCACCAAAGTTTGCTGGGGTGGGAGGCACCGGGTGGCCATAGGGGGGTCCAGCCACAGTGTTTCCAGGGGTACTGTGTGCTATCCACCCCATCTGGCTGGGACAGGTTGTGTGCATGGGGTGCATTTGGGGCTTATGGCAGAGTTCTCCCTGGCATAGAATCCAAAATGGTTGTGCATGCACAAGGTTTTACTCTGCAAGCATAAAGTTCCAGATAATCACAGATGCAAAAAAGCTCTATCCAAAGGATTTTACTGGTATTTTAACATGCTGCAATGCTTTACCAGAATTAGCAAGTGTGTCAAATGTAGCCGTAGCACCTTGACTCCCACGAGTCTTCAAAGGGGTCTCCCTGGCATACCCTGCACCCTCCTGTGCACCCTCATGGCCAGCACTATGCACCTTAGTGCATGGCATGTAGTGCTGGCCTGCCCCTCACCTGCCCCCAGTGTGTTGCAGTCCCCAGGCCTAAGGGATCAGGTGCATTGGGTCTGCACACCCCCCATTGTGCATCCTTAGTGGTGGGTGCAATGGGTGCTGAGTGGCTACACACCCCAATTACCAGCACATAGTCACTCTGTGTGGTAGAGCATTCATTCATTTAATTATTCAGTTTTTGTTGACTGGGTAAGTACACCAGACAAATTCTGCCTATTTTCAGGCACGATCTTGGAGAGGGGCATACAGATGAATGCCAACTGACCTTGAGCCAAATGATACTGTTGGTGGTATTTTTGGTGAATGGGTTTTAGTGAATGGGGGGAAATTTTGCCAGCGCACTTGGGAAATTACCCTACTCACCAGTAGGGGAACCTTTGCTCTGAGAAATGGCCACTTGTATTGAGACAGTGGACAGGATGGAGGTGATTGAGACAGAGGAACAAGCTACTTCGATAAAGGATGTTAACACTGAACCTGAAGTGTTTTTCCATGCAAATGGAGCAGACATGGTTATGGAAATGAATCAGATGTCTGAGTAAATTCCACCTGTAGCTACAGAAGTTGCTGCACAGAAGGAATTTTTTTCCCAAGGATTTAAACAGCACAGCGAGGTCTGATACAGATGTTTTACAAGAAGATGCTTCGAAGAAACTACAATTGCTATTAAAAGAAGAAGATGCTTGCTTTAAAGTGAAACAGCTAGAACTACAGATAGCTGTTGTTGTAGCTCAACAGCAGCCTCACTTGATACAGGCCGAGAAGCCAGAGGCGACAGTGCAGCTGCCAGATGCTGATGTGGCAGCTCCTTGATCGGCTGAGCAGCGGGCACTTCCAAGCACAGATGCAAGCAGTAGTTAGTGCATTGAACAAGGAATCCAAAAGCACTTTCAGTTTGATACAGGTACAAGACATTCTCAATTATTTGTGTTTGAGGGTAATCTATTTAATCTGACTGAGGGATCCTCATTAGGAATGACAAAAGTATGTGCTAAAGAACCCAGCCTACAATGAGATACTGTGCAGGAGGATATGGGAGAATTATCTAATACTATAACTAACCCAGCAACATGGTCAGTGGACAAAGCTTTAACTGAAGCTGGCTGGGAGAAATCAAAGGATACAGGCACTTGGATCTCGGGCCCAACAAGCTTTTCTATGACTGTACCAAAAGTTCCACTGTGTAATGAAACAGCTGTCCCTCTGGCTAGTGGGTCTAGGCCAATGGATTCGGGCTCAGAGATGGATGTGGCTTCCCCACCTCACATTCCAGAGGGTTTGGATTTGATGCAGCACTTTGCTCTTTCTATGATTAATGGGCCAGTTTCTGGGCCTAGGGATACCAGACATGCTGAAAATCAGCCTGAAAGGCCTTGTGCGTGATCTGATGTT
This sequence comes from Neoceratodus forsteri, assembly GCA_016271365.2. Taxonomy (NCBI): domain Eukaryota; kingdom Metazoa; phylum Chordata; order Ceratodontiformes; family Ceratodontidae; genus Neoceratodus; species Neoceratodus forsteri. Next base: position 455,223,302 of record CM028137.1, read on the forward strand.
AGGGATGAAGCACACAGCTCTGGGACGGCTAGAACATATGCATCTTTATTTTGTGCCCCAGTTTTTCCTGCAAAAATGCCACAATGCTATTAGGCTCATATATAAAGGAGGTTTGCATGGGCCCTCTACTCTTCTCCTTCTTTATCAACAATCTCCCCAGTGCCTGCCACCAAAAAATATTACTATACGTAGATGATGCAGTCCTGTTTTCCAGCCACCATGACGTTACAGTCCTTGAATCCCAGCTTCAGCTCGACTTCAAGCGCATTGAAGACTGGTTCAATTCTCATAAACTTGTCCTGAACCACAGCAAGACTAAAACCATGTCCTTCTGTAACCAACAGAGCAGGTACAACTCTCTGTCCCTCACCATCAAGAACCACACTGGGAATCCACTCGAACATGTCAAGGAGTTCAAGTACCTTGGTATTACCCTGGATAGTACCCTCTCCTACACTCGGCATATTGACACTGTTGCCAAGACCGCCAGTATACAGATTGGACTACTACACAAACACAAGCACTGTATGCCTGTGGATGCCCTTAAACTAGCCATCTACAGCTCTGTCACCTCTATCATTGACTATGGCCTTGCCATCTATGGCTCTGCCTCAACAAGTGCCCTCCGCAGGATCTCAATTGCTCTCAACAAAGCCTGTAGACTACTGATGGGTGCAGCCCGACAAACTCACACCTGTGACCTCTATGCACAGGCCAGTTGGCTACCCCTACACAGCAGAATACATTACCAGACCTGCTTACTTACCAAAAAGATTCTCCTTGGTCTCATGCCACCTGGTGTTAGCTCACTCCTTACTACCTACAGTGGCACTCAACAAACACGTGGTGCCCAATCTCTAACCTTTCAGGTTCCCAGATGTCGTACCTCCATGGGTCAGCGGTCCTTTATCTATAGAGCCACTTAATGGTTCTATTCCCTCAATAAAGAAGCACTTTCTTCTACAACACTTGGACCCTTCAAAAGGAATCTCAAACTTTACCTCACCTCTACCACTCAATGTGACTGCTTCTCTGAACAGAGATCTCTCTAAACACCTCCCAGCTCACTCATGTCTCACAGCCGCCCTTTCCCAGTCTCATTCCCTCTGGCACTGGGCCTTCCTTGTGACTCCTTTCATGCTTCACATCTCCACTAGTACAAGACATTTTCCACCACCATCGGACAGTGGCCCATTAGCCTGCCAACTTCCTCTCCCGGTCACACGCCTGCAAAACTAACTGCCTATGATGCCCTCTATCTCTTATTGTTACCGCAGCCAGTTGCCTATTAAAGCTGCCCGTTATATGAATATTATCTCAAAGTATGTTATAACTGAGTATTATTATTTTTTTCTTTTAGTTGTTTTGGTTGTTTGTTGTGCATTCTTTTACTACCTCTGTATGTATGTTGACCCTCATCCTTTGACGTGGAACCTTTGTAAATGAGCAGTTTCTGCTCAAAGGTATTTGTGATCCGAGAATTTAATAAATAAATAAATAAAATAAAAAATATAAAGGAGGTTTGGATACATTTCCAGACCCTAAGCATGTGGCTAGAGTTTTATTGAAAGGATCCATGCATTTTACCCCTGTGGAAATTTATGCAATAATACATGTCTCTGGGGAACCTGTCTTTGATATAAGCTTTAAACAGGGGAGCAGCTTACAGAAATTTTGGTCCTTGTACCGTACTCTGAAATCATCACCTTTATGGTCCCCCTTTGAAATTGTACCTTTAATGAAACCTGCACATAGGATGATAACTGTACTATTCAGAAATGAGGGGGTGAGTTTGACAGACTTGGTCTACTGGTTAAAGCAAAAATGTACAGTCCAGGGGAACCCAGAGCCCATCTTCAAAGAAGATCATATATGAACAGGCGGCTGGAGTGCTCAAGTGATTCTCAACACCTCAGACACTGGGCTGATTCATCTGCCCAACAGTTTTTTTTAGGGAAGGACAGAAGTATTTTATTTTATTCAGGACAGCCAAAGGCCTGTTACAGTTGCGGGGCTACTGGACATTTAAGCAGTATGTGTGACAGACTAAAGTGCATAAATTGCAATGAACTGGGTCATACTTCAAGGTTATATAAAAGTGATCAAGTCTGTAACCTATGTGATTTAAAGGGGCATATGTATCATTCTTGTCCCTCGGCTGCCCATAATCAGGCAGTTCAAGCGGTTTGGGATGAACAGAGAGTTTGGTATGGCATACTAGTGCACAACAGGCAGCAGCTAGGCCCAAGAACACACCTTCAGGTGCTCCAGAAACTGCTGTTCAGGTACCAATAGATTAGATTACGAGTGTGGTTCCACAGGAGGCTCCTCTCCAGGCTGGACCACTTCAGGATGAGCTTCCCATTGTGGTACCACAGCCACAAACAGATGTACCACTTCTTTCTGACATGCTTATAGGAGATGAGGGTATGCACCCCCCACAGCCTAACCCTCAACCCCCCCCAGAGAGCAGGTTGTACGGGCCTCTAGACACTGTCAGAGCTGGAAACAACCTGTGTCAAAGATCTCTAAAACCTCTGAGGTTCCTACAAAAAATAGTTTTGTCCCCTTGACACTAGACAGTATAGGATCTGATGGTGAGTCTGATGGCTCTTCAATTGTTTCATCATTTCCAGACCCAGGTTCAGAATTGGAGGATTCCCTGCTGGTCCCTGTGGACCCTCCCCCCACTCCTCGGAAAAATACTGCTAAACTTAAAAATATTAGGACCATGAGAGCTTCTTCAAAGAAGCCTGCATGAATGGGCTTGGTTTAAAAGGGTATGCTTTTATTTTTGTGTATGGCGACTGAGCTTTTCTGCTTTTCCAGTAATGTGAATAGCATTAAAAGTTTTTGAAAAAGGCAGACTGTGTACTCAGACCTAAAGTCCTTTCTTTCTGGAATCTTTTTTCTACAGGACACTAGGTTGCACGCTGTACTGGAATTCAAAAATGCAGTTAAATTATGGTATTTTGGCCCCTCCTATTGGTCTATTGGGAAAGATACATGTTTGGGGCTGGCCATATTGTTTAAAGGTATTGATGTTCATTTGGTGAAATTGGTAGATCTTGTCTCTGGACGTGCTTTAATTTTGGATGTCAAAACACAATCTGTGCTTTTTCATCTTATCAGTGTATATGCATGTCAAACAAAGGTGGCAAGAATTGAGTTATTCCAGGTCATACAGCCCTATTTATATTCGGCACACAATGTAGTGCTGGGTGGAGATTTTAATTATGGTTTAAAGCTATGGGATACAGGGAAACACACTGTCACTAGGAAAATCTTCTGTGGCATGACATTTTTGTCTAAAATGATTCAGAATACGAATTTGAAAGATGCATATTTTGAAAAAACAGGGAAAGCAGATCCAACATTTTATAGAGGTAACCTAGCTACTAGAATCGATTATTTTTTTTTATTTCATCTCACTTACAAATTTCACAGGCCACAACTCTTGTGGCAGAATTTTCGGATCATAAGATTCTGCAGTTGCAATTAGGTAATGGTAGCATGCCCCATAATAGTCCAGGATATTGGACATTAAATGCTCTTCTTGTAGCCAGGGCAGATACAAGGCAGAACATGTTACACCTGATTCAGGCTAGAAAGCCTATATTGATCCTGTATGAGGATCCCATTGGTTGGTGGGAAGACACTATCATAGACTTGACCACTGCCTTAAGAACTCATGACAAATTGATTCGGGATAGTGTGTATCAGGAATATCTGGGACATAGACAGCAACTACAAAAACTACTAACCTTGTCTACTACAGTTAAACAGGATTTTATAGCACAGATACAAAATCATAAATCACATATGGTAGATTTCCACTCACAACAAGCTAAAATATGCAGTATCAACAGTTTTTTTGAACACAGGTAAAGAAGGACAAGACATGTCCCTATGAATAGAGTAATCTTAATAATTAACATAGACATATAGATGTTTTGTTTAATTCAGATAATCATGTGTGTACAGACCCCAAGCATATTCTGGACATTGTAACTCAACATACAAGAGACCATTTGGATAAATTTGTCCTTGAGGCAGATTCTTTAGCCACTTATAGTAATATGATTCCTTCCCCGGTCACATGATGCCTTTGGTGAAGTAAGCAGGATGTAGGTGCAGTTCCGCTCTTCTACAGACTAAAGCTACTAATTATAACATATAAAAAGGCTAATTTCATCACATATCACTGCTTTATCTTACCAGTCTGACTTCGGAGATCAAAAGAAACCTGCCATGAAGCCATTTAAAGAAGTGAACAGTAGTGATTCTGACAAAGATAATTAAAGGACATGATGGAGTTGGAGGTGAAAAGCCCTCATAGAAGCTCCTCTCTGAATACTGATTTGAGCTTGATCTTGGTGAATACCCCCTGAGATCAGATCCAAGAAGATATTTCTACCATCAAAACCGCGCTATTCTCTCTGATTGCAGACTTTCGTGACTGGAAGGCTTCCCTTTCAGGACTGACGATATGAGTGTCAAATACAGAGGCCCATGTTTTGTCGATAGAAGATCGAGTGGACAAATTGGAAAAAAAAATGTTTCCCTTAAAAAAACGGTTAAAAAGTTGGGTGAGAAAAGTCGATGATCTGGAAGGAAGATCGTGCCACAACAATCTGGTCTTACTAGGGCTCCCAGAGGGAGACGAGGGAAATAACACAATACTGTTGATCCAAAATCTCTGAACCCGTATCGCAGCCCCCTCACCAAATGGCCCAACATACGTGATTGAGCAGGCTCATAGACCGATCAGACCAAGACACCCCCCCCCGGATCAACTGCCTTGTCCCATCATCTTCAAAGTGTTGAACTATCTTGACAGAGACTACATACTTAAGGTGGCTAGAAATGCAGAGAAGTTGGAATGGAAGGGCAAGAAACTGAGACTAGTCTCCGATTTAACGTTTAAGGTATGACAGGACATGGCAGCTTATCACCCAATTCAGATGAAGCTGTGGGCAGCTAAAATAAAGCCCAGAATGTTTATCCCAGCAAGACTGGAGGTTTTGCTCAATTCAGGAACTCAATGGTATGAGTCTGCCAACCAAGCTGCAAAAGACCTAAGCACTAGGCTTCCTGATCTTTTCGGGAAAGGCAGCTGAAAGCACAGAGAGAAGGTGTTTGTTTTTTAATTGTTCCTGATTGGTCACTAACATTCAATAAATCATGGCAAGTACTTTGGATGATATTTCAAATAAAAATATTCAGAAGTAAACTGACATACAAGTGCTTCACATACTGTGAACTTATAAAATGAATATTTGATAGTAAGCTACCACACTGCAAGGCTCATAGACTTAAAGAGGAGGTTTGCATTTGTATCTACTGGCCATAGAAGCATCTACTGAAGAGCTAGGCTAGAGCACCATCTACTGTCACAGTTCATGCATTGCGAGGAGTTTTTGAGCTGCAGTAACTCAGAGACTTATAGTATACTGAGATGCAATTTTTGAACAAGTTCTTGGCTCTTTGCTGAAGCTCTGTTTTTCCTTCTTGTTTCTTTTTTTTTACTCGGAAGGTTATTCACATTGTTTAACAATTTTAAAGTGTTCTAGTATTAAGATATATAGAAAAGTTACCAAATTAGAAAGTTTTAGCATCAAAGGACATATTTCTTTTTGTTATCATAAAGAAAAACAACAAGGAAAAATAGAAGTTACCAGAAGAGGAAAAAAATGGGCTAAATCTGAAGGATGTCAGGACAAATAAGGACTATTCAGCCCTTACAGAACTTTATTTGACTGTTATAATTGGCATTGAGGTTACCAGCTGTAAGGTTTGCTTTTAGTTTCAACCGTATTATGACAGGAAAAGCTTATGTTGAAGATGTGTTAGTAGTAATATTAGAAGTCCCTTTCAGACACTCTTAAGAGGGGGCAGATGCTGCTCATTTGAGTTCATGATGGCCAGAGCATGTAAGAGTAGGCTACTGGCCTGGGTTGTAGTAGGGGGGATTTGGAAGGATTGAGGGAAAGGTAATAAGGGGTCAGCAAAGGAGTGAAAATTGTATGGGGGGTCAACTGGGAAAGGGAGTAGAACAGAGTAACTCAAGAGAGCTTTATATTTTGAACAAGTGCAATAGGCAGGACTTTTCTATAACAACAGCCAACAAGCTGTTATCCACATGGGTAGTTGGAATATAATGTCATGGAACATTAAAGGTGGTAAAGACAATTCAAAAAAGGACACTATCTTGAGACAGCTCAACAAATATCACCCACATATTGTGATGATACAGAAGACACACATCACTACCAACCAAGTTGCAAAGTTACAGAAACTTTGGGTTGGCCAAGTCTTTGGGGCAGGTAACAACAAAAGAAGGTGAGGAGTAGCAATACTTATACAAAAGAATGTCCCTTTCAAGGAATTTACATCCCGGCGTGACCATGATGGGAGATATATACTAATACTTGGGAATCTAGCTGGAATAAAAATCTTCATTGGTTCTATGTATGGTCCTAACTCAGATACTCCCTCTTGTTTTCCACCTTTGGCCACCATTATGGCCTCAGTGCCTAATGTCCCTTGCCTCTTAGGGGGGATTGGAATGTGGTTTGTACAAATGACCTAGATAGAACATACAATAAGAGATCTTGACTATCCTCAGCACAGTGGGCTCTAAGAGAACTAATAAGTAACTAAGGACTTATTGATACCTGGAGACTGCTTCATCCTGTAGACCTAGATTTTACATATTATTTTCCCCCCATAAGGTCCACTCTAGGATTGATTACTTTCTCCTAAGTTCAATCACATTACATGAAATTGAGGACATTGGGATATATCCGAGAGTACTCTCCGACCACTCACCCATTTGTATTAAATTAAGATTTTCACCCTTTCACTGAGCTTATAAATCATGGTCCTTAAATAGACAAATGTTATCAGAAGAGGAGATAGTGAAGCATATGAAAACTTTTATTAAGGACTCTTGGGAATCTAATCAAAATTCTACTTTGAAAAAAGATACTTTATGGGGTGCTTTAAAAGCAACATGGAGAGGAGAATTCATTAGACTCGCTACCAATAGGAAACGGAAAAAGCTAAAAGAGGTGGAGGAATGGTTAGCTAGAATAAGATATCTAGAGACTCATCTGAGTCATGTAACGGATGAGAGAAGTTGGGCAGAACTTCATTCCCTAAGGGAAAAGTATGCAACATACAATTTAAACATTACTATGAAAACATCAGCAAAGTGGAAGGAGACATGTATTGGGCTAGGTGAAAAAGCTGGAAAAATTGCTGGCAAATAAAATAAAACAACAAAGGGAGGCTAGATGGGTATTAGCACTACAAGACAGAGAAACAGGGAAGCTAAAGTCAGACCCAGAGGGTATTGTTAACATTTTTCAAAATTATTACCCAGAACTATATATGGTGCACCACATGGACCCTGATTATGCTAGTAAATTAAAGATCTTTCTAAGTGATACCCAGTTGCAAAAACTCAGAGCAGCACAAAGCTCTTAATTAATAGGAGATGTCACCCCTCAGGAGATTAGAGAAGCAACTGATAGGTTGCCAGTGGATAAGGTACCAGGTCCCGATGGTTATCCTCCAGCGTTTGATAAAACTTTCAAAGAGGAGCTGGCACCCTATTTACAGACATTATTTAATTATATGTACTCAGCTACAGTGAAAGAGTTGGCATTGTTTGAAGCCAGGACTGTGGTCATACCCAAGCTGGGGAAAGACCAGACTAGCCCCGACAATTATAGACTGATTTCAGTATTAAATATTGAGATTAAGATATTAGCCAGCATATTAGTGTCTCATCTTAAAACCATATGGGGTAACTTGATAGGACCAGATCAAGTAGAATTTGTGACAGGGAGTCACTCTAGAGACCATTTTCAAAAAATATGTCATCTTCTTTCTGTGTCGGGAGATGCAGATACAGATAAAGTGTTGGTATCCCTTGACGAGGAAAAGACATTCAATAGAGTCAGTTGGTCATATTTGTTTGACCTTCTACCTAGATACAGAATACCCCAAGAATATAGTTAATGGATTGAGGTCCTATATGCAGCTCCTTCTGCAAGAGTTGCATGTAATGGGGCTATTTTCCCATAATTTTAAGTTATCAAGAGGTACTAGATAGGGTTGTCCCCTATCCTCGATCCTTTTCAATTTATATATTGAACCTTTGGCTAGAAAAATTAATATGACAAGGGAAATTAGAGGAATAAACATTGGGTCAGAAACATAAAATTTTAATGTTTGTGGATGTTCTCATGCATCTCTCCTCGTGGTGTGACTCCATACAGGCAGTACTGAGACAAATAGATGATTTTAGCTTATTGTCGGGCTATAAGCTCAATCACCACAAAACAGTAGTACTATCCTTGACATCCTCATGTACTAAGAAGGAAGTGAAGGAAGTGGGTTTGAAATGGGCTTCCAGTTTGCTTACCTTTTTAGGCATAGAGCTTACACAAGACATTAATAAATTGAAATATCTGACTACTGATACCATAGTAACACAAATGCAACAAGATCTGAAGAGGTGGCAAACTTTACCCTTATCCCTAAGGAGACGCATCAATTTAATTAAGATGGCCATTTTCCCTAGGTTAATGTATCCCCTCTCTATGTTGAACTTGGTTCTCCCTAAATCATGGTTCAAAGAGATTAATTCTATTTGGTCTGCCTTCCTCTGGAAAGATACAAAATCTAGGAGGACTATAAATAAACTAGTGGGTGGGAAAGGGGCTTGGAATTCATCATCTCTTTTTATATTATCTGGCCTTTCAGAGCTGTAAATATTCTTTATGCCTGACCCCTCAAGAATGAGTTCCTCCTAATTTGATATGGTACAGGATAGAGAGGCAAATTGCCCTCTCAAATAATACTTCATTAGCTTCATTTCTCTATACTACATGCAAATAAATACCTCAGTCTTAGTGGCATACTCCATTAGCATGGACTATACAGGCCCATACTTAGCTGTTTACCTACCTTAAATTGAATAATAGGTGGGATTTAGGTTAGCCTCTGGTTCATAATTTGAACATTCAATTAGGAAATAAGACAATTACTCCAGCATTCTGGAAAAGGTTAGAACAAGCCCAAATCTCAGACTTAGTTAAAGATCACAAATGTCTGGCTCCCAAGGATCTTAAACTAGCTTTTCAACTGATGGAGATTCCTTTATTTAAATACCTACAGATTAAACAATGTGCAAAAGCAATTCTTGGAAATCCACCCTGGTCTGTTCAGGCCTCAGATTTTTTTAGGGATATCTTTAAATGGGCTATGCAGCCAAAACCCATAGCACAGGTTTATAAACTGTTGACCAGTAGGGCTGACAAGATACTCTCCCCAACAGCATTTTATTGGCAACAGGCCACACATCTTTCCTATGACACTTCTACCTGGAAATCAGTTTGGAAAAGTAATTATAAATTGGAAAAAAAAACAAGACCGATTACGTCTGATCAGGTTTAATGTACTCCATAATTTGTACTATACACTGATTAAAATGCATTTCATGGACAAGAAAACAGTATATTGTGTCAGAAATGTCATAGGGAACCCGGCTCTCTTATGCATATGATATGTACATGCCCCAATATCCATAACTTTTGACAATAAACAACGACATTTTTAAATCCCATATTTGAAAAGAGAGACACCTTCAATATCAAAACTTGTACTTGGCAACCTCTCAGCCATACCTAATCAGACTCATAAATATTATATGACTTTTACTTCAGCGGTGACACTGCTCCTAATCATGAAATATTGGATCAAATAAGCTTCACCCTCCCTTAGAGAATGGATACAGGAATTGTATACAGCTTATAATGCAGAAAAGGCAATAGCATCACAATTCCATACTCTAAATAACTTCAGTAATAGGTGGGAGTGGTTTTCACTGTTTCTAGCTGAGAGGTATAAGGATCTGTAGAAGATTATTGATCCAACTACTATATATGAAGAAACTATATAATTCAATGGAACTAGGAAAGTCAATTATAAGAGGTTCTGCTGCAAGAGAAAGCAGTTTATATTTTTAGCCCAGTTTACCCTGGGGGGATATTATATGGGGGAGGGGGATCTTGTTAGTTAAGTAAGATAAACAACTGTTGATTGAGCAGGGGAGGGAGGAGGGTAAGGGGGGGAAGGGTTTAGGTAGAGTTGCTGGTTGTACATGTTTAATGCCATTGTACATGTACTACATGTATGACTTACTTTAAAAGTGCTAATAAAGTATTCTAAATGATAAAAACAAAATATGATTCCTTCCCAAATTCTTTCCAGTGAGCAAGTTACAAACTTATTAGTAGATATTCCTCCAAGGAGGTTGATATGGCCATTAGGGCCTTGGGGTCAGATAAGGCGCCGGCTGGGGATAGGCTAACTGGAGAACTATATAAATTGATAAGTCCACATATTGTAGCAGAATTGGATGTAGTTTTCATGGCATTTTTACTGACAGGGACTCCTTCTCTGAGAATGATGGGGGGCATTTTGATCCATATTTTCAAGAAAGGGGCTAAACGCTATATGGAAAATTGGAAACCAATTCACTTTTGAATAAGGATTTCAAACTATTGGCCAAAATACTGAATAATAGATTATTATTGGTGGCAAAACAAATCAACTCACATCCCCAGACATGTGCTATTCCAGACAGAAGCATTACAGAAACCTTATTCTTCTGAGAGAATTATTTGAAAATGGTCATGGAAACAGAGCAGATGGGTTTATTCTTTCCCTAGTCTAAAAACAAGCATTCAATTCAATTAGTCACACCTTTTTATGGCAAGTTTTAGGTAAATATGGGACAGTTTATAAGTTGGCTTCAATGCCTCTACAGAACAGCCACTGTCACCCCAATTGTAAGGGGATGGAAGGGGCCATTCCTGGCAGTCCGGGGGGGGGGTCCGATAGGGCTGCCTCTTAAGTTCCTTATTGCATACTTTTTGCATTGATCTCTTATTAAGGTTATTGAATAACGCAACTGTATTAAAACCTATTCTGGTGAATACAGTTCCTTTAAAACACAAGGCTCTAGCTTATGCTGATGGCCTTAGTATTGTAGCGGCAGATGAAGATTCAATTAAAAAGGTGCTTCAAATATGTGAAACATACAGTGTACACTCAGGGACAGGTTTAAATGTAAACAAATGTGTGGGTTGCCAAATTGGAGTCCCTTCCCAATCCCTGGTAGTGGTAGGTGGATAAATCTTTCTGCCAGTCACTTGAAGGTATTAGGGATAATTTTTGGGTGAGGGGACATGGGGATGTTGAATTGGGAACCCTCTGAGTGAATCAGGGGAGGGCTTTAGTAAGGGGTTGGAATAACTGGAAGTTAAGTAAATTAAAAAAGATACATCTGATAAAAACTTTTCTGTTACCAGTGTTTTTTTACATAAGTTACATCTTTCCCCCACCCGACAATTAGAAATAGCTATTTATAGCATTTTTTTCCAAGCAGTCTGGGGTAGCAGACTGAACCCCATAAAACAGAATGTAGTCTATCTTTTAGTGGAGCAGGGTGGGTGGGGGATGGTGAACTTTATTTTATTTTATTATAGTATATTTTTGTACGCAGATTTTAGGCCAATGTTATTTTTTTCTGGATTAGAGCTGGGTGCCTTTGTTTCACTCCAGTTGTGGAATATGATATAATCTTTGGGAAAGGGGAGTCTAAGGTTTTCTACAAAGATCCTTAAATATGCCTCCTTATATAAGGGAGTCTTTTGTTTATTTAAAAAGGTGGCAAATCACGAGCCAGATGTTATTGACTAAACAAAGGAAAGATGTTTATAACTAGGTATTAATGACTCATTTTAGAGAACAAGACACATTTCCATGGTGCCCTAGCCAGCTAAGGGAGGCCTTAGTAGCTTTACTACAGACCCCCCAGATACCAGACAAGATTAAAGACTTACATTGGCTGAGCTGTCATGGCAAGATTAACATTAAAGCAAATCATAAGCACAAACAGTAGAAGAGTGCTTCTGTATCAGACCTAGATGCATACAACAGCTGGAAACCACAGAGCGCCTGTTTTTCACCGGCATGTATATTAGTATCTTTTGGAACACTCTGGCTTCTGCATGGGGATCCACCTGGTTTCATACTGTGACTATGCATGCCTTGATGAGAGGCACATATAGGAATGTAGGGCACCAATGGCATTCTGATACTCTATGTAAGGTACTTCCAGTATGTACAGTAAATGGTTTATATAGAATAGTAGATGTGTATTTGCCCTACAACAAAAACTGATGTCTCAAGAGGAAGTTATTCAGAAAATTACAGGAATACTGCAGTCACAGTATTACATTGATGTAAAAAAAAATGCATTCTAGATTATTGCTTCAGGTGTGGAGAAATATGCCTTGGGTCATAAATTCTGACATACCTGTCACGTGAATTAGGGTTAAGGAAGGTGTGTATTATATTTATTTTTCCTTTTGTATGCAAGGTTTGGTCATGATATTAATGCCTATGTTGTAATTTTGTGTTCTTATTTTGGTTTTCCTACTTTCTTTTTTTCTTCCTGCTGTCATCACGATTTAATGATTCAGTATGTGTATTTTGTTTGGAAGTTTTTTTGTATTATTTGTGATGTGATTTTTGTATGATTACTTTCCCTCAATAAAATCCCCTACTCATTGGTAGGGGGAACCCTTGTCCACCTCTCTAAGATGGTGGATGGCCGGTTGGCAGGTGGAGGAGATGTTGGGGTAAGGGTAAGCCCGATGGAGGATAAGGTGTCTACTGATGCAAATATTATGATATATCAACAAGAATTACAACCCAAACTAATGGAAATAACCGGAGATGTGGAAGGAGTTCAAGTACCAAATGTAATCATTGAGGATTCTGATGTTCCACCCCATGACACTCATCTGAATGTACAAATGGCTGAGCAAGCCACAACATCTGGAGTACAGGTACAACAAGAAATGTCTCAAGAAGATTTACTGAGATCAGCTATTAAATTGAACAAGGAATTTTTGCTAAAGCTACTACAGGAGGATTTGTCAGAAAATGAAATTGATGATCTTGCCCATGCCAGTCAGTTTTACATGGACTCACAGTTTACTCCAGTTGCATATGCAGAACAACAAGGTTCTTCAAACTCTGAAAGTACACTCACCAATTGCTGTTTTACTTTACGAAAGGACGAGGAGATGAAAACAAGGGAAACCCCAGTCTTGGTCCCCGGATGCCGCCTTGAGAGCTGCTGGTTGGAAACAAGATCTACAATCCAAAGCATGGGATTCTCCAGGCCCAGTCAGCACTGCACAAATAATAAAAAAACACTCTTCAAAAGGAAAGGACCCAACGTGACCACTGTTTCTGCTGAAATTTCCTTAGGAACAGCACAGCTGTCTCTCTTCCAAACAGAACACTCAGGTTACTATGGAGATCAATCAGCATACGGGTGTTTCCTCTCAAGCCAACAATATGCAGGACTCTGTCCCGGGACAAAAGGAAAGTAATACCTCAGATGTGGATAATTCAACAGTAGAGTAGCCAAGACAATTTTATATGGATGACTTATTTAAAAGTAGAGGGAAACTGACACAATGTAGAAACGCTGAATGCTGTTAGAGTAAAGTTTAATGGGGACGTGAATGCACCAGATAGGAGAATGGTGTTGCATCAAATGTTAAAAGAGCAAATGGGCATTACCCCTCAAAATTGTTTGCATTTATACACATGAAATGGTAAGTTATCCATGATATTAGTTTTAAAACAAGTCATACCCTAGACAGATTTTGGGCTATGTACCCAAAGGATCAAAACACACCCTTATGGCAGCCTTTCTTTCCAATTTCCCTTACCAAATCAACATTTGAAATCAACACATTCCTCTTCAGAAATAATAGTGTCAGCATAGCCGATGTGCAATATTGGAAGCCCCCACTCCCATATTAGATGAAGATTTGGTATGCACAGGAAACTGGAGGGTAAAAGTGCAACAAAACAACTAGACACAGGCATAGTCCACCTTCCTAGAAGTGTTTATATTGGTAGGTATAGAGGTCTGTGTTTTTATCAAGAGCAACCTAGGACATGCCACAAATGTGGGGCACATACTCATGTAAGCTTTGTTTGTGAGCAACCCAGATGCAACTTGGGTTTGGAGTATGGGCACATCAGTTTAAGTTGCCCAAATCCTCTTAAGTGCAACTTGTGCGATGAAGGAGGTCACACTTGTATAAATTGCCCATGGGCTGAAAGGAATCAACTTGACAGGGAAGTGTAAGATCCTGTGCAGCTGCTAGAAAAATTTCAGTTTCAAGACCTTCAGATGCAGGAAATGTCTAAAACACCCACAGCAAGTGTAAATCTCCCTACTACAGTCTCTGCTATGGAGGAAGGACCCCATCTTAGGAATTCAACATGCACCCCTATTAATGAAGGAAATATTCAAGATCCCCCCTCCACAATTACCCCCTCAAATTAGCTTGTAGCAGTGTAGACATGCCCCCCCCCCAACAGCCTCAGTGTGTCATGGTGGATACCAAAAAAATAAAGGAAAAAGAAAAGCAGATATAACCCCCCCCTCCAAAAAATGAGTGGCAACCAGACACTGCTATCAGGCACTGGAAAAAGAAGACACTGGGGTGACACTGAGGAAGAGGTGGATGATTCTGACTCATCCATGGTGTCCTCAAAATCGGACCCTTCATCTGACACAGTCAGGGGCAGTAAAAAAGAAAAATGAGAAATATATTCAGAAAATGTCTTAACCTGCCACTGATAGTGAATGAGGGTGGATCAGCAACTCTCCTCTATGACCCTGAATGTGTGTAGAATAAACACATATAGAAAAAAGCTCGCCAACCTTCAAATTTTGAAAGACTTAGCAAAGGATGTGACCCTCATTCAGGATATAAGGTTTCGTATTGAATATCAAGGCTGCCTTCTGGCTAAGAAGGCAGATCTTGGTCTCCTACCACTAGGTTTCCTTTAGCTTTTCAGTCCATTCTGGGGCACTTGGAGAACACAAAGTTCTATGAACCAAACGTTTACTGTCCCTCGCTGTCAAACCTCACTTCCACAGTGATCCATTGCAGATAGAGCTGCTATTTTATTTAATTCCCTTCCTCCTGAGATTGCGATGACTGCAACCTTTGGACAATTTAAGTGGAAGCTGCATCAATTCCTAGTTTCCAGAGCATCTTGTGACTGCTATACCTAATCTCTGCTGACAGCTAAATGCACTGGGACCTCCCTCTTTTACCATTTGCCCTGTATAGCTCTATGCTTCTGCTGCGCTATTCCACTCACAGCACTTCCTCCCTTATCCCTTTTCCATTCCTACCTGCTTTTCATCCTACCTCATCCCCCCTTCCCTTAACCCTCCACTCCCACTTCCCCCTCTCTCCTCTGTTTCCTTACCTTCTTCTCTCCCTCTACCACCGCTCCGTGGGTCTTTCCTGCTCAAGCATCATTGTGGAATCTCCATCTTTGCTCTTTTTTTGCTCCTTCCATCCCCCAGTTCACCCCCTGTACTTTCTCTCCTTGTAAGCCCTTTCACTTCTCTGCAGACAAGGCCACTGGCTGCACTTGATGCAATATTTATCTTGCCATATTGTTCTTGTGTTTATGCAATTACTTTCCTCATGTTGTACTACTTACTGAAACCATTGTAATTTGCTATTCTTGTGACTTGATGTGGAACCTCTGTAAAAGAGCCCTTGGCTCAAAGGTTTTTCCGATTTGTTAAATAAATAAATAAAACTACACATGAAGTTTCCCACTCAAAACAACTATGAAAACTGGAACCTTCCTTTTGGTCTTAAGGCCCTGACTTATGTGATGGGGTAAGTATATTGTTAAAAGTTTTTCAGTATTTGGTCCGGAGAATTTTAGATATTAGCCCAGGGAGAGTGCTTATATTAGATCTTTGCATTGAAAAGGAAGCTTTTAGGGTAATAAATGTGTATGCACCCCAGAGCAT
This sequence comes from Neoceratodus forsteri, assembly GCA_016271365.2. Lineage (NCBI taxonomy): Eukaryota > Metazoa > Chordata > Ceratodontiformes > Ceratodontidae > Neoceratodus > Neoceratodus forsteri. The sequence goes on from CM028137.1 coordinate 455,239,257, forward strand.
CGTATCATGTTCAGCACTGTTTTGTTTAATCCAACCATACTTGCACACTACAAAGCATATTATAATGGGAGGGGGGTGATTTCAATTGTCCATTATCATTAATGGATAGGGGTGGACTCACCACAAAACTGTTTGGTGATTTTATATGGTTAAACACTGTTATAAAAACAGCGGGGTTAGTGGATGGATATGTATCAGTTCACTCTAAAGGGGCAACACATTTTTCAAAGGCCCACTAGCAACCTGAATCGATTATATGTTTTTTTTCAAAATCTTTACATGCCACTCAAGCACAAGTTATTTCAGGTGAGACCTCTGACCATTTTGCAGTGTCATTGAATTGTATCAGAGAAACCTCCTGCTCCGCTTCTTTTCTAAAACAATCAGTTTCTAGGTAGATATTAAATAACTCCCTGTTATCTCAACCAGACATGGAAGAAAAAACTATTTGATTTATTAACAGCAAAATGTTCTGTGGTAGATGCTTTTGATTCACCTATGGATTGGTGGATTGATACAAAGGCTGATCTAAAGACCTTTTTCATTAAACAATCTGTTAAGAATTCTACTTTCTCCTATTTGCAATACCTAACATTGTGGAATAAACTATATAAAACAATTTCAAAGGCCCATGAGTATAAGTTGGACTAACATAAAGAAATACACGAACTAAAAACAAAAATGGTCATATTTTAATACAGCAGTGTGCTAGATCCCTGTATCTCCCCCCTCACCATTTGTGGGAGACATTATGCAGAGAGTTCCTGTTTCTTTTCTAAAAAAATCTGTTGCAACAGCATTTCTTTTCTTTTGCAATCCTAGCTATCCTATCCTGTAGGCTGGCCAGCTGCTCTTCTTATTTCTCCATTTTCTCTTTTCTTTTTCTGTTTCTCTCACATTGTCTGCTTGCCATTTGGAGGTTAACCATTTTGATAAGCATTCCCTGCATTATGTTTGCTTAAGCCCTTGTTATTGTATGTAACATCATTCATATTAGGAAATGGGCTGCATGAGATAGAAAGTATAAGTGAGCTGCACAAAGCTGCGAGAGGTCCATTCGCCTCAGAGCTGCTGCTGAAGCTGTGCAGTGCTGAGCTCTGCAGTATACACAGAAAGTGACTCTCTCCCCTGGTTAAATAACACAGGTTTGTGTTCAGTGCAGTGAAGAACATATTTTAATGAAAGTCCACAGGGGTATTTTATTGAAAGCCAGGTCATGCCATGTCTAATAAAGAAAGAGAGAGAATGTAAAAGTACACTGTTGCCAATCCTGTCCCTTTCACTCTGACTTTAAAAGCATGAGTGTCACTGAACTCTGAACAACCTTATGAACCTTGACTAAAAGTATTTGTATCAGTGAAAGTCAGGCAAAATCATGACGCTGTTTAACACATTACCTTCTTGGTTTTCTTTCTCTCCATGACACTCTTGTCCTTTTAGGTATTTCTAGCTTGTAAAGCAACACATTTGCTGTGTTTTCAAAAGAGAAGTGCAGAAAAGTGAATAGGGAGTGCTTCTCACTTTCTATATGCACTCCTCCCACCCAAAATGAGGCTTTTGTGCCTTACATTCCCTTATGCTACCCGAATGAAAAGCAACAGTAAAGTTATTGGTTTTGAGCAGTTCGGCATGCCTTGTCCTTTGTGTGTTTTACTTCGGATGCCAGATTGTGCGCAGACCTTGCATGCAGGGTAAAACAAGGCCACTATTGTTTCAGTGCTAATATTTTGGTGTAATATTACCTTAATGAAATAAAAGCCTCCTGTTATTATTTTTTCTTTTTTTGCAAAGCACAAGCAGAATTATTTCTTTTTACTGCAAACAATATTTTCTTAGGCTACAAGCCTGGTATAGCTTCTAGAAATATAAACCAAACTTACCATAGCAACCAAGCAGTCTCTCTCCTTAGGAGCCTGTGCCCCAAGGGGTTGCTTTTGATATACATCCCTTGCTGTCAATCACAACTGAATAGGTCGAGCTTCACAACCCATTCCAAGAAAATATAGTTAATTTTCATTTCTAAATTCTAAATATCAACAATTTCAATTTACGTTTATATTTCTTTGCATTCAAAGTTGTATAAATATATTTTTAAATTATTTTAGAGCAGAACAAATGTTGTATTAGTTCGGGAGGTGGTGTTATGCATCATGTGATTGTTTCTGTGTACATATTCTGGGTGAATGCTGTATCAATCAGATCAGTTCAGACTGAGTGCAGATTGAAGACACAGGGGGTGGGACTGCTGCTGTCTAAGTCCTAGCTGTGTACTGCTGTGAATTGCTGTTTTTTTGCTTTTATTTATTTGCAAGTTATTTTTTTCTTTCTTTAATAAATACACACTTTTTTATGTGTTTGAATCTTTCTTTGTGGTTTTGTGTCACTTCATCCCACACACCTCTACCACAAACAGGGTAGAATCATTAAAGCTTGAAGCACAGTTTGGCACTCACGGTACAAGGTCTTCTCTTGATATCTACAAGAGCTGTCAAAAAATGCTAAATCTCACAAAAATGAATACTGTCTTTGACCCTCGAACAAACAAGTATTATTCAGACCAGGATAAATTTCAAAATGTTTTACAAACATATATATAAAAAATATTTGGCACCACCTCAACTGCAGCAGGTGAGGTTGGCTATTTGAGGGGTTTGCATATCTCTCAGGTAGACCAGAAGTTATTGTCTCATTTGACTGCACCAGTCATGCCATCAGAGGTCATAGACATCCTTGGGAAACTAAGAAAAAAATTCTGCACCTGAAAGTGACAGTCTTACGTGTGAACTATATATTAAATCTGCAATATATTTTGCCCCCATTCTGGCTGATGTGTTTTTCTATATATTATCCACAGAAACATTTCCAGAAGTTATGCGTCATGCTTTGGTAATTTTGATTTTTGAAAAAGGAGATAGAAGATATCTAACAAATTGAAGACCTCTCAGCATTCTTAATGTTGACTACGAAATGTTTGCATATTTACTATTAGCTTGTCTTTCTAATGTTTCAAAGACAGTAATTAGTGATATGTAGTCATGCGCAGTTGAAGAAAGATCTATATTTAGAAACTTGAGTTATCTCAGGGACTTAATGTCAGATGTCTCTGACTCGTGTCCAAAATGACTTGCCCTGGCATTGGATCAATAAAAGGCCTTCAACTGAGTCAAACATAATTATCTTTTCTGTATATTACAAGTTTACCATATTCCTGATACTTTTATTCAGTGGATTTCTCTATTATATAAATCAGCAACCATTATCCCTTATGTAAATGGTACTCAGGGAATGGCCTTTTCAGGAACAAAAGGGGTAAGGTAGGGCTGCCCACTCAGCCCCTTGATATTTGCTTTTCAGATAGACCCTTTGATTATGGGGCTATTTACAAACCCTGGTATCCTGCCCATACTTCTTCCAGATCTAACTTCTGCCGGTAAAGTCAGTGCTTACATGGATGATCTCTGTATATATACCACATCTGGGGAAAATGAACAACAGTTTATACAGGAAATAAAGGCTTTTGAAAGGACATCAGACTCCAAACTAAATTATGATAAAAGTCAAGCGCAGGTTCTTCCCATCACAATACCGTCTGATGTCCCAGAGGAGTTTGCAAATGTAAGCACCTCTTTTCAAGCTATTAAAATTTTCTGTGTACAGCTTTGGAGCTCTGATGATGCCTCTCTGAACTGGACTCAGGCATTTCAGTGAACGGAACAGACAATAGGTCCATAGCTAAAAGAAAAAGGGTTACACTTTTATACACCTTGATTATGCCCATATATTTACACATTGCCTATATTTTTCCTGTACCTTGTAATATGGAATCTAGATTAATGAATATTTTTTTTAGGATTTTGGGGAAGTAGGCTTAACCCCATTAAAAGAGGGCACACTTACCACGACTGCAATCTAGGTGGCGTATGAATGTTAAATCCAATATTATTTTTTAGTAGTCTTTTTTTCTGCCAAAACATTTTTCCTCTCCTAGCATAAACCATTCCATTAGGATATAGGTATATGACATTTTTAATTCAGGGTATTTTTAAGACATGGGTGACTACTCCTTCATCCCTCCCACATAACCAAAATAATAATAATCATATCCCTTCTTATCTACACTTGTCTTGTGTAAAATTAAAATTATGGCAGGTTACCTCTCAGACTTTGCTAAGTAACCCCAGAAAGTCTCTTTACACTTTAGTATTGAATGATAAGCTCTATGGGATTTCACAAGTGTTACAAAATTATGAAGCTAAGCTTTCAGTTATTTTTCCCAGCTCAAAGATAAAACATTACCACTGAAAGTCTGGGATGCAGTATGGTTATCTTGTTTCAAAAGACTAGGTGTCAGAGGTACCCACAAGCATAAAGTCTTGGAAGAGTGAATGTGTCCTAGGCCCTCATATTTAGGTGTTGAAGAAACCTAAGTGCATTTTTATCTGGAGTGCCCTTTATCAAAAAAAATTGGTCTTTAACTCTAAAAACATGGAGTGTAGAGACATCTCTGCTCATAACACATGAAAGTTAAGTTTTAAGTTTGTATCCCTCTTTGATGAGCAAGTATCATCCAAGCACAATTAAACTTTTCTTTGCTCTTTGTAAATATTGTTTGTGGCAGGCAAGATGTGCCCTATTACTACAATAGCAAGAATATAGACCACAGCAGATTCTACAAAGATTATTCAAACTCTAAGGAGAATTTATAATGATGAATTTAAAAAGAATACACTGAAAGCAGGAAATATGTGGAAACATTTTGTTTGGTTTCAAAATATTGTGGTTTAATAATAGGAATAAACTGTTGACTATATAATTTTTTTTCTCTAACCATTGCTTTGTTTACTCTGGATAAACATGATGTAATCAGTAATTAATGTGTGTATAATGGTACAACATATGAACTTGAATTTTGAATTCTGTATTTTGATTTTGTTTTCTTCAATAACAAATTCCCCTAATCTTTTCAAGAAATGCCATGGGATCTTTAACATTCACCTGAACTACCACCAGAACAGGCAGATGGGACCTCAGTTTATTTTCACATCCAAAAAACAGCAACTCAGGAGTGCAACACCCCCCCTCATGCTGCACTTCAGTGTCAGCACTGAGTTTTAACTCAAGTGCCTAGTGTGGGGATAGAACCAAAAGCCTTCTGATCTCCTGATCTCAGAGGCGAGTATACTACCTGCTGAGCCACTGACACTGCCTGCATGTCATGCATAGGGCCCATGTTTGTCTGTAAAGCCAACATCCTTCAGGATATCCCATACTCCAGTGTATTTGCTCTGGGGTTCTTTTGTAGTTCTCTTCACACACAGAAGAAAGATCTGGTGCACATGCAAGGCTGTCTGTGAAACATTTAGGCATCTATGTTGCAGCACAGCTTTTTCTTTTATTATGTCCTCTTTGGCAACTTCTAATATTAAAATGCATTAAATGTATAGTTTAAAAAAAATCTTGACCTTGGGATAACTCTTAAATGACTCCCAAATAAGTTTTAATCCATTCCCTTTATGGAAGGTCAAGACCTGTGCAAAAGGTCACATGAAATTTGTTCATACTTTTTTGCAAATTTCCAAAGTAAAAGTGTGGAGAAATATGAACGTATACACAAGTAATCCTACTGATCACTTAAGATTGAGCAAAATAATTGTTTTGTAAATTATGTTGTTTCCAAGTGTTTCTGTATCCCCCTTTTATTGCTAGCTGTGCAATTGCCCCTTGTTTGATTAGTTCTGGCATTTACCTTCCACAGAAATAGACTAATTGATTTTTAACTAGTACCCTTGCATTTAGAAAGACAAAAAGAATAATATACAAAATGTTTTTTTTCTTTATAATGGCTATGTAAATAGTGTTCCATCACCTGTGCAAAGGTTCACACTTTGGCCTCTTCTTCACAAAGCTGAAATGGGTTGATGGTGATGAAGGGTGCTGGCTCTGGAAGCAAAGAAATGAAGAGTTGGGTGAGGGTGAGGGTGAGGGGCAAGTTTTAGGGTCAGTTTCAAGAGGGGGAGGGGGGAGGGCATTTTCTATGTTTCTATGCTTGAAGAAGCTGCCTGGGATTCTGCCTTACCATTGTGCTGCCACAGTTCTCCAGAATAGTTTCCAGTGATTCTTTATATGCATCCTTTCTCGGTTATGGGTCACATAAACATACCCTCTTCCTGGCATACAACTTTTCCTTTCCATGACTGCAGAAGTGATGGTCACCGTGTGCAACATGGTGGCACTGTTTTAAACTGTGCATGCATGATTATCGTGCATACATAGTTATGTGAGCACTGCCATGGTGTGCATGACTGACTCTGGGGCAAACTGCACATGTGCAAGTTTCATGCATGCACAGTGATGCAATCACTGCAGAATTACTTACAGCTGACTCTGGTGCAGTGAGAGCACCGCATATTCTTTTTAATGCTCTTGCCGCACCTAAAAGCTCTCCACAGCCATATTGGCTCTTACCAGAGTCTGTTAAAATTACCATAACTTGGTAGATTTAGTACATTTTGGCTCCACACTTGCATTCTTAACTCAGGATGTCACCTTTTGGTGACTACATACATGGTAATCCTCAACGTTCTTCAACATGTGTTTTCCGAGTTTCATTGGATTCCAGTGGTTTCATGATTTTATGAGTCACAAAAACAGTGCAATTCCTTAAGAAAATGACAGTAAGTTGCCTACAAAAACTAGTGTAGGATGCTCACATTAACTTTACAAAAAAATGATGAAACAAAGACTGTTGAATGTGTAACAATGGGATTTTATTTTTTAATATTTGAAAATGTACAGATTTCTCAACAGTGCCACACAACAAATAATCTTCCTTTTGTCAAACTCTAATGACTCATAATACTTTATGTTTCAACTCTTGGATGTTTACATGCTAGATGTGAGCAAATAAAAATGTCATAAAAACATACTTTTATGTACTTTGAGCCATCCAGAACTACCAACTCTTAGCAAATGTTTAAGCTCCATAGATCCTGAATTGACCATGCACATGACACATTTCTGGTTATTCTGTTCTGAGATAGCTGTGCTATTCAGATGCAAACTCTGTCATTTAACATAGCCACGCTTACTCAGCCATTAATAATGATGACACTACCGCACTATAATAATATGATATCAATATGATCATCTTATTAGATTTTGCTTATACAGGTAATTTATTTACATCAATGTATTAATATTTGACAGGAAAATTAAGGAGAAGAAGGAGGTATATATTGTCTAAAGTGTAAAAATAAACAGTATTCTACTGACATATTTTAATAAGTTAACAAACAAATAAATGAATTCATACCCTGCAAATGTATTAGATATTTTTTATTTATAAGTTATTCATATTTTATTTACATTATCAAGTTATATAGATAGATATATAATGTAATTCTTTTTTTTTTGTACATGTCTCCAAACAACACACACACACCAATGAGTATACAAATTTTATTTATTTATTTATTTGCTTTTGTTGACCGGGTAAGTCACACTAGACAGCCAAGTGCCTATTTTCAGGTGTGACCTGGGAGAGTTACAAACTTAATTAGGCAGGTACAGTGATAAATCAGTTTTACATATTATGGGATAACAGGTGATGGAATAGAATGACAACCAGTAACAAGTCACAAACCCGGGGGGGGGGTATTATAGATGACCCGGGAGAGTTATAAGCTAGAGCATATACAAAACAATGAGTGAGTCAAGATTTACATATAACGGGAGAGCAGGCGAAACCAATATGGCACTCAAGGAGGGGATGGTACGCTTTAGAAAGATTTGGGTAGGTAGTTGACAGTGCTCAAAAGGGTTATGACAAGGTAGGTGTAGTGCAGATAATAACCATAACACACAGATTCAGTCATATGTTAAGCTGAATAAGTGCCAGCATTTGGAGGGGGGGACCTTGGGATGAGCTAACGAGGGGGGAGGACCTGGTGACCTCGTTCAGGAGGTAGGACGGGGGGCAGCCATTACTCGATCAGTAGAAGGGAGAATAAGTGCAGTGGACCCTTGGGTGCAAAGACCCCCAATGCCTTCATAGTGCAGGGGGCTACGAGGTGCATAGACAGGTGGAGGAGCCCTTCAGGAAGTTCCAAAGGGAAGTTTTAAAGCTTGGATAGGAGGGGGTGGACCGAGTAAGGGCTGGGAATTAATTCCATAGTTTAGGGGCATAGCTGGCGAAGGCCCGATCACCCACTTGGGTGCATGTCCTAGGAACCGGACAGTTGAGTGTCATGCTTGACCTAAGGTGGTAGGAAGAGGTGTCAGGTTTGAGGGGAAGGGAAAGGGCAGCAGGGGTGGCTGATCTTACAATGAAGTTCCCTACTACAAAGATGTGGTTTTTCTCAGGAGGGAGCCACTCGAGGCATGTGTAGAGGTTGCAGTGGTGAGTCGGGGTGGGGCAGATAGCGCAAAGCGGCAGATGCTGTTGTAGGCCGTGTCCCATTTTGAAAGGCTGGATTTTGCACGGGGCAAAGGTCACTAGCCCATAGCAGAGAGAGTAGAGGAGAACACCCCTAACTAGGGCCACCCGAGCAGCCGGGGTCAGGCAGTTTTTGGCTCTGTAGGCGAGACCGAGTTTGATGCTTGTAGACTTGCAGACGTTACGGATGTCATTGTGAAGTGCAGGCTGACAAGGTTTACCAAACATCTGATTCAGAATAGACTGATAATGACAACTTAATGTTTCAGGTTAAGGACATGTGGAGAATGGTGACATCAATATTAATATCATTTTTCAGAACAGGCTGAGAATGGCAATGCTGTCTAAGAATGTTCTATAAATAATAATACTGGTTTATTCAACTATTACAGTAATGTAAAGTATAATACAGGTAACAATTTATGTACCAGTGATGGTGCAAGGCAAAAATCTTTCAGTCTCATAGTGTATCATCAGCAGTTTGTAGCTATTAATATCTGGAAAATTAGATCTGTGAAATATTTTACTTTAAAGGGAGATTCCTCACACTTGCAACTACATAAAGAATTGCCTTTGTGCTGAGTGCAAATGGGTGCAAATGCAATGGGGCAAAAATATGGCAAACATTTTGAACTGCAACCCTTTGCAGCAGAGAATGGGGCACTCAATGTCTCAGATGATGTCATTAATGATAAGGACAGAGATTAATGAGGGTTTTGTTAAAACAGTGTTTGCGAGATACTTAGTTTATTAAACATTGAAGTAGGGTTTGGAAAATCATATTTGAATGCAAAAATAAAAGGCAATACCCCCCCCCGATAGAAATTAAAACTATTTCTATGAAACTGTATCACTGATACTTTACAAAAATAGAAAGAAGAAATTAACATTTTTATTTTCTTTTGCTAGATGGGAAAGAAAAGGAAGTTCAATTCCCTTGAAATCACACTTATTTCACTTTTCACTATGGTGGTGGCAGTAGCAATAGCATTGATTGTTCTCTTAGCCCTACCAACATCTCCATCAGATGAAGACACAATTGGTAAGAAAAGTCAATAAAAAACTTGGCTAAAAAATTTAAAACTTAGTTTTTTTGTCTAAAATGGTTATGACATATTTTACAGTAGCTACCGTATACATAGAGAATTAACCAAATAGTGGCACTACGAGAAGTGCAATGATTTTTCATAGTGTGAAGCTGGCTTATACACCTGACATGTTAAAGCTAGCCATGATTTAGCTCTGTTGAGGCATGTGGAATCGGGATTATACTTTCTGTTTCATCCACACTTGCTGTGGTACAATACTTGAAAACACAACAGTGGTTGGTTGGCTGGCTGGTTGGCTGGAGAGTGTTTTGGATATTTTGAATGCAGAAGCCTTCACTAGTAAAATGATGCAGGTGACAGGTGCATAAAGACAAGAACCTGAATTTCTAGCAGCTTTATTCTCCCCACCAGATCAGTTACTCAGCACAATTAAAATTGATTGGCTTCAAGACATCTGCAACCACATACACTTAACAAAAGGGGATATATAACAACTGTGCATAACTTCTTAGTGACATGGCAATTGTAGGTCAGAAGGAGTTCTAGTTATATCTGGGCCACTGCTCCCAGACTGATTTGACAATTTCCCTGACACTTTGGGAACATTTTCTTTTGTTTTTCAGTATATTATATTATTTCCTATTGAACTGAGTTGCTATATTTCTCATATAACCATTACAAGTACAAGGACCAATTTCCATGTGGAGGATTCCATTTCCCTGGAAAATAAAAAAAATGTGTGTAGTGTTATTGGTCATAGTACACTAAGATGCACAAAATAAGTGATTGATACTTTTTATTGGACCAAAAAAGATTTAAAAAAAAAACCAAAAACTTTAAGCTTTCTAACCTACAAGTCCTAATACAGAAAGAAAATGGACCATTTCTTTCTGAAGAATGACCTGGAAGTTTGAAAGTTTAAAGTATTTTGGAAAGATTTTTGGTCCAATAAAAGGTGTCAAATTATCTGTTTTGTGCGTCTTGGAAAATAAAGGAATCTTTGTAGATATGGGAACCCTGCATGTCTTCCCCCAAGCACTTCAAAAGCAGGGATAACCAAAGAAATTATTCTATACAAATGTTCAAATTCACTGGTATTCCCTACACACTTAACTATGCAGGGCACCCAATGATTTTCCAGAGAAGAAACATACTGCTCTGATTTACTTTGAAGACTTGTACTGTCTTCATATCCCCTGTCTCCAACAGTAGACTGTATCACTGGTTCACCATACATTGGGAGAAAAAGTTCCACCTAATCTTACCCACCTCAAATCTTTCGGGTGAATCACTTGCAAGGGTGCACAGAGGTACTGCAACTGTAAATATCAAGTGCAGAGGTAGTTTGCTCAGACTCTGGTCTAGTGGATGAAGTCAACCTGCTTTTAGGGTACCCCTTTTCTGAAATGCTGTGAGAAGCATTTATATATTTAATAAGTGACCACATGTGTATCTGCCCTCCTGCCTGGAAAGGTTGGGTATTGTGGGGGGAAGGGTAAACTATGAGGTAGGTGTAGTGCACTTACAAGTGAAATATAAGGCTAGGCCATGTAAATTTAATCACGATCAGCCATTCTCCCCTAGAGTAATTGGTTTGGCCACCCCATGATGTGATCCTACTTTTAAGTTGCAAGTAAAACAATCAGGGGCCAATGTTACAGCTGTTGCATGGGGGGTTCTGGATGTAGAAACTGGAAATATACACTGATGTTTTAGTTCTGTGTTTGTATTCATGAACATCTGTCCCTTAATCTTGACATAGAGTTTAAACTGCTTTATGTTTTTGTTTTTTTTTACTCTGTTTGTGCACCTTCCCCAAGGAACTCTCTCCGACATCCACACTATCTACCAGGCTCTACCTCTTACCTGAAGCACCTCCTTAGTCCTGTCACCAGCCCAATGGACCCCCTGGCTCTGAACCCCCTGAGGTGGGGCTGCCCTATCCACTCAGGGCACTCTTTCTAGAATCTAGAAAGTTGAGCAGGATGACTGCGGAGAGGAGAGTGCCCAGTATGCTGGAGTGTGGCCTGAATGGCATGGTTCCATTGCCTGTCCCTGAGGATGGGGACTTTCTGTATAAGATTTCCCCTGGAGCGCAGACGTGCAATGATGTCTACATGACTAGGTCGCTGATGTCCACTGCCACTCTGCTCCTTATTTCCTGGCTCAGTGTCAAAGAGGCCCTGGTCTCCACCAGGGGTCACAACTGCACTGAGCAGCCCCGGATCCCACCACTGGGAGAGGAGAACAGTCCTCTGGATGCTCAATCCTCTCCCTCCCTTGCCGATCCCTGACAGCCTGGGCTCATTCCAGAACTTGGGTCACTGCAGTGGCATGTTGTGTGTCATTCAGCACCTCAACCCTCAGCACCATAGGGCTGACTACTGATTTGTCTTTTGATTTAACTGAAATATACTTGAATATTTTAGTGTGTTATACATTTTATTTTTGTATTTTTTTCCACATTACCAACAGAACCTCCAGTGCCTGCAGAATGCTCAAACATTCTGGAATCAGAAAGAATTGATTGTTTCCCAGATGGAGGAGCCTCAGAGGTCTGTTTAGTAACTACCAATTAAATGTACCAATTTACAAAAATGTATGAAAAGAAATACAGTACTTAAAATATTTTAATGAAGTAAATGCTTTGAATCAGTGCACATCTTCTGTTTCAAAAGAATAAGTTTACCTGATGCATTTAGCCTTTCAAGAAGTTTAGTTTATTTCTGTCACTGTGAAATATCTGGAGAAGATTTAAATTTGTTTTAAAATATTTTGCATGGGCCATATACGTTCGTTGACAATACAACGATTAATAAAATGAATTATGGTATCAATGCCTACAGTACTACATGAAAGGTTGAGAGTTTAACTGTACTGTAGTTTAGAAAATGCAAGGAATGTTTGATAACATTGTAAATAGGACTGTGATGACAGAAGGGACCGAACGGCCATGCTGTCAGCCCCTTCTGCCACATAGCAGTGACTGTACCCAATTTATGTATGGACACACATCCAAGCTTAAAAGCTGAAATGTTGCCCCAACTCATGCTGTTTATGCCTTAGTGCAATTCTGCATCAGGAATCAGTCTTGTTATACTTTGAAAGCCTAAACAGTGATGCTTTCGACACCCTCAATGGGTAGGTTATGCCACATGGTTACCACCCTCTGAGTGAGGAAATGATTAATTCTATTGTTTCCCCTAAGTATGCCCCATTCCATTTAAGAGCATACCCCATAGTTCTTCTAGCAGTCATCTTCTCAAACATCAATATAAATTCCAGTCTGCCTTTCCCCTTTAATATTTAGAAGATTATGATCATTTCCCCTCTCAGCCTTCTCTTTTCTAGGCTAAATCTTTTGAGCATGTCCAATTGATCCATTTAGCTGGTGCCACAAAACAAATATGGAGGCAGTATAGTGCAGTGGTTTTAGGCTCTGAGTTGCAAACCTAGAGACCTGGGTTTGAATCCCACAGACCGCACTTGCATACTGTGTGACCCTAAGCAAGCCACTTAACTTCCTTGTGCTCCCAGGTCACACCTGTAAACAAGCTTTCAGCTTAGTGTGCCTCTCCTGGTTAAAAAAATATATATCAGCATGATGCCCCTATGTTGAATCCTTTTTATCTTGTCACTGTCCTCTCTGTATTGAGGTGACCAAAACTGGCCTCAGTAATCCATGTATGGTTGAATGAAGGCATGTGGAGGAGGAAGAGGATCATCTCCCTTAGTTTACTCCTTAACCTCCTTGTAATGACATCCTGCATTGCATTTGCTTTCTTAACTATGGCTGCACAGTAACTGTTTGAATTCAGGTATGGTTCAAAATGATCCCTAGATCTTTTTCCTTAGCTGTGCTGTCCGGAGCTGCATCACTAAGCATGTATGTGTGACCCATGTTCATTTCTCTACATACAGCATCTAGCCCTTCTCCACCTTATCACCTAATCCCTATTTATAAGTCCACATCACAAATATATGCAGGTCCTGCTGTATTATAAACCATCTCTCTTTTCCATCCACTTTTTCTTTCCAATTTACTATCACCAGCAAACATTCACAGTCAAGTGCTAACTCCTTCCTCCAGCTCATCATCAGTAAATATATTACAGATTAATTGAGCCAGCACCAAAACCTGCAGGGTAGCATGTAATAAAGGTGGTTCAGTTAGGGCGACTCAGGAACAGCAAAGTAATAATGGTGATCACAACAATGGTAACCAATAATAAGCGTTGAACAGTATTAAATGGCTACTGGTAAGATATGGGGAATGCAAATAAAGTCACCCCCTCCCCCCGGTTATGCAATCCTCAATGTCAAAGTGCACCTCAGTGTTCATATAATAAAATAGGGGGGTCCGGGGTCACATCCCCCCCCGTGAGGGGTATGGGGGGTGAAGCTCCCCGTGTCAGTGAAGGCAGGACAATGGCAGCAGTATCATAACAGTGAATGACCTAGGTGCAGTTCAAACACCTGGTGTCTGGTGCCTGGAACACTTCAGGGAGAAGAAGGTACTGGGATCTTAATGATCGACTCAATATGGTGCTTGCAGAGTATACAGTTCATGATTGTTTGGAGTATCTGAGAGGGCTCACCTACAATTTTCAACTTGAAGTGTAGTGCTGCTTGTGTTTTGATGCCAAGAGTGCTCTGAAATCACTGAATTTAGTGGTCACTGTTATTTTCCATAGCTGTTATTGAAGTCGCCATTACGGTTTTACTGTTTTGGCGGTCACTATTAAAATGTTGCCGTTTTGACATGGAACCCCCCCCCCGCAGTATTTCATGTATCACATCCCTCTGCTCTAAAGGGTGACAATCCACCACAGCTCTGCTTTCTACCAGCGATCAATTTGCTATCCACATCCTGTACATGTTGTGGACTCCTAACTGTGCTACTTTCTCACTGACTTTTTCTAAACGTTACAATGTTAAAGACCTTTTCAGAGTCAAGACAGACTAGATAGTAAATTGTTTCTTGAGATCAGATTGCTTTTTCAAGTAATAGGTTATAGCAGTATACTCATTTTAAAATTAAAAAATACTAAAGGAATACAAACAACCTTCAATTACTCTTCCCATTTTTACACGGCTCATCAAAACAATATGATGTATTATAGTTAAACAGCACTCTGTGGCCAGCTAAATGTGATTTAGTATACACTTCAGTCTAGGATGCAATGGAAATCATTGTTTCAAAGTAACAGGAAAGTTGTTGACATTGTCTGATATTCCCATTTGTGGTGCAAAAGTAATCCAAAAGTCATTAATAATGAATTAAGTTTTTAGCTAAGACAAGCAGTGATTTGTAACTGGTTATTTTTCATACTCAGTAATAAGAAATATTACATTTCATACTGTGATCTTTCAGGAAACTACAGGCAGAATACCCATTGTAATTTCCATCCTTGATTCCCTAACAAAATTGGCTTCTACTGCTGAGAATCCACTTATCTAATTTGTTCCTAACTGTGGTTTTGTTTTCACTAATGATTTTGTCCAGTACAAATTAATTCCAAGCTCCTGTCACCCTCTCTGAGAAATAGTCTCCTGTTTTATGTGTATTATACATAGTTATTTATAATTGCAGTGGATGCCTCCTAGTTGCCACTGCATCCTGTTTATAAATAAATACCATTTCCTCAAATAGATGTGGATCATTGATGACATCGAATAGGAGCAGCAAAATACCCCTTTGTCTTCTTGTTTCCAGATGCATCAGATTTAATGTTTCTAGACAGTTGTGTTATTCCTTGTTTTGAAGCCCATTGATTTGTTTGGTAAATTTTCGCTGTATTTTTTTCAATATGAAATATGTCAGATTTTTTTTTGGGGGGGGGGCAAAATTGGGAGCAGTAATTGACATGTGGGCTTACATAAGCTCTGTACTGTGGGAGAAGGACCCAAGTGTCTCTTGAGACTATATTCTTTCTAATACTCCATATGATCTTGCTGACCCCTCCAATGACTACACTGGTCTGTTGTCAGAATTTGAGATCATCTGTTATAAGTACTCCCAGATTCTTTTCCATGGTTGTTACAGTTAACATGCTATCCACCAAACAATATTGGTAAATTGTTTTCTGGTCCTAAATGCATCATCTTAAACATGTATATATTTAGAGCCATTCCCCATTTGTATGTCCATGTCACAGGGTGTGGGTAAGGATAACACAACAACAGCAGATTGGTGCCACACACCACAGTGTGGCTTTATTTTCTTTCAAAGTCAGGATAAAATAATTAACTCCAAAATAAATAAAACAAAAGTTCTTTTAAGAGTTGCAGGTGGCTCACATTCCTCAGTGACCACAGAGGACAAAGATAAGCCATGCTATCTCTTGTCCAATTCATCAGTTTGCAGCAACAGAATATGCATGTTCTTCCTGTACACTCAGTCAGCACCTAATAATCCACTGACCTAATAATCCACTGTGAAAATGAATTGTCCCCTATGTTAGTCTTGTGTGTTAGGGTGATAGTGAGCCCAAATTATAAAAAAAAAAAGCTAAAGACAAAGAACCTCAGTACAGAAGCACTGAAGCAGGGGTTACCCCAAAGGACACTGGCAATCAGCCAAGTTTCAAAGAAATATGAAATCACACATAGCCTCATAATACAAAGCATAACCCCCCCCTCACTGGCCACTTGTTTAACTAGTAAGTACACATCCCATATTTTCTCTCTAGGAGAAAGAGAGAGAGAGATTGGGGTACAGAACACACATTTACAGACAAATAACCATACTAAACCCAGGTCCTGAGGAGAGAACTTTTGTTAGGAGCTATGCTAGGTCTGTACTTCTATAGGGGTGCCCAGTAATTCCACACAGGAAGCAGAAACCAGAATGTCCAAGCCAGGTTGGGGTTCTAGAGTGTGGCTTTATTCCAAAGTTGGTACACAAAAGCAAAGGTGGACCCCCAAGGCTTTACACTGTGTGGCACAAGGAAATTCAGAACAACAACATCTGTAACAGACAGAAACTCTAAACTTCCCATATTGCATAGGGCTTTGAACCCTTTTCAGTGGCAAAGCCTCAGCCAAAACAAATCTTTCTCCTGGTGGCAATGGCCACAATGGAGCACACAATTTCTTCTAGTGGCACTGGTCACTACTTAGAACATTTCCCAAATGGCACAGGATTTAAACATTTGGAAACTTGGCAACTGGCCATGACGGAGCACATTGGTGCTCAAAATTATCAGAAACCCACACCAGGTGGTAAACTTTCTCTTCAGGCATTGGCAACAATGTCCTGAATAAGTAGGTGCCCTTACAGAGCCTATAGTGATGAACTGGTCACTCCAGATGGGGGGTTGCCCACTTTTTGCTTCCACAGTCCATACACTGCTATTATTTCACAGTTACACCTCAAACTTTAAGAAAAACTGTAGAACTATGCATCTTGAAATGGCCTTCACATTCAGTATTAGAAACACATTACTTCTGAGTGTACAGTAAAGTCCTGAACAATGTGTCAAGTCTTACTGGGGACTCCACAATTGTCAGACAACTTTAAGAAAGGAAGAGAACAGTCTCAGCCAGAAGAGAACTTGGTGGATATGTCTCTTTGTCAGTGTACACCCCAAAAGAAAACACAGGTACATTCCTCCTGGGTCATTCAATGTAGATAACCCACAGTCATCATAAAAAGGCAGCTTCAATGTCACAGATCAATGTCAGGGGATTACCCCTCAGATAATTTCTGCAGTCCTTCTCATCTCACTGGGAATGAGAAAAATCAGGAACTCCTGCTAGATGGTTTCCACCACTTCTACTGGCAGGCAGATGGTTCTCAACACTAAGGTAAGAAAAATAGGCTCACCTCAGAGCCCACACTGCAGCTCCTCACTCCTCCAACTGCTCACTCAGTCTGCTGACTCAACACTAACTGAAAATTCTAAAGTTCCCCACTCACAGCTAGCTTCCATGGCATATGCTGCTGCGAGAGTTCTAAATGACATCACCTCTCTCTTCTCAGCTAAGACCAAGTAAACAAAGAAGGAGCAGGTAAAAATCCATTTAACTAGTTATTTGCCAGCTGCCTTCCTTACCTAGCACTGACACTAGCGGGATACTAGTAACCCCATGGGACCAGGGGTGGGGGGTTACAAAAAGCATCATGGGATATATATGCAAATCTCCATTAAGTTTTAGGCTGGTTTAACTTCAGGCAGGAGTGTTTGGTGGCAACATTTTCTTTTGGGCATGTTGCACTTGACTTTGTTTCAGACTGCACTTAATAACAATAGTTTAAACAGCAGCAGTTTCTTTTTATAAAGCACCTTGCACTTCATTAATGTGCTGCCAGCACTTTTTGACTGAAAGTTCCTTAAGCACTTTATCTTTCTTCATATAAAGCATATGCAGTTCTTTTTATGTTGTAAATTTTTTTATTTTCCAAAAAAAAGATAGACAAGATACAGCATACATCCACAGACTCTGTACCATATAATTAATCAATCAACAGGCAATGTACAGGTGCAAATTTCCATTAGGAACAAAGGAGGGGAGTTACAGGGTGAGTAGGAAAGAGAAAGGGAAAAAGAAAGCAGTATGAAAGGGAAAGAGACCAAGGAAGGGATCAGAAATTGGAAAGAGAAAGGTGGGGAATAATAGCAGACATCAACTTTTTCTCTCAGAGGTGCACAGCTGCAACTAACTGTTAATACAGACAATCAGGAAGGAATGTCAGGCGTCAGGCTATAAAGTAAGTTATTATCTATTCCTTATTACCTCTGGAGCAATACACATACAAAAAGTTGGATGGTTTGGAGGTGGGGTACTGACCGGGGGAGTATACTGCTTTATCCTCATTATATATCCAAGAAAGTATCTGGTTATTGTACTGACCAGGATAGGATTTCCATCCCAGTCAAGTGTCTTTGCTTGTGTCAAGGCAGGCCAATCCAATTCCTCTTAATGGCCTCAGGAGAAGAGTTGGGCAAGAGTGTGTATATGATCTGGAAAATCCAGACTTAATCTAGGACAGAAACAGATATATGCCAAAGCTTAAGTTCTTAACCTAAATATATTACAAAGTAAGTACCATGTCAAGTGTACAGCCAGTTAAACCTGTAAATAGGAGGGTACTCTTTTATTGGACCAGAACCTTAAGAAGGGGAGACATGAACCACCTTATGTAATACTAGGCTACCTGGTAACAAGCCACCTTCAAATTTGTATCCAGCAGGGTATATGGGGATATTCATCCTATTCCTGTCTGAGGTTGTACATAGTTAAGATAGTTAAGATAAGGCACCCAGCAGAGTTTGAATGTGGAAATTTGGGATGTCCGAAGGAGAAAGATTCTGTCTAGTTTACCCAAGGTCAAAAGGGATGTCATTATCTCTGTTGTTGTGGGGACCAGGGAGGACCTCCATTTACATAGAATGGCTCTCTTAATTTGCAGAGTCAGCAGTGCTAGCCACCTGTACATCTTTGGGGATAACTTAGGTATGTCACTACATGTTCTCAGAAGACAGAAGTGAGGACTAAGGAGGATCTGTTGTTGTGTCACTATGGAAACTACAATCTGTATTTCTTGCCATAGGGGTTGGATCTTTGGGCAGGACCATAGTATATGCAGCAAACCTCCCCGTGGTTTTTGGCATCTCCAACAGCTATCAGACTCTAGTAGTTTGACTTTATAAAGGATGGCGAGGGTTCTGTACCACAAGTGGGCAATTTTATTTTGAATTAGTCTGGATCTGGCATCTTTAAACCAACTATGTGTGTCTTTCCAGGCCTTGTCCTAGGCCCCAGGTAAGATGTGGATTTGCAGCATCATCTCCCATTTACGTCTTGCATCACTGGATTGAGATGGGAGAGTATCCCTAAGAGTGACATATATACAACCTGCAAGACCAAGATGATGTAGTATCCAGGTATTAAGGTCAGAGGGTTTATTGTACATCAAGCTAGGGGGTAAAAGGTGTTGAGTTGCATCTCTAAGTTGAAGGTACCTCCAAAAATCTGATTGTGGGATACCCCATATCTGCTGTAGGGATTTAAGGTTAGGGGCCAATATATCTCCCATTTTGGAAATACCCAAATCCACTCAATGTTTCCATAACATTTCTACTGGTTTAAAAGATTACATTTTTTTTTCTATTTTAAAAAAAAGCTACATCAGCTTGGTATGTTGTCACCTGTTTGTTGTTGCTAAGCAGCAGATGTTTTTGCATTGTGCTCTGGTTCTGTGATATAATCTGTATTAGTAGAAGGTAGATTATTGTGATTGTAGTTACCTTTTGATGGTAAAGGTAAAGAGCTGAGATAGAAATGTATGTATTTTTGAATGTTATAGAAGCCAGAAGGGGAAGGAAGCATATTCAATTCAATGCTTTACAGTAACTGGAAATTGCTGTTTTTCTTTTAGACTTGGATTGTGGGCTTTTGGTGACACTGTACTTTCTTTGTTGTCTTTATTTACAATTGTTTTTGGGCTGTTGAGGATTTGAAATGTAGTGGTGGTGTATGTCTTTGCTGTATTTGGTTGCTGCAAATTTTCGCCTCCCCTTCCCCCAACTCTTGATTGTATGCCCTGTTAAATCTGATTGACAAGAGCTAAACACTGGGTATAGTAAGGGGTGTGGAGTAGGAGGGGCATAAGGGTGAAGAAGCCCACCCTCAGCATGACAAGAGTTTTGATTCATTTATTTATTTTTTGGTTTATTTTCTTTTTTTAAAAAGAAAAGTATCTGAGGAACAGTGGCAGGAGCTTTAGGACAGTAAATTAATAAAAAGGGAACTAGGAGAGCTTCAGTAGCAGACAAGTAGTGGAATAGCAGTATAATTGCAGTATAATGTGGGGAGTGGTGCAATGCAGTGGCTGTGGGGCAGCCATATTCAGGCACACCTTCTGGACACTGAGGTGCTGCCCTATCTGCATGCATCTCTCTGGACTGTGAGATGAGGTAGCCAGACTCAGAGCGGAAGTAAACTGGGTTAGAAGTACCATCACCCCTATCCAGAGACCACCCAGTCTAATGCAACTGCCTCAAAGGATGCCGAGAACGAGGAGCACTTGGATGACAGCGTGCTCAGGGAGGGTTAGAGTGGTCAGGTAGAGGTACATCCCAGATCCTATTCCACTCCAGAACTCATATGCCACACTGGGAAAGGGAACAACCAAATAGAAGAAGTGGAAGAAAAGGATGTGGAGGTTAGCCAAGGAGGTGACCTCAGTGGGGAAAGCATTGGACCCCAGAGGAGAAGGCAGTGAATCCCGGTGGGGGACTCCATCATAAGATGGATCCAGCTAGGAACACTAGAGGGGGAGGCCAGGGAGGCAAGGTGCTTACCAGGTGCCATGGCATGGAGGGATGGAAGGAATATCCTGGGGATCACTGGGAAGGCAATATGGGAAGGTGAGCTGGATGTCATTATCGACCTAGGTACTAATGACCTGGCAAATGGGAAGCCAAAGGAAGTTCAGGAAGAGTTTAGGAAATTGGGGAAGGGTCTCAAGCAAGTAGCTACTTCTGTCACTTTCTCAGAAGTACTACCTGTGAGAGGCAAGGAAAGCATAGGGGTGCATACACAGGAAATTTAACTCATGGTTGAAGAACTGGTGCTGTGAGGAAGGGTTTGGATTCATTGGTGACTGGGGACCCACCTGGAAGGATGGAGGTTTGTTCAAGCCTGACAGCTCACATCCATCCTGGAGGAATCCAGGCACTCGATAAGTTAAATCCTACATTGACAAGCATTTAAACTAACAAAGGGGGGTGGCAGGTCAGCAAGGAGGGTACCCTACTTGCTCACCCCCACAGCTAGCAGTGGAACCAGTGAACCAGAGGAGTTGCTGTCTCTACAAAGCAGTGTGCAAAAGATGTAGATTAGTGCCCAAGAGGTGGATAGGCAGAAAAGGGGCAAAATTCAGCAGAAGGGCAGACAGCAAGGAGAACCAGGGATAAAGGACAACCAAGGAAGGGGCTGGAGTAGAACAGCAAAACAGTCTAGGGAGGTCAAATCATGGAAAGCCATGTGTGCAAAAGCCAGGAGCCTTAGCAACATGATGGAAGATCTGGAGACTGTCATGGTGCAGTCAGACCTGGACATTGTGGCCATCACTGAAACCTGGTGTAAAATAACCATGACTGGGAGTTGGCCATACATGGCTACAACATATTCAGAAGAGACAGGGCAGGCAGGAAGGGAGGAGTGGCACTCTATGTGAAAAATGACATAAGACCACAGAGATCCAGGAGGAACAAAATGGGGAGATACTGCATGGGTTAAGCTGGAAAGGGAAATGGGGCCAGCCATCACTTTACAGGTGTGGTCAAAGACCACCAGCCCAGGAGGAAGAAATAGATAGGAGCTGATGCTAGCCATCCAAAGGATGGCAGACAAGGGTGAGTAGTACTGGTTGGAGACTTCAATATTCCAGACATGGACTGGAGCATCCCAGCAGCAGCATCAACTAGGAGCAGATTTATACTGACTCCTTCAGGGTGCCTTCCTTAAGCAACTGGTCATGGAACCAACTCGCAGAAGGCAATGCTGGACCTTGTGCTCACACAGGGACAGTGTGATGGGGGTAACAGAGGGGAGCACCTGGGGAACAGTGACCACCAGTCACTGTGGTTTGAAATCACAGAAAGAGCAGAACCAAACCACACAAAACACGTATCTTGGATTTTAGGGGCATACTTTGGGAAAATGGGGAGATACTTGAAAGAGGCATTAAGGAATGGGGCAGGAATCAGGGGTTGAGGAACAGTGGGCAGTATTTAAAATGGGGATTACAAGAGCAACAGAATTATGTATTAAGCAGGTTAGCAAGAGGAAAAGGAAGAGGAGACCATTATGGTTTCAAAGAGGTAGCAAAAAAAGTGAAAGCCAAAAGATTGCATTCAGGCATTACAAAAGACACAGGCAGAAGGGATAGGAGAAGTACCAGGAGAAGCAAAGGGAGGCAGGGAGGTCAGTAAGGGAAGCCAAAGCTCAGACAGAAGAACACATTGCAAAATCAGTGGGTAGAGGGAACAAAACCTTTTACAGGTACATAAGTGAAGAAAGAAAGGCAAAGGGAGGGATAGTGAGACTGAAGGGGGAGGATGGGGGCTGTGTGGAGGATGACAACAGTAAAGCTGACATATTGAACAGGTATTTCTGCTCAGTCTTTACTGAGGAAGAGGAGAGGAGAGTAATGGGTCTGAATGGAGTACAAAGGGTGAGAATGTTGCAGAAATGAACACAAGTCTCTTTACACGAGAAAGGGTCCTGAAAGAACTGGAAGTAATAAGAGTTGATAAAGCAATGGGGTCAGATGGTGTGCACCCCAGGGTCCTTAAAGAACTAAGAGAGGTGGTGGCTGAACCTCTGTCTATCCTGTTTAGCCGATCACTGGAAACAGGGAAGGTACCCAAAGACTGGAGGATAGCAGATGTAGCTCCCTTATACAAAAGTGGAAACAAAGAGGAAGCGGGGAACTACAGACCAGTCAGCCTCACCTCGGTAGTGGGGGAGATCATGGAAGCACTACTGAAGGAGAGATTGGTGGAACATCTGGTTGTCAATGAACTACAGGACCCAAGGCAGCATAGTTTCACCAGGGGGAGGTCATGTCAGACCAACCTCATTGAATTTTTTGACTGGGTGACTAGGGAGGTGGATCAGGGGAGGGCAGTGGACATGCCTTATCTGGACTTCAGCAAGGCCTTTGACACTGTGTCACATAGAAGACTATTGCACAAACTGGAGAATATGGGTGTGGGCAGGTCAGTAGTGTGGTGGGTAGGTAACTGGCTGGGTGGCAGGGCACAAAGGGTGGTGGTAAATGGCTGTCACTCCACAGAGGGAAGAGTGACCAGTGGGGTACCACAGGGATCAATGCTGGGACCGGTCCTATTCAATATCTTCATCAGTGACATTGCACAGGACCTAGAAGGCAGAATTTCACTGTTCACAGATGACACAAAGCTCTGTAACAGAGTAGACACACCAGAGGGTGTAGACAGAATGAGAAGGGACCTGCAGAAACTTGAAGAATGGTCAGGGGTTTTGCAGTTGAAATTCAATACAAGGAAGTGCAAGATAATGCATATGGGGCACAAAAACCCTGGCACAATATATCAGTTTGGGGGGTGAGGATATAGCATGTCCCAAGCAGGAAAGGGATCTTGGGGTTATCATCTCTGATGACCTCAAGGCAGGGAAACAGTGTGACAAGGCACCAGGTAAAGCAAATAGGATGCTGGGATGCATAGGCAGGGCATCACCAGCAGGAAAAGGGAGGTCATAATTCTACTATACAAGACACTAGTGAGGCCCCACCTGGAGTACTCTGTACAGTTCTGGAGACCTTGCCTATGTAAGGACATAGGCAGGATAGAGAAGGTTCAGAGGAGGGCAACAAAGAGGGTGCATGGATTGCATTACAAGTCCTATGAGGACAGGTTGAAGGAAATGAACATGTACTCCCTGGAGGAAAGGAGGGAGAGAGGGGATATGATAGAGACATACAAGTATCTTACAGGGAGGAACAGGCTGCAGGGATACACTATTTTTAAGCAAAAAAGATGTTCCAGGACTAGAGGGCATGGGATGAAGTTGGAGGGAGGATGATTCAGAGGAAACATGAGGAAGAATTTCTTCACAGAACAGGTGGTGGACAAGTGGAACACCCTGCCAGAGGAAGTGGGGGGGGCTGGAAACAATCACAGGATTTAAGAATGCATGGGATAGACATAAAGGAATTCTGGAGGTCAGGGGTAAGGGGCAACAGACTTCTTGGAAAACTTAAACTGAACTTACAAGCTCAAATAGGCAGACTGGGTGGGCCATAGGTCCTTATCTGCCAACACTGTCTATGTATCTATGTGTGTATAAAACTTCAGTTCCTCCTATAGCAAAATCAGGGTTTTGCCAGAGAGGTACATGGGAGAGTGGGAGAGGATCAATTTTCATCCTCAGATGTGTACTAAACCAGTTAGATCTGGATATGACCACTGTAGGTGAAATAAGATCTGCATTAGACTTACAGAGAGAGCAAGTTTTGGAACTGACATTTTGTACAAAAAGGGAAGAGGGATGAGTAATTCCCATAATGTCCAGTTTGAGTTGTATCCATTGTGGAGAAAGAGAGGAGGGGAGGGGGGATGCATCCACATAACCATGTGGGCTAGCTGGAAATCCAGGTGGTATCCTTCTGGCCATGGAAGGTTCCATCCTCCTTGCCCCTACAGAGACCTAAGTTTGGATCGGCTGTATTTGGGTTTAGAAACTTCCCATAGGAAGTCCCCAAATAGTTTATCAATGGCCTGGTGCCATTGCTTAGGTAACATAGAAACATAGAATTTGACGGCAGATAAGGACCGCTTGGCTCACCCAGTCTGCCTATTTCCCTACTTACTGGATAAGCTGCAGATTCTAGTTAACCAGCAGCCTACTTCTTCCTACCCCCACCCC
This sequence comes from Neoceratodus forsteri, assembly GCA_016271365.2. Lineage (NCBI taxonomy): Eukaryota > Metazoa > Chordata > Ceratodontiformes > Ceratodontidae > Neoceratodus > Neoceratodus forsteri. The sequence continues at coordinate 455,264,163 of CM028137.1, forward strand.
TAGAATGGCCTTATGACTGTCCCATGCATGCTTGAATTCCACCACTGTTTTTGACTCCACAACCTCCTCCGAAAGGCGTTCCATGCATCCACAACCTCTCTGTGAAAAATACTTCCTTAAAGTACCTCTGAGCTGCCCCCCTCTATCTTCAAATTGTGCCCCCTTGTTCTTGCACACCTCTTTTTTTGAAAGATGCTACCCTCTTGGACCTTGTTGATTCCCTTGAGGTACTTGAAAGTTTCTATCATGTCCCCCCTCTCCCTCCTTTCCTCGAGGTTATACATGTTAAGCTCCTTCAGTCTCTCTTCATATGTCTTCTGGTGCAGACCCTGCACCATTTTAGTTGCCCTCCTCTGGACAGCTTCCATTCTGTCTTTGTCCTTGAGGAGATTGGGTCTCCAGAACTGCACACAGTACTCCAGATAGGTTCTCACCAGCTGTCTGTACAGAGGGATAATGACTTCCTGTTTTCTACTGGTGATGCCCCTTCCTATGCATCCCAGTATCCCCCCAGTCTTCCTTGCTGCCCTCTCACATTGCTTGCCCACCTTTAGGTCATCTGATATGACTAGCCCCAGGTCTCTTTCCATTTTTGTTGTTGTTAGTATCTCACTCCCCATTGTGTACTCTTCCCCTGGGTTTTTGTTTCCCAGGTGCATTACTTTGCACTTCTTAGCATTGAATCTAAGCTGCCATACATTTGACCATTCCTCTAACCTTGCCAAGTCCCTTCTCATCCTTTCCACCCCACCCTGTGCATCAACTCTGTTGCATATCTTTGTGTCATCTGCAAAGAGACATACTTTTCCTTCCAGTCCCTCTGCAATGTGACTTATAAAGACATTGAAGAGAACCAGTCCTAATACTGAACCCTGCGGTACCCCACTAGTAACCCCCCTTTCTTGAGTGGACTCCATTTACTATTATTCTCTGTGTCCTATTCTCCAGCCAATTCTTTACGTGGCTGTCATCCTGGGACCCACTCCCAGGCTGGCTAACTTGTATATTAATCTTTGTGTGGGACTGTGTCAAATGCCTTGCTAAAGTCTAGGTAGGCCATGTCCACAGCCCCTCCCTGATCTACTGCTTTGGTCACCCAGTCAAAGAAATCTATCAGATTTGTCTGGCATGACCTTCCTGCTGTGAATTCATGCTGCCTAGGGTCCTGTGCCCCTCTGGCCTCTAGATACTCGACAATTCTTTCCTTCAGAAGTGATTCTATCATTTTCCCTATCACTGAGGTTAAACTAACAGATCTGTAGTTTCCTGCTTCTGCCTTGCTCCCACTTTTGTGAAGGGGAATCACATCTGCCCTCCTCCAGTCCTCGGGTACCACCCCATCCTCCCATGATTTGTTAAAGAGGGTAGTCAGTGGTGTCACTAGTTCTACCCTTAGTTCTTTTAGAATTCTGGGATGAATCCCATCAGGCCCAATTGCTTTGTCCACCTTCAGTTTTAAGAGTTCTTTCAGAACCCTTTCTTCTGTAAATGGGCTGGTATCAACTTCTTATCCAAGTGTTTCTACTGTTTGTTTAGGTACCTCCCCTCCTCATTTGTAAATACTGAGCAAAAATATTTGTTTAGTATCTCTGCCTTTTTACAGTCTCCCTCTGCCCACGCTCCCTCCCCTTTATTAAGCCTCACTATCCCTCCCTTGGTCTTCCTTCGCTCCCTGATGTACCTATAAAAGGTTTTATCCCTTTCTTAACTGAGTTGGCTATCTTTTCCTCAGTTTGGGCCTTTGCTGTTCTGACTGCCTTCCCAGCCTCCTTTTGCTTTAACTGATACAGTTCTCTGTCCTGCTCCTTCTGCGATTCCTTGTACTTCCTGAATGCTTTCTTTTTCTCTTGAACCTTCACTGCCACTTCCTTTGAGAACCATAGTGGTTTCTTACATCGTTTTGCTTTGTTTATTTGCTTCACACAGAGGCTCATTACCTCTGTGATGGCAGTTTTTATTTTTCCCCATTGTTCTTCCACCCCTCCTTCCTGCCCATTTGCTAGTGCATTGCTTAGGCACTCACCCATTTTAGCAAAGTGAGCCCTCCTAAAGTCCAGTACTTTTGCCTTTGTATGGCTTGTCTCTATTGCTGTGTTTATTGTGAACCATACTGTTCGATGGTTACTAGTTCCCAGATGGATACCCACTTCTACATCTGTGATCCTCTCTCCATCTCCATTTGAGAGAACCAGGTCTAAGATTGCTCCCTCTCGAGTGGGCTCCAATGCTAGTTGTCTAAGGCATGCCCCCTTTAGGGCATCTAGAATAACCCCACTCTTCAAAGTGGCTGCTGCAACTGCAGTCCAGTTAACATCTGGCATATTCAGATCACCCATCTGCAATATCTCCCATTTTTCTGCCATTCTAAGTATACTTTCTATCATTTCCTTGTCCATTTCCTCCCCCTGAGAAGGGGGTCTGTATACAACCCCTGTGCGGATTGTGGTGACATTGCCTGTCTCCAAATTTACCCACAGTGCTTCTTCTCCTCCCTGTTTACCCTTTTGTTCTGTTGCTTTTATTCCTTCCCTTATGTAAAGAGCTACTCCTCCTCCTATTTTACCCTCCCTGTCCCTCCTGTAGATAGTGTTTCCTGGTATGTTTACATCCCAGTCATAGTTTTGTGTGTACCATGTTTCTGTGACTGCCACGATATCCAGATGTTCCTCCTTCATCAAGACCACTAATTCAGGAAACTTGTTACCCAGACTATGGGCATTGGTACTCATTGCTCTCCATTTTTTGATGGCTTTACCTTCTGTTGCAGCATCCCCCACTGACCTTTCTACCTCGGTTTTTTTCTCATTTAGTACCCTGTTTTGTAGGGAGAGGCTGGGATTTTCCTGCTGCTTATCAGTGCCTCCCCCTTTGACTAGTTTAAAAGTTTGACAATGAAGCATTTAAACTGATTGTTCAAAAGACTTGTTCCCTTCCTGGACAGATGCAGACCATCCTGCCAGTATAGGCTGGTGTCCCTCCAGGTGGAACCCCAGTCCCCAATGAAGCCAAACCCCTGTGCTCCACACCATTTTTTTCAACCATTCATTAAACTGTATGGTGCTAATTACCCTCACCTCCCCCATGCCATTGACAGGCAGCACCTCTGAGATTGATACTATGTATGCTACTTGTCTTATGCCCCTCCCCAACTCTACAATGTCCTCCTGCACTGCACTGATCTCATGATGAGCGAAGTCATTTGTCCCTAGGTGGACAATGACATTCAGCTCAGACTCCCTTGCAGTTGTTCTCATGATCCTGAGGATGTGCTCCCTGTCCCTCCAAGCTATGGCACCAGGCAGGCACCTTACTTCAGTTTCCCCTGCTCCCCCCAGTTCTATCCCCCTAATAACTGAGTCCTCCACCAGAAGCTGCTTCCTTTCCCTGTGGTGTCCTCTGCCTCCTTCCTATGGGCCTCCCTTGTGACAGTTGTTAGTCTTCTCTGCGGCTGCATCCATAGGGGAGCTATGCTCCCCCAGAATGGTGTATGGATTGTGGAGTGGAACAACTGACCGGGTGTGCCTCTGTTCCACCATCCTCACCCTCCCTGAGCCCACTGTGGTCCAACCGCTGTGCTTTCTAAAGGGACAGGCAAATGCATAAGGAGGTAAAAGAGTTTAGGGGCTGCTACCATTTTGAAGGCCACAATTTTGCCTGCCAGGGTAAATCTGAGGAGTCTCCATCTGTCTAAATTTGTCTTGATGGAGGAGAGAAGTGGCTGTATATTAGCCTGCAAAATTACCTCCAGCGATGGAGTCAAGACAATATCCACATAAGCAAGACCATTTGGAGCCCAAAGGAGGTCAGCGGCAGCCACCAACTGTTGTGTGCAATGGATATTAAGAGGGAGTACTTCCATCTTATTCTGAGTCAGTCGTAAGCCTGACTGTCTGGAAAAGGCTTCTAAAAGACTGAGAAGGGGAGAAATGGCACAGTGTGCATCCACCAGGAGAAGAAGGAGGTCATCAGCATACATAAGGGTTGTGTAGCTTATACTTCCCACTATCAAGCCATTTATATCAGGGTGGGTTCGGATTGCCATGGTCAAGGGTTCAACTGCCAATATGAATAAGAAGGGAGAGAAGGGGCAACCCTGCCTAATACCTCTTCCCGGTGGAAATGGGGTAAGAGTACAGAGTTTGCATTAACTCTGGCCAAGGGGCGCTCATATATGGCTTGTATCTTAGAAAGAAATGTTTCCCCTAACCCAAAGTGAGCAAGGACTATGTACTGTAGATAATCCTATTCCACTGAGTCAAATTTTTTTTTGAGGTCTACAGCAATGACAGCTGCATGTGTAGGGAGTGACTTAGAAAAAGGCATCAGATTCATAAGGGTTCTCAAGTGATCTGAGCTGTGAAGTCCAAGTATAAAGCTTACTTGTGAGGGCTGCATAAGACCGGGGAGTAGGGGACTAAGTTTGGTGGTTTGAATGTTGGTGTATAATTTGCTATCTAAATTAATAAGAGAAATTGGGTGGTAGTTTCTGGGGTTAACAGGGTCTTTGCCCTTTTTGGGGATAACTACAATGGTTGTCTCACGCATGGAGGGAGGAAGGGTACCTTTAAGTTCTATCTCTTGGAATACTTGGGTTAGAAGAGGTGAGATAATTGGGGCTAATGCCGGATAAAAATCTGCAATGTAGCCATCACAACCAAGTGATTTCCCTTTTTTCAAGCTTTGAATGGCTGCAGCCACTTCTTCACTGGAGATGGGGAGGTCTAGGAGCTGCATTTGCTGCTTCTGCAGTCTGGGCAGATGTGAAGTATCCAAAAATAATTGAATGTCTCCATTTGGTTCTGTATTAATGAGGAGTAAAGTGATTTATAGAAAGAGGACATGATATTGTTAATGTCCCCTGGGGATGTACCCAATACCCCTTGCTTGTTCTTCAGTCCAGGAATATATCTACTGGCCTGCTGTTTGCAAAGCTGGTATGCAAGTACTTTGCCCCCTTTATCACCTCCGTCCCAGAAGGTATGCCTGAGGTGAAGGATGGCTACTTTAGTCTTTCTATTCAGAAACTGATTAATTTCAAAGCAGAGACCTAAAATGTTTCTGTTTATGGGGGAATGGATGGATGGAGAGGGCATGGACTTGAAGAGTTCTTCAGCTGCTGATAGTTTCTGTTCCAGGGTAACCAACTGCTGTTCCCTTTCTCTGTGTTTAGCTGCCGAAAACCCATGATATTACCCCTCATCATGGCCTTAAAAGCTTCCCATGTGGTACCAACAGAGGTGTCTGTTATATGATGTTCAGCTAAAAAAAAGAGAGGCTTCATTCCTAGCCCAGGGGATAAAGTCCAGGTCTCTCATTAGGAAAGGGTCTAATCTCCACTGTCTGGGTGGAGGGGGGCACAGGATCCCACTGTATGAGGAGCTTAACTGGGGCATGACCAGAAATAAAGTGGGGAAGAATTGATACATCGAGGGTTTTAGCTGTGAAGGTGGACGAGTCCAGCCAAAACTTCAGCTGTGAAGGTGGACGAGCCCAGTCAAAACTCTATATGAGGCATTAGCTTATGAATGGAAGGTGTAATCTCTCGTTCTAGGATGGAAAAGTCTCCATAAATATGTAAGCCCCTGATCTGAAATCATTTGATGAAGGGCCTTCCCGCCTCTTTACCTCTATTATTTCTATCTAGGGGAGGTACCAGTGTTAGGTTGAAATCCCCACCAATAAGCAGGTGGGCAGTCTAGAGGGTTAGACCCCAAAATCACCTCTGCCAGATTATGAAAGAACTGGGGGGGGGGTATCCTCATTAGGTGCATAAAGATTACATAGAGTAAGTGGTCCCATGGGGGTGTTGTATGTGGCAATTACCCATATGCCATCCTGGTCTGAAAGTGTCTGGACTAGTGTCCAGATGAGAGACTTATGTAAGAGAATGAGAACACCATGCTTCCTAGTCGGGGCATTAGAGTGAACCTGCTGGCCCACCCAATCTTTATTCATACAGGTATGATCGTCTCCAGAGAGTTTGGTCTCCTGTAGAAAAAACACTTTGGAATGTAAACATTTCAAGTTGGCCACAACTTTCTTGCATTTCCCTAGGGAGTTCAGTCCCCTGACATTCCAGGTGTGAATCACAATGTCCGTCATTATGTTCTAAAGGTCACTCAGGGGAACTGAGAAAAGTCCAATGAGGGGTACAGTAAAAACAGGCCTATATACCAGGTGGATTAGGGGTTACTACACTCCACCTTTGGGAACTGGGTTGGAAATAACAGTATACAGTACCTACAAATGAGTGCTGTGTCTATGTGCTACCTAACAGTCTAAACTACCTTACTACAAAACAACAGTGGAAAGTGTGATGAGACTGAACCAGCTGGAGTCCCAACCAATGGTATGCCCTATCGCCCTTAGGGCTGTGGGGAGACTAAGCTCCAATTAGGAGAGGAGCTCACTTACACTGTAACACTTGTATTGAGTTTTCTGGTACAATATTTTTAGTGTTTTCAAATGGGAACAGTTTTGCAGACCATTGCCCAGGGCCTTATCAGACCAAACAGAGCCATAAGTGAACCCCCCATACCGGGGATAGAGGAACACATTGGGTGGTCCCCAAATTAGTAACTGGTTTGCTGGCCGTCGGAAAGGTCTGGGAGCATGCCTACAGTACTGGAGCCTCAATCCCAAGGGATTAATGGTCTGTCCATGGGAGTTTTGCTGGAGTTTGTTGGTAAAGGGGAGTGCAGATTGTAGGCTATCTTAATCATATAAGCCTAGTAAACTTGAAACTCCTCTTGTTCTTGAATCCCATGGGTCAGAAAAAGGGGAAGAGAAATCCTTATATGCATTCTAAAATAGGCTTAAGTAACAATAACAACATTTAAGCCAAACATTCTAAGCAGGCAACCTTTAACACCACTATATATTGACATCTTGTAATTAACAATGTAGTACCTTTCCTGTAGTATATATCTCCCAATGGAGGTGCCTAGAGTTAGGAGTAAGGAATAAGGAATAAGAAAGAAGGAAAACCCAGTCCATGTCTTCATGTCTGTAGTAAAAAATGACTGTACAGAGGTGCGGGGAGCACTAAGGGTATTATTCAGACTGGGTCAAGGCCCAATAGCTTGTGCAGCGATATCAGCAGTTGTCTCCTATCCTTCCTCCCCTACCTCCCCATGGAGCCTCCATCAGTCAGTGTCTGCATGATCAGCAGATAAAATAAAATGTTGAGGTATTCCATTCACAGTGCACGTCCTGGGTGCAGGTGCTTTGTAGCAGTATAGCAGTATAGCAATTTTCTATGATACACCCTCTGCTCTTTGGGACTGAAAGGCTGTGCACCTGGTGGAGTTTGTTAGGGGTGCAGTATATATTCAGTTTCACCCATTCTGTTATGGCCGACGCAGACCTTTCACCACACAACATCTCGGTAAACTAGTGAGAGGAGAGGAGAAAAGAGAAGGGGGGTTCTGTCGGTCTGATGTGGCCATGCAGAGATACAACTGGGTGGCACCTTTTCACTCCTATCTGAATGAATTAGCACCTCAACATTTAGATTCTATTGTATACTTAACATTAGGGAACTGCCCCCCTAACATTTCAGTATAACCCCATTGTTACTGTATATACCTCCGGGTAGGTGTCTGGGAATAATAATAAGGCCTATCCTAATTCTGTCAATTCCTAATGGAATAATAAGGGGGAGGAGGAGAAGCCCTGGATTGATGGTTTATTAATTAAACTGGAGCTTTGTACTCCGGGCTTCTATTAGCTCCTGTTTCCCCCACCCTTCCATTCCTTAGTTCCCCGAGACACCTGCCCCAAGGTACTTATCTGATTGTCATTTAATATGGAGAGTTGGTTGATCTGGGTGCTCGTCATGGACTTGATTGTTGCAGATCAGCAGGGTCTTTTTCTGTACTGCAGCCTGGAGGTGAACCGTGATCCAGAGTTTGCGTTTCTAAGTCTTGTAAGGGCAGAGCAGCATCTGCGGTATAGGCCCATGAGGTGTAGTCATCCTCGGGGTTGCTTCATTCAGAGTCTGCATTGCTGGTGCTCATCTCCTCTCAGTGACTTGTGTCTGGTAAGTCCTTCAGTGCAGCAAAATGGTGTGTGTGAAGTATGGGCTAACGTATTCTGATTTGGCTGTTTTGGCTGTGATGGAGTTCTGGGCCTGCATTTCTAAGGAGTGGTTCTTATCCTGCGGATGGCTGCTCTTGGAGTGAGGTGAATCTGGTGGCCACTTCCTGACTTTAGAGTTGTGGGGTTCTAGACCCATATGGAGGGTTGAGGGAAGTGTCACCACTGTGGTTTTGGGAGGATCTTCTTTTGATTGATGTCGTTGGGTCCAGCCTTCTTTCGAGTTGAGAGATGAGGAGCCCGGACCAGCCAGCCACATTTCTGCAATAAAGGCCATAGCAGTGTCCGGGGAGGCAAACTGATGTGCTGTGCCATTGACCATTAACTGTAGGTTGGCAGGACAGCGCAGGGTAAAAGGGACTTGCAGCGCATGAAACTTGTGACGAACTTTGGAGAAGGATTTTCGCCTAACGGTTAAGTCTTTAGAATAATCTTGAAAGATCATGATCACATGATCCCTCCAATAGAGTTGCCCCAGTTCCCTGACCCTGGCTTGAATAGATTCTTTCTCTGCGTAGTTAAGAATTCTTGCTATAAATGGTTGAGGCTTGTCACCCTGCATGGGTCTAGGCTGCAATGAACGATGTACCCATTCAATCGTGACTTTCGTGCCCCTAGGAAGTTGAAGAATCTCTGGCAGTGTTTGCTGTAGGAAGGATAGTGCTTTCCCACCTTCACAACCCTCTGGGAAGCAAAGGAGTCACAGGTTGTTACTGTGACTCCTGTTTTCCAAGTCTTCTATTTTATCTTGGAGAAGATGTATTTGGGCCGCCTTCTCTCGCATTGTGGTGCAGTACCCATGGAGTACGTCATCCTGGGCAGTTGTTTTTTGTTCCAGTCAGTCCACCACTGCATCTAGTTGTTGCATAGAGACTGCAGTAGTGTTCGCCACTAATGTTAGGGCTTCTATACTAGTCATAATAGAGGTGAACATGTCTCTAACTCAGGGCTCTTCTTTTTCTGATGCCGAGTGCATCATGTGGCCTGGCTGTATGGGTATCTTCAGCTCTGATTACTTTTTAGTAGGTCAATCCTGGGCAAGTCCTTCCCGTAATCAGCCTGCCGTTAGCAGGTACCTTCAGACCACTGATAAACTGATTTTTCCCCTTTGGGATTCATGATTGAGCATATTTATTAGGGTTCTGGGCTCTAAGGTGTATGGAGCTATAAGATCAAGCTGCCATCTTGGTTGCTGGTTGGCCACGCCCCCCATGTTCAGTTCTTTATTAAACATCCAGCAAGCAAGCATGGCATTTTATGAAGGTAGTGTATACATATTTATTCAGTTTCCTACCTTCTTTCTATATACAGTCAGCTACTGTAATTGCTCATAGCCATATCTGTTATTTTCTTAGAAAGGTATATGGCTTCTGGTGAGGGACGGAATGGTGAATAAGAATCAAAGAAAGGAAGAAAATAAATTTTTGGAGGATTCAAAAAGAATGCCATACGTGATCAACCTACTGCACTGTTAAAAAAAGAACAGAATAGTTTTCTAGAGGCACTGTTGCAACAGATTTTACAGAAGAAAGGGGAGAAGATAGAAAATTGTCCATAACTTCTACACCAACTTCCTGGGTACAGCACAGCTGTACCACAGTCCACTCTATGATACTATCCAGGACCTCTGTAGTGATGTATTATTTTCCAGTGTACTAGAGTCCCCCCCCCCGGCCCGTTTAAGGTTATATGCAAATTTTATGTTGTTTATTTTATCAGTTAGTTCTACTATAAAGATTTGGAAGATATAGGGCACAAGGGGCGTCACTTGTAACTCCTGATGTTTTAGTATGATGCCCATTAATGGTCACTTTCTGGGGTATGTCATACAGCCAGCTATGTATCCACTGTATTAGTTTTGGGTTAACATTTCTCTGCATCAGTTTAACTGTTATGTATTTGTGGAGTACCCTATCAAAAGTTTTGCTAAACTCTATAAAAATGATGTCATAGAGTTTCTTGTTGTCAAGATGTTTGCTTACTGTTTCATGGAAGCAGAGAAGGTTTGTCAGGCAAAATCTTTTTTTAACAAAACTATGCTGGGTATTATCTATATTACCTAACTGCTTTTCCATTTGTTCTTTTACAATGCCCTCTAATATTTTTCCCACCAAAGATGTCAAACTGATTGTTCTGTAATCTTCGACCTTCATTTTATCACCTTTTTTAAAAATCTGTGTACTGTTTGCTGTCATCCAATCAAGGGGCACATAACCAGCATTTATACTGCATTTAAATAATCTTTCTAGTTGGCATATGAGGTGTTTGATCTGTAATTGATTACTTTTTGGGGCCAGTACACACTAATCTGTAATTGATTACTTTTTCTGAGCCAGTAATGCATCATTATTAATTGATTACTTTCTATGTCAGTAAACATTCATCTGTAATTGACTGTTTCTGAGCCACTAATCAGGACTATGTAATGGAATGCCTTTATGAGCAAGTAATCAGTAATCTATAAATGATCACTTTTCAGAGCCATTAATCTGTAATTGATTATTTTTTTAGGGCCAGTGCACAGTAGTCTGTAATTCATTTCTTATTCTGAACCAGTAATACATAATCTATAACTTAGTATTAAGATTAATGAGAACACTTGTCTTGTATTGTCTGCTGATTTTAGAACTTTATTTTATGACATTACACTTTTATATATATTGCTATGTTAGAATTGGCATGTTTAGCATCTTAGGTTGCATTTATGTTGTACTGTCTGCAGTCTGGGCCTCAGAGAACAGGTGCTTAACAAATAAAACCTTCATTACTTTACTTTCTATTACTTTCTGAGCCAGTAATCCTTCATTTGTTATTGATTATTTTTCTGATCCAGTAATCAGGAATATGTAAAGGATTACCTTTTCTGAGCCACCAGTCTGTAAATGATTACTTTTCTGAGCTACTCATCAGTAATTTGTAACTGAGCCAGACTTTCTAAGCAAACTGCACAGTATAGACCAGTTACCACCTGACACTGTTTTGGTCACAGTGAATGTCGAATCCTTATATAGCAACATCCTTCACAGAGATTGCATAATGGCATGCTACGAATACCTGCAAAAAGCTACCACAGAGAGCAAATATCCATCAGATGTGATAGCCAAACTTATGCAATACATCCTTACACACAATTATTTCAGCTTCAACACCGACATTTACCTTCAAAATATGGGAATGGCTATGGGCACCAGGATGGCTCAACAATACGCCAATCTGTTCATGGCAGATCTAGAAGAAAAATTCCTCAGCATGCAACATCATAAACCATTAAAATACTATAGATATATTGATGATATCTTTATCATATGGTCAGCAGGAGAGGAAAACTTAAAACATTTTTTGACAGCTTCAATACCTTCCATCCATCCATTAAATTCCAGATAAATTACTCTAAGTGTGTGCATTTTCTGGATACCAGAGTCACACTAAAAATGGAACACTACAAACATCTGTGTACAGAAAACTTACAGACAGATGAAGTTACCTGCACAGCTCGAGCTACCATCCCTCTCATACTAAAACATCCATTATACGCAGCCAGGTCATACGGTACCACCGCATTTGCTCTAATCAAGACGACAGGGACATACATCTTATTACACTAAAAGAAGCTTTCAGACAGAAGGGATATAAAATGAGCTCCATTGACAGGAATATCCATTTTGCACTTCATAGGCCTAGGGAAGAACTACTACGGTACAAGCCACAGAGAACATCTGATCACACACCTCTGGTAGTAATCTACAACCCTGAACTGGAAAAACTACAGAAAATAATTAAAGATCCACGGCCAATACAGTCTGAAGATGAAACTCTAACAAATATATTTCCCACTCCACCAGTGCTTGCCTTCCGCCAGCCACCAAACCTGAAGCAGAAACTGGTGAGAAGCAAACTTCCTTTAGAGCTCCAACTAGGTGACAAAGGTACAAAACCATGCAATGCAACTTGCCGCAAACTATGTACATATATCTCTCCTGAGACATGTGTCAGTCACAATGGAAAAACATTTATGATCCAAAACTCGTATACCTGTTCTTCTAGTAATGTAGTATACATGATACAATGCAGAAGATGTGAGGAAGGCTGCTATATTGGTGAAACCAGACAGGAACTCAAAACAAGAATGAATAACCACAGATTCACAGTTACCCATAAAAATGAAAATACACCAGTAGGGAAAAATTCTTCTAGACCAGATCACTCCACCAGTGACTTTACTGTCAGAGTGTTAAAAGGGAACCTCAGAAACAGCCAGTATCGGAAAACATTTGAAAAAAAAAATGATACAATATTTTGACACTAAAGAAAAAGGACTTAATAAAGATGTTGTTTTTTAACACACTACCAGTAATTATGCTTAAAGCAGTGCTTCTGAGTTTCTTTTTAAACCCTCACATCAGCACCCACTGGTTGTTTTAACAGGTATCTTCTTAAGACAATGGTATATATTTTCTTTATGCCTTGACTTTTTAGCAATGTTAATAAATGGTCCAGAATCAGAGTAAAATTAGGCAGCCTTTTGATCTTACAAGTTCTTCTCTCCAACAGATACACTCCAGTGAAAATTAGTCTTCCTGTTTGTAAGAGGAGCAAATTGACTGCAATGCTTTGATAAGTAACCTGGTAGTCTAGGCTTCGAATCCACATCCAACCTTTATATCTGTCACACTGCTCAGCTGCTTTTTCACTTTTGACCTGAGGAAGAGATTGTCACTTCTCAAACGTTAGTCTTAAAAATAATTTTGTTAGTCTAATAAAAGGTATCACCTGCAACATATTTGATGTATTTTTTCTCTACATAACTGAGCCACTAATCAGTAATATGTAATTACATTTCATATTGCATTAAAATGTTTGGGCAATTTTAATTGGTATCTTTTTCCATTTAAATAATGATTGTGGTGTCATTGGCTCAGCAGGTAGCACACTCACTTCTGAGGCTATGTGATCAGAAGTCTTTGGGTTCTATCCCCACAACAGGTACTTGGATTAAAATCCCAGTACTGACACTGCAGTGCAGAATGTGAGGGGTGCTGCACTCCTGTAGTGCTGTCTTTTGGATGAGATGTTAAACCAAGGTCCCAACTGCCTGCTCTGGTGGATGTTAAAGATCACATGGCACTTCTTGAAAAGAGTAGGGGAATTTTTATTTCAAACACACCATAGACGTATCACGTCAGAAATGTCAGCTCGTTTCCATGGTGATCCATGCGGCCACAAGTCCAGAACACTAGCAAGAATGAGCATGTTCAGTAATAGTGATGTAAAATTTGGTAGCCTTCTCTTCTTTGAATGGAAGCTGTGAAGTAATTTACAAGGTGGATATAGACAATTGAACCAGAAGTTAGCAGTGGAAAGACTTTAATGTCTAATAAACACAAATCACGGCTTGAAGAAGTAACAATGGCCCAGCATGTGAAGCTAAGTTAAAACAGCTGAATAACAAGCCTACATGCAGTTACTGAACAGCGTGCAAATTGAATTCCCCTATTTTCTGTCATTCAAGTATTTCTGTATAACTGTCCACAGTGTGTTAGCTGTTATTAAGTAAATGAATATCTATTCACTAAAAGAGCTATAAAGGCTTGTTGTTGTTATTTAGAGTGCATGCCATAAGAGATACATGAATTCTGGCTCTGTATATCATTACCTAATTTGAATTTATGCCCTGGAAGGAGCACCTTTTGGCCTACCCTGTTTGCTTTACATGGGATATTAAAAATAATTAAATAAGCATGTGAGCCCACAAAAACTTTTTGCTTAATTTTTACACTACAAAATATTTACATACATCCCTTCACCACATTCTATACAAATCATTGTTTACAAATTCATAACAATTAAGTTTTTCATATTCTTACAGTCAATTTACTTAACGCCTTTTCCCATATCCCCATCCCCTCCTGCCTAGTTTCTTAATGCCCCAAGTTCATCCATATTACTGTATATGTTAGTTCCCTTCATTTTACTTAAATTTCTATATATGTTTTCTAAAAAAGGGTAACCTTCTCCTCCACATACTTTACTTTTTGGGTGAGGTGTACATTCTTTCTTGTATAGCTCCCTCATACTTTAAGCACATATTTTTTCCAGTTCCCTCATATAATATTTTTTTCTGGTGTAAAAGCAGCTGGCAATGACTGACACATGTAATACTTCAAGCAAGTAAATAAAATCTGCATTGTTGCACTATGGTACTGATCCAATTATTCTGGGGAAACACCTAAAACCAAGTTTTTATAAGTAATTGTTTTAAGCCATGGTATCTTCCAATCGTTTGCTAAAAAAGGCCAAACACCCCTAGCATATTTACATTGGAAGAGAAAATGGTCTTGTGTTTCTTCCATATTTCCACAACCAGTGTATAAACAATTGTGTTCATCTACAGCCTTGTGATTGTGGTTTCCCCTCACTCCTATTCTTCCACAAGCCATCAACCACTGCATGTCCCACATCTTCAGGGTTATTTTAGGATTATTTCACATTCTATAAATATACCAATTCTCTGCAAAATTCTCCCTTAAAATTCAGGTTCCCCAACCCCTGTCTCACCCACACTCTTTCTATACATTCCTTTCCTGGTGTTACTCTCTATTTGAAGACTTGTAATTTTCCACTTCTGCATTTTCTTAAATGTTACTTTATAATATTCTGGTATATTCTTTTTAAAAATCCCTTTTGGCACCTCCCCTGTCCAGTCTCTGATCCATTCAACTAGAATAATGCTCCACATACCCCCATCTCATTTTGTCTGTTAAAAAACTTGCCCAGGTTTGTAAGCCAAAATATGGTATGAAAAAAGATTATCGGATTTACCATCCCTAACCAACCTTAATTTTTAGTTTTATATGTTATTTCATGTTATATGGGGTTCAACCCACTCCCCCATATTAGTTGAAAAGAATAGACTTAATACTCTAGTTTCCATTTCAATTGGTAATGGGAATACTCCTGCTATGTAAAGAAAACAAGGTATTAAAAATTGATTAATTACAAAAACCTTTTTCAGTTTAGTCATATTCCATGATTTCTGTCTAGCTACCTTCCCCTCCCCTTCCCTACCTCTAATGCTTCATTCGAATTTTGTGTCCCCATGTCTTCTTTCCGAAATGAACTCCTAAGATTTTTATGTTGTCATCTGATATTTTTAGAACACCATCCCCCTTGTTATTTATTTCTGGGGTCCTAGCCTCATACCTCTACTCTTGTTAACATTGACCACGGCCCCATATACTGAAGTGAATTAATCTAGTTCCTTCATCACATGAGGAGCATCTCTGTTTGATGCTATAAATATGCATAGATCATCTGCATATGCTGATACTTTGATTTTGTTCCCTTCCTGGTGACCTTTCATATCCCAAATTTCTCTTACCTCTGTAATTTCCCAGATTAAAGGGTTAATAGCTAATGTATATAAAAGATGACTCAGGGGTCATCCTTGTCCTACTCCTGCCTGAAATGAAATAAGTTTACCAACCCTTCCCCCATTTCAGTTTTAATTACTGCATTTTTGTATAATAATTTTACCCACATCTGAAACTCCTCTGGAATCCCATATTTATCCAGTACCTTAAGTAAAAATTCATGGCTAATCCTATCAAACACTTTGATCTAGAGCTATCAAACACCCATTACTTTCTGTTTTTTGACAATACTCGATTATATCTCTGGTTAGTGCTAGATTTTCCGGCATGTTTCTACCCTGAATTGCACATGTTTGTGCTACATGGATGACTTCTGCTGTTGCCCCTCTTAACCTCTTCTGAAATACCTGTGTGAGGATCTTGAAATCAGAGTTCAAGACACTTACTGGTCATCAATTGCCCAAATCATGTCTCTTTCCACATTAAACAAAAAAAAAATGATCACCCCATAGTAAATTCAGTTGGAATGTTTTTAGTATTAAACAAAAAGTTGCATATTCTAACCAAAAAGGCCAACATTATTCTGGGAAATGTTTTATAGAGTTTTTTGGGGATTCCATCCTATCCAGGAACTATACTATTTTTAAGTTCTTTTATTACTGTATCTTATAAACTTCAATTTTTCCCAAGGAACTGGATCCAATTTTGCTGTAGTTAAATTTAATAAATACTTCCACATTTCTGATATGTCTAAGCCCAATTTACTGGTTGCTTTACTCAAGTATTCCTCTATAATATCCTTTATTCCCCTCTGTGGTATCAATTATATGACTTTCTTTATTATTCAGGCTAGTGATTCTTGACCTATTTTCTTTCCTTAATTGCCTCACATGGGTGTGATAAGGGTGTTTCTTGTGTTCCCAAGCTTAACTCTGTCTTAAGTGTGGCAGCCCTGTCATATTGTACCTCCTTGATTTCTTTTTTTATATTCTCAGTTTGACCATTTAAATCACACCCACCCACATACGAGGCCTCCAAGAGCCTATACAACTGGTTTCTAAGCCTTAAATACTTCATAAAATTATTTTTGCCATCTGTTTTCCATAAGCTTTCAATCAATCACAAATGCATTTCTTTGTATCCAGCCACCATTTAAAAAGATCTTCATATATTCCTATTACTGATGCCCTATTTGCAAACAAATTCCCTAAGGCTAGCTTAACTTCATCTACTGCAAGACTAGCTACAGCATATTCATTTTCCACATTGCCTTTGGTTGTTCTGTTTCTGTTTTGGTACAGATTACACTTTTAATCACTGAATGATCTGACAGGGCAGAAGGGATAACAGTGGTCTTGCAAATGTCTAACCTTTTGATTATAAAGACATAGTCAATTTAAAAAAAATAATGTGCAGTTAGAAAAGGTAATTATTTTTAAATTAACATTTTATTAAGAGTATTTTTTTTAAACATAGTTACATAAAATACAAAGGATCAACAATTCTGCTACCACCAATCATACCTAGCCAGAGTAAGAACTCCATGAAGATACAATCTAAGTATCATAACAAATAGCCCCCACAAATTACCAGAAACCCTCTATCCCACCCCCACCCCTCATTCTCCTCCCAATAACAGCACTAGGGGCTTCTATAAAAATACACACAAAATCCCTCCATAGTCAATGAAGATCAGTCTCTGAACTGAAGGACAGCCAGAAGCCCATGAAGAATGAGATGTAATGTCCTACTTAATACTGCTCCAGTTCCTCTGGGGTATACCCTACCTCCCTAAATGCTAAGTACCCTGGGATGTACCAGAACATACTGGGGGTGGGATCCAATTCCTCCCTTGTGGGATAGATATCTGCATAAATGCCAAGAAGGGACCCCATACCTTTAAAAACATTTCTGGTCTCACCCTGTGATGTTTGGCATTCTTTCAAACCCTGCAACTTTCAGCATACATTCATATCATTCAGCCAGTGAGGAAGTGTCAGGCTGCCACCACTTCTCAAGGATCAGCCTCTTGGCCTCGGTGATGTCGGTAAGAAACCAGGCCCTCTGACAACTGTCCAAACAGCCCAGGACCCCAGTGTTCCCCAAGTTCAAAAGAGACGCATCCCAAGGAACTTGCTTCCATATCACTGTCCCTAATATCCCTCGAATCCACTGCCACCATCTCTTTAAGGCCAGACACTTCCATGGAATGTGAAATAGAGAAACTCCCTGGCTATTACACCACCAGCATTTTGAGTGCGGGAGAAGCCACATACAAAACAGGTCCTCAGGGGTTCTATACCATAGTAGAAGGGACTTGAGATGCATCAACTTCCCACTCACATCCCTAACCTATCCATATGCATTCCTCCATATTTACACCTACTCCTCATCTGTGAGCGGCTTCCCCAGAAGACCCTCCCATCTCCACTGAATGCCTGATGTATCAGGCACTACATAATCTCTTAACTTATGGCAATGCAACCCCATCTTAGGAGGGGTCCAGGGCTTCTGCATCCTACTTTGGGCCCCCAAAATAGCCTCTCACCCCCTAGTTTCTCCTTGGTCTCCCCAGCCCTTTTCTAAGACCTGTACAAGGTGCCGTAATTGAAGAAATTTCCAGTGGTCCACCTTGGACAAATCTGCTTGCTCCTGGAGATCCTGAAAGGTCCTAAAAGAGCCTGTCTGCTCCAGAAAAAGGTCTCTCACCCTTGTCAGTCCCCCCTTCTCCTATCTCTCCCAGAAAAAAGGCAGTCCTCCTATGGATACCCTCTGATTACCCCATAAAGCCCAATAAGATATTGAAACACCCCATTGGGTCCTGAAAAATCTCTTAACTTGACACCAAATATAAATGAGGTAGTCCATGGTGGTCAATCAACCAGAAGGTAGTCTGTTGCCCTGCAAGCAGTACTCTGAGGGATAAGGGAAATACCAATCCCACTCAAGTTTTAGCTCCTAATCTGATCCTCGAAACCTTCACTGTGGAGCCACAGCCAAATCTGCCACAGCCCAGATGCAAGATAATAGCCCTTAAACAAAGGGCCTTAAATCCTACCTTGATGTATGGAGCCTTTAAATGGTCCCTTGATATCCAAGGTATCTTCTCTTCCCAATAGAAACCAGATAAAATCTGATCCAGTTGTATCCACCATGATTCAAGAATTTTCAGGGGTAAGTAACGGAGAACATACAGCAACCTTAGGCGTGAACATCATATGCACCACATGTACCTTACCCCATAAAGTCAGTTGTAAATGCCACCATCTAGCCATGTCCCCCTTCAAGGACTCCAATATGGGTAAGAGATTGAGAACGGGCCAGTCCAACAACTTCAGAGAGATCTGTATCCCCAGATAAGTTATTGGGCCCTCCATCCACTTAAAACCATCTCCTAACTGAGGAAGGCTCTGAGTACTTCAGCCCATTGGAATGATACAAGTTTTGGCCCAATTATTCCCAAGACCAGATAACACCTTGAACTGTGTTAACAAGCATGCTAGGTGGGGAAGAGAAGTGGATGCATCTCCAAGTGTAAGCAAAATATTGCCTGCAAAAAGCATTGTCTTGTACACCAGAGACCCCACCTGCAGACCCACTATCTCTTCTGTATCCCTAATCTTCTGGGCCAGAGGCTCAATGGTCAGTAAAAATAGTGCTTGGGAGAGAGGGCATCCTTGCTGAGTCCCTCAAGACAAATCAGAACCCAGAGAAAGTTTACCTTTCGTCCAAACTGAAGCCCTTGGATGTTTATAAATGAGTGGGATCCATTGAATAAAGCTTGGGCCAAAACCAGATTTCGCCAGGAATTCAAATAAATAAGGCAATTTGATGGAATCAAAAGCTTTTTCTGTGTCCAGTTCCACCACTGCTGGGGTAGTGGAGAGTGACAGGGACACCCAAAAAAGATCTACCAAGCACCGCAAGTGATCTGCCCCATCCTGCCCTCCCACAAATCCTGTTTGGTCTGGGTGAATGAGATGAGACAAGGGAGCAACGTGGTTTGCCAAGACCCTGGCCAATACTTAATAGTCCACATTCAGAAGTGATACTAGCCTATAGTTGGTACAGAGGAGGGGATCCTTTCCTTTTTTAGGCAAAACAGAAATGCAAAACAGAAATAACAGCCTCATACATAGTCTGAAGAAGATGCCCCCCAGCTTCAGCCAGTACCACTGTAAGCAATGGAAGAACCTGATCTTGTAACACCCTGTAGAATTCCATTGGGAAGCCATCTGGGCCCGGACTCTTTCCCACCTGAAGCTGCCCAATCGCCATTCACACCTCTTGTTCTGATACTGGCTGTTCCAAAGAACCTCTCTGGGCTGCCGATAGCTGAGGCAACCTCATCGACTCCAAAAAGCCCTGGATTTCTGTCTCCCCATAGCCCAGAGATATTGAAGAATACAGGTTCCTATAAAAAGTCTCAAATTCCTTGTTGATCCCCTCTGGGTCTATAACCTGAACCAGGGAGCTTGTATTCCCAGAATCACTTTCTTCATCTCCATCTTTTTGAGCTTGTATACTAAGAGACAGCCTACCATCTTCCCCCCATCCCAGAACATCTAGCAGGTATGATATAATCCTAACTCGGCTTGCTGCAAAGTCAGAACATTAATCTGGAAATGCACCTCCCTCATTTGCCTGGTCAGCTCCAGCCCCATATCCCCAACTTTATTTTTTTATTATTTATTTAGTTTTTGTTGACCGGGTAAGTGCACTAGACAAATCCTGCCTATTTTCAGGCACAACCCGGGGAGGGGGGTACAGATGAATGCCAACAGACCTTGAACCAGATTAAGCTGTTGGTGTTTTTTTTTTTTTTAGTGAAGGAGGGAAATTTGGCCAGGACACCAAGGAAATTCCCCTGCTCTTTTCGATAAGTGCCATGGGATCTTTAACATCCACCTGAACTACCACCAATCCAGGCAGATGGGACCTCGATTTAACGTCTCATCCGAACGATGGATGATGCTGAGCCTCCGAAGCAGAAAGCCGAGTCATAAGATCCTGCAGTAGTTCCACCCTCTCCTTTTTCTTGGCGGAAGAATAGGCTATTAGGCTGCCATGGATAAAAGCCTTCAACCCCTCCCAAGCCCACTGAGAAAAGACCTCCCTTGTTTGATTAGCTAACATATAATCCAAAACCTCCATCTGAAGCCAGTCTCAAAAAGAGGGTTCCTTAAAAAGGCTGACATTGCAGTGCCATATCTTTACCCTATTAATGGCCTGACCACTTGTACAAGTCCACATCAGTGGCGCATGGTTCGAGATTACAGTGGATTCAATGGTACATTGTTGTGATCCCTGAAAAAGCTCCTGTAATGCCAGCCATGGATCAATATGGCTGTACGTCTGATGTACAGTCGAATAATAAGTGTAATCCCATGCAACTGGATTGTGTAACCACCAGACATCCCTAAGTCCCCTGTCTACCATTAAATGTGCCAGAACCTTTGACCCTGGGGTGGCTGGGTGGGCCGACACTCCACTGAGGTCTGTTAGGGGGTCTAAGACTTCATTGAAATCCCCCCTACAATCACATGACCTTCACTCTTTTCTTGCAATACCTGAGAAAGGCCATTAAAAAAAGGGGGTACCATCCTCATTAGGTGCATAGATGGAAACTAAAGTATATAGCTGCCCATCCAGCATACCCATCACTAATAACTATCTCCCCTGGGGATCCCATGACACTGACTTTGTCATCCAGTTCTGTCCTCGTGCAATTAAAATCAACACCCCCTGCTTCCAGGATGAGTAAGAGGCCATAAACACTGTACCCTTCCACACTTTTTGAATCTGCACATCATCCTTACTGAGGAGATGGAACTCTTGTAAACACATAATTTGACCCTCTAAATGTTTAATATGCCCCCAAACCTTCCTCTTTTGATTGGGCCATTCAAACCCCGGACATTCAAGGACATAAAGCGGTATGCCACCACCCTAAGATCTCTTGTTCCACTAGCCTACTCCCTTTCCTCCCTTGTCCTCTCCCCCTAATCCCCTGCTCCAGAGACTTGGCCTTCCCCCTCCTACAATAAGAATACCCAACCATTGAAGCAAAAACAAACAAACAACCCCCATCCCCCCCAACTACATAATTAACTATGTACACTCTGAGGACGGAACAATCCCCCTTCTGTCAGCAAGTTATTTCCCAATACTTTCTGAGCCACACACTCCTCACCCCTGAACCCCAAAGCTAGAATCCAACAATTACTACTGCCCCCTCTCAAAATCATAATTCCTATCTAAAAGCATAATAACATAACATGGTGAACCACAACACACACAACCTTGCCCTCCTCCCTCCCCAACTCCAGACGCGCAGAGTTGTGCATACAAAACAAACCCCAAAATACCCAGCAAGGGGAAGCATCAAGATAAGATCCAAAACAAGCTAATCCCTGCCCCTCAGTCCATTAATGAAGAATCTGTGTGCCATGAGGAATGACATCACCACTTGTAGTCCTCTCAAAGATTGTCTGGAGTGAAGAGTCTGTTTGCTGATCCCACATAATCTATCCACATTTGTGGAGAGAGAAAAAGAAAAGAGAAAATAACCGATCGGCCCCAACGCCCACAACATGAAAATGTAAGCACTTGTAGCAGCCCCCCTTATGATCCCTCAACTACCTACTGGAGAAAAGTTGAGAGTGCCCTTCCTGGGCAACCCTTTACCTTCCTCTAAGTCCTCCATGCCCAACCCAGTGAGTTGCATCTTCACCATCCCACCCCATCACTGCGAACATTCTACCCTTGGGCCTCTGAGCCCAGTACCCTATATAAATCATGGCCACTTGGGCCTCCAAGGGGCCCCTCTTCTGACCTTGCCCATCCCTAGTCAAATCCACCCACTGGGGGGAAACTCCTCATTAAAAGGGCAGCCACTAACCGTCTCCCACCCTACATTCCCTCCAAGGCCAATTCCCTCTTCTTCTAAAATGACCCATGCAAAAAGCCCACCATCCATCACCCTAACCCTGAACTAATGCACTTATATTCCACTTATCTCGGGGTCTCAGCCATTGTAATTCCCCTGCCTGAACACTTGGCCCCCCCGCCATTCTCCCTGTCCTCTCCGTACAACCCATCGAGCAACCCCATCCCCCAGCACTCAAGTAACCCCCAGTATTGAACTGCAAGGTAATAAACATGGCTAACACCCTTACCTAGAAAAGGAACTGAATCATAGGCTCAGGAAAAGAAATGCCTCCTCGCCACTGTCTAAAATTGAGTCCCTCGAATCTTCTTCCTGATCAGCTGGTTGCACTGTCGGGGACTTGGTCCTTTCTGTCACTGCCTCACCTGGGTGCTCCTTCCACTGTCTTCCATCCTTCCCTGTCAGGGCCAATCCACTGTTCAGGTCCATCCTAGGCTGCCTCTTCTCCCAGGGAGTCTCTTGGTCACTATATTGTTGCAGGAAAGTTTCAGCCTTCCCCGGTGTTGAGAAGAAGTGAGTACCCTCCCGAGCCATCAATTTTAAGGTAGCTTTCCTGCGCTACAACACTCTCTGGGGAAAGTCCTGTTGAAACTGCAGTTTTGCACCATTAAATCTTATGTCTCTCACCTCTCTGGCATTCTTCAATATCTGCTGACAGTCCGCAAAATGTAATAGTTTAAGCACAACTGGCCTAGGTTGGGTCAGATTATCATTAGGAAGAAGGCCTGTGGGGACTCGATGAACTCTCTTAATCTCCACAACAGTCTTGGGTTCCCACATTAGTCAAAGCAGGAGTTTATGTAGCAGGAATCTCAACATATTATCCCCCTCTGATCTCTCTGGCAGCCAAATTAAGTGAACGTTGCAGTGCCTACTCCTCAAATCCAAACATCTATTTTGTTCCACACCACGTGAATGTCTTTCTCCAGATGGGTAAGGCACCTTTCCGCTGGGGAGGCCCAATCCTCCAGCTGGCCCACTCTCTTTTTAGCGTGCTCCACTTGAAAGGCCAGAGCCTCTACTGACAGTCTCACTGCGACTGAATGGTGATTTGATTCAAGTCCCCCCGAATACCACTCATAAACATTTTTATTTTGGCTAGTTCTCAAGCCACCAAGATAGGAGTAGATTCCCTCTCCACCATTGGGTCTGCCATAAAACCCGGAGATGCCTCAGTCAGTGGTGATGCCAAGAGTTTACATTTCTTTCTAGCCACACTCGATTCGTCTTCTTCCTGTGGATTGGGCATCCTGGCATCTGGATACACGTGGTAAGGCGAGAGTGCTGGGTAAACAAAAAAGAGGGGGTTTAAAGCAGTTTTCTATGCTGGGTGAATGGAGCTCCTGGCCCTGCATCTTTCTAGCTCATTCACATCATGTGACTCCCTCAGGAGAGGTAAATTTAACTGGAGGCTTTTCTTTGGTAAACACATTCTCCAGTTCTGCTAATTCAATACATTTCTTCAAAGCATGAGTCCCAATAGACCTTTTTACCCACATTTTCCTTTCTATTTTATCTAAAGTGCAGTTGAAGTCTCCTTCAAAACAGACATTCCTTGAGGAACCTAAAAAAGACTGCACTAATTCAAATAACCATTCTCTCTCCGCCTTTTTTTGTGGTGCATATGCCACTATAAATCTACTCAGCTGGCCATGCCATAGGCCATCCACCACTAGTGCCCTTCCTGGTTGTAAATCTATTATTTTATTCAACTTCAACCCACCACAGCAAATAGAATACCCACCCTTTCATCTCTATCCATACCATAAGACCAATAAGATGGCCCCGATATCCATTCCCTCTGTGCCTCTGCCACAGGATGTACAGAATTTAACCATGTTCACTGTATAAAAACTACCTCACAAGCAAGCCCTCTTTACTCTGTTCACACAGCCTCCCTTTTTCCCCATTCAAAATACTGCAAACATTTGCAGATTTCACTAAAAACAAAACCATATTTAACCCAGAAAACAATTCCGACATGATATATTTTTAAACTCATTTCACTCATGTGATTTTCCTTCTTTTATTCTTTTTCTTCCTCGCATATACACCAGAATGTTTTTCTGATGTTTCAGTATTTCATTGCCCAGAAAGGAACCCAGAGGATGCATTTGATTCCTCTTCCCCAGAAAAGGCTTTCCGCCCCTTCTTCGGTAACAAGTGCTTCATTTACGTTCCCCAATTTTATGTCAGAAGCTATTCCATTATTACTTCACATGCTACTATGTCTTAATTGTTCTTGGTTACTGTCAGGCACATTTGATGGGGGGCATGTCTTGTTCCACTATATTCTGACCTTCTAGCATCTGTTCTTCCATTCTTTCTTCTTCCACCACATCAGTGTCACTTTTAGCTGTTTCTGCCTCTGCCATTATCCCGGGTGAGGCCACCTCACCACCTTTCTCCACTCTTACTTCTGTACCTGAGGTCAGCTCTTCCTCCTGACCTAGGGTTTCTTGAGAAGTGTGCCCCAAGGGACCCACCTCTTCCCTGACTTCTGGGGGTGGACGGGCAGATGGTGCCTCTCTTGATCTAGACGGTTGGGCCTTATTTATAAGATCCTTTGGGTTCATACTTCTGGTGTTATTTCTGGCTGCCCATGTGCAGTTTTTATACAGATGGCCATATTCTTCACAGATTGCAACCACATGATTACTACATTGGGAGTTACTATGGCCCTTTTCTCAATACAAACCACATCTGATAGTGTCACAAACATTAGGTAGGTGCGATTGGGACCCGCACCAATAGCAAGCCTTCAGTTGTCCAGGGTAGAAGACTACTCCTGTCCCTACCCAGCAAGAAGCTGTTGAGAACATGTTCAATGCCTCTCTCATTCTGATATAGATTTACTTTGAACCTCCAACCTCCAGTCCATATAAATTCAGTATCTCTGATTGCTTCTGTAGGCCCTAGTACCGAACATCTCTGATTTAGCCACTGCATGATATATCCCACATGAATACATTCATTCAGGAACATTACAGTTGTGATCTTAATTGTTGGTTTAGTCAGGGGAATGGCTATGAAAGGGGACCACAACAGGGAAGATTTAATTTGGTCATACTTTAGCCAGAACCTCTCTAGGCTCCTCATCGACCTAAAACTAATGCTGAAATCATTTTCCCCAGAAATATGAATCAGAGCATAAATTTATGAGGCAATGAACTTCATGGAACCTTTTAAAAGTGTTCTCCTGACATACTCCCTGTTGGGGAATACCTCAAGGTCACCTTTATATAGTACCTTAGGTGGATGGCAAATCTTCTAGGAGAGGTATCAATGTAACTTGTTGAAGGTGTTTGTCCAGCTCTTTCCCTCACCCTAGGAGAGGGAGCAGAGCCCTTGGGTCTTGCTCATTTGCCTTGTTATGACTTATGAGTGCTTCAGAATATGATTTGGCTGTACCCCTATTACTACTGTCTGTTCCCTCCTCGCGGGAGCCTGAGGTCCCCAGTATAGGAGTACGTGATATATTCTGGTTCTCTAGCTCATTGCCCAAGGCTGGTAGTCTGTGGTGTGGGCACCTGTACTACAGCACCATTCAAAACAGCAATGCGTTATGGGCGAAAGCTTGAATCACAATGGGGAGTGTAGGGTGACTGGATGGGAGGGTGTGCGAATTTGGCAACAGGATGTCACTATATGTACACGCATGGGGGAGCAAGAATGGAGAGCGTGGGTTGGGAGGAGGTGGAGGGGGTGTTGGAGGTGGCACTGTGGTGGGTTACCTAGCTGCGCCGTGGCATTGGGGTCAGCCTGTGGCTGCAGTGGATGAGGTACTAGGTTCGGGTCTGGGCGCTGGTGCAATTTGATTGTGCCAGGCCCAAAACTATTTCTCATGCTTCCCTCCCCCATGACATGCACCCCTCTGAAGTTGAGAATCCTTCGTAGGGGAGTGCATGGGGCGAAGCCCCCCCACACAGAAAGCATGACACCTAAGTCCCTGTCACCGTTCTGTGCACCGAGGATGTTAGAGCAGCAAAAATGTTTTCACTGCTCTGACATAGCGATAATGCAGCTCGCCTTTTGACAGTCACTGTTATCACATAGAACCACCAAGGCTCTGGTGCCTCTGTTTAATTTGGGCCCTTGCACTGGTATTGTGCCTGCCTGACTCTCCTCAGAAATGTTCTAACTAATGTTATCCCTGTAGAATACAGGGAGTACTGTTATACGATTCCCTCCCATGTCAGAAGCACCAGCCTAACCCACCTTCACCTTCATCTGTTCATTGCCTGCTAGGGCTGACTTTTTATTTGTGCTGTCTCTTTCCAAAACTGTCTTGCCACTCTGGGTAAAAGATACCCAGTCCATCTCCATTTGCCATTACCCATCCATCCTCTGTTTCCAGCCTGCTACTTGCCATGACGCTGCAGGAGACCATTGTCCAGTAGATTCCTCCATAATTGGCAAAACAAATCTCTGAACCACTGCTTCCCTGGCTGTTAGCCTGTGTGTGCCACTCTCACCTTTACCCCGGTCCCATTCTGTTTCCAGCTGGGAAACCTCTTATAGTCGTTGCTACTCACACCAGGTTCTGGGCATTCCCTTTGACCAGGATACTTCAATTGCTCCTCCATTCATCATTTGTCATACTCCTTGAGGATCCTCTGAATGGACTGCCTTTTTTCCTCCATCGCTTACTCAAGGTGAGCCAATGCAAAATGTTTATCTTTCACTGTAGTATGAAAAATCTTTTCACCTTCTTCAATGCCTCCATCAGTCTGTTCTGAGGAATCCACCTTGGCTATATCTGTAGCAGGAGCTGACTCAAAATGCTTCTCCTCATCCATGACCCTGCAACTGGAAGCCCCTGTCTCCACAGACTCATTTCATAGCTCCAGCATAATATCCTTAGACACATCCATCTTCACAGGTGATGATCCTGCACTGGCCATGAGCACGGCCAGCAATCCCCCCTACAGAACAGTACTGGAATTTGCCCTGTTCCCTGTCCAAATTTCCCCATTCAGTAAAAAAAATACCGCCAACAGTTTAATATGGTTCAAGGCCAGCTGGCATTCATCTGTCCCCCGGTCATGCCTGAAAATAGTCAAGAATTTGTCTAATGCACTTACCCAGTCAACAAAAAACAAATAATTAATAACAAATATTAGACTCTGCTAGGACACAAATTGCAGGCCCCAAATTACAAAGGTAACGACTCTAACAATTTAGCTAAAGGAACATTTATCTTAGCTGGAAGGTCAGATCCACCCACTCGACCTTGGTATCCACCCTGCTTGAACCTCATTGGGCTAACTTATTTGGAACCCCCCCGCACCCTCTCTCCCTCTCCTTGCTTCACCTCCATGGGCTGGGTCTTGCCCTACAGATCCTCTCAGTTATTCTCTACACATCTTCTAAGCACTATGGCTCTGCCCCTTCTGCCTCTTCATCTCATTCTCTCTTGCTCCCTGCTACCGCTGTTTTTCCTTCCTGGAGCTAGATATTCCTACCTGCCTCAAGCCTACAGGATTGACCTTTTCTACACTCACTCTGATACCCTTCCAACTGAGTTTATCTATACTCACCCATTCTCCTCTGAGGATGGCTGGCAACACCCAAAGAACCACAATAGGGTGGTGTACATTCACCATGTCCTGTTATCAACACTGGCTCATATTACTTCACTTTGGGACCTAAGACAGAATCCCTGCAATAGACTATGCATTAAACAATTAAGGTGGTGAATTCTGAAGCTTCTGCTGTTCCTGCTGCTGCTGTCTGGGAAAATTCACCGAAATCCTGGGCCTAAAAGTCCTTGCCCCGGCCATCAATTGAGGCAACCTGGGACTCTCACCCTTGCATCTCTCAACATCTGCAGCTTCCTGCCTAAACCTGATGCCCTGCAAATATTCACTAACCAACAAAACGCTGATATCCTTGCAATCGTTGAAACCTGGCTATCACCCAAAATTCCACGCATGGCTGTTGCCCTGCCAGTGTACAAAGTCTTCAGACTTGACAGGAGTACAAAAAGACGGGAGGTTGTGCTTTATATCTCAGAGACATTCTCCTAGGTCACCACTTACCTTCCCCCCTCATATTCTTCTATGAAGATCCTACCTATTAAAATTCTGCTGGGGACTCATAACAAAGCACTGACTGTTGCTGCTGTTTACATGCCTCTAAAAGAACAGGGTAAAGGCCTTAACTCAGTCTTGGACCCCATCTGTGCCCAACCCCTGGATCAGAGTCGATCCTAATGGGTGATTTTAACATTACTTGGCTAGCTGCTGACATAGGGGGCTTCAAGGAAGTCATCTCAGTAGCCAACCTGGCAGAGCTGGTAGTCTACCCCACCAGACATAATTATAAAACTGGCACAAGCACCCTCCTGGACTGGATACTGACCAACCATCCCTCCCACATCTAGGATGTTTCTGTCCTTCCAGATACACTAAGTAACTATTCCCCAGTCATCTGCAAATGGTCAAATAAATCCTGCAAGCCCCCACTAAATTAATCAATAGTAGAGTCCTCCAATGTGGTCAGTTGAAACACCTCAAATCCCATCTCTGACAGCTTGATTGGTCTCCTATATTCAACGCTTCTGATGTCAACTTAGACTTAGATTTTTTTATCAACTCCTTTAATGCTGCCTGTGACACCTATGCCCCTTTCAAAAGGTGTAAATTCAAAGGCCTTTGCAATTCTTGGCTCTCTGCTGAACTACTTATGGATCTGAAAGCAAGGGACCTCCTTTGGCTTTGGGCATGGGCCACTGGCAATCAAGCCGATATTCAGAACTACAAACAGGCGTGAAATGACTGCACTAAATCAATCCACCAGAAGAAAAATGCATACTACAGAGATACCCTCACGAGCACCTAGGGTAAGGGAAAATCATTCTGGTTCAATCTTAAAGAAGTACTGGGAAGAAGCCAAAAACCTCACCTACTATGTTGGTCATTGATAGTGGCATAACTCTCGATCCTACCACAATTGCAAATACTTTCAATATTGCATTCTCTGACCTCAGTAGTGTTCTCCCTTCAAACTTCTTCAATGATGACCACCCTCCTTCTCCTACTCCCAGCCCACAACCCCTTCTCTCCAACCACACTCCATTCTACTTTAAGGAAGCCAGGGCACATGAGTTCCATAAATTCATCTCTAATGCAATTGCCAAATCCAGAACTAGTGGGGACTCACTTGACCTCAAGCTGGTGTCCCTGACCCTTGATGAAGTGCTACTTCCACTAACAAAAATTTTCAACCTCTCCCTCACCCTCAGCCAGTTCCCCAAGAGATGGAAATCAGCCACAGTAACCCAAGTCCACAAAAGTGGGGAAAAGGATCTGCATGTGAGCTACCAGCCAATCTCCATACTCCCCCCCCAAGGCCATTGAATGTATGGTATCTGACCAGCTAATGGAATACCTGGACAAACACAACATCCTCTACCCCAACAACATGGTTTCCATACAGGTCACAGTACTACATTGACCCTCCTTGAATTCAGCAGTGCTGTCCACAGTTCATTGGACAACAGCCTCCTATCCGGGTCAGTCTTCATTGACCTGACCAAGGCTTTTGACACTGTACATCATAATCTACTAATCACACAGCTATGTTCTGCTGGGCTCTCACCTGAGTCCACTACCTGGTTCAAGAGCTACTTGGAGGACTGCTCCCAAAGAGTGAAAATAGCTGATGTTCTCTCAGATGCACATCCTGTTCACTCAGGAATTCCTCAAGGCTCCATTCTTGGGCCACTTCTTTTTAGCTTCTTTCTAAATGATTTTCCACAATCGTGTCCAGCACAAATCCTCCTCAATGCTGACAATGCCATCATCCTCTCCACTCACAAGGATCCGAGCCACCTTCAAAAGAATCTAAAGTTTGCCTTCACCGCGATTGAAACTTGGCTTAGTACACATACATTGGTTCTCAACTACAAAAAAAAAAAAACAAGTCCATGCTCTTCTGCAGCCTGCACAACAAAAACACAGACTCAGTCCCATCATGATCAAAAACTGCCTTGATGCAATCCTCAAACAGTTCAATCCTTTAAATATTTAGGTATTACCATTGATTATAACCTATCATATGCTTCGCACATTGACAACATAAAATAAGGAAGATTAATAAAGTTGAACATCAAGGATTGGTCCAAGGGAATGTTTAATTGCTGCTTACATGATTAACAAGCTATATAATAAAGGGAAAAGGAGGAGCAGGCTCTACTTGCTTCAGCAGCACATACCGATGTGCCTCGTCCATGGCTATCAAGCTAGATGTTCCAGAGGGGATACCTATGTCTCTTAGATGTCTGATAACTATTAAGATTATAATATGTAAATTGTGGTTTGGACTAATGGTAAAGGTTAGGACAGAAGGGGAGGGAAGGGGAAGGGTAATGGTCCACTTTGGTGGGTGATGAGAAAAAAATTTAAAAATATCAGCAAAATAAACAGGACTTAGTACTGAGGGTAACAATATATAAAATAACAGCTTTTGGATCCTTTTTATTTTTTTTATTTTAGATTGCCATGACTAATCAACTGAAAATAGTAACATGGAATGTTAAAGGAATGAGGAAAAGACAGAAAAATATTTAATTATATTAATAATGTTTCAGCCAATGTTTTGATGGTACGAGAATCACACCTCCTTCCAGCATACTTCCAATTTTATGCTAATAAATGGGGACAGGGGTCTAATGCTTCATATCGATCTAATGCTAGAGGGATGGCAATTTTCTTTAAGAGAAATTGAGGAATTTCTATATTAAAAGAAAATATTGATCCTAATGGTTGTTTCATATTTTGTGAGGTTTTGGTGGAAGGTATGACACTTACATTTCTTAATGTTTATGGACCTAATGAGAATGAGCCTCATTTTTTAACTCAAATGTTTTTGACGGCAGCTACATTCAACTCACCACTTATCATAGGGGGAAATTTTAATCTGGTTCTCAATCCAGCTTTAGATAAATCTGATATGATAGCTCCCTTAATTCAAACTGTGGCCAAACATATTATACAGTTTATGGAAGATTTCAAACTACTTGACCCTTGGTGTTATACTTTCCCTTTAATAAAACAATATTTGTTCTTTTCCTCAGTACATCAGTTCTATTCAAGAATTGACTTTTTTTAATATCAGAAAGTATATTTTATTTAGTTACAAAAAATGAATATAGAGCCATACATATATCAGATCATGTTCCAGCCAAATTAAAGCACCTAAACAATGCAAACATTTATATTCAATAACCTTCTTCTTAAGGATACATAGTGTATTTCAAAAATAACACAAGAGGCTGAAGCATTTTTTTCTTTGTACAAATATGAAGAAGTACTGGCAATAATGATTTGGGACTCATTTAAGGCCTTTATTAGAGGGATAGTCATCTCGTATAATGCTAAAAATTTCAAAGATAAAAACCAAAAGCTATAATCTCTGGAGAAAATCATATCACAGAAAGAAAATGTATTTAATATTAATGAGAACCCATTAATCTCACAAGAACTGTGCAAACTTAAAGATCAATATAATAAAATAGCTACTATTGAAGCAGATCGTCAACTTCTAAACACCAGAATCAAATATTATGCCTTGGGTGATAAGCCAGATAAAATCTTAAGTTGGCAATTAAAGAAAGAGAGAGCTTACAATGCTATAACCAAAATCAGGGACGCAAATGGGATATCAATATCAGACACTGAACAAATTAATAAAACATTTGCACTTTATTACAAAAAGCTATATACCTGTGAATTTTCTACAGAGGCTACAGATACTGAACAAAAAAAATGTAGTTTCACAATAGCATTAAGGCACTCCAAGGGTCTGGATATCTTTGTTAATTTAACCCTACAGTCGTATGGTACTTGGCTTTGCCTTGAACCTCATAATTCTCCCTAGGATTAAATTAACAGAGAGTAACCCATCATCTTGCCATGACTTATTGCTTAAAGAATATAAAAACAAGATAAATCACACAAACACAGTACTGATCCATTGATGAAAAATATTGAGACGGGCAATATAATACCATGCATTTAATTATATTTTATTTGTTTATTTGATGTAGGTTTTTTTTGTGATGCATACTTTCTTTTTTTATGAGGGGGGTACAGTTCTATCATTTCAAAACCAATAGAGACTGACAGAATTAAGTACAGTAACATCACCATCATTTGTTTATTGGATTGGCAAATTGAGAGAAAACAAATCTCTTTTACAAATGTGTCAAAACATTAATAAATACACAGACAAAATACATCGACATACAATGCATATAGTTCCAAAATAAAGATAATCAAAAAGTAAAGGTGATCAATAAAATCAGGATAATATAGTTTATAGCAATCATTCAATCAAAACAATTACAATTTTTGTATGATAAAGTACCTAGGGAGGCCCTAAAAAATTCATTTGGAATTAACAAATTTAAATGACATTTTTTCTTGATTAGTTCTCATGTTTGTGGAACACTAACAGCTAAAGTCATTTCCTTAAATGTTGTTCTAATCCTTGGAATATGAAAAGACTGGAAATTAACAGATCTTAAATTGTATTTGGAAAATGTTCTAAACTGTAGGACATTAGGATATTTACCATAAATAATAATAATGATTTACTGTAAGTATGAACCTGTAACCAAACATACAGTATACCAATGAAGATCTCTACATTCTGATAAGGAAGAGCATCCTGAATTTGAGTATGATAAACACTGATGAGTTCTATAAGGCAAGCCAATCACAAACCTTAATGCACTGTGGTATAATGGGTCCAATAAATTCAATATTGAACTTACAGTTTTCATATATATGTGTGTGTGTGTATATATATATATATATATATATATATATATATAGTGTCCAAAGTCCAAGATAGGAAGAAATAATGAATTAACCAATAATTTTCTAAGTGGGTAATTAAAATACATTGTTTTTTTATAAAAGAACCCCAGTAACCATTTTAGTTTAGTAGACAAATTCTGTGTGTGTAGCTTAAAAGTTAATTACTCATCCAGAATCAGTCCCAGATACTTATATGAATCTACCCTAGCAATATCTGTATCTGAGATAAAATTTTGTTGTACAATCAGGTACAGTGAAGATCTTTTTAGCAAATAGTAGCCACTGTGTTTTAGTTTCATTCAATAGTAGTCTCAGATCTAGAAGGGCCTTCTGTACATTATGAAAATCTTCTTATAAAACATCAAGTGCCAAATTTGTTAAGTATGCATGAGAATAAAGTGGAGACTACATTCATTATATGTGGGTTGAAGCCTTAAGGTCCACAATGAATAGTAACTATTAATGCTACTCACACTGGGATATGGCAGTCTTATTAAGTTTTGTAAACTCTGTCACAACA
This sequence comes from Neoceratodus forsteri, assembly GCA_016271365.2. Classification (NCBI taxonomy): domain Eukaryota; kingdom Metazoa; phylum Chordata; order Ceratodontiformes; family Ceratodontidae; genus Neoceratodus; species Neoceratodus forsteri. The sequence goes on from CM028137.1 coordinate 455,297,925, forward strand.
CCACAAACAAGAATCCACAGCACATGCAAGCCAACAGCACCTGCCATAGGTAAGCTACAGTAATTAATGTTCATTGCTGACCTAAATGTTTTTTTGGCCCCAATTTGTAGGTAGTGTTACCCTATACCAGTTGCTGCACTGGAAGCAAAGGTAGTCCAGCTAATTCTCAAAGTCAATCTGAAGTTGTAAATGGCACACTTGTCTCACAAGAGTGAGAGGTAGTACAAAGGAAGTAATAATGGACAACAAGAAAAAAAGTCCTCCTACTTAAAAAGACTACTGAGATTTAGGGAGGGGGATGATGATCACTACTAGCTTGCCCCTAAATTGGTTTTACCAAGACAGACTTTTATGTGACTGGCATATGGGTATGTGTGCCATTAATGCCCATATCACAACTATTTAAAAGAAAAGAACCTATTTTCACCTAAAATTTATTAAGGCTAAACTTTCTTTTTAATTCTTTCAATCAGGAAAAATGCATTGTACGAGGTTGCTGTTGGAAGCCACTTAGTGAAGGAAGTGCACCCTGGTGTCACTTCCCAAGAAATTATGGATATGCAGTTCAGGGAGGAAAGAAGCCTACTTCCGCAGGTAAACTAACATACTGTATTTCAACCTGCAGTTTGGTTTGAAGCAGAGATGGTATATAAAAATCTGAGATGCAAACACTATTTATTTTGTTCTTCAAAGGATTTCAGGCTGAAATGAAGAAGATACCTTCTCCAAATATATTTGGAAATGGCATTGAAAACATTCTCCTTACAGCAGAACTACAGACAAATAATCGCTTCCGCTTCAAGGTTAGCATCTCCTTTTTAATGACGTTCAAGATTGGATAACTGAAATATGTGTGATTAACAGAACAGATTCATCTTTTACTTAATGATGTACTGAATAAGGTGCAGTTAGTAAATATTGAAAGTACTCGAAGCCTGATTCTAATGGCATTAGTCATCTTGCTATTACCGGTCAATACCTGTCCTTAATGCCTTTAAAAGACAAAGGCAGTAAGGACAGAGATGGGACAAAAAGAAGTAAAGCCATAAAAAAATGGAGGGTAATGAGTCTAGGCAAAAAGCTCCCTGAAATGGTGGCCTTGATGGAAGAGGGATGCCTGGATATCATGGCAGTCACAGAAACATGGTACACAGAGAACCATGACTGGGATGTCAACATACCAGGGTACACAATCTACAGGAGGGACAGGGAGGGAAGAAGAGGAGGAGGAGGAGGAGTAGCTCTCTATGTAAGGGAAGGGATCAAAGCAACAGAATTAAAGGATAAACAAGGAGGAGAGGAGGCACTGTAGGTCACCCTTGAGACTGGAAATGGCTCCACAATCTGTACAGGGGTTGTATACAGACCCCCATCTCAGGGGGAGGAAATAGACAATGAAATTATAGAAGGCAACCTTGGGATGGCAGAGAAAGGGGAGGTATTGCTGATGGGGGACTTGAATATGCCAGATGATAACTGGAGCACCTTTGCTGCTGCCACATCCAAGAGGAGGGCCATTCTAGATGCCCTACAGGGGGCATGCATCAGTCAGCTATTTTTGGAACCCACTTGGGAGGGATCAAACTTAGACCTGGTACTCTCAAATGGGGACAAAGAGAGGATTTCTGATCTTGAAGTGAGTAGCCATCTGGGAACAAGCGACCACCGAACAGTGTGGTTCACGATAAATTTAGCTGTAGAGTCAAGCCACACAAAAGTGAAGGTACTAGACTTTAGGAGGGCTGATTTTGTCAAAATGGGTGAGTGCCTCAGAAAAGCACTAGCAAACAGGCAAGAAGGTGGGGTGGAGCAACAATGATGAAACATTAAAACTGCCATCACAGAGGCATCAAGCCTTTGTGTGAAGCAAATAAACAAATCAAAATGAAAGAAGAAACCTCTATGGTTCTCAAAAGATGTAGTGGGGAAGGTAAGGGAGAATGAGATTGCATTCAGGAAGTATAATGAAACACAGAAGAAGCAGGACAGATAACTGTACCAGTTAAAGCAGAAGGAAGCAGGGAAGTCAGTCAGAATAGCAAAGGCCCAACCCAAGGAAAAGATAGCCAACTCGGTTAAGAAGGGGGATAAAACCTTGTATAGGTACATTGGGGAGCAAAGAAAGACTAAGGCAGGGCTACTGAGGCTGAATAAAGAGGAAGGTGGTTAGGCAGAGAGCGGCAGTGCAAAAGCAGGGATACTGAACAAATACTTCTGTTAAGTAGTCACAATAGAAAAGCAGGGGGAGATACCTAATCCAGTCAATAGAAGCACTCTGGATGGGGGGGGGGTTGGTATTAGTCCTTTCACAGAAGAAAGGGTTCTGAAAGAATTCTTAAAACTGAAGGTGGATAAAGCAATGGGGCCTGATGGGATTCACCCCAGAATTCTAAAGGAACTAAGGGAAGAACTAGTAACATCACTGACTACCCTTTTTAATAAATCATGGGAGGGTGGTGTGGTACCTGAGGACTGGAGGAGGGCAGATGTGATTCCCCTTCACAAAAGTGGGAGCAAGACAGAGGCAGGAAACTACAGACCTGTCAGTTTGACCTCAGTGGTAGGGAAAATGATGGAATCACTGTTGAAGGAAAGAATTGTTGAGTACATAGAGGCCAGTGGGGCACAGGACCTAAGGCAGCATGAAGTCACAGCAGGAAGTTCATGTCAGATAAATCTAATTTATTTCTTTGACTGGGTGACCAAAGTAGTAGACCAGGGAGTGGTTGTGGACATGGCCTACCTAGACTTTAGCAAGGCATTTGACACAGTCCCACACAAAAGATAAATAAACAAATTAGCCAGCCTGGGAGTGGGTCCCAGGGTGGTAGCCTGGGAAAAACACTGGCTGGACAACAGGACACAGTGGGTAATAGTAAATGGAGTCCACAGTGAAGAAAGGAGGGTTACTAGTGGGGTACTGCAGGGTTCAGTACTGGGGCTGGTCCTTTTTAATGTCTTCATAAGTGACATGGGGTACCACAGGGTTCAGTACTGGGGCTGGTCCTTTTTAATGTCTTTATAAGTGACATTACTAAGGGACTAGAAGGGAAAGTATATCACTTTGCAGATGACACAAAGATTTGCAACAGGGTTGATATGCAAGGTGGGGTGGAAAGGATAAAAAGGGACTTGGCAAGGTTGGAGGAATGGTCAAATGTATGACAGCTTAAATTCAATGCAGAAAAGTGCAAAGTAATGCACTTGGGAAACAAAAACCCAGAGGAAGAGTAAATAATGGGGGTTGAGATACTGACAACAACAAAAATGGAAAGGGGCCTGGGGGTAGTCATATCAGATGACCTAAAGGTGGGCCAGCAATGTGAGAAGGCAGTAAGGAGGGCTGGATGGATACTGGGATGCATAGGGAGAAGCATCACCAGTAGAAAAAAGGAAGTTGTTGGCCCTCTGTACAGACAGTTGGTAAGACCACATCTGGAGTACTGTTTACAGTTCTGGAGACCCCATCTCCACAAAGACATAGACAGGGTGGAGGCTGTCCAGAGGAGGGAAAACAAAATGGTGCGGGGTCTGCACCAGTAGACATATAAAGAAAGACTAAAGGAGCTTAAGATGTATAGCCTGGAGGAAAGGAGGGAGGGGGGACATGATAGAAACTTTCAAATACCTCAAGGGAATCAACAAAGTCCAAGAGAGTAGCATCTTTCAGAAAAAGAGATGTGTAAGAGCAAGGGGGCACAATTTGAAGATAATGGGGGGACAGCTCAGTGGTAATGTGAGGAGGTATTTCTTCACAGAGAGAGTTGTAGATGCATGGAACAGCCTTCCGGATGAGGTCGTAGAGTCAAAAACAGTGGGTGAATTCAAGAATGCATGGGACAGACATAAGGCGGTTCTAGTGGGGGGGGGTAGGAGGAAGTAGGCTGTTGGTTAACTAGGATCTGCAGCTTATCCGTTAGGTAGGAAAATGGGCAGACTAGATGAGCCATATGGTCCTTTTATGCCATTTAATTCTATGTTTCCATGTTCTATGTTTCTATGGTTAATACTGACAAGCAATGTAAACTCTTCTTTGCTAAATATGATTTTGTCAGGAAATATACTGAGAGAATAAGTCTTGCTTTTGAAGGTGTTGTAGGGAAGGCATACAAAAGGACTGCAAACTATCAACACTTTATTACCAACTTCTTGTCAAACATAAAGAAAAAAAGTCAAAATAAAACAAAAATTACATTAAATAACTTATATTAATTGGTATTTAAAACCTTGATACGTCACTCGTTAAGCGTGGTGTTGGGTCTTGTCATCATTTTGCTTGGACCACTTCACCTTCTGAAAATTAATACACTACAGTATGTAAACTCTAACTATTAAACACATTCACTGCCATATTTGATCTTCTCCCCCAAAACTAAACCTATGTTTTTCAAAGCAGGGAGTACTCCTATGTATTTAGCATCTTAATTATTTAAATACATTTTTTCCCCGACTGTTTCATTAATAGTAGGCAAAAACTGCATTCTCCAACCATTTAAGCACTTGGGGCCTCACTGCAAGATGGTTGAAAAATGTACATATGAGGCAGGTAAAGGTGTGCAATGGTTCTCATTTCTTGGTAGGTCACAAATGCAAAACTATATTTTCTGCACTGGCAACTGAGACTTAGTCCCTGTGATGGTCTTAGCCATTTGAAAGGGACCTTGCTGCGCATTCAAGCAGGAGCATATTAACAGCTGTCACATAACCCAAATACTAATGTGGCTGCAAGCATGTGTTATGCAAGTCATGCAGTGAATGCAGTTAATAAAGCTGTATTGTATGCTCATAATTGACCCTTTGCATTATTGGGGCAGAGTGGCTATGTGCATCTGGGGTGTAGCCACTCTACACCACTGTGTTCCTCACATGGCATGTTGAAGGGGGGGCATGCAGACCCACAGCACCTAGTCCCCCACATCCATGGACAGCTCCACGCTGGGGGCATTCCAGGAGCATGCCAGCACTACGCAATAGTCACTAACCCATGTAGTGCTGGCCACATGGGTGTGGAGGGTGGCACAGGGCACACCAGGATAGACCTTGCCATAACCAACTGTCTGCCCCCCTGGACACAGGCATCCACTCTCTGGGGGACCTGGACAGGGCACATCATGTTGTTCCTGACTGCTGTGCAGCAGGAGGTGGCAAGGTCAGTTGGAAGGGTGGGCTCCTGACAATATCAGGAGTGGTGGCTCTGGGATGGGGTGGAGCTGTGCAGGTCTGGGTGCCTGCAATTGGCATGCACAGCCCTGGACCTAAATCTCCCTATTCCTGGGATCCACTAAGAGTCCATGTGGGACATCCCATTGGATGCCCTCCCAGGATGATGACTCCTTCCTCGGCCACCCTGTGTAGTACTGCAAGCTCTGGGGAGAAGCTTTGGACAGGTGGTCAGCATCGGAGAATGCCAGTATGGCCACACCTGTCCATGAGGCACAGTGTCACAGGTGGGCTACATGACTCTTCTGCATAACCCCACCCGCTTAGTGCATGGGGCCCAGTGGTAGCATAAGTTCTTAGCTGGAGGATGTAACACACAAAGCAAGCTACTTGGATTACCTAACTAGAATTAGTCCTAGATATCTGAATCACTCCCTGCTATCTTTGATTGAAGCCATTTACATCTCCAAAGGGAGCATTTCCTGTCATTGTAAGTGTATATTAATACATTAAATATAGGCTTGACATATGAATAAAAATGCCTGCCAAGCTGACATGTTCGAATACCTCTGTGGCCTTCAGGTGACAGATGATTTAAGCCCTCTTCACAGAGTAAAATGGTACCATATTAGTACCTGACCTAAGTTGTATCAACCAAAAAAATCCATCCGTGAGTTCTGCTAATGAAATGACTACTGAATAAACAGACAGATAGGAGCATATTCACATTAATAAAGCCAGTTGTTCAAAGCATTGCTATGGCCTCAAGTGAGTCAGATACCTAAAATATCTATCTAATTTGAGAATACTAGCATCTTTACATCCCCAAAATGTATGGACATTACAAATCTATGGCATACAAATTAAGCAACATCATATGCAGATCTAGATCTGGTCCTTCATATCCTTAATAAAGAGCACATTCTAATTATTTGGCAAGGCAAGGCAATTTTTCTTTTCCTGAGCTGTATCCTAATAGATCAGGTTGCCTTACACATAAACCATAAAGCATTACACAAAATAGGACAATAAATAACATCAAGTATGTATCAACAAAAAATAATTTATCAAAGGTTACAGTAATATAGTTTAAAAAATGGGGCTTCAAAACATTTTTGAAAACATACAGTGAGGAAGCACACTGAACATGGTGTGGCAGAGACTTAAAGAGCAACAGTGTACCCACCCCAAAGTTCCAGTCCCCCAGATAATTTCAGCCTAGATCATGGGACACAAAGTAGACCCACTTTAGTACAGCAGAGAGGGCAATTAGGGGTTTGTATGGACAGGAGATCTTTCAGGTAGCCAGGGCCCCAAACCATGTTATGGCTTGTATGTCAGCAAGCATATCTTAAAGTAAATTGCCACTGAATTGGCAGCCAGTGCAAACTATGCAGCAGTGGCATGACATGCTCTGATCAAGTTTTTCCAGCAATCAATTTGGCTACTACATTCTGTACTAGTGGCAGGCAGTGCACCAACAAACCAAATAACCCAAGATAAAGAGCATTAGAGTAGTCCATACTAGATGAAACGTAGGTATGTACTATCAAAAACTGGTCTCCATACACTAGAAACTCAGCTTAAAATTCACAGTGGCCCTCTGAGGTCTAACTCTATGTACAGGTCTGAGTGTGGTACAATTTATGGATGGCAAGGTGGTATTTGCCTGTCACAGCTGACCAAAGGGAACCTGGGGCAACCAATAACACGTCTCTTACTCGGGTTCTGACTAAGTCAGCAGGAGACCATCCAGTCATTAATGTCTCCAAGACACTGGGGCAGGCCAGTTCAGAGACTGCATCATCCCCATGTGGTACAAAGTACTGGTACAGCTGGTATAATAAGCATAGGAATTAAATACCAAGTCATACTATCTGAGACAGCATGTACAGGAAGAATAACATGAGAGCAAGGGACAGGCCCTGATGCACTCCACAACAAAGTACAAATGTTTCAGAGAAGGAAATACCCAGAACAACATGTATGCTTTGTCCAGGACGTAAGACTCAAACCACCAAAACATCATCCTTTTGAGTCCTAAGTAGTACTTCAAGTGATTTAAAAAAATCCTATGATTCACTGTGTCTACTGCTGATGAGCGTTATCAAGAAGAATAAATATTAATTGGTGGTATCTGTTGCTCAGCAAGATTATTGAACACTTTATCAAGGGCAGTTTCCCCATTGTGACGAGGCCTAAAGCCTGACTGGAAAGGCTCATAGACATTATGGTCCCAATTCACAAAGCCCCACTGATTTGTGCAAGGGGCTTGTACCACACGGAATGACACAAAGTGTGACTTGGCCCAAAGATGCACTGGGAGCATTTCACAAAAGCAGTCTGTGTTAAATGCAGGCTATGAGCACCAAAGAGGGCTTGCACCATCCCTGTGGCACCAAATGGGCTGAGGCATGGTGCAAGGTGGCTTACAACAGACACAGGCTGCCATATCCCCAAATTTGGGATTTGTTAAACCCACCCAGAGGGCAAAAGTCTAAGTCTTAGACCTGCTAGAGCTGGTCTAAGGAAACTTGTAAGTTTGTCCTCTGGGAGTTTTAGAGAACTTGTGCCATGTTCCCCCCCATCCCCGTTCTCCCCAAAAGATATATATTTTTCTCTGGTGGTCTAGCAAACCCCCCTCTTTATTCCTGATCTCCACCATAAATATTTATATTTCCTTTCCTGGTGGTCTAGCAGACCCCCCCATCCCCAGTCTCCCCATATATATTTATATTTCATTCCCTTGTGGTCTAGTGGACCTCCCCACCCAATCCCCAATCTGCCTCTATAATATAACACTTCCCTGGTAGTCTAGGTGACCAGCTCACAATCCCCAACTTCCTCCCTACATAACACATGTTTCATTCCCTGGTGGTCTAGCAGACTCCCCACCCTGGCAGTCAGTGTCTCACCACCAATCTCCCTCATCTCCTCTCTGAACTGGCAACTGGCACAGCCCTCCACTCTCCAACATGGCCAGTTGCTGACTGAGCTTTTAATGAAGGAATACTGTATAGTATACAGTATATGCTGATTGACTGAAATGAGCACATACTGTATACAGTATGTGCTCATTGGCAGCTCAGTTGGGGGTCAGTCATGGTGGAGAACAGAGGGCAGTGCCAGTCACTAGCATGTGGATGGGATGGGGAAGAGGAGGAGTGGGGGCACTGCCTGCCAGGGTGGGGGTGGGGTTGGGGTCTATTAGACCACTAGGGGATTAAACATGTTTTATGAAGGGGAAGATAGAGGAGAGAGAGAGGGGGTCCACTAGACCACCAGGGAAAGTGTTGTGTTATAGAGGTACATTGGGGATAAGGATGGAGTCCGCTAGACCACCAGGGAAGAAAATATAAATATTTATGGGGGGGTCAGGGATAGTGAGGCAGGTCTGCAAGACCTCCAGGGATCTCTATTATGTATATACAGGGGACATTGAGGATAGTGGGGACTGCTAGACACCAAGGAGGGGATGCATTGTGCTGGGTTTCTACATTGTACAGGTTGCTGTCCATGGGGGCAGCTGCCTCCTGACCATGGTCTCAGCTTGTTGGAAATCTGCTAGATGTGCCATCTGTTTGGCACATGGCCACAGTTAGCACAAGCTGTGTGACTTTGCAGCTGGGACCTTACCTGATAGTAAATCCAATACAGGGTCCATGGTGCACTGCCAATCAGCATAAGCTGCTGTTGGCACAGCATGCACCAACCTTTGTGAATTGAGCCCTACATATTTTTTTATCAAATGAATCTCCAGCTGCTTCACGACCATCTATTCAACCTTCTTTCCCACAAAGGACATGATTGAAACTGGTCTGTAATTTCCAGCAACAGCAGGGTCTAAAAAGATGGCTTCTTGAGGAGGACTCACCACCACCCTCATTAGTGCAGTTTGAAAGACTTCCATCCAAAAAAACACATAATATGTGGAAAACACTGGGTCTGCCAACAGCTGACAAGTAACTAAGTAGGTCACAGGTCTAGTACAGTATATAGTAAGTGTGTGCCAGAGACCCAAGATCACCTGGAGCACTTTCTTACCCAAACATGTTCAAACTATCCCTAGGTTGGCAGAATGTCCATGCTCATTCTTGATCACATATTACTTGCCTATGAAAAGCTACTTGAGGAGATCCCAGATCAAATATAGACCACTATGTCAAGGAAATTCTGATTAACTTTGTCACATCTTTTTACAGCAAACTTCCTTACAGACTGACAACATAATAGATTTAACAACCTGTCCACAGTGTGGAAGAGTTGAGTCACTTGGTTCTTCACTGCAACAGTCATCCTTGACAGGAACTCTGCTGTTGTTCAGAGTGATTTTCCTCTGGTCCTCATATAATGATCTCTCAGTACCAATCTGTCTTCTACTAACAGAGGTCTCTGTCAATTATGCTCTTACCATCATCCCCTAGTTTGCAATTGTATCAACTTATCATAGTACCTTGGCAAGATTTGGTGGGAGATCATGAAATGAAAATAGTAGGATGCCAAGATAGCCAAGACAGTCATAATTGTCCGATTACAGTGCTCAGTAACTTTCTCAGCTCCCTTGGCCAAAACAGTCACCATGCTCAATGAAAAGATCCAACACCACTAGAAGTTTTCTAGACTCCAGAATGTGATTATGATGGTATCAGTTCATCCCCACATGATGGGAACATAGCTTCAGGGCCCCACAGAGGAAATGCATGAGGAAATGATGTAACCAAATGACTGGATCAACAATGACATCACATACATCAAGATCCAACAAGAAGACCAGGTCCAAGGCATGACCCTGTTGGTGATTCCTGGAGGCAGCTGCCTGCGTAAAGCCTCCTGATGTCATCAATTAGAAGAACTGTTTCACAAAGTGCAAGACATCATTGTTGACCGATGCACTGAAATTCTCCTGCACAAATATGTCTGGGGATTTAAAAACTAGGTCAGCTACTCAGTCCTCCAGTCACTGCAGGAACTTTTCCCATGGCTCAGTGGATGGTACTGTATATGAGAATGATCCTGGAGCATACAACCACCCATCTTTAACACCCATGTATTCAAATGGCCTCCTTACACTGTGGCACATGTCTTCAGCTCCAATGTAGCTCTAAAGCATATGACCACCCCACCCAGCAGTCCCAATTCACGCAGTGCACCATTGAAAATCCAGTAGGGATAAATGTCTCCAGCACTAGACTGGCACTGTCTCCTATCCCAGTCTCAGTGATGCGTACCAGACCAGTCAAGGAATCTGTGATGAAACCCACCATTGCTGCAATTCCCAGTTGATTTGGCGTGCTTGTAGAGTCTATCAAAGGTAACATAGCTCACAATAGGTCAACTGCTGAGGAGAATAGCCTTTGTTTCCACTTCATCTGCAGAAATGAACTACAGTGGCAGTTATACAAAAGCTAACCAGTATTGTGGTATAATGTGATGTTTGCAGCAGCAAATAGCATTCATTACTTTTGGTAGAAAATACATGTTATTCAAGTATTATGCATTATCATACCACATTTGCTGCCTCGGATATTGCATGTTATACTGTAATATCAGTTGACATTTGTATAGCTGCTGCAGTATAGTGAAATTAAATGAAATCACACACAAACATGTTTCTTTTATTAACTTCAATGCGCTGGTGTAAAAAAAAAACTAAACAAAAGAAACAATAAAGAACATCATCCATTATTAAACTCTGACCAATCTATTACTAAAGTAATGGGCTTTAGCTAATAGGGCCAGATACTTAATGTGAACAAATTGATGTAAACCAAGGCGTTCCTACTTAGATTATTCTATGATACTCCCTAGTGTATAAGATTCTTTGTGTCCAGGTTTTGCCTACAACTACTGTTTGTTGAAACCACCTGTTTATTGTTTCAGTATCCTCTGGTACCTGCTGTCACAAACTCACTCAGCCAGTCAGCCCTCTACTGCCAAAGTGCCAACCTCTGAGCGTATGATTTGTGAACAGTGAACAGAACAGGGTAGCCCTCTTGTCTGTTTTGTAGGTTCAATTCACCTTAGTCTCAAGCTCTGGAAGGATTCAAACTGATAACCTCCTGTTAGTGTACCCAATTATCTGGCTCAGATAATTCTGTCCTCGGGGGGCCAGATATCTTTGCCTATGGGCACCCAACCAGGTCTTTTAAATGAATCCTTAGAACTCTATGCAAGACTTTAGAAAACTCTATCTGTTTCCCTGTTTGGTATATCAATAAGCTTAAAATACAGTGTCACTTATAACCACTCTAAGCTCTACTTAAATAAAAAGAAATGTCAAGGCACTCCAAGCAGTTTCCTTTGTAAAATATATCATTACTTTAAAATATCAAAACAGAACAATAAATACAGAACAAATATACCAAACACATACAATCTTAAAAACCAAACAGGTTCTTAAAGGTGCAAACTAAGCTCTCTTATCCACATAAAACTTCTCTCCTACAGTGCTGATGTTGTCCTTCTTCTCTCAGTCAGAAATACTGTCTTTTGTGTCTCTGTCCAGGTTCTCTCAGCAATTAAACACAGTTCTGAGTCGGCCTTCGCTGAGGTCACCAAACTCTGCCTTGGTGTAACAAAAATCTATAATTTATATAACATAGGACGTCTAAATAAAATATTTAAAAAAACATAATAGGTGACCTCACTGACTTTCCTCTCCTCTGGTTAACCAGACAAAACTGGTTTGTGCTCTGCTACACATACATCTCAAAAGTTTCTTTGCTCAAAGTAACTGTATTCAAAGCAAAAGTGGATTTGCCTCTTTATCCCGTCTGGGCCTTGGAATCTACACCTCAAAGGTCCCTCTGATGTAATTCAAAGGTTTCCCGGGAATGTATGTTTGGCCTTCCAAATTTGTCTGGGTCCTGTTTGGACCAGCCATGAACCTCTTTGATGAAATGAGCTGGTTCCTGGAAAGTTATTCATAATCCATGCATGCTCTTTCCATATGACACCCAGAGCAAAATCAAAGGATTTCCCTGGGGATGCCTTGAATGGCTAATTTCATTTCCTGGGATCAAAGCAAATTTAACATGATAATTGAACCTCAGATCTCCGTAGTTTAAATACCTCCTGTCCTTTGAACTTATCCTTGGGAGTTTTTGGATGTGTCAGTTCAGCAAGACTGTGGGTCTTCTGACTGCTCTTCCCATCACATATTTTATATGTAATAAAAAAATTAGATACAGCACTCAGAGCTGGCAGTCTACGTCACATCTGCTTTACCAGCAAGCCTACTTTGGTTCTGCAAGGCTTCACAACAGGCCTGCTACCTGTAACCTCTGTGTCCTTAACCTCTAGACTTAAAAGCACTGTCAAAAAGAGACTTTGGATTAACTACTACGCCAGTGGGAAGGTCAGTGTTACATTTTGAGTGTTGGAGGATGGTGAGATTTTCACTTATGTTTTGTATTATTTTGTTATTACTGATTAGCTTAACTTTTCTTGCCCTTCATTTCTCTAGAGCATCTCTTGGGTCTCCTTAATAAAGCCCTTAATTTTTGTATGACAGTACCATATTCTAGGAAGCAGTATAGTGCAGTGGTCTAAGGCTCTGAGCTGCAAATCTGGTGACATCCAGCAGACCAGACCTGGGCTTGAATCCCACAGCTTCCACTTCCATACTGTGTGACCCTGAGCAAGTCAGTCCTAACTCTCACCCCATCACATGTGTAAAACAGCAGAAGTATAGGAGAATGGGGTGAGAGTTAGGACCGACGACCCCAATGCACACCCCAATGCCAGTTGGGGTGGTGGGCGGGGGGTCCAAGGGGGGGTTTTCAACCCTAACACTGAATTTTCTCACTTTTGTCACTGTGGAACAACCTTAACTAACGCATTAAACTGAGTTTTTTGCCTCTAATTTCCCTTCTTTTTGAGAATGATAACGAGAAATAATGAATGTAATGCAGCGGTGGGAGCGCGGGGCCCGCCATGTGATGTCTTGTGGCATAGTAGCAGGAACAGTAACACAAACAGAAGCGCTCACAGTGGCGCACATGGTAACACAAGCATGAATGAGAACAGAAAGGGTAACGCACATGGTGGTGTAGACCAGAACGGTCTGCCACGTGATGTATTGTCACATAGTAACATGGTGCCTGCAAACAGAAATGTAAATGGGCATGGTGACGCAAAGTGAAACAGAAAGAGAAACAGTTCTGTAGACACAAATGGCAAAAAATAACAGAAACGCAAGCGCAAATGAAAACGCTAAGGATAACGCACATGGTGGCGTAGTTTAGTTTAGTTTAGTTAGTTTTTGTTGACTGGGTAAGTGCACTAGACAAATCCTGCCTATTTTCAGGCACGACCCGGGGGAAGGGGGATACAGATGAATGCCAACTGACTTTGAACCAGATTAAGCTGTTGGTGGTATTTTAGTGAATGAGGGAAATTGGCCAGGACACCGGGAAATTCTACTCTTTTGATAAGTGCCATGGGATCTTTAACATCCACCTGAACTACCACCAATCCAGGCAGATGGGACCTCGGTTTAACGTCTCATCCGAAAGACGGCACCTCAAAGTGCTGCACCCTCTCATGCTGCACTACAGTGTCAGTACTGGGATATTAACCCAAGTGCCAGATGTGGGAACTGAACCCACAGCCCTCTGATCTTCCGGCCTCAGAGGCGAGTGTGCTACCTACTGAGCCACTGACACCGCAGTCACCGTAGACATCAACGGTAAGTGAAACCGGTACGGAACCGCAAGCAGAAAGGGCAACGGTAACAGTAATGTAAGTGCACAGGCTGGTTTTCCCCAAAACCTGCATAGAGAAAGACAGTGAGTACAAAGAATGTACAGTATGCACAATAATGGGTATCGGAGCAGAAAATGAGGACTTGGAATACTAAATAGGTTATATCTCAGGAACCGTCCGACGTAGAAAAAAAATTTAAAAGTCATGTGATTTACGACTGTCCTGGCTAGTTTTGTACATAGGGGGCTATGCATTTTTCCTACAAAAAGTCCATATCTCGCACCGTTTCTGAGATACAGGCCCTGAAAGGTGCGGCGAACACCGTAATGTTATCCTATGGGAAAAAAAGAGAAGTTTGGAGCGCCATAATTTTGCCTCCCTATAATATTTTTTCACAAAGCCACTGAAAGGCACATCAGTGGGCTGTTGGCTATCTTTCCTCTAAATTTCAGGAAAAAAGACTAAACCGTTATTTTGCAGCAGGGTGCCAAAGGATTCCTGTAATGCATCGGGCGCCTTAATGTTATCCTATGGGAAAAAACGTCAAATTTGGAGTGATGTAACTTTTCCGCCATGTAATATTTTTTCAAAACAACACTGAAAGGCACATCTGTGAGATTTCAGCTGCTTTCCCTCCAAATGTCAGCCCAAAACTCCCAACCGTTCTTTTGCAGTGCAGTGCCAAAGAATTGCTGTCATTTTCCCACAGACTAGAAAACTACTGTCGCAATTTGCGAAAGCTTTCATAAAAAAATTTGTGACACTCAGAGCATGAAAAGCATTATGAAAAGTACTTTTCCAGAAATTTGAAAACATATTTCTGGGGTGTTTTACCCAAAAATAAAGACATGGCTATCATCCTCAGGGTCCGACTAGGTGAATACAAAAAGAATTAGGTTGCTAGAGGGTCCCAAATTTAAATGCCAAGCATTTTTATGATCACTAACTGAAAACAAAATGGCGGATTTGCTAAAGTAACAGGGCCATTTGCGAAAGTAAAAATGCATTTGCGACACTGTCGAACTTTTTGTTAACTTTTCCCATTGATTTATAATGGGAAATTGTTTTTTGAATAACTTTTGAACCGTTTAATATTTTTTCACCAAATCTTTGAAAGGCACATTGGGGATCCTGGCTGCATGTTCCCTGAAGATTTTGGGCAGGTCGCACAAACCATGCGACCTGTAGGCGCGACCGTAGAATTCCAGAAAAAGCGTAAACGCACGCGCAGATCACGCTTAATAACTCCACAGTCGTATATCCGACCAGTATAAAACTTGGCAAATCCCAAGACCTATGGTTCTTGATCATGTATTCCAAATTTCAGGCAAATCCGTCAAACGGTTGCAAAGTTATTAAGGTGCAAAATTTTGGGTTTAACATAGAAATGGCTCCTCAACCATAACTATGGTAGCACTACCGTGCTACCATAATATATATATGGCACCCTTATATTTTTGTCACATGTCCGGCTATTGTTTTTGTATGACTGTTATTCCAATTATTACTCACCCCCAGGACACACCGAGAGACGAGCAACTTGATTGTTGAGTGTACCTTTCCTGGTCAAACTTTTCAATAAATAAATAAAATATGATACAAATACCTCTCAGGGGTGAACAAAGTGCAGGAAGGAAACTTCTGTCAAATAAGAATGAGCACCTGGAACAGGGGACATGCAATGGAACTGGAGGAGGAGCATAAGAGCAATGTGAGGAAATATTTCTTCACTGAAAGAGGGGTAGATTTCTGGAACAGACTGCCAGTGGAAGTAGTGGAGACAAAAACAGTCAGGAGTTTCAAGCATGTGTGCGACAGACGTACGTGTGTATTAGAAAATGGGAATGGAGGAGGGAGTAACAGGAGACCAATTAGGATCTGTTGAGACCAATAAGGCAGAGAACATCTGGGCAGACTGGATGGGAGAAGTGGTCCTTTTCTGCTGGCAAATTCTATGTTTGTATGTTTCTTTTTCTTTAGACAGGTGTCACTTATCCTTATAATTCACAAAGGTTAATGCTTCCGAATCAGTTCTCATGTTTCTTGTGCTGTAATAGGTATCCCAATGCTGTTTTATTGATTGAAACTTGTATGTAGCTGTGCCACAAATCCTTTTTTGATCAGATGGATCTGTGGTTGTGCTATATAGATGACATATTAGTCACCTAGAAGGGTACTTAGGATATGAGGTCCCCGTGTTCATGGAGTACCTTGAACACATGAATACAGCATTAAAATTCAAGACTTTTGTCCACAAAGAGGAGCAAACTACTTGATGTATGCTTATAAGATTACAACAGGGGGATCACATCAGATTTGTTTTTAAAACCCATAGACAAAAACTCACTCCTGTTACTATCTTCATATGCAAATGAGTCATAGCATACTTTGCATATATGATAAATCTTACTTTATGTTAGCATTCTGTGAAGGCAAGATGGGAAATATCAGACTATTTGTATAACACTTGAGCATTCATTTACCTTTCACCTGCTTCGGGACATTAACTGTTGATGCCACTAATCACACATGTGCCACCATTTTTAGATGTATAAACAGTGGACTTAGGCACATGATTAAATCACTTTGAAGAAACATAATACATATTGGTGAAATATCAGTCTATTCACTTTAGCAGACTGCACTATCTAGCACCTTGATTGCACCTTTGCACTCTGGCCAATGTTGAAGTATTGTATTGCTTAGATGACAAATACATATGCTGGCAGTTTTCCTGTAACGTCTCTAGAGTGGAAAGCCTTTTTCCCATTATTCTACCTCTGGGTGTCATAGGAATGAGCTCCAAATGTTGCAGCATTAAAATGGAGGTTTCACTGATGGAGTGTGCATGACTAGGAACAGAAACAATCATTCAAACTGGCACTGCATTTTATACAAGCTAAGGAATGAATGATTTGCTCTAAACATGGCAACAAATGCAGTGCCCCTCTTAAAAAATAATGTCTCTATGAATATCAGAATTAAATTAGGGTCACCTCAGGTCTTTCATATGTGTGCCTCAGAATGGGTCACTATGACCCAGGTCATCACCTGGCAAAACTAACAAAAAATAAACTTTTTTTTTCAGGCCAAATCTTTAAATTGTTAAGTCTATAATTACTCAGTTTTAACATATTTCTATTTAAATAACAATTGGTAGATTTTTATTACTGCATCAGAATGACTATTACAGACATCTAACTGACACTGCAATTTAATGGGGGACTGCATGCTGTCCCTCTTTGGGCACCATTGACTACCTGTTATATATACGGCTGATAACAGTGATAACTGTGCTGAATTGTTTAACTGTACTGAATTGTTTATTGCTATTTCACCTTGTGAGGTGGGCAAAAAACTAAAATTGGTTCTGCAATCGGTTGGCACTGCTCTCACCAAAATGAGGGTGTATTCGGGTCGGGCCAGAGCAGGCATCTTTGGCAAGGTGGTTGGGTGTAAGGGGCAGCAATAATCTTAAATTGGGCATGGAGGTTTCAGAGGGTGTCCAGTGTGTTTTCAGCTGGCAGGACTTAGGGAGGTGGTCAAGAGGATCAGAAGGGAGCTGGAAGGCATGGGAGGGGAGAAAGGGGGGTAGAATTGGTCACATGGAAAGAGGAGAGACCACTACAGTTTACCCCAGGAAACAAGTAGGAGTGGGCCCTATAGAAACTCCAGAGGGGTAGGGTGCATTACAAACAATGGATGGAAAACACCTCACAGGAGGGGGGGATGATCAAGGGGAGCAAAGAAGGGAGGGGGTAGGAGAAAATGAGCCGGGGGCAGGCATCACACTTAGCAACAGATACACCATGCTGTACCCAGGTGAGAAGGTGGTTGAGGCTGATGGGAGGGGAAAGCAGGCAGTCAGAGAGGGCTTGGTTAGCAAGCTGGGGTGGGTGGGGCAGGAGAGGTAGCAGAGCAGGAGGGGACAGATAGGCAGTGAGGGGTGACTAGCAAGCCAGGGGATTGGAAGCAAGGAGGAGATGGGATGGGGGAACTGGGGTCAAGCAGGCATTCCAGATGGGGAAGTCAGCAAAGAGAGGGGATAGTAGGGGTACTCTGGAAAGGCCAGCGTCGGGGCAGGAGAAATATGATGAGGAAGGGATGGGGAGAAAGGGGATAGGAAGAAATATGCCAGATGGGATGGGGGACAAGACCAGAAGAGGGGTTGGAAGCAGGGAGGGAAGCAGTAGAAGGGTGTCTGGGGTACCTGTGGATTCTGACCCTATTAGGGAGTTCGGGGGTCGGGGGGCCAACAGTGCCTTCCAGGAGGTTGGGAGTAAGGAGTAAACTGGGAGCTGCAAGCAGAAGAAAGAGCCTGGTAGGATACGCACAGACTACTGATCCCGGGACTGAAGGTAGTGGGAAGAGTAAGCTGAGGATCGATGAAAGAAGGAAGAGCCTGGTAGGGATCAAAAGGGCCAGTAAGTGGGGGGAGGGTGAAGGTGATCCTGCTGGGGTTCTCCATGACCAAGGCATCCAGTGGGAGGGAGTAGAGAGGGAAGAAGCAGCCAGGTCAGGGTTAAATGCATCCCGGGCCTATCTATTCACAAGGCCAAATTCCAGCTATATTCATTAACAATGGAATGTGGGGGATCCCCAGATTTCTTAGTACATCTGGGCACAAATGATTTGGAAGGGAACAGCGATCTGGAAATCCAGGCGAAGTTTCGGGAACTGGCCAGATTCTCCCATTCTATAGGAAGTTCAATTTCCTTCTCAGAAATTCTGCCAGTACCCAGGGCATCTGGGGAGACCAAGCAGGAACTCAAAGGTGTAAACCAGTGGCTCAGAGACTGGTGCAGGGCAGAAGGGTATAGGCAGGTGGGGAACTGAGTGAAAACATGGGACGATAAGGGGTTGTATGCTAGGGATAGGATACATCTTAACCTAGAGGGAAAGGAGATCTTAAAACTGAAACTCACTGAATTCATAAACAAGAAGTGAGGTTTTAACTCGTAAAGGGGAAGGAACTAGCGAAAAAATGGAGTCAGGACAGCAGCCTGAGGTTTCAGGTACAGGGTGGAAAAAGAGGACAGGTGACTGCAATGTGAACAAAGCAAGGGCTGTGCAGGAAAGGGCAAATAGGGAGTGTACGGGGCTGAGTCAATTGGGTAGGGGAAGGGTGATGAGGTGGAGGATGGTCTTGATCAATGCCAAGAGCATGGGCAACAAAATGCCTGAGCTCCAGGAAATACTGACAGAGGGATTAGCAGATGTGGCAGTCATTACGGAAACATGGGCCACCCAGAAAAATTATTGGGACCTCAATTTGGAGGGCTACACAATATTCAGGAGGGATAGAGAAGAGGGTAGAGGAGAGGTTGTAGCACTGATAGTCAAGAATGGCATAATGGTTAATGGAGTTGCGGAGGCAGATGGGGGAGTGGAAGCGATTTGGGTAACTCTGTAACTGAGGGGAGGCAAAAGACTGAAAGTAGGGGTGGTATACAGACCCCCAGCAATGGATGAGGACCTGGAGGGAAAATTGGTTGAGAACATCAGGGTGCACTGTGACCATGGAAAGGGTAGGTTGGTGGTCATAGGAGACCTAAATATGTCAGGGGCAGACTGGGACACTATGACATTAATGGTGGCCGGGGAGCAGAGACTGATGGATGTGTTTCAGAATGCTTTTCTGGTCCAACAGGTGGGGAACCTATTGGGGGATACTGGATGTACTGGCAGACAGTGACCAGATAAGGGATCTGAGTTGTGTAGCCTGCTGGCAGGAGGAGACCATGCCATGGTCTGGTTTCTACTGTGTCTGGGGGAGGACAACTGCTCAAACTCAGTAGTAGTGGACTTCAGGGGGGAGACTTCATGGGCATGGGCAGGATTCTGAGGGGGAGCTTGAACAAGATAAGGCCAGACATGGATGTTGGTAGCTTATGGGAGATGATTAAAAATATGGTGCAGAAAGCTACTAGCTCATGTACAAGGGTAAGGTATAAAAATGGTAAGGCCAGCAAGCCGTGCTGGTGGACCAGGGAGGCAGTGAGGGATAAAAAAGCTGCCTACACACATTTTAAGTTCTCCTGGGTGGGGCAGGGAGAGAGATGAGTATGAATTGACAGCCAGAAGGGTCACAAGAGTGGTGAGGGGCACCAAGGCGAGAATGGAACAAAACCTGGCTAGGGATATCCGGAGGGGTGGAAAGGGATTTTATAGATACATAGGGGAAAAGAGGAAAGGGAGAGCACAGATCTCCAGGATTAGGACTAAGGAGGGATGGGCTCAGGAGGTAGGGGATCAGGCAGAATTACTAAACAAGTACTTTGCCTCAGTATTTATGGAAGGTGACAGGGGATTCTTTGAGCCGGAAGAGGGGGGAGACAGCTGAGAGGAGATGACAGATGGAGAGGAGAGGATCAGAAGAGGCTGGGGATACAGGGTGCGCCAGGCCTAGAAGAGGATGGGTGCTTTGTTGAAGGGGGAGTTAGGGAGGGGGAATCACAGAGGACATCGTGAGGGAGGCCCTACAGGAGCTGAAAACTGACAAGGCACCAGGACTGAATGGGCTGCATCACAGAGTCCTGTAGGAAACTAGCAGCTCCACTAGCTATACTTTTGAACGCATCACTGCAGACAGGATGGGTCCCTTAGGATTGGAGGGTGGATCACATGGTGCCTATCCACAAAGGGGGGGTCTAGGGAGGAGATGGGAAATTACAGGCCTGTCAGTCTAACATAGGTGGTAGACAAACTAATGGAGGGCATCATCAAGGAGAAGCTTGGGAGGAAACTGGAAAGGCTGGGGCACATGGATGACAAACAGTATGGTTTTGTCCTGGGGAGATTGTGCCAGACCAACCTCATAGATTTTTACGACTGGGTGGCAGGGACCCTGGACCAACAAAGATCAGTGGCCATCCTATATCTGGATTTCAGTAAGGCTTTTGATGCAGTACCCCCACATCAGGTTGTTGACAAAGTTGGGGGAGGATGGGGGTGGGAAGACAATTGCTTAGATGGGTAGAAAACTGGCTCACAGATAGATCACAGAGGGTAGTGGTTGGTGGGATTGTCTCCTCCCCTAGGAAGGTCTTCAGTGGGGTTCCCCAAGGTTCGGTACTGGGGCCACTCCTGTTCAGTGCCTATGTTTCTGATATGGGGAGTGGTGTTAGGAGTAGGATGTGCCTCTTCGTGGATGACTCTAAACTGGGAGCACTGGCTGACAGGGAAGAAGTGAGCGAGACAGTCCAGAGGGGATCTGGATACCCTGGAGGGTTGGTCAAGGAGGTGGGGACTGAGGTTTAATCCAGGGAAGTGTAGGGTGCTGCATCTGGAGGTCATAAACCCAGGTCATGTATACACCCTGGGAGGGGTCTCACTACAAGCCACAATGAGTGAAAGGGACCTGGGAGTGGTGGTAGACACCAGAATCAACAACACTGAAAACTGCAGAAGATCTGTGTGGAAAGGCAAACAGGATTCTGGGCTGCATAGCCCGGGGAATAACGTCCAGGAAGAGGGAGGTGATTCTTCCTCTGTATAATGCCTTGGTCAAGCCGCATCTTGAGTACTATATGCAGTTCTGGAGAGCTCACTTTAGGAAGGACATGGCGTTGTTGCAGAAGGTTCAGAGGAGGGCAACCAGGATGATCTGGGGCATGAGCGAAAGGACCTATGAGGAAAAGCTGGAATTCCTTGGTCTGTACTCACTGAAGGAGAGGAGAGACAAGGGTGACATGACTGAGGTATTCAAATATGCAAAAGGGATTAACAGGAGCAGAGCCAAGGAAATGTTCAGGCTAAGGAAAGGGGGCACAACCGGGGGCATGAGTGGAAATTGGAAGGGGGAACATACAGGGGAGAACGTAGAAGGCATTACTTCACTGAGAGGGTGGTGGAACCATGGAATGCATTGCCCAGGAATCTAGTTGAACTGGGCACAGTGGAGGGCTTTAATAGGGGGTGGAACAGATGCATGGGTATACTGAAACTGAAGTTGACACTCTTGGGGGTGGGAAGGGGGTGGAGGAGCTAGCACCCAATAAGGGCTGGCTAATGAGCAGACACGAAAGACCGTTAGGCCTATTCTGATGGCTTTTAGTATGTTAGTATGTTAACTCCTCCAAAAATTGCTACTAAAATTACTGCCATGATGCTTTTAACACCAATACACAGATTAAGTTGTGTGCTTCTATATAAGTGGTTACAAAGGGCACTTTGCAGTAGATATAAAACCTACATCCCCTGTGCTATACACATAATGGTCACAAGTGCTTCTCTGCATTAAAGGTGAAAGGAAATAGTTTTTACACCTCTAGATGCCCTCCAGTTGTCGTTTTAGTGTACGCCCAATATTCTGTCATGTTTTTGACCTTTTTTGTTAAATTAATAATCTAATTTTGTTGCCTTTGTAACTACCCCAAATCCCTATCTCCTCAGCAGTTGCTGTTCTCTTTTCATAGTGTCTGAGCATTCTATAACATCAATACCATCATTTTAGGCCATTCAGATGAATAGCATGGAATGATGTTATTGACGCCATAGAATGTCTTACAAATGTGAAATGAAAGAGCAGTAGCTAGTGAGGAGAGTGGAACTCTATGTAGATCTGAGGCACCCCAAACTAGATTATTTACTTATGAAAAATTACCACAAAACATATCAGAATAGATAACTGACATGGAAAGGAAGATGAAAGGGTGGTTACAGTAACTATGTAAAAATCATTTCCTGTCTTCTTTGACAGGCTTGTGGGTCAGCACAGGAAAAAGGGCCAGGGTAGGCAAACCTAGAGTGGGTGTCAGTTGTTAGCCATAAAGTATCACAATTCTGAAATTGAGAGTAGGCTAGAAATTTAATATGCATTTTTTTTCCTGCTTACCTTTTTCATGTTGCCCTTTCTTTTCAAGATTTTCTATGCAGTTTTGCTAAATTGCTCATTTTCTAAAATACTGTTTATGTGTTAATATGCAGTGGCACCTTTAAATTGTTCAAGAACATCAGATTGGTAAAACATAATGGGTTGCTCAAATGTAATATTCTATTTATTTTATAAGGTTTGCATAGTTGTCCTTGAGTCTAATGGCATGGGAGATAAATGTGTTTCTTTTTAAAAGACCTGTAAAGAAATACAACTATTTCTCAATATGTACAGCGAATCTCAATGCCATCATCAATGTGTGGGTCTGAGGTATCTTTTAACATTTAACTATGTCATCATCAAGATATGTGCAGTATTGTATCTTTTGCTGTCTAGGTACCAAGCATCATTACCATGGTATATTTTAACATCTACATAACAATCATCATAATCCTAAATGTTTTTTTCTTTTCCTCTTTCTTAAATCTTGACTCCAAATATACTGTGATGTAAGATATCTGAAGTCTCATAAATTGGGATTCCGATTTGATAATGGCCAGCATAAACAAGTCAGCATTCCACCCACATATCTGATTTTGAAATTTTGGTGGTGCAGCAAACCTGGGTAATTCTTCCTTATGGTGTGTGGTTGGAGATGCTGTGCAATAAAAGCAGCTTACCAATAACCTTCCCATTAAAAATTTTAGTGACCCATCAGCTAGAAAGAACTGCTAAAAGCAGTTTCAGATGGGACCACAACATTGTGAACTGGCGCACCCATTCCAGTAGGGGTAAAAGGTAGGCAATGCAGAGTGACACTGACATTAACATTGGGTTGGGGCAAGGGCCAGCAAGGGGGGATCAGCTGGGTGACTATAATATGGATGATGATCTTAAAGGACATTGGAGCCATCAGACCACCAGAAAGATCTTGGAGCAATGGGACTAATCAAAAAGAACTTTCAGGCACATTTAAATATGCTACCAATACTTGTGACACCTTATGAACTTCAAAAGGAAGCCATTTTAGGGACGTTGCGTGTGCTGAGAAGAGCACTCTCAGCAAACATCAAAGATTAATACAGTACTAATTTCTTGAGTTTTGAATATGCCCTGGCTAAAGAATGGGGTCCATTCTTGCCACGGTATTAGAAATCCCTAAACATTTGGAGACACTAACCCAGAAAGAACTGGTAAGAGACAATGCAATTTTCACTTTGAATGGCAAGTAAGTAGCCATAGAGGTACGGGGTCAAGGAGTTGGAGGGGGAACTTTTGTCATAGCACCATGTACTTGGGCAAAGCGCATGGCATGGTACCATGGCCGCTCATCTGCTGATGTTGCGACCAGACTGCAGCAGGACTTCAATAAGGTCCAGCTCTGGTTTCATACTGATCAGCTCTTTCTCAGTACCAAGAAAACTGTCACCATGATGTCTGACACTAGGCAGAGACTTTCACGGTTCCCTCTCCCTCCCACCTTCCACACCCTGGATGGAACTTTGCTGAAGGATTGCTCCTCCTTCAGATATCTTGAGGTCTGGCTTGACTAGCATCTCGATTTCTCTGTACATAATAATAATAATAAAAATAGTAATTATTTTATTTCTCAAGCACATTTCAAATATCAACATGTTGTACAAGTATACATTTACATTTAATGAGGCAGTATAGCGCAGTAGTCTAAGGCTCTGAGCTGCAAATCTGGTGACATCCAGCAGACCAGACCTGGGTTTGAATCACACAGCTTCCACTTGCATACTGTGTGACCCTGAGCAAATCACTTAACCTCCTTGTGCTCCCAGAATACTCCTGTAAAAACAGCTTTCAGCTTAGTGTGCTATACCTGGTTAAAAAACAACTAAATTAAAACATTCATAAAACTTTAAAACAGGAATTAAAATAAAAAAAAACTCAAATAATTAATTCTCAATAATTCACAAATGCAAGACTAAATAGATGTGTTTTTAGTGCTATTTTGAAGCTCTCCACTGTCTTGATGCAATCCACAAAAAACTTCACTCCAAGTTGGGTGCCTTGTACTGCAACTGGGAATGCATACCTCTGCCGGCTCGTTGTGCAATTGTACAGAAAATGATACTCCCTATCTTTAACTAAGGGGATGTAGTCTACAGTGCCACCTCAAAATCCACCCTAGTCAGACTGGACACCCTCTACCATTCCCTTCTGTTGCTTTGCCCTTGACTGTCAGCCCTACACCCATCTATGTGCCCTCTACCAGTCAGTGGACCTCCCATCTCTTCAAGAAAAGCAGCTCTCCCACTGTGCTAGCTTCACAGTCAAATTCTGGGCTCAGACCCTCCCCCAATATCTTACTTCTCTACTATCAGCCACTGCCTCCCTGGTGTACCCCCTCAGGAACAAAGACTCTCGTCTACTGTTTCTTCCTCTAATAACCACCACTATGGCAGGCTAGGCAGCATTCAGACATTGCATGCCTAAATTATGGAATTCCCCTCCCTGAGTCCATCTGGACTGCCTCCCCATGTTGGCAACCCAACTCCCTTCTCAAAGCTCACTTATCCTCTACCTGCTCTTGTGCTGTGGTCTAGCCACTGTTACTCCTGAGGATATATCAGTTTGCCTGACATATTTTCCTGTAGCTATGTCAGGTTTATCTATTTTTTTCAGTTCTCTGTTATGTGCCCCATCATATGGCCTTTGTATGTAGTCCATTTTTACGTTTTCTCATCCCTAGGTGCTCTGTACACTGTATATTTCCTTGGTCTCTGTTTAGAGTGTCGTGTTTATTATGTTGTTGTCCCTATTCTTGCCTCCTCAGGATGCATCTGTATTTGAGCTGTAGTCTGCTCAGTATGCTGTCCTGGTAAAACTTTTAAATAGCTAAATACATAAATAAATAAATACAAATAAAAAAAAAATAATACATACATACATAAATAAATAAATAAATAAATACATACATACATACATGCATACATACATAAATAAATAAATAAATATCTGTGTGGTGCCATGCCATGGCCCGACCCCTATGGCCGATGCAAATTCAGTATGCTAGTTGACATACAGCCTATATGCAGCCAGCATTTGTAATGTCAGTTTCCGTATGTTTATGCTGCAGAGTGTCACAAGACTGAACACACCCCTTGCTAACAGTGAGTCACTCCTGTGCATAGACAATGTGGTGGGTGGTGGTACAGAGAGCATCTTGTGTCCCCCAATACCACTACCTGCCTCTGTGACATGTGTATAGGGCCATAACTCCCTTAAAACTGGTTTATACCAATGTTACACTGTAGTATCAGTAATGCCTCTTATGTTTTATAATGAATGATGGACAATAAACTGCACATACTGAGATAACAGATAGTATTAGGATCATATGGCAAAGTAAGCCTTTTCTCATTATAAAGAACTGTATTGTAAAATGTCTCTAAAGTGCTGTTGATGAACTGGTGGATGTGAATTTAATTCAGGGGCACTCTGAGATATTGGAAAAGTTAGACAAAAAATAGATGCCCTCATTCATTTAAATGGAGAGTGCTACAGCACTTTCCTAATCAGTTGTGTCATTAGATGTTTACAAACAGGGGCAGGTTGTGCTACAGGGAAGTAGAAGAGATTGGGCAGCTAGTCCAGCTGTGCCAAAATATGACCCCATCCATTCTGAGTAGCAGAACAGATAATGGTTGTAATAAAATATATCTTAGCATGAGGAAAAGACATAGGATTTTCATAGTTTTTTTTTTTATTAAGCCATGATTGGTGATTTTTCATTAACGCTAGTGATATACAATATAACGAGACATGGACAAACATCATTTGACTTCATAGGTTTCATAGGTAAAAGCAGAGCAAAGAAGACACCAGTCCATACTGCTTGCCATATCTATTTAATTATAACCCTGTATTCCTTCTGCTATCAGGTATTTATCCAGTCTATGCTTAAATTCAAGCATACTGTTACTTGACAGTTGCCACTACTTCAACCGGCAAGTTATTCCAAATTGACACCACTCTTAGAATAAACCAGTGTTTCCTCATTTTAGATTGATACCTTTCTCCAGCCAACTGTAAGGGGAGTGCTCTGGTAAGGTAGTTCTGTTCCCTAAGTGTAAGTCCCAGTTTTCCCCATAGCCCCAGATCTGCCTTATGCGCCATGCACATATCTCCCCTTAATCTACAGAATTCCGAAGTGTACATTCCTAGTTCAGATAGCCTCTCACTATATTCCTTCACCTGAATATCAGTGATCATCCTGGTTGTTCTCCTCTGGACTCTCTCCAATGATTTAATTTCTGTTTTGTACCCCGGAGACCAAAATTGGGCACAATCCAAATGCGGTCTGACCAATGACTCATAGAGAGGAATAATCACCTCTCTCTTCCTGCTCTTGATGTGTCTGTTTATGCTGCTCAGTACACTACCGGCAGTCTTGACCACCTGACTGCAGTGCTGTTTAAACTTAAAATCATTTGAAACCCTAATGCCCAGATCCCTTTCATCCGTGACTTTCTTTAATGTCTGTCCTTTTAGTTCATAGTCCTTCATGTTATTTTTCTTTTCAAAATGCATCACTGTACATTTGTTGTATTGAAGGAAAGTTTGAATTTTTGTGCCAATGCCTCCATTTTTGTTATAGCAGTCTGCAGTTTGCATGCATCCCTGTTATTATTTACAATGGTGCCTATTCTGGTATCATCAGCGAATTTTGATCCCCACACTTCTCCTCCACCTGTCATAGAGTGGATATAGATATTAAAAAGACAAGACCCTAGCACTGATCCCTGGGGGACTCCACTCCCTACCTCAGACTAGCCTGAATATGACCCTTTGATGCAAACCCTTTGCTTTCTGTTGCTTAACCATGAGGCTACCCAGTATGTTATATTGCCTTGGATGTTATGCTCTATTAGTGTGTCAATTAATTCTCCACGTGGTACCTTGCCGAAAGCTTTTGAGAAGTCTAGGAATATGACATCCACTGAGTTATCCCAATCCAATGCCCTGCTTACATTCCCATAAAATTCCATAAGGTTTGTTTGGCATGAGCGGCCTTGCTTGAAACCATGTTGGGTGATATCTATATCCCCTGCTTGATCCATTAAATACATTATGTAATCCTTTATTATCCCTTCCAGCATCTTTCCCAAGATTGTGGTCAGGCTCACCAGCCTGTAGTTTCCTACTGTACATCCAACCTTGAGCCCTTTCAGTAAATAGGCGTGACATTTGCCCTATGCCAAACACCTACAAATTCACCCCTGTCAAGCGATACCTGGAACAATGTTGTCACTGGCTCTGCCAGTACCTCTGCTAGCTCTCGGAGTACTGTTGGGTGAATCCCATCCAGGCCTTGTGATTTACTAGGGTTAAGTTTCAGCAGTCTATTTTTAATGTCCTCTATATTTAATATTATACTATTTTCTGTGGTGTCCACTATGTGTTCTTTAGTCCCTTTGGTTTTTATATTATATATCAATGGAAAATAATTATTATATTGTTATGCCATTTTTGTATTATTTACTTGGTTCCCATCCTGATCTTTTAGTGGACCTATAGTTTTCCTCCCCCTTTTGTTACTGATATAATCATAAAAGGATTTATGATTATACTTAACTTTATTAGCTAGTTTCAGCTCATGTCTCCTCCTTGAAGTACTAATTTTTTTTTGTTTCCTGTAGTAATTTCCTATACTCTTTGCAGTTTCTTGAATGTTCACGTCTCTTGGCCCTCGCAAATGCCTTCTTCTTTTTAATCAGCCTTCTGACCCTAGGAGTCATCCATAAGGAGATCCTTCCTGTCTTGTTGTATTTCTTTCCTGTGGGTAGATATTTGCTTCCCAAGAATGTAATTTTGCCCTCAAAAATCTCCCACGTACCTTGCATTGTTTTGTTTTCAAAGTCTCTTTTCCAGTTCCACCTTCTTATATCTGCCCTTAATTTGTTAAAATTGGCTTTGTCATAGTTCCTAATCTCCATCGTATTCAAAGTTTCAGATATTTGCCCAACCACAATAAACTCGAGCATGGCATGGTTACTAGAACCAAGAGGGGTGGTTACCCTACATTGTTGTATTTTATTATCCATGTTGCTTAGAAGTAGGTTGAGTATATTTCCCCCCTTGTTTCATGTATAATGTCCTGCTCCAACCCTCTTAAATTAAATGTTTCCATATACCTTAATTCAGTTGTAGACCCTGCTTTTTGATTTACCCAATCAATGCCTGGGAGGTTGAAGTCCACTAACAGGATAGTATTGTCCATTGTAATCCTGGAATTGAGAAATTCAGTAATTGCCTCATCCTCTTGCTGGGTAAGCGATGGTGGTCTATACATCACCCCATGAGGATTTTAGGATTTATTGTGAGGGTAATTTTAATCCACATATGTTCTGCTCTTACTAAGTTTGTAACTTAATGAGTTAGAACTTTATAAAATAACTTAAATAACTTTGCTGTTTAGTGGTTTTGTGTGACCTTGGTGTTGCCCCTGCACCAACTGGGCATAGATAATTTTTCCCCTTTTATAGATTCCTGGTCATCTTTTAGCTGCTGGTAGTCAGTACCCAGTAGTGATTTGTTATCCTCCTCTTCTGACAACATACCAGATCTGTTTTGTGTTTATAGAAGTCCTGTACCTCTTATGTTTCTCCTCCCTTTTTTGATACCCTTCTGTACCGTACACCATTTCTCTAACTCCTCATTTTCTATCATCACTTTAGGTCCTGTATGCCTAGACATACATTCCTTCATAGATTCATTATTACTCCCTTTTATGTCCAGTATTTTACAATGGCAACTAAAATACCCTGCTCTCATTGGTCAGCTGGCACTATCACCCTGTTGTAAAATTCAGCATCACCAACAGGAACAAGTGCCAGCCAGCCACATCTCACTAACTGCAAAAAAAAAAAAAATTAAAAATCAGTCCGAGCCGCCATCTTATTTTCCTCGCTAAACATTACTCTACCAACCGAAACCCGTAATGTAGTTTGAGAACTCCTGAATATACAAAAAAAAAACAGCTCCAACCCTCCTTTGTAAATATTCCTCTCCTTGTGAGAAATTCCACATCATACTGCCCCCCGCTGCCACACTGCTCCTTGGCAATTTCGCGATACCACCATGTACTGCATGGTACAGGGAGAGTCCAGAAGCACACAGACAGTTCCTACCATCGGTACTTTAACCACAGACACATCTCGCCGCTCCTGCAAAACTTAGGGCTCACCATACTAAATTTGTGGACTGACGCTCTCCCGATAATCCTCCAGTCCCAGCACTTTCAAACAGATGACAGTAAAAGACTATTTCTGTGTGCGCTCTCTCACACTATCAGTCTCACTCAAAAGACGCTCTTCGCGGTCTCTGTCTCCTAGGCAACGAAAAAACATACCCAACTAAGTACTTCTTTCCTAAACCCTGTTTTACTGATAAAATGATAAAATAAAGCTACTCAGCACATAGAGAACTGCTCGTTACAAAACGGGAAGTGTTTTTACACTCGCTGCAGCATGCTCGATCTCTATAAGCCAAACACAGTGGACTATTTTTTCTAGCGTAAGAACAACTTAAACAAAAACTGAAAAAATAAAAAAAATGATGATATTTCTCTTCATTTTTTCTGACAAAAATTAATGGGACATTAGATAATAATAACCTATCCAGTGTTCAGGATGCTGGTTTTACCCATGCTCGGTTAGAGCATTTCACCGCCTGTGGCTCGTGACCGAACCACGCCAGGCGTGGGTAAAACCAGCATCACCAACACTCTGTCGTGGTTTATTGCTTAACTATACAATAGTTTCCACTGTGTCTGTACTCTCTATAGTTGAATCTACAAATTGTTCTAATACACTGATTTCCATCTGTAGCTGTACCTTCTTTTGCAAAGTGTCATTTTTACCCCATAATATCTCTATCAGGGTGCATTTGTCACAGATTAATTCATCCCTCTGCTTCCCCTCCATATACATTCTGCATACTGTACAAAACTTCATGTTTAACCTCATATGCTCCAGCGCGACACCACCTTCAGTACTAGCTGCAATGTCTGTGTGATCTATAACACTGAATTATCTGTCTCCCAGAAGTTGTTCACCTGTCAGAGGCCCCAGAATTCTACCCCAGTCTCCAGTCATCCACAGTGGACACAGCAGGCACACACAGGACTGCACTGGTCTCTGCACGAGTCTCAACGCTCAGAGACGCACACTCACCCCACTCCCTCAGGGTACTCGGTTTTTCAGAAAGAGGACTTGAAGAACCTAACTGTCACTTCCTGGTCCTCTGCAACTCTGTGAAATAGATTTTTACTCTTTGTGCTCAAAATAGGTGCCATCTCTTTTGGTGGACTTAGTGCATTTATCATGCAAGTGGTGGAAATAAAACAACTAAAAAGAAATCAGACAACTGACCCAGCATGCTCTGCTGCCAGGAAAATGAAGTGTACCCTCCACTATCCAACAAGTCCTTTCTTGTGGGATCTCCTTTGATTTTCTGTCACTAGGCAATGCCTGCGACCACCTTTCCCCATAGGACGCTCGCCAAATGCTCAGATGCATAGGGCAGGGTAACAACAGCAAAAAGAGGGTGGTAAGTCCCCTGTATAGATGCAGGTGAGACCCCACCTCTAGCATTGTGTACTGTTCTGGAGGGCCCCACCTCTGAATGGATATACATGGGGTGGAGGCAGTGCAAAGGAAGAAAACCAAAAGGGTGCAGGACCTGCATCAGAATCCCTGCAAAGAAAGACTTAAGGATTTAAATATGTACTCCCTAGAAGACAGGAGGAAATGGGAGGATATAATAAAGACAATCAAGCACCTCACAGGAGTAAACAAGGTACAGGAAGGTAGCATTTTCCAAAGGAAAAGACCCACAAGGACAAGGAATTACAATATGAATCTTTAGCAAGGGAAGCTCAGAGGAAATGTGAGGAAATATTTCCTCACATAGGTGGAGGTGGACATTCGGAACAACCTCCCAGAGGAAGTGGTGTGGGGCTAGAATGGTGACAGGATTTAAGAATACCTGGGATAGACACAAGGGAATCTTAGAAGCAAGAGGGACATGTAAGCCAAAGTCCAAATAGGGTCTCCAGTGGCACTACAGGTATAGAGTTTAGGGCAGTCTAGGTAGGCCAAGTGGTCCTTATCTGCTGCCAACTTCCATGTTTCTATGATTGGCTTTATAATTTCCAAGTTTGGTTAAAAAGGCTGAACTAATATGCTAACGTGACTACACTCTCTTTCCACAAATAAGGTGTAGTGGCCTACAATGCTAAGTTGCTTACTAAGGAGATTGCTTTTATAATTGTTCTCACTCGCGAAACAAACAATTATGGTTAAGAAAGTATGATGTTTTAGTTTCTTTTTTCTAATATGAGGACCTATGAAAAACTGGTTTTCTTTGAAAGTCAAATAGAAAATATTTAACATGTTACTGTAGTGTAACTTCCCTGTTTACGGTTTACAGATAACAGATCCACAGGTAAAGAGATTTGAAGTTCCACATGAACATGTAAAAGATTTTAATGGACCTGCAGCTTCATCTCCAAACTATGAAGTAGAACTATTAGAGAAACCTTTTGGCATCAAAGTCAGAAGAAGATCGACTGGTAAAGTTATGTAAGTTATTTTATAAAGTTCTAACTCATTAAATAGGTTCCTTTTGAATATGAATGGCAAGGAAAGAAGCCTACTACAATGGTATTAGCAAAATAAAATGATTTTCAAGGTTGCATTTATATACGTTACAAACTGTAAAACTATTCTCTAAATAAAATAAATAGAGATGTGCAGAATAGGGCACATTTGTTTTGAATAATATTCAGTAAGTAAGGTATAATACATGATAAAGATATTTCATACCCTATTTACCTGTCCATGGAAACTCTACCCTGTGAAACCCTGATTGTTGGAAACATCAGCATGGATAAAATATCTTTACAAATGAAGTTCATATTCAGGTACATCAAGCAAGCAATAATGCCCGACAGGGTGGGCGGTATTGGGCAATACCGGACTGGCCAGGGGCGTAATGAGGCCTGACGCCACAGGCGGAGGGCCTTATAGCCCTTGGTCAGTCTGGTATTGCCCATACCGCCCACCCTGGAGGGCATTATTACGCTTAGAAAATGGGCACTGTAAAAAAAAAAAAAGAGAGAGAGAGGTAAAAATTGTTAATAAATTGTTTAAGATTAATTTTGTTATTAAATAGTTCCTCCTCCTAAATAAGCTTCCTGTAGTAGTCTGTTTATAACTCCCCTTAACAGTGCAGAGTGTCAACCCCCCCCACACACGCACACCCACCTTCTCGAGACTGCAAAACATTTACATTTTATGTAAAGAAATGTAAGTGCAATTTCTTTCTTTGTTGTGCGGCAGCATTTCAAATGGAGAGCAGAACAGGAGTGGAGTGCGTGTCTTCCGTATGAGAGGAGCTGAGGTGGCGGGCAGGCGGCAGCGATGTACAGTAGCCAAAAACAGACTTCATGGAAGGTCCGTTGATTTTGTGGGAGTCGAACCAGTTACTTTTATTTCTTTTAGGAATACAGTGCTGTAATTTTTTAAAATTACTGGGAGATGTGTGTGTGTTTGGGAGAGGGAGCTCTCACTCGGTCTCTGTCTCGCTAGGCAGCAGCGATGTACAGTAGCGATGTACAGTAGCCGAAAATGATCGATACTGGCGGGCAGGCGGCAGCGGATGTACAGTAGCCTAAAATGGACTTCATGGAAGGTCCGTTGATTTTGTGGGAGGAGGACGAACCAGTTACTTTTATTTCTTTTAGGAATACAGTGCTGTAATTTTTTTTAAATTACTGGGAGATGTGTGTGTGTTTGGGAGAGGGAGCTCTCACTCGGTCTCTGTCTCACTAAGTGAGTAAAAAAAATGGTAGCAGTTTAAAATTGTGTGCCCACTGCTTCAGCCAATGATGAAGCAGGCTGGGCACAAGGATATATCTGGCTGGGCATCAGGCAGGTTTGGGTTGAGAGTTTTTATTTGGTGGGCATCTATTGAAAGTTAATGTACCCCTGTGGAATGGGTACTAGCCAATCAGATGCCTCCAAATAAAAAAGTCCAATTTCTAAAGTATCTTAAAATATTTTGTTTTATGGATGACTCACTTCTCAACTCACTTTAAACCAGAAAATCATGAACATTATTCCAAGAACAGGAGTTGTCACTTTCAATACTGGTAGTATTTTTAGCCACTTAGTGCTGCATTAGATGACATTCATCTAAGATCCTTTCTGAACTTTCTTATTGTTAGTTTATTTGGCAAAACGCAAATTTCAATGACAATATAGAAAAGAATATATATCATGTTTAACAGTCACAATCAAAACAAGCATTTGTCAATGCCGAACGTTAGCTTGCAGGTGTTTGCAGTGGTGTTTGGCATGTATGGTGCTTTACCCTAATGCCCTGTGTGATTGCTGGTATTTGCACAATAAATTGTCAGCATGACCTTTTTGTTACCCCATTGTGCGCTACATAGGTAGAAACACGTTTTGGGCAGGATGTGAAAAATGGCAGCTGTACTGCTCATAAGGAAGTGTGATAAAATGGCAATGTTGAAAATCTGGAGTGGAAATATTGAAAATTCGGAAACCTAGGAGCGTGCATGGGAACTATGCAATGCACGCTGGTAAAACAGTGATTGTTAGGAATTTTTTCACCAAATTGTCAACATTGGCAGTTTAAAACCTCTGCTAATGAACAGTGACACTGTGATTTTCTTAATGTGTCCCATACACTGAGTTCGCACACCGACTGTGCCATTGTGCGCTACATGGGCGGAAACATGTTTTGAGCAAGATGTGAAAAATGACAGCTGCAGTGCTCATAAGGAGGTGTGGTAAAATGGCAATGTTGAAAATCTGGAGTGAAAATATTGAAAATTCGCAAACTTACGAGCGTGCGTAGGAACTGCGCAATGCAGACTCATAAAACAATCATATTTAGGAATTGTTTCACCATATTTTCAGCACAGCCATTTTAAGACCTCTGCTCATGATCAGTGTCACTGTGATTTTCTTAATGTGTCTCATACATTGAGTTCGCACACCGACTGCGCCATTGTGTGCTACATGGGCAGAAACACATTTTGGGCAGGATGTGACAAATGACAGCTGTACTGCTCATGAGGAGGTGTGGTAAAATGGCAATGTTGAAAATCTGGAGTGCAAATATTGAAAATTCTCAAACATATGAGCGTGCGTAGGAACTGCGCAATGCACGCTTGTAAAACAATCATTTTAGGAATTTTTTCACCAAATTTTCAACATAGCCATTTTAAGACCTCTGCTCATGAACAGTGTCACTGTGGATTTTCTTAATGTGTTCCATACATTGATTTCACTAATCGACTGCACATTCATTGTGCGCTATACATGGGCAGAAACACGCTTTGGGTGAGATGTGAAAATGACAGCTGTACAGCCTATAAGAAGGTGTGATAAAATGGCAATGTTGAAAATCTGGAGTGAAAATATTCAAAATTCCATAACTTACGAACCTGTTAGCCAAGACTGCATAGCCTGGCTCAAATAAAACAGTCATTATTTGGAATTTTGTACCAAATTTTTCAAATGGGGTTTTGGGACCCCTTTATGAAGATGTCACTGTCATGGCATTATCTGAGGCAGAAGGGTGATTTCATGCAGTGACTGTGCAGTGCTCAGGAAATCACCCTTCGGCCTGAAAACACCATGACAGTGACATCATTCGTGAGAAGGGGTCCCAAAACCCCAAGTTGAAAATCTGGTGCAAAAATTCCAAAAAATGACTGAGATATGCAATAAAGTTGAACCCCCCAATCTAGCCCATTATACAGCTTACCGGCATTTCCTCAGTTCGCAGTCGCCTTTGAAGAGTGCAGACGATTCCCGTCCAATGAAGATCGTCGCGCCGGGTCAGAAGGTAAGTATGGGGTGAGGGGTTGTGGGAAGCTGGGTGCGCAGTGGATGGGTGCAGGTTGTGGGAGGGGGTTGGGGCAACGCGTGGGACAGTTTTTGTTTTACAGGTTTGAAAAAAAAAGATGGCGTGGGATGTTTGCCATGCTGGGGTGGGCTCCAGCATGGCAGAAGATAACTGGGGGGCTGAGGGAGCTGGCGAGTTGGGCACCCCGTCGGCAAAATAAACAAACGCTTGCCACGCTGGGGTGGGCTCCCAGCGTGGCAGCAGGATGGTCTTTGGGGGCCAGCGGAGCCAATCGGAGATTGGGCACCCCCGTCAGTAAACAACGTTTGCCACGCTGGAGTGGGCTCCCAGCATGGCATGAAAGCTTTGGGGGGGCAGCGTGACGGAGATGCTGGGTGGGAGGTAGCGCGTGATGCGAGGGGGGGCGGCGCTCAGTATGGCAGTGGTGTTTTTCTTTGAAGCAGAGGAACACCGCTGTCATACTGAGCTGCTGCACCCATTGGTGCAGGACCACCACGCCTGCTCAAGGGAGCAGTGCATTTGGTGGGAGAGGCACACATCTAAGTGTGCTACTCTCCCAAAACGTTCCTTGCGCATGCGCGCAAGTGAACGTAAAAAGGCAGAGTATAGCTCTCCATCAAATACAGTAGCATTATTATCTTTAACTTTTCACAACTCTAGTCCCATTGCAAGGTCTTGTGTGAAAATGGCAGCTAATTTTGGCATGTTAAAAATTTATCAAAAGCCAAATTTATACAATATTGTTATTATTATTAATACAATAGTAAATTCTGTTAACATGGTCATATGACATACTGCCAACAACTATGAGACACTGAAGAGAAAAAAAAATCAATAGTGCCACACAATTGTATTAGTCTGCATAACTTCGTATTGGTTTAAACTGAAACATTTTGGTTTATATTTTGTTGTATTAGTTTGGATCAAAATGCATTAACTCATTTAGCCCCAGGCAGCTATTTTGAATAAGGTTACGCATAGAACATTTTGACTCACATGTGAGTTCTGGGGCTGAGTGGATTAATTTGAATACAACTAGGTAGATATTAGTTTTATAATAAATACATTGAAATAGGTTTACATGTACTGGATAGAGTGAGAATGCATTGGTTTGAGATAAAATGTATTGGTTTAAAGTGGTTCTGTGAACCCCCTTAGTCCTTATCATCTTCCTAGTTTAAAAAGCACACATTATGATTGTTCACTCCTATGAAGCTTGGTAGTTACCTTGCAAAATGATACTTTTTTCTGGTGTTTGCTACTGACAGTTGTGTAAGGGTATTACCCTGAGCATCATTTAGGGTGATTTTTTTACAGCACTATATTTCATACAATAAACAGATATTTAATTGTTTTACCATTTCTGAGCATAATGCTTTTCTGTTGGTGCTAATTTCTCTAAATACTATGGAACCAAAAAAAACTGACAGAAAAATGCTAGAAATTTGAAGAAGGCCATCAACTGCAATTGTTTATCTCTGAATTGCTTTACTTTTTCCTGTTACTCATTAGGAAGTTTTCTGTGTGATAGTCTTATGCTGGATGGGTGGAATAGCACTCCGATTGGGAGATGACATATATAGTTCTAGTTCATCACTACATCATCAGCAGTGTGACTTCAGTGAGACTGGCATTACAGGTTACTGACCTGACCTGACAGCTATTGAGTGGATGTTCCAGATAAGCTGTAATATCACAGTCAGTGAGGTCACAATGAAGGTGATGTAATGGGAGGAACAAAGCTAGAGATGTCAGCTGCCTGGCTGAGTACTGTTCCACACATCAGCATTACTAACTTCAGGTAAAAAAAAATGTAATTAACCAAAAGGGAAAATAAATATATGTGTGTATATATATATATATATATATATATAGAGAGAGAGAGAGAGAGAGGTAATAGGTATTAGTTAATTGCATGTAAAAGCTAATATTACTTTAAGGCAGCACACTAGCTTTTCAAAGAATTTTACAGAATGTAAGCAATCATAAAATGTGGGGTTTTAACTAGGAATGATATGACACAACAAAGGTTGACACTAGTGTCTAAGTAAATTGTATTGGTTCTATTGGAAATGCACTAACGTAAATGAAAATTAACTGCTATTTTAAAATATATTTGTGTTAAACTATATAGGATATGTGAGCTGGTGGTTGTACAGATATATTGTTTTCGATGTAAACTGTTTGATTTCAACACAAATGCATTGGCTAATGTAGGAATGTATAGGCCTCAATTTAAATGCTTCATTACTCATATGATTGTATTGGTTTTGGTATAACTGTGTAAGTTTTGGTGTCTAAGTTTTGGTTTTGTTGTATATTTGTTAATTTCCATGTGCATGCATTGGTTTCCATGAGTATGTGTTGCAGTCAGTGAAAGATTTAACTTAAATGGAAAATGTCCCGGTTGCATAATGTAAAAGGCATGAGAGATAACCATGAGATCCTAGATTTCGAATCAGAAAACTTAAAAATGGCAGTGAACATTACCAATAGTTTCATAATGAAGTATAACAGTAAATGAAATCAAACTTAAGAAAGAATGTAAATCTTAAGAAGGTCCCAGAAATGTTATGACAACCTCTTTCCAGGAAGCATGGCTAAGGAAATGTGATATTTATCATGAAAGGAACTGATTGAGAGTTTATGAAAGCTTTATAGAATAACAGCCCTACTCTGTAAAATCCCATGTGACCATTGATGTATAAAAGCCCATAGATGAACTGTATTTAACTGCTCTGTTGCTGGACAGATGCCACATTCTATTGTTCCTGATGCCCCACAGTGAGGCCAGGGAAGTTCAGCTGGGAACTTGGGTCTCAGCCCAAACTGATTGCTAGAATATAGAGATGGGGGTTTATGAGCATTCCTCAGTGCAAATTTGAAGTACTGTATATCCTTCCCAGTTTGTCCACCCACCCATATGCAGACACATTTTCACTGTTTGACCAGGCCCAATCTTCATGGTTTGTGAGCCATGCCTGCCATGGGCAACCATTTTCTTCAAGTGTTTCATTCACTGTCATCAGACCTGGCTGGACTAATTTCCCCTCTTCTCCTATGGTTATGGCTCCACCTGTGCATATAGTCCCCTCTCCTGCAGCACTGCAGATGAGGCAAGCTTCTCAAAGTGGAGCATCCTCTGAGGTCATAAGGTGGCTTTACACTTATCTGGTTGCAACAATGGGAGCAGTGCATAACAGCTATTCCATCTCAGTACTGTAAGAGCAGCCGGGATGTGTCAGAAGCCATTCCAGTTTGGCAATGCTAAGGTGCAAAGTTGAGAAATGAAATGCTGCTGGCATTTTTTGTCTACATGTGAGCATTTTCTAACACCTGCTGTATAGCCAGGATTGCGATTGTGGAAGGAAGATAGCACAGATGGGAATGTTGAAAAGAATTGCACTATGCAGGATTAGAATTGAGGGAGGTTGGCTACAGAGGGTTGAAGCACTAGAAAGGTTTTCTTTTCTAAAATAACTCATCATTCTGGACTGGGATCAGGGTTGAGGGAGAGTCCTGGCAGAGGTAGGGAGTGGTAATGAAGTTTCTTTTATTAACTACACTGGGATCTGGGTTAGGGTATTGAGCCCTGCTATCTGTAACATTCCAGGGCCTGATTCTGAAAGCCCCCAGAATGGTGCAAGGGACTTGCATCACAAGGAATGGTGTACAGTGCTCCTTGCACCAAAAGATGTGCCTGGAGTGATTCTCAAATGCAGCCCACATCAAATGCGGATTACATGCACCAAAGGGGCGGTGTTGTTCTTGCAGCACAGATTGGGTTGCAGCATGGCACTAGGGGGGCTTGTGTGGCAGATGCAAGTTACCATATCCACTAATTCAGGATTCTCTAAACCCTCTCAGAGGATGAAATGCTACATACCATTGGAATAGCCAGGGCAGGCCAAGGGGAACTTAGAAGTATGGACAAAATAGAGTTACAAAAGTGTGTCCTCTCTGAGGGTTAGAGCACTTGTGCCACCCTCTGGAACCCTTCATGGATGGGAGTGAACATGTGCAGCAGTCACCCTCCCCATCCATGATCTGCCCATATTAAAGCAAATAACACTGTCTCTGGTGGTCCAGTGGACCCCCCTCCTTCTCCCCAATCTGCCAAAAGTAAAATAAATAACACTGTTCTTGGTGGTATTTTGAACCCCCTCCCTATCCCCCATCTGCCCATGTTACTATAAATATCACTTTCCCTGGTGGTTTATTGGCCCCCCACTCTGGCAGGCAGTGCCCCACATCCCCACTCCCCCTGTCCCATCCCCTAGCTGGTGATAACTCACTGTCAATAAATAAGCATGTACTTTCTACAGTACATGCTCACTAACAGTTCAGTCAACATCTGGTCATGGTTGACAGCAGACGGCTCTGCCAGTCTCTGGCTCAGTGATGGGATGGGGGAGCGGGGAGGTGGGCACTGCCTGCCAGGATGGCTGTTTCCACTAGACCACAAGGGAAAGTGATATTTATAGTAATATGGGTGGATCAGAGATTGGGGGAGGGGGTCCTCTAGACAACCAGGAACAGTGTTATTTATTTTACTAGGCAAAGATCAGCGATAGGGAGTGGGGCATGCTAGACAACCAGGGACAGTGTTATTTATTTTAATATCAGCAGATTGGGGCTGTGGGGGCCACTAGCCACCAGGGACATCCTAGAGTGGACAAAGGCTACCCCACAGCTTGTAGAACACCATCCAGATGTGCCATCTGTTTGGCACATGGCCACAGTTACAGTAAGGTAAGGTAAAGCAAGACAACTTTTATTTATATGGTGCCCAATCCCAGGGGTTTTGTGCACCTAATAATAAAACTATCAGTAAAAAGAACAAAAAATAAAACTAGATAAATTTCAAAGACAGAAAAATTCAGAGTTTCAGCATTATAATAAATATTTTCAGATAGCTTGGATGAATTGGGTTGGAATACCTAGTCCACAAAGGCCGGGCTGAAGGGGTGGGCCTTCAGACTCAATTTAAATGTCCCAATCAAGGGGGCCTCCCAGACTGCAGGTAGTAACAAGTTCCACAGGGTCAGCCAAGTGACACTAAAGGTGTTGTCACCTGATGTCTTGAGCTGAACCCTAAGAATGTCCTGCAGACCCTTCAAAGAGGATTGGAGGGAGTGGATAAAGGTTGCAGATATCAGGAGCTCAGTCAGGCTGCCCAGAACTAGCCCATATAGTGACTTAAAAGTGAGCAAGCAAAACCCACCTTGAGAGAGACTCTCCACCTGACAGGCAGCCAATGCAGGGCACGCAGGACCAGGGTTACATGACTGGACCTGGACAGGCCCATCAGCAACAGGGATGCCATGTTCTGCACTAGCTGCAGTCTGCGGAGGGTCCCTCACATGACACTGAAGTACAGAGTGTTGCAGTAGTTGAACCTGGTGGTAACAAAGGCATGTACCAGTCGGCAGCTCTTTGGGCAGAATGAGGGGCTTGATTCTGGCAATGTTCCATGAGTGGTAAAAAACACTTTGACAACAGATGATACTTGGTCTTCAAAGGTAAGTCTGCTGTACAGGATCATACCAAGATTGCCCACCCTTGGGGAACTGCCAATGGAGCAGACCCCCTGAAAAGACCCGTGCCAGCTCCAGGTGGCAACCCATCATGCTCATGACCCAGGTTGATCACCAGCACCTCTGTCTTATCTGGGTTAAGTCGCAGGCAGTTGGAAGACATCCAGTCATTGGTTTCAGCCAAACAGGTGTTGAGCATTTCCATGGCATTGGATGTTCCAGGCACAAATGACAGATAAAGCTGGATGTCATCTGCATAGCAGTGAAACTCCACACTGTACTGTCAAATGATCTCACTCAGGGGTAGAATGTACACTGTGAACAACATCAGCGATAAGATTGATTCCTGTGCTACTCCACATGACAAGGGCATTGGGGAGGAGGAGAAATTCCCCACCACCACACGCTGCACCCAATCAGATAGATAGGACTCAAACTAATTGATGACCACACTGTTGAGTCCACAAAACTCACTCAGCCAATCAAGAAGCACAAAGTGATCCATAGAGTGAAAGACTGAAGAGAGACTGAGGAGTATGAAAAATGACTTTTCTGCTCTATCTCTAACCTTGAGCAGGTCATTATGCACCCTCACTAGTGCTGTTTCTGTGCTGTGTCTGGCCCAAAAACCCAATTGAAATGGCTCATAGATGTCAATAGACACGAGATGATCCTCAAGCTGCTGAGCCACAAGTTTCTCAACACTATTGCTTAAAAATGGCAGGTTGGAGATCAGGCAGTAATTCCTAGGATATCTGGGTCAAGAGAATGGTTCTTAGGGAGGGACCTCACCAGCACTTCTTTCAGAGCTGCTGGGAACACTCCCTCCACTTCAAACACCTGGAAATCCCAGCAAACACCATGCTAACAGTCTCGGTGCATCCCATTAAGAAATGCATCGGGGCTGAGTCCAGTTCACAATAAGTGTGCTTCAGCTCTAAGATCACCCCAGTGACCTCAGCCACCTCCACTGGTCTAAATTCCTCCCAGATATATGGAGTACCTGTGTTCCTCTCAGTCTGACCACTGCAACCTCTGTGACCGAATCTCCACCTGGATAGATGACAATCTGTCAGAGAAAAACAGAGCAAACTCTTCACATACAGTTGATGAAAAAGTCTTTCTCAGCTTTACACAGGCAGGATGAAGTAACCTATCCACTGTCCAAAAAAGCTGAGAAGGTCTGTTTCTCCCTGAAGCAATTTCCCTGGACTGGAATTCTACCTTCTTATGAGAAATTGCCTCCTGGTACTGACAATAGTGAGCACACAGGTCCAGTTTGTCAGTCCCCAGCCAGGTCTTCCTCCAGCAGTGCTCCAACTTCTGAACATTGATCTTCATCACCTTGATATTCCCATCAAACAAAGGGGGATCTCAAGTGAGAAGAGCTGGGTCATATATGGACTGGAGCAATGACATGCAGTGCTTTGGATACCACCCTGTTATAGGTGCCCACCACCTCACTGGCACCAATTGCACATGCTGCATGCACTCTAGATAAATCAGCTAGGGCAAGTAGTCTGTCTGTGCACAAACCCCTTAAAGGGTGACAGATGACCATCTCCACTGGAGAAGGACTTCTGGGAGGGGCTCAAATGTGAACCTCATGGTGCAGTGATCAGATCATGAGACATCATCAGTCTTGAGGCAATCACCCTTAAGACTCACCTGGAACACTAGATCGAGTGTGTGGTCACGCTGGTTCATTGCAGAAGCAACTGCTTGTGCCAGACCCAGTGATGACATCAACTGGAGGAGCTGTGGGACTTTGCTGCCAGGACTCTGCCTGATAGAAAATCAGGTGGAGGGTACCTGGTGTACCAGCAATTGGCACAAGCCACCATCGGTGGGGCTTGCACCAAGTTTTGAGAATCGAGCCCAAGGAGTCCTATGTATGGGCATTTACAAAACAACTGCAGCACAGTGCACACACACACACACACACACACACACAAGCTGAAATGCTGCTGAAAATATCATTTTTGTAAACATGCCTTTACTCACACTCCAATTTCCAGAAAGAAATGGGTGAGTTCCTCCTCTAAGGATGGACAGACCAATCCGTGATTATCTCCATCTGTTTATGGAGCTAGGTATAAAGGTGGAGGTGCTACCTAGAGCTATGGTGACAGTGACTACCTAATCCTGCCAGTTATTCCCCTGGACCCAACCTACACTTCATTCTACACATTACACAGAGAAACCTCTAGGCTTCCTGCCTATAGTAAAGGCTTGGTAGATTGCCTAATGTCACCAGTGTAGCCATGGCTATAGAACTGAGCACTGCAGGAGACACTTATGTACTCATTCCCCAGAGTTTAATTGCACTACCTCTTTAGTGCATCCCATTCTTCAGTTGTCTGGAACAGGTTGTCAAGCCCATGGATCATGAAACAAGGTTCTCAGCTGCTGCACTGGCTGAGCCAAATGTTTTTTTTTTACAAAGATAAAAGTTTTGCTTACCCTGTTGCAACACATTTCTAATCATAAAACAAACAAGTAGCCTATGTAGCCCAGTTTGTTGATGACAATAGTAGTGTGTTGCACCACACTGTAGTGGACTCAGGTTTATGTGACATACCTGATCCCTCATGCCAAACCATTGAACTCTGGGGTGATCTGCTCTGGTAGTGCACTTGTCTTTGGATAAGGAAGCCAAGCTACCTGCTATGAGTGTCTCCTACAATGGGGCCTTTTGCTTTGTGGGTGACTTTACACAATCTGCAAGGCTTGCCTATAGACAGAATGCTCAGTGGTATCTCAGTAACAGTCAAAGGAGACTAGAAGTTGGTCCCAGGATGAAAATAGGCAGGATTAGGCAGATGAACACTTCTCTGTCACTACATTTATAATGGGCCACTCTGTTCTCTAATCTCACCCCTAAAACTAAACGAGCTCATCCCTCATAGGTCACTTATCCCAAGAGAAGAAGGTCATACAGAACATATGAGCTTTTGGAAGGAATGTCTTCTGAGAAAATTCCCCTGTGTAAAACTCACCTGATACATGCTTTGGTGGTCTGGAGGTGGAGTACATGCTAAGCTGGAGACATGGTCTGTGGAAGGGAGGGATAGGCAGTAAGCCTACTCAAGTCTAATTTTGACAAGTAAGCCATCCAAATCAAATGATTACTCATGGTGAACATAGTTTGTAGACAATGGAAGGAGAGCCTGGTCTTTGCCAAGGGGTGAACAAATAGGTGGAGGACAAGTATCCTGAGAAGGGTATCACATAAATGTACATGGATGAATGCTCATAATGGCTTCCACTGCATTCTGGGGACAATGTTTGCGTGAATGTAGGCTTCTGATTGGATTTCCATTGCAGCCTTGCTTGGCAGTAGGAAAAACAGCATGTAGTCTGGTACAAACTGCAGAGCTTATGATTCCATTTGTGTTTTGTTACGTGCAAGGGACCAGTTGGAATGGCCCATTTAGACAGTAGGGCTGTGGTTCCCCAAAGCTTGCTTTAACCCCTCAGTTAGTGCTGTGTGAATGTGAACAGTGGCAGTGGCTTTCATTCAGGGCCATTTCTTCAGCTGGACTTCTGTAAATTGGCTGAAAAAACTTTAGCTCACAAATTGTGTGATCGGCATTGATGTAAAGCAGACCAAACAGGGGTGTAGCAAACAACTTTCCCCACTCCAACCATTT
Source organism: Neoceratodus forsteri (assembly GCA_016271365.2). Lineage (NCBI taxonomy): Eukaryota > Metazoa > Chordata > Ceratodontiformes > Ceratodontidae > Neoceratodus > Neoceratodus forsteri. The sequence goes on from CM028137.1 coordinate 455,342,729, forward strand.
TACACCCTGACCTCTTCCCCATTCTTACAGACAGACAGACACACACACATACACACACACACACTCACTCACACACTTACTTAAAAATAAAATATTTCAGCTCCTGATACTGTGCCAGTAACTATGATATCAATCCGCAGTCCCCAAAATTAATGTATTTGGTAGTGTTCTACCTCCTGACCCCAGGTGCATAAGTGGGAGCAATAGTATCAAACAATGGGCTAACTCAGTTGCTTCCTTGCCGCAACTCTTCCTTTCTTTAATATAGTCATTTGACTGTACAGTTGGGGACCATGACTGGGTGAAGGAGAAGAAGCAAGAGAGCTTCCATCATTGACGATGCCAGGCAAACTGAGTCTCTGCCATCTCACTCCCCATTGTGTGCTCCACTTGTACAGCTAGAGGACTGCATTACAGAAATGGAGCAGATGTGTTGTGGGAATGGGAAACTTATAGAGGCTGGATATCTGAGACTGGCACATGATCAAGGATTTAAAGAGCACCATTCATGATGATCCAAAAAGTTACAGCTTGCAGTCACTATATGCAGTACTAGACCTGAAAGGGTGTGTGTGTTTATTTTTGGCCAAGGTTTACTTTGCCTTCCATAATTTGGATTTGTTTTGGAGCCCTGCTGCACTTGTCTTTGCTGTTCAGCTGCTGGGCTGCTGGCTCCTTGTGACATCTCTATAGGGCAGATGAGTGACTCACACTGTTCATTTGCAACATTGTTGCTATGGGAAAACTACCAGTACTCAGTGTACATACTGTGTTCCACCTTCCCCAAGACATCCTGTTAGCAATGCATTATGCCAACATCTTAGTGCCTTGTCATTATGTCTTTTTTTTTGTTTTGTGAAATTGACTCTTCCCTATAGTGTTGTCAGCAGTACAACCCTAGGCCCACAGCAACACCAGGCTTGCTATAGAAGCTCTGGACACCCTGCAGTTTTTAGCAGCTCAGAATGCAAAAACTAACTGCAGCAGACAGTAATAAAATACAGTCCCAGAATCAATGCAAGAAGGGGTAATTTATGCATGAAAGTCAAAATGACCATGAAAGGTGCTCTTTAAGAGCCAACAATATCAAATATCTGGCCTGTACACGTTTCCCATTCCTGCAACACATGTTGTTATTTCAAGCATTACAGTTTTTCTTTTCTATGCTTCCTACAATGAAATGTTCATGACACTGTGTGGAATGCTACTGACTGCTTTATGTTTGATTCCATTCACTACCATAATTTATTATAAAATTATTGATTTGATGTATTGTTATGTGTAATGTCTTGGAATTTCTGAGTTTCCTGATTTGAGATCATGACCTTAAGGTTGCCTGATTCATACAAGTTACATTTTTGCAACCAACAAATTTTCACTGGAAACATTACATTTTCACTGAAACAGATGCATGCACACTGAACCTAACATATACACAGCTACCTGCTGTACCTTGAATGGTACCACACAGTACAGGATTATGAGAGCTAAATCTCCACTTGCAATTATAAAATTTAAAACTGAAAGTCTCTTTGTGGATTTCACTCCTTGGTTGTTAAGAAGTGATGATGCAAGTAGTATGGCTTAGTATCATACTACTGGCAATGGGCTTGTTGTACACCACTTGGGATAAATCACTGAAGTGGTTAATTCAAACATAATTAAATTTCTGATCATTTTCCTTGCAAAGATATCCTACTTCCTTTTAAAGAAAGACATTGTTACCAAAAACAGATTTGAAAACCTATTTTTTTTACCTTAATGTCACATCTTTATTTCAAAAAATTATAACTATGTTAACTTCATAAAAATCATGTCAACTTTTTTCAAGACAGTATTTATCTTCATTATTATTTCCCAAACGTTTATACTACTTTGTTCACATTAAGTTTAAACAAATAATAACAGTGTGATGTATATGGTGTTTGTTTGCATACATGTTTTAATTTTCTTGCTTGTATCTTTAGTTTTCTGTCAGCCTAATAAAGCTATTACTTTTTCCTAGCAGAAATATTCTCTTTAGTTTCTCCCGGTATCCCATCGCCATGGCAACAACTTTACCATGACCAGTACTGCAGCAACAACAGCACCAGGTCACTGTAGTGTTGGCACAAGATACCAGCACTACTTTCTGGGGTATTGCACCCCCTTCCAGAAGAAACTCAGACTCGGAGTTGATTAATATATTAGCGGGGGGGGGAGTAGAGCCCTGGGGGGTTCAGGGGAAAACCACCCCACAGAAAACACAGTCTGAAGTGACTCCCTTTATGCTGACCACAAATGCCGACAACATAAAGGAGTTGCTGTAATGTTGGTCGACAAAGAAATTGTCAACCTACTGTCATGGATCTGTTTCTTCCTTAATCTTGTCATTGAAATTGTTAAAGCCTTCAATTCTTGATGAGTAACTACAAATCATTCTTGCTTTCACAGACATTGTCTGTGAATGAGCTAGAAGACCATAACACAGGTTGTATACCTGTTCACAGTTTAATGTGGCTTGCTAATTGTACATTATGGGCTAAAGTTTCAAAAGGGCCCTTAGATTGATGCAAGCTGCGGCAAACAGTAGCTTACATCAGTGTACTAGATATCAAGTGCCTGATTTTAGAACAGGAAGGGTCCTGGCACCAAACACACCACAGTTGCAGCAACCATACCCATTGGTCAAACACATGGTGAATTGGAAAGGATTGGCACAAACTGCAGGATAGGCATGTTGCCTGACAGTCAGTGGCAAAGATCCACTGACTGTATGCCTACATGACCTTCAGGAATTGCCAAGGACAGGAGAGAGATTGGATTGGGGGTGGCAACAGTCCCATGACAGGGACAGAGAGTAACGATGCCACAGTGACAGTGACAAGTCCATGTGGGAGGGCAGTAGTATGATTAGCACCATGGGGCAGACTCTGTGGGAACTTACCTGCCATAGTAGGTTACTGATGCCTGCTTAGTTCTGCTAACAGCATGTTCTGTTGGCCATGTTGTTTGTGATATGCTGGACAGTTTGGATTGGAGCACTATCTGTGGCAGCTATACCCATACCACTCTATATGACCCCATTTGGAGGACTACCACAGCATAGACACTTGTGGCCAGTGCCATAAATCAGCCATCTGAGATGCTGGAGGCTCCCATGACATGCCTACAGCTGCACAACCCCTTCAGTGTAGATGTATAGCAGTCAGACTGCCACAGGAGAATGGCGACCCATACATTCCCAACAGTGCAGCACTGGGGCATTCTATTAGCACTGTTCCCACTCCAATGTCCAGAACCCTGGTGACTGGCACTGCAGTGTATACCATATGTGGATGATCTGGGAGTATTGTTGGCTCATGGATGCATATCACCCACTGCTCAATCTCACTAGCAGCTAGATGTGAACATATTACACTGTGGCATTTTCACCACAGTCCAACATGTGCTGTTTGTGTATGGGCTGCACAGTGCTAGTGAAGTCTCCAATGTGCATATTAGTCCCACAGCAGGATGCAAAGACTGCTCAGTGATCCTGAATGTTTGTCCTGTGGCAGGTGAACCACACGGACACAAGCTTTGACCAGTGCTGTACTCCACTGTTGAGCAAGTGTGCCAGCTGGGGGCAAACCATGGGTGCTTCATCCAGACAACCTGGCCCCATGTGCTGAGACAGTCATATTCCTTTACCTGTGCCTGTGCTTTGGCAGACAGGCTTTCAGATCTACAAACTCATTCACACAGCTGTTACACATGCTTCTGTACACAAATTGTTGGCATGGTTACTGGCTTTACTGTACAGCACCACAGCCACTGACTTAATGTCCCCATCTCCTCAGACAGTTCACCACAGCAAAGCTGGATGACTCTGTTTGTTCCTTTCTCTCCCTGGTGTCTCTATTGCTCTGTACCATAACATAGTTCCCATGGCTCGTGGTTGCTTCAATGTGCACTGGAGCTATACTATTGCATTCTATGGGACCATCATGGGATGCCATGGTGCCTGGAGGGTTTTCTTGTATGTGTGATGGGCTGCTCTAGGTGGTGTGGCATGCTGGTTGTCATTGCCCCCCACAGGGCTTCATGGAGACATAGACCACATAGTCCACTACAGCATGCACCATGACAACTATAGGAATGGCAAATCCTTCTATACACCAGTGACATGTGTCCCAGATTACACTTCTGTGTCATGCATGCTCATATGTCTCCCATGACACACTGTGTCCTTTACATACTTGGGTTTGCCTGCATGGGTGATGGGTTAGCTTAAGAGTTTTAGGGAATCCAACCACTACAGGTGTATATGACAGTATTTCTCATCCAGCACAATCTCCAGCTGTGGCGCACTGGATGTTAGACTAGCTTTGTCTGTCTGGTCTAACCACACCAGGACCTGCTGCCATTGGGGGGGGTTCCTGGAATTTCCCAAAATAGGGATGCTGCAGCCATGACATGGTGCAATTCCTGATCTGCCATGGTGCAGCCATATGAATTCCATAAGGATGCAGGTGGACCCCCCCCCCACTCAACACAGGCTGCAATTGAAAATAGGGAATGGCACACGGTATAGCGCATAGCACCCCTTGTGTCTATTCCTTTTGGTACAAGCACCATGCATCATTCCCAGGGCTTTGAAAATTGAGCCTTCAAGTACTGTGTTGCCCTTCCATCATTCACTATCACTATCTTCTATCACCGTTACTACCACTACATTTTTAATGGTGAGACAGTTTTTTAATCAGGCTCCCTTTATATTCAAATCCCATAACGCAAAGTCTTTCCTGTAATACAGTGTGTATTGTGGAAATGTTTTCAGTCACTATATTTCCTTCTAAATGATCTCCAGTAACCACAGCTACATTCTTCAAACCCAGCACAAACTGAGATTTCAACACTAATCTTGTCAGCCTTATGCACCTCCTCCCCAATGTCTCTTTGGTCACAGCATGAGTGGATTGCAATGAAAGTGTGAGGTCACTTGATTTAAAAAAATCCTCAGTGCATCCTTACTCTTTCCAGTGACAGACTAAAAGAGGCTAAGCAGAAAGAGATAGGTAAAGAGTGAATAGCCAGAACTGCTAATTAGAGTGCTGTTCTCTTTTCTGTATGCAAAAAATATAAAATATGGAGTGTTGTAATTATTGATTTTTTACACACCCTCAGTGTATGATACCTGCACAAACCACTCCTACTTCTTACTCTTGCTTTATGTGGTTTCATACACCTTAGGTGTGTAAAAGAAAAATTCCAAATGTGGAACACCTATTCTATTATGCGTGTGTGTGTGTGTGTATGTTATAGTAGCATGTTTGCACCACTGTAGTTAGAATTGAGTAGGCTGTTCAATGTTAAACCCCAATTTTTGCATTTTAATAACTTCACAGCCATTCAAAGGATTTGCACGAAAAATGTACATGTGCCATTGGAAACTAATGGACCCAATATTCCAAATTTCCAACCCAAACACCCCGCCCCCACCCTCCAGGCAGCAACAGGAAAAAGCATTAGGCTTCCCTTCTTCTGCATCTTCGTAAATGAGATACGGAGTGTACCTTGGGGTTGTTAACCCTAACACTCACCCCATTCTCATATACTCTAAACATCTCAGCTTATTTAATGATCCAATGAGGTGAGCATTAGGGTTAACAACCCCAAGGCACACCCCACGCCTGATTTGTGAAGATGCAGGAGAAGTGATACCTCGGGCCCAATTCCAAGTTGCATGGCACAACTTGTGGGCATATGCGAGTTTTGCCATGCGCCCGCTATGCCAGGGACTCTTTGCACTATTCTAAGACAGACAGGGTCCCCTGCACCTATGATCCATGACTTGCAGCAGCTGCAGGGTTGCTCCACAGGAATGGCACAATGGACCTGGGTGCCGCAATTCATAGCCCACAGTTAACTGCCCCCCAAGGAGCCCATGCCCCTTAACACTGCTGCAATCACCTGGGGGCCTTGGGGGTCTGGCTGGGTGGCACAGGTGCATGGGGGTATGGCATAAAATGGACCTGTGAGGTCCCTGAAATTTGGGGGATGGGGTATTACTGTGCTGGGGGGTATGTGTAGAAAGTCAATGTGCTTTCTGCAGCACTGCTGGGGGGGGCATCCATCATTGTGCCAGAACAGATGCATCCTATGCGGTCTTGGAATTGCGTAGGTGGATTACGGCAGCTGCCCTTTAGGAATAGGGCACAGGTGTTGCTGTAACCGACCCTTGCACCATGCTGCAGCGGGTTGCGGGTGTAGTGGGTGGTGTATTCCACCTTTGTCGAAGCCCAAATGTGGCATGGTGTAAACTGCATCTTGGAATACCAACTTGCATATTGCATGGTGCAAGATGCGAATTGCACCATAGGGTTTGGCATAAATTGCCTTGTGCCAGGCATACAGCAACTTGGAATCAGGCCTCCAAATTTTATTCTTGATGCTACCTGGTGGATGAGGGTGGGGGTGGTGTTAGGGCTAGAAACCCTAACACCACAATTCCCTACTTTTGTCAGTTTAACCCTAACAAGTGCATTAATGAAGTTTTTTGCAAAGAATATATATAGTTAGATAGATAGATAGATAGATAGATAGATAGATAGATAGATAGATAGATAGATAGATAGATAGATAGATAGATAGATGGATGGATGGACGGATGGATGGACAGACAGATAGATAGATAGATAGATAGATAGATAGATAGATAGATAGATAGATAGATAGATTATTTATCTAAGTACTAGTGAACATTTTTAATGCTCCTTATAACTGGATTGTAAATATGTATTACAACTGCCCTGTTGTAATTATGCATTAATGAATATGTAGTTGCAATCACGCCCTGTCAATCAAGCTTACTCTATGAGTGATGTGAGCACTAGTCACACAACTGCCACAGAATTTAAAAATGTTCACTAGTAATTATTAATGAAAACAAGACATTGGTGGGTGGGTGTAACCAAGAATTTTTCCCACACACACTTGGTGGGGAATGTTTCTATATGTTATGTAGCATACCATACCTCAGGTGAGTGTACAATTCTGGTAACGCCCAGTCATCATTATACTGAATGAGAGGCAGTATAGTGCAGTGGTTTAGGGCTCTGAGCTGCAAACCTGGAGACCTGGGTTTGAATCCTAGAGCCCCCACTTGCGTAGTCTGTGACCAAAAGAAAGTCACCTACCTTTCTTGTGCTCCCAAGTCACACCTGAAAACAAACTTCAGCTTAGTGTGCCTTTCCTAGTTAAACAATATCCCCTTTACTATTCTTTATATAATTACTGGTGACTCCATTTATCAAACAGTAAAAAGACGATTTTCAAATGCAGTAATAAATGGAAAACCCATTATTACAGCATTCTCAAAACTTTCTTTTGGTGTTTGGTGCCTCTTATTTGTAGTGCACCACCTTATTGGTTATTATTCGGTGTGTTTGTGGGCCAAACAGTTGAAGAAACATGGTGGTCCCGTTCATGCTCACACTATCTCCATTCATCAGTTAGGGATGACCCGAGAGTAGGAAGCTCTCTTTTTAATATTTATTTGGTTGATCCCACTGTTATATTGTTAAAAACTTGTATCTGGTTGATCTTGCTGTTAGTTAGCTTCAGAACACAGTGCAAACAAGGACAGGGCCATGGCTGACTGCCAATACCACTACTTAACTGTGATCATGACTGGGATTCAAAACTGTAAGTTATGTAAAAAACATTCATACTGTAGAGGGGGTGGAGGGTGTGTGTCTGTCTGTCTGTGAAGAGCAGATGGACTGAATAAGAAGCAGCAGGGATTACATCCAAACTGATTCACTAAATTTCTTTCTGCAGCATTGAATCCTTGCACAGTAATTATGAAAAATAAAGGACAGGCAAGTGTGTGTTTAGGGATTTTTTTAAACACCCTTAGTGTGCAATAACCTCATAAGCCTCTCAAGCTTCACTCTCAAGGTTTATGGGTCATCACACACTGAGAGCGTGTAAAAAAAAAATAACACACACTTGCCTATCCATTAGTCTCTATACAATTAATGGTTCACATTTTTTTGCATTCATAGGTTCATAGAGAGATACGAACTCAGGAGGCAAAAAGATGCCCCTAGTGAGCTCGCCACCAAGCTTGGTGGATTAATCCTATTACAAATATACTGTTTTATTACTACCCATATAGTTATCTTACTGTTTTTTGAAAGATTCAATATTACTACTCTCCACCACTTCCCTTGGTAAAGCATTCTACTGTAGCACCACCCTTTGTGAAAACCATTTAGCCCTTTTATGTGTTTTAGACTTTCCTCCTTTTAGTTTATAGCTATGTGATCTTATTTGTGTATCAGAGTTATTTCTTATTAAACCTATAGTCTCAAATAGAAACTGATCATTAATTGCCTTATATATTATACATAAGTCTCCTCGAATTTGTCTGTAATGTATAGAATAAAGGTCTAACTGTTGAAGTCTCGATTTATATTGATAGGATCCCAAGCCTCTAATTTTTTTAGTTATTTTCCTTTGAACCCCCTCCATTAATTTTTTACTTTTTTTCGTAGTTGGTCCACAGAAGGATGAACAATATTCTAATTGAGTCCTTACCAAACTAGTGTAAAGTGGTAGGATTACTTTTTGATCTGTACTCTTTATATGTTTAAGAATAGATCCCATAATTTTATGACACTTTTTAACTTTAACCAAAGTATGATTATCAAAGGATAAGTTGTTGTCGACAACAACCCCCAAATCCTTCTCAGTTGTGGTTTCTACTAAGATATCATTATTAATTTTGTAATTGAATTTTTGATTATTATATCCAAAGTGCATAACCTTACACTTTTTTTTCATTAAAGCTCATCTTATTTTTAATTGCCCAGGTACAGATGTCATTTAGTTCATCCTGGAACTGGATTGCATCTTGCATGTTGTTAATTATACAGCCAAGCTTGCAATCATCTGCATACTTGGCTATCCATACCTTATTTGTTGGTTGCATTGTTGATATTAACAAATTGAACAAAACAGGTCCCAGAACCGATCCCTGGGGAACTCCACTACCCACCTTAGCCCATGGAGATAGATGTCCTCTAACAGCAACTCTTTGGTATCTGTTTTGTAACCATGGTTTTACTCAATTAATTATGTTTGAGTGAAAGCCTGATGTTACCATATAGTCTATTATTACTTGATGTGAGACTTTATCAAAGGCCTTGGAAAAATCCAATAGGACTACATCCACAGATAACCCTAGGTCAAGAGATTCACTCACATTTTCATTAAAGTTCAACAAGTTTGTCATACATGATCTACCCTAAGTAAACCCATGTTGACTTACATCCTGTAAGTTAGTGTTAGAAATATATGCTTCAATTCTGGTTAATAAGGCTCTTTCAAATAATTTACCAATAACTGATATAAGGCATATCGATCTATAATTGGATACCAATTGTTTATTGAAAAAGCCATATATCAAGTGCTGTAATACACGTGTGTATTACTGCATTCATGCGGTACCTTTCCTTGGACAAAGGCATAAGCCATACTGTGGGTCATGCCTGCCACAAAGCACTTTCCCTCAGGAAGTTTCACCCACAAAAGCACTCACCCCAGGAGCCACTTTACTGGAAGAGAGATAGATCGAGAGACACAATGTAGTGTGTCCTGTCTTTCTGCCAATGATGACCTCTGAACTCCAGTGTGTACTTCCTCTCTCTAGTCAGCACCTCCACCATTCTGTCTCTCACTCTCTCTCTGGTCCTGATTCTCCTGCAATCCTTAAAAAAAAGACAGTAGCAATGGACATAGCAACCAACAAAAAGAAAAAAGGCTGCACCATAACCCTCGGCACAAGGCAAAATGTACTCCTTCCTTTACATACTTTGTAATTCTTCTGGTGAAAAAATGCAACCCCTTAAATATATAAAACAAAATATGGGGTGCAGTGTGTAAAACTGAAATTTTACACACACATTGTTGTTGGCTGGCTGCCTAAACCCCTTGGGCTTCGCATTTGGGGTTTATGTGCCATCTAACAACTTGGGTGTGTGCAAAATTCTCGTTAGACACTGCACCACATACTTTATCATATATATAATGTATTGCTTCTATTGGCTTAAAGAGGTTTAGTATGAAAGATGCTTTACTATATACAACCATTGTAATCTATTCTATTCTATTCTATTCTATTCTATTCTATTCTATTATTGTATTAAAAGTGTCTGGGCACTGGTTGGGTCCAGTTTATCTTCTGAAAAGTTATTTTTCTATTGTTTTAATAAGGTTTTTTGTCATTAACAAAAATGTACAACTGCATCAGCAAAACTTCATTATAAAACATGTAACATTGCATTTCGAGCCCTTCTTTTCTTTAATAATGACATCTACAAGAAAACTGTATCTTTATCCCTTACAATTCACTTGAAGCTGAGTCTGAAACTATGAGTCACAATACCACTCGTGATAGTAGCCTGTTGCTGATAAAATGTATTTGTTATGTTATTTTTATTTTGCATTTGGTAATTGGGTTGAATCTTGAGCAGAAACCTACCCATTTGCATAAGTGATGAGGGAAACAATACAGGCCTACAAAGCATAAAAGTGAAAAAAATATATAAAAAATTATACAAAATAATACATTCAAGCAATCTATTTGGTATTAAAGCAATAACATAGATGGGCTTAACTGAGGTACAGTATTCACAAATGTTTCAAGTTCACCTGAATATTATTCAAACAATAATAATATCACAACTCAGATATTATGACAACAGTTTTAGACTCAGCTGTACATAAACTATAAGGAACAAAATTATGTCTTTTTCTCCCATTTGCATGGCAATGACAAGCATTGGTGAGCCTATGCCAAATTTGCGCTTGATAAACATGTGGAATCTGTAACTTTTACCTTTGATTCTGCCTAATTTAAACTGTTGGACTAATACAGATTACTTCGACCTCTGACCCAATAATTTAGAAAATTGCACTATAACCCTTCCCAGGTGGCCAGAACTAGTTTATGGACACCCCTTTTCTGACCACAGTCATTCTACATACTCCTACCCCCTCCTCAAGCATTTTTTTTATAAAATGTTCAAGCTCCTGGCATCATGCTTGGTGCTCAGTTTTAAAAAAAAAATGACTGGAGGAATGGGGAGGGTGGAAGAGGTTGAAATTTATTGCAGAGGGTGAGGGGTGGTGGAGAAATGTCTCATACCTATTTTATCCTGCTAGACCCCCATACCATGAACCCACAATACATTGTGCCAAAATCTTGAAGTTGAAAAGACGTCAAGGGGTCCCAATCATAGTCAACAGGAGCTACCCATTTTCACATTCACTCACCCTTAGTGAAAGTACCCAGTTTGAGTACACTATACAGTAAGACTCATCAATGGTTGTTAGTCAAAATGATATCTTTATTCATGCATTGTTAAGCTTCAAACCAATTCTTCCTCAGGAACTGGTACTATCTGCTTTAAAAGCCTGGATGGTGCTGGTTTCTTCAGCCTCTTGGGTAGGCTATATATCACATGTCAACTATCCTTGGTGTGAAGTAATGTTTTCTGATTTCCCACTTATTCTGACCCCCATACAATTCAGTTTCCTGGCATATCTTTCTGCTTACACCAGCTATTTCAAACATTTGGGTATTCTCCACTCTGTTTATCCCTTTCAGGTCATAAGCATGTCCATTCTCAGCCTTCGGTTTTCAAAGCTGAATAATTGTCAAGTTTCCATTCTCCCTTCATAGTTCTTGCTCCCTATGTCACTAATCAGTTTAGATGTCCTCTGCTGAACCCCTCCCAATATTTTAAATTTCTTTTTAGAGCTGTGGGTGGACCCTGTAGCCCTTTTGGGATCAGATTGTAGCTGTAAAATGGCTGATCTTGGAACTCCCTTATTGGACTTTTGAAAGTATTCCTCCACTGCTGCAAAATAGTGCACTTTACCTCTGATTTTTGCTATTTTCTGCTCTATGTTAAATGTATCTGAAGGGAGAGGGGATGCTATTGTATTGTACCTCAGAACTTCTCAGGATATTAACAAAAAACACTTTTTAAACTGCTGTTTCTATCATCTGTCCAGCTCAGTCTATTAGATTTATTCTATTTCTTTCAGCAACATAGGGGTTAACCCATTATACTTTGTTCTGGAATTTACTGAAACTCTGAAAGTCAGACTACAGCATCAGATTACAGACAGTGCAGCTGTGTTAGCTATCTCATTCCTACAAGCATGCCAGGTTGCATGCTCACACACACACACACACACACACACACACACACACACACACAGCATGTACTCTGACTAAATAAATTCATGAGAACTAAATTAGCAGCATGCCAGCTATTGATGATTGTGACTAAACATCACTATATGGCACCAACAAGAAAATAACATTGGTTGCACGAGTTTGTCTTTATTGCAGTAACAATAACTGCAGAAAGTATTCTGAGTGTGGTTCAAGCTTCAGATTTGCAGTAGATAGAATGAGTAGGGCTAGCTGTCCTCTGTGTGACCTCCCACATCACACTTCAGTCATACTGTTTGCAGTTGGAGATACTTGTGATTGAACCAAGGTCTTGTACAGAAGGAAGATCACCTGTCCTAAATTACTCTTTACCTCTTAGTTCATCCCAGCATCACATTATCTTTCTTTATTGCATCAGTACACTACCTATCTGATTTCAGATTACTGTCTACAATTACCCTATAAAATTAACCCTTAGATCCATTTCCTTAATTGTACTGTTCACGATTGCAACACACTGTGGGGTATTTGTGACTCAGATTAATTACCCTTAAATGAGGACCTTGCACTTAATGTGTCATATTAAATCTAATCCCCAATTTCTCATCCCACATCCCTATTGTGTTCATTTCCCTCAACAGTGCAGAAGAGTAGAGATAATGCCTGTGTGCATAATGAACAACATATTTTGCTTTACTAACTTAAGCTTTCTTTGAGCTCTTTGTCAATTTGAGTGCTTTAATTTTTGGGCAATCTGGCTGATGTAGCACAATCCTTGTGCACACTCCAGAAGGTTTGCCTATGTCCTGTAGAGCATCAACTCCTACTGTATGCTTTGTCAGTGTTTTTTTTTTTCATTTATTTAATGATTTTGAAGAGGATTCATCATTTATTCCATATAAATGCAAATAATTATTGTTTTTCTTTTTCTTCTTTATTGGATATCATTGAGACTCCAGGATTTTCCAGGACTTTCACCGTCTATTTACTTACAGCCAATTCTAGCATCATCAGCACAAGAATAGCATAGGCTGCAGATAAATTGCTTTAGACAGCACATTCTGTACACACTTTATCTCTAAGCACTATGCAAACATTGAGATAATAATGGAAGTGCACTGATAGTATGAATTTATATGACAGCAATTACATGCTCAATAAATGCCAATACAGATAACCTTTTTTTATGAAGTTTACATTCTTCATATACACAATGTGGTATAGAGGCTTCCTAGAATCAAAAAGGTGTGCTATGGGGGACCGGAGTAGCCCCTGCATCATTCATCAATCCATTCCCAGACCAGATAGACATGACTCTCCTGGTTCTAACTGATCTTTGAGAATGTTGGGGGGGGGGGATCCAAGAGTTAGATCTCTCTGTAATAGAAATGTCAGCAAGTTTAAACAGGGGGCCAGTTTGAAGCTCATCAGTGCAATGAATCTCCAATCTAGTCCTTTATTGCAATCTGCAGAATATCACTCAGTGATGCTAGGCAGACCACTCCCTTTCCCTGGGGTGCTCTTTTCAGAGACTATTTGAACTATGGGAACTGGGAGGAAGATGGCTAGCCAAGCTTGGAGTGTCACACTATGCACTGCCTCCTCTTATCATGAATGGCTCAGAGGTACAGGATCTTACTATTGTGGCACTTTAGAATGGAAATCAGGTTAGGGAGTTTGGGGGCTCATTGCTTATAGTGTCATGTAAGGTAAATAATTTAGGATACCCAAATAGCCTACATGGCATACGTCTCTCTTTGGTACCCTCCCAACATGAATAAGAGATTGGAGTGAAGATATTGATAAGGTTAATATCTCCTACTGATCTAAGCACTTAAAGGGGTACTAAGTTAGAAGGAGGGGTGGATTCATAAAGGTCATACTAAGTAGAGAAAAAGCTGGATGCATGGCTGAAAAGTGTTAAACAGTGCTGCTCAACAACATGAAGTACTCTTATTTCAGTTTCTGTCAGTATTGTCTTGCTTGATGCCAAGGACAAAAATGTAATATAGTAGTTAGCACTGCAATCTGTCATTCAGAAAACTGTGACATGTTTCTCACAGAGTGCTGTATACTGGTGGGTGATGCTGTATATAGGAAGACCATGAGTTGTTGTTGTTTGGGGGTCAGGAATGATTCTGGGTGACCAAGGTCTTGTCTTGGCCTCTTGAGTAAAGGGAAAGTGATTTTAACTATTTGGGAGCCAGAAATCAATTCCAAATAACAAATCATTTGGGGTCCTGAATATGAACACTTTGCTGGAAGGTATTCTAATGATCACTAGTGTATACAAAAAATGAAAATGGGGGGTAATGGGTAATGCAACATCACAACAGTTAAAGTACTTTATTTCTAAAAACAAAGTCAAGTAGTAGTTACTGTATGTGTGACTCTGTTTATAGGTAGTTTTTGGCAAACTAGAAAGATAATCAGTAGTTTAGTTTATAAAATGGGTTGTAAGAAAGTAACCAGTCTAACAACTTCTTTGTCAAAACACATCACTTAAATATTGATTCATTTTCAAGAAACTGCACAGCTCATAACTAACCTATCTTAATCTGCCGAGCCACTGTCCTACAAAAATACATCCCTTTACAACACCATTTTTCTTCTTTTCAAACTCAGTAACCCACAACAGGGTGTTTGCTTTTTCAAAATGAATGTGCTCCTCTGATTTCATAAAACTGAATATCACACCTCTCATTTCACTGATCAAGGAGGATCTGCAGAGATGGATTTCTCTCCCTATCTCTCTTTGGGAAGAGTTAAAATTATTAAAATGAATATTTTGCCCAAAATGATTTAACTGTTGGGCACGCATGGCCTTTATCTTTCAGGTCTGGTTTTCCCACTTCACTTTGAAATTGTTTGGGGGGCGGGGGCGTGTAGGGCATTTTTTAAACTAAAGCTACCAAAAGAAAAAGTTGTTCTTCACTTGCCTGTTATTTTTCTCTACAGCATACTGTGCATGTCATGATATCAAATTATTTAGGTGGGGCCAAACTCAGGATAACATACCCAAGGAGGGGTATTGTTTTCTATGACTCCATTTACAATCTCCAACATGGCATCCAGTAATCAAGTTTTTTTGTTCTCCAAACCCTCTATGCTCCTGCCCCAAGCTTCTCAATACCCCACTGATGTGGTCTCTCCATGCCTTTAAACAATTAGGCTTCTACCTAAGGAATGATTGGTCTAAATACCTCTCCCAGCCTATACTAGGGAATCCCAATATAAGAACTGCTAACCATCCCATCCCACTTGGCTTTTGCACCCTTCTTCAACAGGCCTCCCTGGAGTTCTTTCTTCATGATAGTAGGATAGGTTTCCCAGCTGTGAATCAGAAATGTTTTTCCCTTCAAGTTTACCACTCCTTCAAACACTTTCAACTGTTTGAGGCTTTGACCAGTTTTCTGGGACCACAACCCTGGGCCGTTCAACCTCGGTCACGTCTCCGAGAGCTTATACTAATTGCCCATGGCTCGCACTCAATATCCAAGCTTTATTCATACGGTACTTCCACTCAAATCATCCCAAAGGCCTTACCGGGGGGAAGGGTCATTGGCAGCATACTTTGAATTAGCAGATTGGACCTAGAGACTGGGATGTAATTTTGAAAACATTATATAAATATGTTAAACAGGAGAAGTACTGTTTCACTCATTTCGCATCTTACATAACATTTACTATACCCCTAAATACCCCTAAAAAATTACACCAGATGGGGCACAAGCCTTCACCGGACTGTTCCTATTGTGAATCAGAGATGGGCTTTCTTAAGCATATATTATGGCATTGCCCGTTACTCCTTTCTGGTCCCAAATCTGTGGTTCTCTTGACCCCTTGTTATATTTGGATTTTTTCTTTATGGCAGAGACCTGTTTAGTGGGTTACCTCCCAGATTACATTTTTGGGCCCTGTAAAGCATACATAGCTTTAATTTTGCTGACTGCTAAACTGGTTATTCTTCGCCATTGGATGGATGATGCTATTCCTCCTCTTTCTGAATGGTGAAAGGAAATTCTCCAAGTTTTGGTGGTTGAGAAACATATTGCTAAATGACAAGAACGAACTGAGAAATATAAAGAATTCTGAGGTCCCTTTGAAGCCCTTGTGTCTTTATAGAAAACCTCCCTTGTTTGGGTACCCATTTTTTCCAGTTTGCAGATGCCTGTTTTCTAGCCTTACTTTTCTTGTGGGTTTTCTCTCTTTTTGATATATCCCCTTTGTTTCTTTGTGGTGCTCTGGGATGGAATGTGAGGGGGAGGAGTGGGAGAGCAGCAGAGGAATTTGGGGGATTAGTTTGGGCTGTATTATTTAAGCTTTTTTGTTTATGAACATGTATTTTGTTTTTGCAGGCCTTATACATTCTGTACTGTTACTATGTTAATTCATGATTGTACTTCTGCTTTTTAAAAAAAATAAAATAATAAAGTATATTAAACCTGAAAATCAAAATGAATGTGCTTCACGAAATCATTTAAAGGCATTCAGCCTTCACTATCAAACTCACATATTCTACCTAGCAACAGACTAACAGCAGAAAACAAAAAATCTTTTCATTAAAAAAACAGACATTTTCCATATGTTTAATAACCCACTCCAGGGTATGGGTACATTTATAATTAATGCACTTACTGGATACTTTGAAAGGTTCTTGTCTGTTGGCCTCATGGTGGTGGCTTCTAATTCGCCTGGAACATGCACTAATCCTCTAGAAACCCATGCCCTGTTGTAAGTTATTGCTTACCTATAAGACAGCAAAGTGAGCTACTATATCAATATACTTACTAAAAAAATACATGCAAGCGTCAGATGCCTTTCCCTAACTTTCTTGCCCTTTATCAAAGCATTAGTGTATATGTAAATTTCTATGCTTAGCAAGATAGTGCCAAAGTTAGTGCAATGCTAATGCTGCATACACTGTAGCAAGCATTCTGACCACAGTGATTACCAAGAATCATTGATCTTTTTAAATTTTACTTCACATTTCCATTTTCAGTGGCTGTGTGCTTCAACCCTAACTAATACTTTATTGTAGTTACAATATAAATGTTTTTTTTTTCTTTTCAAAAATGATGTTTAATATTGGTCACACTATTTTGTATTGACAAGACAGGGCTTTGTCCAACATTGCTAATACTTTTAAAGCAAGCAGTCCCAGATGTCCAAAGGCACACCCTTCCATTAGTCCACCACATTCCAAGTAGTACATTGTGTCCATTTAAGTGGTACCACATCCTTCACACTGTCCTAGTTCCAAGGTGTCTCTATATTCCAGTACCACCCTCCATCTCTAACCCTACATCATGCCAAGCAATCATTGGAGTCCTAAGGTCTCCCTCCCTCATCCTACCACATGTTAAGTGGTCTCTGATATCCAGTGGCACCTCCTCTCTCACTCTTTTTTAGTTCTAAGGTGAACAGGGCCCACAGCTCAGCACCATGGACACTGACATCCCAGTCCTGCACCCCTCCTAAGGTTAAGTACTCCCTGGTGTCCAGTGGCACCACATTCCCTCATCCTTCCTCATCTCAAGTAAGCCATTGAGTCTAGTACCACTCCTTTTCTTACCCTGCTTCAGCGTAAAAATGTTCCTGGCATCCGCTGACCCACCCATCACCTTGCTACAAGCCAAGTGATAACTGGTGCCTGTGGTAACCTACTTTCTCTACCCTACCCAATGTTAGGCTGTCAATGCCATCTAAAGGCACTATTCTTTCTCTTCCTGCATCACATTATGGTCCTTCCAGGAAAGCAGTACCCACCCCAGATCATGGCCAGCACAACTCTTCTTCTCAGTTCTTTGCCCATTCACCACGTGAATTATGTGTTTGAAACAGATGTTCATTGTGTGTATTTTCAATATCATACCACATCTTTTGTAGGGTGACTTTGGAAATACACACAATGAGAATCAGTGTCCAATATCACAGTTTGAAAAGCTGATTTCAGATGGCTGCTGACTGAGGAGGTGAGAAGTGGTTTTGTCCCAGTCGCCATCTGCAGGGGATGGAACCACAGCTCCAGGACTGGGCTCAGAAAATATAGGGTGGAAGGGTTGGGGACAAGAGGAGATTTATTTTTTAAACAATCAAGTTCACAACACTGGGATTGGCTACCAGTGTCAGAATTTTGGGTAGGAGGGAGCAAAGAGCACTGAACATGAGGGACAAAAACACCACTGGTAATGGGCACCCACTGGTTGCATTAAGATTTGGGATTGGTGGGGAGTTGTAGGATACAACACCACTGGGGATGGGTTTTCAGTTGCAATATTATTATTTCAGGGCTAACCAAGGTACATACATGCTATCACTAATAGAAGTTGATAGCAGATAAGGACCGCAAGGCCCATCCAGTCTGCCCATTTCTTTTTCTACCTTATAAATGTGCCATAGTCCTTTGCTGACAGTGGTCTGTTTATTCATACTCATCTGTATTGTTCACTTATGCCTATCCAATGCCTGTTTGAAGCCCTGCATGGTATTCATAGCCACCACTTCCTGAGGTAGGCCATTCCATGCATCCACCACCCTTTCTGTGAAAAAGAACTTCCTCACATTATTCCTTAATCGGACTCCCTCTAATCTCATGCTGTGTCCTCTTGTCCTGCTGTTTTTCTTATACTGAAACATGTTAGACTCTCACTTTGTTAATGCCCTTAAGGTGTTTGAATGTTTCGATCATATCACCTCTCTCCCTCCTTTGCTCTAGGGTATACATATTAAACTGTGTGAGAGGCCTTTCAGCACCATGCAATTCTGCTTAAAGTTGAACCAGCATAACATTCTGTGGTGACTTGCATATGCAGCTCATGATGCTTTGCATTGTGTGGGCATGTGTGATTTTGTATTTTCTTGAAACTTGGCTTCCCAGCCAAATGCCCTTTGGGGTAACCCTTGCCTCAGTGTTTGCTCACAGAGGTTCTTTGTCTTTTAAATAGTTTTTTATTTTAATGGGTTCACCACAACATAACCCAGACAGACCATCTTAGGATAGCTGGTTCATTCCACTGGGGTGTCAAACAGATGAGGCATACTGATGAGTCCTGGTAGGACGAAACACGTGTCTATGTCATCTGTTAGCACCTTTTGCAAACTGTGTGAGAGGCCTTTTGGCACCATGCAATTCTGTTTAAAGTTGAACCAGCATAACATTCTGTGGTGATTTGCATATGCAGCCCATGATGCTTTGCATTGTGTGGGCATGTGTGATTTTATATCTTCTTGAAACTTGGCTTCCCAGTCAAATGCCCTTTGGGGTAACTCTTGCCTCAGTGTTTGTGCACAGAGGTTCTTTGTCTTTATACATACTGAGTTCTTTTAATTTGTTCTCACATGTTTTTTGATGCAGTCCTTGCACCATTTTAGTTGCCTTTCTCTGGACTGCCTTAATTTGGTTAATGTCCTTGTGAAGGTGTGGCCTCCAGTACTGCATGCAGTACTCCAGATGAGACCTAACCAGTGTCTTGTAAAAAGGATTATTACCTCCCTCTTATGACTTGTGATACCCCTACTAATACACCCTAACATCTCCATAGACTTACATACTGCTTTAGAGGTCTGCTTGTATGATTTTAGGTCATCGGTGATGATGATGCCCAAGTCTCTTTCTTCCTTTGTGACTACCAGCAACTCCCCATCTAGCCTAGAGGTGGCTTCAGGGTTTCTCTTCCCTATGTGCATGATCTTGCACTTCTTTGCATTAAAACCCAGTTGCTACTCTTCTGACCATTTTGCTAGTTTATATAGATCTCTTCTCATTCTGCCTACCCCATCTGGATCATCTACTCTGTTGCAGATCTTGGTATCATCTGCAAACAGACAAGGCTTACCCTCTAGTTCATCTGCATTGTCACTGATGAAGATATTGAAGAGGACTGGCCCCAGGACTGATCCCTGAGGTACCCCACTTATGACTTGCATCTCTTCTGACTGTATACCATTTACCACCACTCTCTGTTTTCTGCCCATCAACCAGTTTTCCACCCAGTTGACCAACTTCTGACCCACCGTGAGCCCACTGAGCTTGTTTATCAATCTTCTATGTGGAACAGTGTTGAAAGCTTTTCTGAAGTAGAGATAGGCAACATCAACTGCTCCCTCTTGGTCCACCACTCTGGTTACCCAGTCAAAGAAATCTAGGAGATTAGTTTGATCAGACCTTCCTTTTGTAAACCCATGCTGTCTTGGATCCTGTGCCCCTATGGATTCTAGGTGTTGCACTATCCTTTCCTTAAGCAGTGCCTCCATAATCTTGCCCACTACTGAGGTAAGACTGACTGGTCTGTAGTACCCTGCCTCCTCCCTGCTACTGCTGTTGTTGAGCGGGATCACACGAGTCCTTCTCCAGTCTTCTGGGACCTCTCCTGTGCTCAGATAGTCACTAAACAGTTCTGCTAATGGCTCTGCTAGTTCCGCCCTTAGCTCCTTTAGTACCCTGGGATGTAAGCCATCAGGTCCCATTTCCTTGTCTACACTGAGTTCAGCGAGGTCTTGTAGGACCCTTTCTTTTGTGAAGGGATTAATGCTCACTTCCATCCCCCGGTGTCCATGGTGCTGAGATGTGGGCCCTGCCCTACCTTCTCTTCAGTAAATACTGATCAAAAGTATTTATTTACGATAGATGCTTTTACAGGGTCCTCCTCCTCACACGCCCCCATTTCTCCTTTGAGCTTAGCAATACCCCCTCTGGACTTTCTCCGTTCACAAATGTATCTATAGAAAGTCTTGTCACCTTCTTTTACTGTTTGTGCTAGTGTTTCCTCAGTTTGGGACTTTGCCTGCCTTACTGCATTCCCTGCTTCCCTTAGGGCAGTTTGGTATGCCTCCCTATCTTCAGCCCGCTGTGTTCCCTTATATTTCCTGAAGGCCAGCCTTTTGGCGCTGACCTTTTCTGCTACTATATTTGAGAACCAAAGTGGTTTCCTTCTTCTTTTGCACTTCCTTTTCTGTCTAACACAATGGGATATTGCTTCAAGTATTGCATCCTTAATGCTTGCCCACTTTGCCTGTACCCCCTCACCTGTGTTTCTTTTTACCAGGGCTAGCTTAATTCTGTTGGCCATCTTATCGAAGTCAGTTCCTCTGAAGTCCCATATTTTTGTTTTGCATTGGGATGATTTAGTTGTAGTGGCCAAATTGAACCATACCATGTGATTGTCATTGGCCCCTAGGTGACCTTTTACCTGGAGATCTGTGATCCCTTCCCTGTTAGTACTAGATCTAGTATAGCCCTCTCTCTTGTGGGTTGTTTTACCAGTTGTTTGAGGCCCTCCCCCTGCAGGGAATCCACCATGTGTCTAGTTCTGGCAGATGTTCCTGCTGGTATTGACTAATCTGTATACGGCATGTTGAAGTCTCCCATTATCAGAACCTCCCCTTTAGTTGTCATGTTTTGTATGTCTTCTAACAGTAATGTGTCTATGTCCTCCCCCTAGTCTGGGGGCCTGTAGACAATGCCAGTTCTTATGGCTGTCCCATTTCCTGTTTCCAGGGTGACCCACAGTTCTTCTGGCTCCTTATGTGTATTCTGATTTCTGTAGCTTTGATATTTTCATTGACATACAGGGCCACTCCACCCCCCTTTTTGCAACTCGGTCTCTTCTGAACAGTACATAGCCATGTACTGAAGTCTCCCAAGTGTGGTTACTGGTAAACCACGTCTCACTAATTGCTACTATGTCCAGTTTAGCCTCTGACATTATTGCTTGCAGGTCTGGGACCTTATTTCCCAGGCTGTGAGCATTTGTGTACATGATTTTCCATTAGCCAGATTTCAGTGTATTAGTTGTTGGGTTAGGTCTGGCATTTTCCCTGTGCATCATATGGGGAGACGGACCTTTTTTCTTACCTGATGATGCAAATGAACTGCAAACATGCTGAATCCCTGTTTGACCACTAGCTGGGGGCGGCGGTGTTCTTCCCATTTGACATATGGGGTGCAGCACCCCTCTCCCAATTTGCTAGTTTAAATCACTGATGTGCTCCTTGTTGCTTCATTTGTTTTAACAAATACTATGGAGTGCTGACACAGACCTTGGGCTCCCATGTCAACCAATAAGTGAGAAAATCTGCCAACATTTGGGATGGATCTTGTTGTCAGCAACGCCATCATTAAACTCTGCCAACACCTGACAAACTCGCTGTGTCAACAAAGAAATATGGAAAGTCTGCTAAAACTGGTGATTGGCTCCTTGAGCCCGCTAAGCCATTTTTACAGCTGCAGGGGTGAAGCTCTGCAGCCATCTTGCTATCGGAGAGAAGAAAAGCAGCTCACTTCACTCTGACCAAACAAAATGTTGAACCTGCAGCACTGTCACTACGCCAGTTGAATGAAGCAGTCTGCTATCTCTGTTCAGCACAGCAGTTCCAGCACCATTTTTTCAACTTGCTTGTCACTCATCATTCCTGCTTTAAGTGACCTGACAGCTAATGTTTCAGTCACAAAGGCAAGTTATACAACTTCTTTGAAGCAGTTGCAGTGACTGCAACAGAGCAAGAAGACAAAAATAAAAGACAAATCTCCATCTCCCAGACCAAAGCAAAAGCTAGCACAGAAGTGATTCTTTCTGAGAAGAAATGACTCCAGAGGAGTTTCAAATTACAGAACACTAGCTCTCCCCACCATGTGTCATGGCAATTGGTTTATGTTAACCCTTTCAGGGCATACAGTATCTAATGCTTAGTGGCATTGGAACTCTCATGACCTTATATTTTTAGGAGGGGTAAATGGGAGGCATCTAATGTTTTAGGAGTTTCCAGGACTTGCAAGGTACATCATTGGGGATCGAAAAAAAATCCTAGGGTTGTCAACTGCAACACCGGGCTACCCCAGAATGCATACCTCTCACCCTGCCAAGCCCAAAATGAGGGACACTGACCACTAAAATCAAGGACACAATTTTACTTAACCTGTAGTGCAGAGTCACCATTTTTATGTCTATTCAAATGCACATCACAACCTGCCCTAAGGGTAACATTGTGCCACTCCTATTAATACATACAGTACTCTCTTGTAAAATGCATGCATAGGCAATAAGTTAATTAGCTGAACAGAACTGCAGCCACATTACAAGTGTTTTACCAAAAATTAATAAAGTGGTAAAAAAAAACATAAAACATGAATTATATGTGCCACATTGTTTACAGTATCAATGCTGAGCATATCAGTAATTTTACACTGTATCCATTTGAATCATATAACTTGCCATTCATCAAAACATAGTAACTAATAGCAGTTAATGACTGCTGAGCCCATCCAGCCTGCCTGTTTTTAATTATGATCAATTTTGCTACAGACTCAACATGATCTACAACACTGTTTCTTCCATCCCTCTCCTTCCTCCAAACCAAAAGTTAATTGGTGAAACAGAATTGCAGTAACACTACAAGTGATTTCCAAAAAAATGAAAAAAGCAGCAAAAAAATTAAAAGGTTGAAAATTGTAAGGAGCATCTTTGGCTATGTGTCTTTACTGTGCAGACAATGTCTGGATTATTAAAAATAAAAAAATAAATAAAATACCATATTGTAACTATTGCAACATTGGTATTCAGCTGGTTACCATCATAATACCGTAACTTCATACAGTATTTACCTATCATGGTGTCAACAATCCATGAGTAGTATAGTGCTTCACATGTGTTCCCCTTGATTTTGTCTCCTTTGCTCAATGCACATATGTATTACCCATTTGATTACCATGGCTGTGTAGCATAGTACAACATTAATTATTTGTGCCACACAGTTTACAGTATTGATGCTGTGCATATTAATAATTTTACACTGTATCCATTTGAATCACATAACCGATCATACATAGAAACATAGAAACTAATGGTAGATAAATACTGCTGGGGCCAGCCATCCATTCTGCCCATTTTTAATTATGATCACTTTTGCTTCATACCCAACATAATGTATGGCACTGTCTCTTCTACCTCTTCCTTTCCTCCTAGGATTCCTATATGCCTATCTGAGCTATTTTTGAAACTCATCACTGGTTTCACCCCCGCTACCTCCTATGGAAGGCTGTTCTATGATTCCACCACACTTTCAGTGATGAAGTAGTGCCTCACATCTTTCCTGAATCTATTTCCTTCCAGCTTCATATCATGACCCCTTATTCTACAGCACCTTTTTCTCTGAAACATACTATATCTCCCTCCTGTACCTTATTAACCCCTGTGAGGTATTTAAAGGCCTCCATCATAGCCCAACTCTCCCTCCTCTCCTCCAGGGTGTAAACAGTGTGCTCTTTCAGTCTCCTCTCACAGGGCTTCTGATGCAGACCTTACATCATTTTTACATCCCTCAGCTCACTTCTTGTGGTGTTCTGTTTTTTCCAAGTGTTTCTCCTTCCTCACCTTTCTTCTTTGACTTTTCCTTTCCCCTTTTGTTCCTTTGCTAACCCCCTGCTTCCTTGAATAACTTGCATCCAGGTGGGACTTTCTCCCTCTTGTATTTCTCTAGTCTCTATCTCAGCCTGTGATGGCCCACTTTATTCCTTCTCTGTTTCTTCTGTCACCCCCCCTCAGCTACTTTAAATGTCCATCAAACTAACATTTAAACTATCCACTGAAGACTATGGTTCACTTCTTGATGGGATCAAACCATCACCTTGGTATAGTCTCTTGTTCTTCCAGGTTGGCCCACAGTCACTACTGTAAGCATACCTCTCCTCTTTGCACCATTCATTGTACCATTAGTTAAAGGCCTTGGTGCAGAGCTCCCTCTTCTTCCCCTCACGGTACAAGGCACACTCTCTACTTGCATTTTAAACACATGGGAAACACACAATCAACAAGATAACTGATCTAACTTTGTCAACAATTAGATTTACAGACAGAGCTGACCACTGCAATTCATCTGTAAGTTTAAACCCATGAAACACCCTTATCAATTTATTTCATTAGCAGAGTGGTGGCTCTGACCAGATCTTGTTAAATCCTGCCAACAGCTGGAAAACTCACTGTGTGGGCAAAGATGCTTGCAATTATAAGTTTAACCGCCAGCAATGTAGCCCTAATTATGAGAGCAATGTCCATAGCTTGCCATAAAATGATGTCTACGGTACATCAATATGCAGTGGGATGCATTAATTATTTTAACATAAGGTAGGCACAATAGCTGTAAATATGGAAAACGTTTAAAAATGGCATTCAAATTTTTTGCAGCATTTTGGATGCCGTAGGCACAGCCCAAAATCTATAAGTTCACATGTAGTATTTGTTCTAAAAATGCAGTCCTGCTTATTTGAAACAGCTGATGTTTCTGTTTTTCAATCCATAATATACCCATTTTAACTAACCACAGTTATTGTTAAATACTCTAGATTGTAGTAGTATTAATATACACTGTATTAATTAATATAACATTTCTAACTTTTTATAGCAAAGTTAAATACACCTTTATTATACTGTATTTTATAAACTGGACTCACAGTTAAAATTAGTGATGGACTAAGGTCATGTGATAGTAGCCACTTCACAAAATTACACAGGATCTCTGCATAAAACAGTAACTATATTGCCACTAAAACATACTTTTGAGGCCAGTAGTGATTTTAGGCTAACTGTGAGCATTGTTTTATAGTTAATGGAAACAAATTCAATATAATTTGTATTTTGTTCAAAGAAGAGTTTTATCTTCCAAATCTAGAGAAGAGCACTAAGTAATAAATTATTGCTTCAAATACAATATACAGTATATTCTGCACACAAGGACTGGTTTCCAGGGCAACATACTTTAACTCCTCCTTTTTAAGTATGTTAACAAAATAAAATATAATATCTGCATTTCTTTCATTTTTAGTAAATATTTGTGAATATTAGAGATTTTTAGCAGAAGGAAAACATTAGATTATTGATGTCATGAATGGGGAATGATAGAGTTTGTCAAGTGTTTAAGAGCATTGTGTTCTAGTGGTTAGAATACTGACTTGGGAACCAGGAGTTTACAGGTTTAAACTCCACTAAAGACAAATACATACTATGTGACTTTAGGCATGTCACTATACTGCTCAGTGCTCCTGACCACCCAGCTGTGGAAGTGGATAGAAGCAAGACCTTAACCGATGCAAGATGTTGCATCTCAGCTACACTTTGTTGGGTAAACAAAATGCAAAATACATTTGTTATTGGAAAGTAATTATTTAAAATATGCATGGGATATATTTCCATTTTGAATAAGGATTCATATATTCAAATATGTGAAAAAGGCCTTCTCAGCTGTTTGAATAATTAGTAACCCCTTCATTGTCAAAGAGAGTGTGCTAGAAGTATTTAAGTACAGGTGAATAAAGTTTTAACAGTTCTTGATTTCTTCTAAAACAATGTATAAGATACCCATTTTATTCCTTATCCTACATTGCCATCTTGCTTTCATTGTTTACCTCCCATTTAAAAGAAAATCCCATTGAATATAACTATACAGACAAATATGAACATATGACAAAACCAGCAGAATAAAGCCATTTGGTCTATCTGGTCTGCTTGTATTGCTGGGTCTACAACTTGAACTATTGACCATGACTGCCTCCACTCCTCCCATCTTTTCCATCTGCCCCTCCCTTGCCCCTTATTTTCCCCTTAAGTCTATCTCAGCCTCTTTGAAGCTGACCACTGTCTTCAACTAGGCCACCTCTTTCAGCAGTGCATTCCAACTGGCCACCACTCTCTCTGTGAAGAAATGCTTCCTAACCTCCCACCTAAACATTCCCCCCTTGAACTTATGACTGTGACCCATGTGTTTTGGTTCCTACATAGCTTAAAGAGACCCTCTGTATCCACCCTATTTATCCCTTTTAAGTACTTGAAGGTCTCAATCATGTCCCCTCTCTCTTTCCTCTCCTCCAGGGAGTACATGTTCAGGGCCCCCACTTCTTCTCATATGTTTTACCCTGCTAACCCACAGTCATCTTCATTGCACTCCTTTGGACTGTCTGCATCAGGTTAATGTCCTTTTTAATGTGTGGACACCAGTACAGTACTCCAGAATCCAGATGAGGCCTCACCAGTGACCTGTACAAGGGCAATATAACCTCCTCTCACCTAATACTGATCCATCTTGCTATGTACCCCAACACCTTATTTTCCCTTGCTGCTGCTTTCCTGGACTATGTGAAGTGCTTCAGGTCACTAGTGATCATCATTCCAAGATCTTTCTTCTCCTTTGTTTCAGATACCCAGAGTCCTCTCAGGTAGTACTCTGTCCTGGAATTCTTGGCTCCAATGTGCATTACTTTGCAGTTCTTTGCACTGTGGCCAAGCTGCCAAATACCAGACCACCTCTCGAGTTTTTCTTGATCCTCCTTTAGGTCTTGTCTCCCTTTGTCTGTGTCCACTCTGCCATAGAGCTTGATGTCATCTGCAAATAAACAAATTTTGCCCTTAATGCCATCCCCAATGTCACTCATGAAGACACTGAATAATAATAGTACTAGCACTGAGCCCTGTGGGACCCCATTGGTGACCTTCCTGGTACTTGATAATGTTCCTCCCACCACTACTCTCTGGGTCCTGTTCCCCAGCCAGTTTTTCACACATCTGGTCATCTTTTCCATTACCCCAAGATCTGCCAATTTCCTGATCAACCTCTTGTGTGATACAGAGTCAAAGGCCTTTACTGAAGTCCAGGTGAAGGATGTCTACCACATAGCCCCTGTCTACTGTTTTGGTGACGTTGTTAAAGAAGTCAGTCAGATTCATTTGGCGCGTCATCCCTCCCATAAACACATGCTGCCTTGCATCCTTGAGACCGTGTTCCTCTAGATACTCTACCAACATTTCCTTAAGTACAATCTCCATGAGCTTGCATAGAATTGAGGTCAGACTGACTGTGTTGGAATTCCTTGGGCCATCAATGGGACAGTTCTTATGGAGGGGCACTACATGTGTTGTTTTCCAATCCTGTGGTACCACACCTGAATACAGTGAACTATTGAACAGGCCTGCCAGTGGCTCCACAAGCTTCTCTGCCAGTTCTCTTATCACCCTTGGATGTACACTGGCTAGGCCCAGTGATTTGTCCACCTTCAGTGCCAGCAGTTCTTTTCTCACTGTATCTCCCTCCACCTCCACATCTATGCTCCACTACCCCATCCTCTTCCCCCCCATTGTCAGCAGTCTGCCTTTCTTCCCATTGAAGACAGAGCAGAAGTATTAGTTCAGTACCTCTGCTTTATCCCCATTCTCCTCCACCCATTTGACCCCTTTTCAAAGACTAACAATCCCATCCTTCTTGCCCTTTTTCTTTCTTAAATAGGGAAAACAGGTCTTCTCCCCCTTCTCAGTTCCCTCAGGTAACTGCAGTTCTTTCTGAGCCATAGCCCACTGGACTACCTTACTTGTCTGACTAGCAATCTTTAGGTAATTCTCCCTGTCTTCTTCTCTCCTGGTTTTCTTATTTTTCCTATAGGCTACCCTCTTGTTCCATACTGCCTGAGCAACCTAAGAACTAAACCAGCAGGATAATTTAGCCCTTGAACTCTTCCCCTGAGCCTCACACACTCATCTGTGTAGCCATTTTTTATCCCTTGATTATGGACCACCTTTAGTTCAACCCATATCTGCCCTAATGTCCACAAGGTGCCTCTAATAATTCACCTATCTTCTTGAAGTCCTTCCTCCTAAAGTCCAAGATTTTGATCTTAGTGGGGATGTCTTACTTGCCCATATCAAACCAGAACCACACTGTGGGAAGGTCACTTTCACCCAGGGACTCCCTTTTCATTATATCTTGTACATGCTCCCCATTTGCAAGCACCAGATCAAGGACTGCCCCTCTCTCAGGTGAGTTCCGTGAGTCCCTGAGTCTGCAATGCTTCCAGGATCACCTGACTCCTGGCACATTTCATAATCGGTACATTCCAGTCTACCTTGGGCAGGTTGAAATCCCCCACTATTACCACCTCTTTCTTCCTTGCAACCTTCATTATTTGGGATTTCAGTTCCCTGCCTCATTCTTCTTTCCAGTTGGGTGGTCTGTAAACCACCCCCAACCTCACTTTACTCACTCTTTTCGACAGTAAATGAATCCATATTGAGTCCACCCTCCCCTCCTCCCTCATACATGCTCTACTTATTTAATCTCTCTCTGTTCTACAGAGTTTCAGATTTGTTATTGTATTCATGTTACATGATGTCTTATGGATGCTCAGTAACTGATATTAAGGGTGTGTCCCTTTAAACTGAAGTTATCTTTTGTTTGATACTATGGTCAGCTATTCATAATGCTCAAGAGCAAAACACTGCTCCACTGTGTCAAGTGTGCATGGTGCAAAGGAAGAACTGGCGAAAACAAAGCAAACGCAGACACCACTAAAGTATAAAAAAAAATGGCTTTAATGATCAAAAAGGACTACCCATCCAGCAGTCAAACAGACAAGGTCACCACACACACACACAGACCCCGACCAGTTTCACAAGATACTGCATCATCAAGAGGTAAAACACCTGGTGACCAGCATAGGTTTGAAACAGAGCACTCTTAAAGTGACAATGTATGTAAGTCATACAAAGAAGGTAAAAACACACAGTGCAAAGCTATTCTATCCTATTACATAAAACCATGCAAAATCACCCAAGTACAGTACCATAATTAAAAGACTAAATCATAAACAGCAGATAGAAGAATTACAGTCAAAACTAGACAAGAAGATATTCACATGCTATATATGTAAAACATTTTTTAAGCTCCTGTAATAAATGGCATAAACATAAGCATAAATATAGGCAAATGGCATGAAACATTTAAAGCAAATAGTAAATATTACATACACTACTATACTCAGTTATTTTCACATAAGAGATGTGTTAAAATATATCTATATTTACTCTCTACAATAAATTACTAAGCAGACAGATAGCACAAGGGGTAGAAGAGAATAAAAGTAGTATAAGAAATCCAATCCATGATCCAGCAAGTACTCCTGAGGGCAAGGGCAGAACTCCTTGTCTCATAATCCTTCAAAAAGAAAAAAATGCATGGAGAAAAAGGAGGACTAGTGAATGTGATCATTCTAAATTTTAAATTCTAAATTTCAAACAAAGTGCGACCAGAACCTTCCCATAGGTACACACTATTCAGAAAGGAGAAACACATTTATTTCCTAATGCAAAGACTCATATCTATTCTCCCATTAATCCCTGGATTTCTTACTTCCCCCAAAGTGAAAATCTAATAGGATTCTCTCCAGATCAGTTTCTGGTCAAGATCGCCTCCACTTCGACCCATCTCCACTCCATAGAATTTAAACTCATGTTGTTCCCCAACAAGTCTCTTGGCTTTACAATGGTTAGCCAGTGTATTATTACAATCCTCATTGGCTATGCTCCTCAAGTGTTACCCAAACCATGTTTTAAGCATCCTTGTTGTCTTGTCTATATAAAAGGCACCACAGCCACACAAAGCCAAATAGACAAAGTTGCTAGTGCTACAGCTAAAAAAGGAACTAGATACAAAATGTTTGGTGTAATTTACACTGGTGAATGTGTTACTCCTATGGATGCTGGCACAGTATTTACAGTTGTCACATGTAAAGGTACCATGACATTGTGGTAGCCATTGGGTCCCTGTGGATACTCAGGGTACTACTGGTTGTAGACTGTGTACTAAACTGTCCTATATATTTCTACCCCTTTTATATACCATCATTTGTTGTAACCTAGTGGTTTCCTTCAGAATGGGGTTAGTCTGTCGAATGTTCTAATGTTTCCTAAGAATGTTTTCACTTTCTCTTGTCTGTCTAGTATAAGTAATAACAAATTGCATTCTTTCTTGACCCTTATCTCTCTAATTAATGGTCAATAGACTTTCCCTGTCAGTGTTTAACGCATCCTGTAGTGCCTGATTCACCATTTATTACAGTAAATTTTCAAGAAAAAATGTCTTTACACATACAGATGTGATATCTAGGATGAAGCACAGAATTGCTGCAGAATATCACAAAATGCTGCAGTTTACAATAGGGTCTATTGTAAGTCAATGGCAATTAAGACCTCTTGTCATGCAGAATTTTTGACATGTCATTACTGCAAGTTATTGTCCTTCATCATGGCTGACTCCACTGTATAGCATGTGAATATCATGTTGTCTAGTTTTGACTGTAATTCTTCTATCTGCTGTTAATGGTTTAACCTTTTCATTATGGTACTTTGGTAATTTTGAAAGATTTGATGTAATAGGATAGAATAGCTTTACACTGTGTGTTTTTACTTTCATGTATGTCTTACATGCACTATCACCTTAAGAGTGCTCTGTTTTAAACCTGTGCTGGTCACCAGGTGTTTTACCTCCTGATGATGCAGTAACTTGTAAATCCAGACAGGATCTGTGTGTGTGGCAACCCAATCTTTTGGAATGTTGGATGGTTAGTCCTTTTTAATCATTGAGGCCTTTTTTTGGATGCTTCAGTGGTTTGGTTTGTCTTCTCCAGCTAGTCATAAGACTTTTCATGTTCAGTTCTGATAAACATTGTTATCAGTTAAATGCCACAAGTGGCATGGCATTTCATTCCAAAGGTTTGAAACAGTTATTACTTAAATAAACAAAATGCAGATGCCAGTTATAGCACAAACTTTTAGTGAGATGTGTAAATGAGTAGTAATTATTAACGATATTTTTGAACTTCATTGACCCAGTAAACATGTACAGCACAACTATAGCTATTTAACTAGTTCCAGAATAACAATAACTGTTGCCATGACATGTATTACGATTTTCAGATTTGTGAAAACTTTTACCTGATATTGTTGTGTTTAATATTTAGATTTGACACTACCATTGGACCATTAGTATATTCGGATCAGTATTTACAGCTCTCCATCCGAGTACCCAGCAGTAACATTTATGGTTTAGGAGAACATGTTCATCAGAATTACCGTCATGATGTTAACTGGAGGACCTGGCCCATCTTTACCAGAGATTCTTTTCCAAATGGGGTAAGCAAGTTTACTGTGTTTGTAAATATTATTTTGTTAAGACTTATTGAGATGAGTTTTAATATGAACTTTACACATTGCTGTACATGACTTCTGGCTACACAAAAAGTGGTATCTCCAAAATGGTAGTAGTTTCCAAACCTTGTTGCTCATCAGTGAATGACTTTTAGCGTGTAATGTAGTATAATAAACTACACCATTCTTGTCTTTCTTTGCTGAATTACATTTTTATAAACAAAAACTCCCTTCATTTCATCCTTATTTTTTCTGTTTTCCACATTAATGCATACCTTAATTATATGGAAAATGTCCACTGTATCCATACAATGTCTTTAAATTTAGGTGTAAACACAGTCTACCTTTATCCCTGAGAAACTCTGCACTAATGCCATGGTTGACAGCAGTAAATACAGTAACTTTGGAAAGGATGGTAGCCAAGAGTTCCATTCTACCAGTATTCAAGCTTTACTATGTTTCTAATCAGGATTTGCAACAAAGAAGAAAAGGATAATATTTTACTTTAGAAAGGCAAACTAGGAAAGAATGATTATCATACTTACAATAAACAGCTGGAACAAAACTTTGAGTGTTTCATATAAAGAGGCCTACCAATTATTTTTTTTATTAAATGTTCATGTATATACAGTACATGGATAAACTGTGAAAAACCTCAAAGAAACTAAGACAGCGATTAGGTTTATTCTATCACATTAAACACCTACTCACATTAGAAGCCAGAATGAGACTAGTACAAACTACATTCCTACCTATACTGGACTACGCTGACTTTCTTTACAGACATTGCCCATCAACGATGATGAATAAACTGGACACCATCTACCACCAGGCTGTAAGATTTATCTCATACCTACCCTGTAGTACACATCACTGTCATCTATACCAGGTTTTGTGATGGACCTCACTCACAACTGGAAGAAAAAGGAATGCTCTCCTCTAGTTTTTTAGAGCATTATCTGGTAACCTCCCTGCATACATCGCGAACATCTTCAAACAGGCTAAAGGTTCCTATGGCTTGAGACGCTTCTCCTTAATCTGCTTCCAGATTCCTAGAGTGAAAACTACCCTTGGCTCAGCAGCAATCAATTTCTCACTTCCATCACTTTGGAACACTATGCAAGACTCATTAAAATTATCCTCACTTCCAAGCATTTTCACATGCAAAGCTTTATTAACAGATTATCTGAAGGAATCGTGCAATTGTTTCAGATGTTGATGACCCCTAAGCCCTGGGTGCCACTCTCAAATCCTATGCCTAAGTATCTCATCCACCCCACATTCCTAACAACAGAAACCTAGGACCTACAAGCCTAGTTCCCTTAATCCAAGATGGCCCTGCCTATTCTCTACCTTTTACCCATTCTGGCCACCCTTTTGGCTGCCAACTCTTTCACCCCAGTTTCTACCCTATTCCTTAATACCTTCTTATTTTTTATCATTTAAGTATGAGCTCTTACTTAGCGGAGACAATATGGGATTGCTGTCTCTTCTCATTTCAGTAACGCTTATCATTATGTACCTTTGCATGTTAATTATGTTGACCGGTATGTATAGGCCCATATTGACCGGCGCCTTCACAATGTTTTTTTCTTTTTTGTTTTGCACCATTGTCCACCCTAATTGTAATCTTATGAAATGTACTGTATTGTATTAATGCCCAGGACCACCTTGAAAATTAGCTTGCTCAATGGTGTTTATGCCTGGTTAAATAAAGTGATTGATTGATTGATTGATTGACTTCTCCCCAACTGTTTTCCCCTCCTCCAGAACACACCTGGATATTAGCCATATACTCACTGTGCCTATCTACCAAAAGATTTAAATGTATAAAATACATTAAGGCATTTTGCAAAATACAGTCACAGCAAAAGACACAGCCTTGATGGAAATGTTAAGATGTTTAAATAGTAATTATAATGAAATCAATGACATTTCTATATTTAGAGGTGTGTGAGGCAGTGTGTTATAATGTCATGCAACAGAGACAAAATTTAAATCACAAGTGCAACTTCTAACCCATCACAACAGCATACTGGAGAGTGTTGTGGAGCCAGTGAATTCTACCTCAACAGGTAATGCCTGCTGCTTTTCAATAATCTCCTGTGGCTGGTTACTGGAGTATAGTTCTTCGGACATACAGTACTGTAGTGTACGTCCACACACTATCCTCTCTTCCCAATTGTAGACCAAGTACAGATTGCAGTCAGAAAGTAGGAGGAGGCATGACAGGATGGCTTCCTGCTAACACCCATACGATAGCAGCCTGTCAACTACTACAACTGTCCTTGGTTGCCTGTCCATCAGATCTTGGAGAGCAGCAGACAGAAACTATCATTTTGGTAGCACATAAACATTTATAAGGAGTACTGGAAGAATGGATTGGAATACTTTAGAAATTCTGATATGGAAGACTGGCTTGGTAGGTGGCAAGCAGTTTTTCCCTATGGACAAAGATATTAAAAAGAAAAAAAGAAGCAGCACATTCATGTCGCAGAGCATGATGTTTAAGGTAGAGGAATAGGATAGGGATGTCCAAAACATGTAGGAATGAATGTTACTGTAATTATGATATGAGTTGTACAAGGGTGGTATAGTGCACATGCTTTCAGGGCCATACAAGTACTGTTCCTTCATCAGGTTCAGTAGCATTTGGAACATAAGAAGTGAAATTTTATGTAGAAATACACTGTTACAAATTAATTTATGGCAGGATAGTTTAGATAAGGTGAGAAGTGGTTTTAGTGAAGGTGGGTAGACAATGGAGAGGAAACAGGTATTTAGCTGTGAAGGGATGCCCTTAAAGGAAGTGCTAATATATTTATATGAGAAAGGTAGAATAGGTGCACTGAAGTGTTAATGAGAAAGGTTTCATGACAGAGACAAAGGAAAGGATAATACATTTTTCAACAGCATTTTGTTGTTTTTGATGAATGGACTCGAGTCTTAATAAGCATTGGTATGATTTTCAAAAGGATACTTGATTTGGACATGCCCTTTTGTACCTCCCAGTGGAGTGCAGAACCACTGATTTGGGATCCATGCCCCACAGTTCTGATTCTTTACAGTCCCCCAGGATCAGCCATAACATTCTGTCTAATATCAGCCACAACTTTATTCATGTAGAGACCTACAGGCCCTGCCTGAAGCTGAAGCTGAAGAAGCTTAACTTTCTTAGCACATTGCAAAAAACAATAGCATGATTTGGCATATCCCTGGGGTACAGTTACAGATCTGTTCCTTGTGTTTGTAACATGAGTGTAGGAGCTGGGGAGGGAAGCGATTCCTTTGGTTGAAAAAACATATGCCACATATCCCTCCTTTTGTGGCTATAGAACCCTAATATAACAACCTAAGAAGTAACTTACTTTGCACTGGGCCCAAATCTGGAGGTGAGTGCTAACTAATCTGTGTCCTTACATCAGGATTACAAAGCCACAAAGTATGGGAAATGTGGCATTAGTATTTTTCAACCATAATGCCCACCCCAATACCCCAGCCATGCCTTGTGACACAAAGACAAGCTATATGTATAGGACCATGACTCACATATCTGCTGTTTAATCATACACGTTCAGAACTGTACCCCATAGGTGCTCTGCTTAACTAAGTACCCACAATATCAGCCACAACCTCTTTTGTACAGGACCTTCAGGTTCTGTGCCATGCATTAGCTCAGCCATAACATTCTTCATGTAGGGCACGATTGGTCCTGCCTGATGCCACAAATGAATTTTTTCACAGGGTCTCAGGCCTATATAGTGAAGTAGCAGACCTGTGAGTTGTGTCCCTATACCTGTAGCTTTTCTTGAGTCATGATGGTAGGGACTGGGGAGGAGAATGTGTGTTTCCGTTGAAGTAAAGACACCACATTTCCCTCTTCTTTTGCCTTTTCAATTCAAATGATTCACTGAAGTAGCTTTTTGCAAGAAATGTCTAACATTAAAAAAAAAAAGAATTGAAGCATGCTTTGCACGTTGCCCCTTAGGCACTGAAGAACATATGATAAATAGGGTTCACTGAGCCCTGAGCACAAGACCTAACTTTCTCTGCACCATGTGATCATTTGAACTATGAGGAAAATCACACTGTAGACTGTCAAAGGCTCCATGGAATTTTCACTCTATCTTTTGATTTCCCTTTGTTTTTGTACTTCATACCTAGCAATCATTAATGAGTGATTTCTCTAATTGATTTCCTTAGATTTGGGCACAGCAGAATTGCAACATTCTTTAAGCAGGGCCCTTAAGGTCCAGTGCAAAGCAGGATCTGCTGTGCTGTGCAAAATTCCAGAAAAGTGTGTACTGCCCACGTGCCTGGACTTAGACAAAGTTCCCACCTTTTAGATGCTAACAGCATAGCTGTCAACACCTATTGTGTGCTCTTTTTTGCACTGAGACAAGTCCAGTGGTACATTCAGTGTGAGTGATTTGGCTGCATGTCTTTTATTATGTCTATGATAGGGTTGTTAGGTTCTGGCATAGGGTTTCAGACTTACACAAGTCTGGTTTCAATCACCAGTGCAGAACATTTTTTTTTCTTTCTCACAGTTTCTGTAGCATGAGAGAACGTTTTAGATGCCCTAGTTAATGTTAGTGATAGAGTTTTGGTAATTTCAGTCTTTGAGGTTTGAATGCAACTTTGTAATATTTCTGCATTTCAAATTTATTGACTGGTTCATCACAAATCTGCACTCAGTGCTGAATGTCCTCTGCCACAGCATGACTTTCCTGTCACAGAGCCTTTGTACAGTGGTAGCACTACATGCTACCAAGCAGTAGTAAGTAGGGGTCATGTAATTTATTCCCAGTGTGGGATTTTTTTTCATTCTCATTGCATTTTCTTTAGTATTAGATAAATTGTTAGATGCCCTTATTGATCTTGATGATAGAGTATTAGTGAAGTCTGAAGTTCTATATTGCTGAAAACTTCTAAAATTCTAGCTGAGACATTCAGGTTTGAATGCAACTTGGGAAACATTACTTCAAACTGATGGACCGGTGCATTACCAAATCCACCATGGCTGCTTGGGGTGGAGATCTTCACTCAATAATGGATATCAATTGTCACAGCATGTATTTCCTGTCAATGTGCTTTAGTGCAGTGGGAGAGCTACAGACTACCAAGTAATAGTGAGTAAGAGATTTGGGTTTGCTCCACAGGGTGGTACTTTTTTTTTTCTTTCTACTCAGTTACTTAATTATGAAAGACATTGTTTGATGTAATTGCTGATGTTAGTGATAGAGATTCAGGAAGCTGTGAAGTTCTGTATTGCTGATAACTTGAAATTTTCCAGCTGAAACTTTGAAGTTTTAATACAACTTGGGAATATTACTTCAAACTGACTGACTGGTTCATTGCTAAACCCACTGCAGCTGTGTGTGTGTATGTGTGTATGGGGGGGGGTCTTCACTCAGTGCTTAATGTCCTTTACCACATCATGCATTTCCTGTCACAGAGCATGCTTTATAATAATAGACCTACAGGCTATAGAGCAGGAGTGGGTAGGGGGTTTGGTTTTATCCCCAGTGTGGGCAGTTTTTCAGTTCTTACTACACTTTTTTATTGTATGAGAGACGTTGTTAGATGTCATTGCTGATGTTGAGGATAGAATTTCAGCAAGGTTTTAAGTTCTGTACTGTTGATGTCTTGACAAGTTCCAGCTCATACTTTTGTATCTGACTGCAACTTGGAAACATTTCTTTAAACTGAGAAAAGATAATGCCACCTCTGTATGCTCTAGTGCAGGGACTGAACAGGTTAAAAGTTCTGAGTTTGTCTATCATGTGGTCTCTGCTCATTTATTTTTTGAGGTGTATGTACTTGCATGCATGTATGTGTCTTATGTGCAGCTTCTGTGTGTGCATTGCTTAGCATGTACAGCATATGTGCATTTTGCTATACAAAAATTACAGTTAAGTGGTACTTTAATTTAAATTTACATGTATTTTGCCAGATTTGGCCAATTTTGTTGCACATATTTTCTTGCTAGAAAAGTCACCACCTTACCACTTGACCCCATAAGTGGCACCTTGTACATCTGGAGCAAAATGTTTTTTTTGGTGTTAACCCAACAACTTTATGGATAAAGTCAACACTACACCACATGGCTGTTCAAACACCAAGGAGCACCACACCCTCAACTACTAATGTTCCATAGACTCTTGACACTCATTGTTTCCGTTCCCTACTTTGCATGCTTTGTGTTTCAACCTTAATGATGCATTATCATAGTTTTTCTTTTTGCAACTAATACTGTATTCTATGCAGCGAATGGGGCTTTTCACTATAGGAAAAGCTGTAATTTATTTCTTCATATAACTACACAATATGCCTACTCAGTGAGTTGGCAATATACCAAAACAATGAACTAGAAAACACTGCATTGTACATACACTAAACACACAAAAATGTGTTAACAATTTACTTTTATGGTAGTTACACACCACTTAAAAACATCTTTGTAAGAAGAATTATAGAAAAGAGAATGGCAAAAAAAGCAAGGTCCATCCAGTCTGCTCACGATCCCTAACAAATCCCTATTGGCCTAAAGCCAGATAGAGTGGTTACACAGTGTCCCAGTTCCCCACCCTTCCTACTATAGTGTTTCCACCCATTCACCTGCACCTGATCACACCTTTAGGGACTTCCAGCCCCCTAAATCTGTCACAGCCTTCATTGAGACCAGAACATCCCTACCTCCTTTGGCAATCTATTCCATTGTTACACCATCCTTTAAAGAAAGTACTTCCTCATAAAGTATCCTTTTTAAATCTACCTTCAACCAGTCACCACCCTTGACCTCTGTGTTATCATTCATGGTGCATACTATATGCCCTTATTAATGTGTAATGCTCAGTCACATCTCTCCTCTACCTCTTTGCCTCTAAAATGTATATATGTATATCAACTAGCCTTTCCTTATGGTATCTGCACTTGCCCCTGTAACATTTTATGACTCTGCATTTCACTGTCTAAATGCTGTCTCTATCCTTCTTAAGAAATGGCTCCAGAAACTGGGACAGTACACCAGGTGGGACCTAACCAGCAACCTGTATCATGGCAATACCATCTTCTTCCACCAGCTATTGAATCCCCTTGTTTTCTTGCTGTATGCTTTGTTGCACTGACTTGAGGATTTGAGACTTTTACTGATTATACCCTCCAGGTCTCTTTTCTCTATCATCATGGCTATTTGGACCTTTCCAATCCAGTAATCTGTGCCTGGGTTTTTTTTCCTAATGTGTATCACATTCTATATTTTAGTATTGTATGTCCATTTCCAGACTTTGAACTGCCTTTCTAGTGTCTCTGGGTCCTTTCTCCAGTTCCCTGACCATCTCCTCACTGTTCACCTTGCTGCAGAGTTTCATGTTATCTATAAATATACATTTTGCCTGGATACCCTCTCCAAGGTCCATAATGAAAATATTGAATCCACTGATGATGTTACTCAGTCAATGAAAATCAACAGGTTGGTCAGGCATGATCTTCCTGCCCTCCAGCACACTGATCTCTAGGTACTTCACTATCTTTTTTTGACCATCATTTCCAGACACCTACTAGCACTTGAGGTAAGACTGGCTGGCCTATAGTTATTCCAGTCCTCATTGTCTCCATCTGTGAGCAGTGAGACCACATATGTAGATCCCAAGTTTCCTGGAACTTCCTTGACTGGAACAAATATGTCAGAGGAATTGTCAATTCTGGCAACAGAGTACCATTTAACAAATACCTGTTAAACACTTGTTAACCACACTCTAATTAAAGACTTTAAAATACTATACTACCTAACATATTTGAGAGTTGTAGTCAGAAGTCAACAATAGTCTGAGACCAACACAACTAAAAAGACTAAAATTAATCAAAGAATAAAAATACAGTAATAATATAAAAAAAAACTTTGATAAAAAAGTCATAAGGACTTACCTTGCAAATGTGGATGAACAAGATGGCATCCTGTGGATACCTGTAAGAAAATTAGAAACAAATTAACACATTTCATCTTTACACATGAGAAGCCACTTACTGGATATTCAGGCTCAAGATCCTTGTTAAAGATGTTGAACAGCAATGACCCCAGAACTGCTCTCTGAGGGATACTACTGAATACTCACCTCTTTTGGAATAGTGCCCATTCACCATAACTATTTGTTTGTGGCCCAAACTGAGTTACCATTTACCTCATTTATGTCTTGTGTATACTGTGCTGCTTTATGTTGCTCAGAAGCTTGTCATGAACCACTGTATCAAAGACCTTGCTGAAGTCCAGACATACTACTTCCATGGTCCTACCCCTATACCTTTCCCTGGTCAGCCCCTAAAAAAAGGTGGTCAGGTTTGTCAGGCATAATATGCCTCTGATAAAGCCATGCCAAGAGTGGCATGAACCTTGGCCTCAAATGGCCTCCGTGACATTTCTCGACACTGATGGCAGCTAACCAGCCTGTGTTTGTCTATGTCCAACCTTACCCCCTACTTGAAGATGTGGAAAACATTATCCACTTTCCAGTCCACTGAAAACACACCTGTCCTTACAGATTTATGAATGATACCCTTTAATTTTTCCACTGGATCCACTATGATCCTGAGTTATATCACATCCACCCCACTGGACTTGCTTAGCTTGCTTTTGAAAAATAGTCTTCTGTGAGGGCAAATGCAATAGCCAATGACTGCTTTGGCCTAGCCTCTATGTCATGGGCCATACACAGGATCTACCACTCTCATCAGGGGTCTTCTGGTAAACCCTAAAGTAGAGTATTTGTTAAACATCTTAGCCATTGCCTCTGTCAGTATCACAGGTTCCTCCACCATCCCTGTTTGTAATAGCCAAATTCCACTGTTAACCTTCCTAATTCCATCCATAGTGTTGCCCACCAGGATTTTGGCAGTTTCTTCTAGTGATGCAGCTGTAACTATTCCAACAACTATAAAAGTACAGCAACCTCATAAAACAACAGAGGGGGTGGAAAATGTAAGACTTCAAAACACAACACATTCAGACCCAATAACTAAAGAAATCATGGTGTT
Source organism: Neoceratodus forsteri (assembly GCA_016271365.2). Lineage (NCBI taxonomy): Eukaryota > Metazoa > Chordata > Ceratodontiformes > Ceratodontidae > Neoceratodus > Neoceratodus forsteri. The sequence continues at coordinate 455,383,937 of CM028137.1, forward strand.
AGGGGACTCCATAATAAGGGGAATCAACAAAATTGTATGCAAAGGAAGATATAACAACGCAATGGTAAGCATGTTCCCTAGAATAAAATTTCAGGAACTTAAACAAATTTTGAGGGATATATGGGCCAAACAAAACAACCACTGGTGATTATCCAAATAGGAGTAAATGATATACACTCAAATAAAAAGGGAAACACCTTGGAAAATTACACTGTATTAATTCAGGATTTAAAAAAAATACACTACTGATATCAATATACTGTATCTGGTATCTTACCTACATATGGAATGTATCAACAAATTAACTATGAAATTGTCTCAATTAATTGTAAGTTGTGGAAATTATGTTTGGAACAAAAAATAGGGTTCATAGAAACAGGTTATATCTTCAGAAATGAATCACTGTACAAGAAGGATGGACTTCGTCTAAATAGAATGGGAGAAAGTGTTGGGGAAAACTTTCAATAAAGTCATTGAGAACCATTTAAACTGGAAAAAGTGGGGGGAGGGAACATTATCCAGCTAAAGACTGATATCAGCAAACAAATGTCGCAAAACAAGGATTTAGAGTCAGTAAACTGCTTATTAGCAAATGTGAGGAGCTTAGCCAAAAAAATTAATGAATTTACGTACTTAATAAAAGAAAAAAACATTAAGATTGCAATTCTCACCGAAATCTGGTGGGAAGAGAATGATACGTGGGACAAACATATAACTGGATTCACTACACATTATAAATCTAGAAAACATAGGAAAGGAGGTGGGGTGGCAATCTACAGTATGTTCACAAGTCCATACACAGTATGGAAATATATGATGGAAATTTGAATATTGAACATTTAACTGTTAAGATCATGCCCTAAAAGGCCTCAAAAATTATTTTGAGGGCACTGTATCACCCCAACCCCCAATTAACATAGAAAATTACCAGGAAATCTTGGTCTATCTGGATCTCTAAAATCCAGCTGAAAATATTATTATAGCAGGGGATCTAACCTTCCAGGTATTGATTGGGTAAATCAGAAAACATCAGGCAGTAACAAAAGAAACTATCTAGAAATATTTAACCAACTGGGCTTGGAACAGATAGTTCAAGAAAATACAAGGGCAAACAATATTTTGGATATAGTATTATCAAACATGGTATCTAAATTAATGGAAATTGAGGTGGGACCCCCAATTGATAATAATGATCACAATACTGTCCTCTTTCAATTAAATGAATTACCTATTCAACAGGGTAGTAATATAAAAATCCCAATCTTCAAAAATGTGAAATTTCACATAATTAGGCAGGCATTGCTTACATGGGACTGGATATCTCAGTTCACAAGGTTAACATTAGATGAGACGTGGGATACTTTAGTGGACAAAATAAGAGAGATTTCAGAATTATATGTACCATATATAAGTAAGAATTGAAATCAGAGCATTTTTCCCAAATGGTTAACTTGCAAAATAAAAAAAAAATCAAACTAAAACATAAAATGTATAAATTATCCAAGCTAGATACAACTGCCTTCCAAAATATAAGGAACAGGCAAGTCGTGTAAAGCAATTAATCAAAAATGCTAAAGCAAATTTTGAAACAAATTTGGCAACTAGAAGTAAAGACAACTATAAGGCTTTCTATTCATATATTAGTAATAAAAAAGGACATACACAATCAATAGGCCCATTCAAGGATGACAGATGTAATATATTAAACGTCAGAGAAGTGGCTGAGGTACAGAATAAATACTTTGCCACTGTATTTAATCCTAAAGATATATCGACAACTGATATAAAATATAATGCATCTGATGAAAAATGGATTAAAATTGACACAAAAGATGTTTTGCACAGATTGAGGAAGGTTAAGATTAACAAATCTCCTGGACCAGATAACATCCATCTGAGACTCATTGCAGAAATTGCAGTGGAGATAGCCCAATCAGTAGCCTTTATCTTTCAAAGGTCATTAGATAGAGGGGAAGTGATAAAAAAATTGAGGGAAGCACATGTGGTACCGATCTTTAAGAAGGGTAGGAAAGATTCTCCCGAAAATTACAGACCAGTGAGTTTAACATCTACAATGGGTAAAATATTGGAAAGTATTATAAAAGAACATATTTATGACCACCTGACTGAAAATGACCTGTTTGATCATAGCCAGCATGGGTTTACAAAATCAAGATCTTGCCAGACCAATCGTTTACATTTTTACAAAAAGGTAAGCAGTTCTCTAGATCTAGGAAAGTCAATAGATGTAATACAACTGGATTTTTCTAAAGTATTTGATAAATTACCACATGATGAGTTAATTAAATTTGTTTGTTTATTTGTTTATTTGAATCTAGAATTAAAAGTACCGTTGAGCCAAGGCTCTTTTACAAAGGTTCCATGTCGATAGTACAGGCAATCATCAAAAGGCAGGTTACAGATTGACAGATCAGGAACATATTAATGTTAACACACTACATGGTAAAAGACAATAACATTTAGTTGACAAATTAGAAGTATAGTGACAAATTCCTGCAAGAGAGATGCGACACACAGGGAACAGTAGAAGGGAAGTGGCAAGAGGGGAAAAAAGGGCTGGGACTGGGGGGTGGGTGTGGCAGTGGAGGGGCAGTGTGCTGCAGCCAAGTGGCCTTGTCAGGACAGACACAGCACAAGTGCTTGAGTGGTTGTGATGGAGAAGTAAGTGCTAGAAGAGTGGGAGAAAGACAGCCAGACAGCTGTGGGGTCTGAAACAGAGTAGGGGACAGAGATTGTTGCAAAGTGTTGCAAGTGTTGCAAACACAGGTGTTTTTGCTTGTTAGGGAGAGGTGGAGCTTTGATTTGAAGGCTCCAAGAGATCCAGTGGAGGGGATGTCACTTGGAAGTTCATTCAACCAGCTTGGGGCCCTATAAGCAAAAGACCATTGCCATTGGGACGTGCAGCAGCGTGGGATTTGAAGGATAAGGGGCTTAGAACTCCTGGTGATGCGGTTATTAATTTTGAGATTTAGGAGGGCGCTGACTCCTGGCGGGGATTTTCCCATCTTGATTTTCTTAGCTGTTATGCAAGTCTGGTATTTTATTCAGTTGTTCAGTTGCAGCCACCCTGATTTGGAATAGAGGTCACAGGAGTGGATGAGGCAGTGTAAGCCAGTGACCAGTCTGCAGGCTTGGTTGAGGGAGGTCGATACCCACTTGAGAGAGGAGGTTGTGGCAGATCCATAGATGATGAGACTGTAGTCAGTGATACTAACGGAGCTCTGGACAGCGATGGACAGTGCTTCAGGGGTTAGGTCTTTCCTATGCCGGAAGAGGAGGCCCATTCTGGAATTGGCCACTTTTGCCACATTGTTGATGTGTGGGACTTAGGAGAGGTTATTGTCAAGGGTGAGGCCAAGGTACTTGAAGGTATGAACTTGTTCTAAGGTTAAACCTAGCTTTGTTCAAATAAGGAGCTGATGGTGTTTGAATTTGCTGTGGGAGCTACAGAAGAGAAGGGTCTTTTTTTTTCTGGTTAAGGATAAGTCTTTGTTTTTCAAACCAATTTTCAACTGCGGAGAAGGCCTCCTGGAGTTTGCTTTGTAGATGCACTGGATCAGGGTGTGAGGCTAGGATGACTGCATTGTCAGCGTATAGAAGGATCTGTTCAGGGCAGGATTCAGGTAGCGAGTTCAAAAAAAGACTGAATGGGGGGCCTAGGATAGAGCCCTGTGGGACAACGGACCTGACTGGTCTTGGATCTAAGAGCATGCCATTGATTTTCACTCTTTGGGAGCTGTTTTCTAGGTAGCTTTTAAACCAGTTAACAGAGCTTGGTGACAGCCATGCTATTCGAAGCTAGGCAAGTAGGAGATGGTGGTTGATGGTATCAAAGGCTTTGGCTAAGTCAATGAAGGTAGCTCCAATGAGATGGCTGTTATCAAGTGAGTGATGGATTGCACCAGTGAATTCAAGTAGTGCCATAGTGGAGCTATGGCCCTTTCTAAATCTGTGCTGCTCCATGCACAGTATGTTTTGTTTTTCTAGGAAGTCAGTGAGTTGGTCAGACACAATCCTTTCTAGGGCTTTGGAGAGTGGAGGCAGGATGGAAATAGGTTGGTAATTCTCAGCATCTGTTTTGTCACCATTTTTATGGATTGGGGTTACCATGGGCAGATTTACAAATGTCGGGGAATTGGCTGTGGCTGAGGGAGAGGTTGAAGACCTTGGTAAGAGGTAGAAGCACCTCTTCAAGGGTTAGTGATAACAGCTTGAGATCGATGGAGTTGCTGCTGAATCTGGAGTTGTGAATGGCTTTGGTAAAGTAGCTACGGACTTGGTGCAATTTTACTGCTTTAAAGTAGAAGGGAGGGTGGCTGTAGGTGATTGGGGTGGCCGGGGTGTCAGTGTCATTGAAAAAACCTTGAGGAAGAACAGCACTGAGGTCTGAGAAAGTGTCATTGAAAGTGTTGACAATGAGGTTTTGGTCAAGGGTGATTACTCCATTAATGCTGAGTACTGACAGGGGCGATTTAGCTTGCTTCCCAGTGACTTCTTTGATGTTATCCCAGAGGTCCCTACCATTACCCCATGTGGTAGCAAGTGCATTGTGGAAATAGGTGGACTTCGTATCCTGAATATATTTGGTGCAGTTGTTTCGTGCCCATTTATAGTTAGCAGTATCAGCTTGTTTCCCTTTGATTCTGGCAATCTCCCAAAGGTGGTCACAAGATTTTAGGCACCATAGTAGGTCACCTGTGAGCCATGGGTTACAAAGGGCTTTGGCCTTGCGCTTCTTGATTGGAGCAAATATTTTGCATGCTTGGTTGAAAATCTGGATGAAGTGCTCCAGTGCAGTGTTCACGTTGGTTGCAGTGAGGACTGGGGACCAGTCCAGATGACGAAGGTGGGTTATGAGATGAGGTAGTTTGCCTCTAGGTAGAACTTGGCTAATAATGTTTTTTTGTGGGGGGCTTAATGATTTGTTGGACCATGAGCAGCTTACAGGGGAGTGGTCACTAAGAGCATCTGGGAAGACAGTGGAGCTTGTGATCCTCATGGGGTGGATTATGAGGATCCAATCCAGAAGGGTGCTGGTACCTGTTTTATAATTTGTTCTGGTAGGGGAGCTGACCATTTGGGTGAGGTTTGCTGCTGCTGTCTAGTCCTTGTAGGCATCTGCCTCTGTTGCATTCCAGTTTATATTAAAGTCACTGAGGAAGATGCATTCGGTGTCAGGTGCAAATGATTTGGTAAAATCGTGGACTGCGTTAAGCCCATTTTTTTACTCTCGAGGTGGGATGTAGATTGTGACGACTGTGATGGCTTTGCTATGTGCCCCAAGGAGGACCTTGACAGGAACAATCTGTACTGTGGAGGATTGGGACAAAAAGCTGATGAGGTGCCCATGGATCGTATCTTTAAGGTACAGGGTGCAGCCTTCGCCCTTTTTTGATGTACGATCAAGCCGATAGACATTATATCCAGGGAGAGTGATGGCATGGTCAGGGATTGAAGGTGATAGCCAGGTTTCCACGACTTCTAATATGTTAGGAAGATGCTGGCAAGAGATGGCCTGAAGGGCATCAAATTTGTACAGGAGACTGCATATATTTAGGGAAATTATTGAGCGTGATCCAGGTTGGGTGGTCTTGGTTGATCCTGTAGAGGGGGCTGGTCCAGGATTTGGGTAAATGTTTCCTGATAAAAGCAGTTGAAGAAGTAAATATTTGAGGGAACTTGTGTGAGATACCGCTGACTAGCACTTGTTCCTTAGTGCCAGGGAACTGCAACATTCACCAGGGCACGTTAACGGGTGGAGGCATGGATGTAGCGTGGCAGTAGTGGCGACTGTCAGAGGGGGCACCCATCGGCCATTATGGGAAGAGGGCCATTCCGTACTGATAGTCTCAACCCAGGGTGGGTACATGAAATCAAGTGGGAGAGTACCATGTAGGCAGTGGTGGTGTGTAAGTTGGTAGTTGTTTGGGACAGCAGGAAAGCATGCACGGGGGATGTAGGAGAGAGAAGAGCAGAATGAGGAAGAGAAATAAGAGGGACAGGGTTCCTGGGGGGAACATGATTCAAGAGGGGGAAGAGAGGTGAAGCAAGAGGTTCCAGGAGAACAAGCAGGGAGCAGGGATAGTGAGTAGTCACAGGGGAGTGGTGGATAGGGAGTTAAGAGGGTGCAGAATATGTGTCAGGAGACAGAGGGACGGGGTAGCAGTTCAGACTAGGAGCACAGGAGGGAAGGGGGTGCATGAGCACTAGGGAAGACAAGGGGGTGGGCAGAGATGGGGACCAATAGCAAATGAGTAGAGGGGGGGCACTAAGAGGGTCATGAAGACAGTCTATTTAATTAAGGACAGGGTGGTGGAGGGGGCCGGGTGTAAAAATTTGGCCAATGCCACTTGATTTCTATGGGCGCAGCAGCCCCAAGACCATGGAAAATGGCAGGCCAATCCATGCAAGGGAGAGGAGAGGAGAGTAGGAGTCCAATCAGAGTCGGCTGCAGCAAGCAACAGCCAATAGCGGCAGCTCACAGCAGCCCTGGACAGACAGGTTAGCCTTACTCATCTCCCTGGTTCCTCGGGCTGCTGGTGGATGTGCAGTGAGGCAGCTGGAAGAGCTGTGCCACAGGCGGATGAGAACAGCCATAGTGTGGGCCCTCAGTACAGGGGCAGAGACCTGGGGAGAGCAGAGAAGATAAGGGGTTCGCTGTGGGCGGGGGAGCATCACAGTTAAAACAAAGGTGACTATATCAGGGGCAGGAGGCACTGGTGCACTGGAGGGGCAGAGAAATGAGAAAAATGGAGTGGGAGTGGGGGGTGATTCAGGCCAGAGAGTATGGAGGGGAGGAGGGAGTGAGAGAGGTAGAAAGAGAGAGGGGGGGGGAGAGAGGGATAGCGAGGGAGGTGGGATAGGAACAGATTTCACAGAAGAGCTGAAAATCACAATTAAAATCTAAACAGAGTCAGAGAGGAGCTAGTAATCACAGTCAAAAAATACTTTTACACAATATCCTCGGATTTGGCAGGTCAACAGAAAAGAACTGTTTCTAGTTTAGATAAGTTAAACAGGGGCCAGGTGGCCGTAGAGTACAAATTCGGCCGATGCCACTTGATTTCTATAGGTGCAGCAGCCCCAAGACCATGGAAAATGGCAGGCCAATCCATGCAAGGGAGAGGAGAGTAGGAGCCCAATCAGAGCCTGCTGCAGTGAGCAGCAGCCAATAGCAGCAGCTCACAGCAGTCCCAGAGAGACAGGCAAGCCGTACCCATCTCCTTGGTTCCTTGGACAGCTGGTGGATGTGCAGTGAGGTGGCTGGAAGAGCCGTGCCGCAAGCTGGTGAGAACAGCCATAGCGTGGGCCCTCAGTACAGGGGCAGAGATCCAGCACCTTGGTTCCTTGGGTGGCTGTTGGATGTGCGTTGAGGTGGCTGGAAGAGCTGTGCTGTAAGCGGGTGAGAACAGCTGTAGTGTGGGCCCTCAGTACAGGGGCAGAGACCCAGCTCCTTGGTTCCTTGGGCAGCTGGTGGATGTCCGGTGAAGTGGCTGGAAGAGCTGTGCCGAAAGCGGGAGAGAACAGCATCTCTTCTTTCTTTAAAGATAAATAAGTAAGTTGTCTATTGGATAGCAGATTGGTTACGGGGAAGGAGACAGAGAATGGTAATAAATGAAAAACTATCTGACTGGCTTTCTGTGTTGATCGGAGTCCCTCAGGGGTCAGTGTTGGGACCCTGTCTAACATATATATATTATCTTGCAACACAACTCGGAACATATATGGATAACCAAGTTTGCAGATGACTGCAGAGTAGGGGCAGTGATAGACTCAGATCTGGACCATATCAGACTTCAGGAAACTCTCAAATATATTGAGAAATGGACAACAGAAAATAAGCTTAAATTAAATGAAGACAAATGCATAGTCCTACATATGGGCAAAAAGAACTTGGAATTAAATTATATTATTAATAATAAACAACTAATGTATGCTACAGAGGAAAGGGATTTGGGTGTCATAACATGTAATGACGTTACTTTTACTTCCCATTGTGACCAGACCATAAAAAATGCAAATAGAGTCCAAAACTATATTCTGAGACATACATCTAGCAAAAGTAGGGAGGTTTTGATCCCCTTGTATGGGTCAATGGTGAGAACCCAGTTGGAGTACTGTTCTCAAGTCTGGTCCCCTCATACAAGAGGAGAGATAGAGAGACTGGAGAAAGTGCAGAGAGGGGCAACAAGATCAATAGCGGGACTGAGAAACAAACCATATGGAGCTAGATTGGAGTACTTGAATCTGTATTCTCTGGCGTACAGAAGATGGAGGGGAGACATGATCTTGGTTTATAGATCATTTCAAGACAATAATCTTAGAGTAGACCTGGAACTAAAATTATACAAAAAAAACCGCACTAGAACTCACTGTAAACAGTTAAAACAACAGTGGTGGAAGTTACTAAAAAGAAAATATTGATTTAATCAATGGGTAGTCCCTTACAGGAACTCCCTCCCACAAGAGACAGTCAACAGTCCAACCTTAGATATATTTAAAACAAGACTGGATGCTTTCAGCAAAGTTAAGGTTAGAGATTACTAATGGGTGTTTCTTTTGTTTCTTACTTATGGCAAGCTAATAAGGATGAAAGTCTAAATAATGCTTTGTGATTACTATGATACCTTGCAGAATACTGTAGAAACAAAATGTAGCTCAATGGCTGTAACTCAAATTTGTCATGCAGGAAAATGTGAAATCATTATCACTAAATTGATTTTCTCACATGTAGGTGGTTAACTTGTCAACAGAGACCAGAAATTTAGTGTTAGAGTTTATTTCATTCTTCCTTGACTCTGGTGCATACTCTAACATTAACGTAAAGCACTGTGGGTTTTCAATCAATTGTCTTTTGTTTTTGATTGTCAAATATAATATATTTCCCATATGTCTCACTCTAACCCTCTAATCATGGTTGTCAGAGCCATACCATTTCTTTAGAAAAGAAAGCAAGTGAGGGATTTCCTTCACTTCTAATGCATTTCCACTTATGCGTTGCCTAGAAAGTGCTGCACAAATCATAGTTTTCCTCAAGAGCCTTACATACCTGACTTGCTCATCTCTCAATTCATTTTTTGTTGGATTCTAGACCTTCTACATAAACCTGAAAGTTCCAGTTAGCAGCATGTCCTGCAGTGACTTCAGTGGGCCAAACTATAATCACACTTACAAAAAAAATAATTGTTGTGTATTTTACACAGTGTATGGTTCTCCAGAATATGGAAGTAAGACTAGATCAGTGTTACAAATAGTTTTTTTTACATACACTTGTCTAAACTTGTCAGTCATTAAAAATTGTCCGTTTTTCTAACATGATAGTACTGACCATTCATAATATACAGGTGTCTGAAAGAATACATAACATTTTGGCTACTTCTTAAATGCCTCCACCAAGAGGAAATTCATAAGATGATAAGTCTATGAGTTCCTAACAATTGGGACTGCCAACAAGAATGTCCATTGCCTGAATTGCTTCAGGGGAGTTGCCAGGACAGTCGATTGTGGTTTCTTTATGATGTGCTGTGAGCAATCCAGAGTATACTAAATCAAAAGATGTTTAAGGAAGCTGGCGCCCAAACCATGTAGGGCCTTGCAGATTTACAAAGCAAACTTGAAGGTTGTGTGACAATAGTTGAGGGTGAGGAATGCAGAATGGTGCTGCAGAAGGTTCAAGAGAAACAGCGCCGACAGTACTTCTTTAGAGCAAAGCTCTCAATAGTTGTCTTGGCAACAATTTTACAAGGCTTTCCATCCAGCACTGTTCTGTACTCCTTGCAGTCTTCTGTGTATTCATGTATGCAGAAGAATACTGTAGTTGCAAATGTTCTTTTGTTTCAGATTCCCCCCTTTCCCTCCACAAAAGACAGACCACCTGTGTGCTGTTGTGCTCAGATTGGCAATTTATTATAATTTACATTCATATTTACAAATACCATCACCAGTTTCCATTATTGTCTTTACACAATTTATTGTTTATATTGCATTAAAATATCCATCTCTGATAGCCCTTTTTCTTTCTTCCTCTTCTTCTCGCCTCCCCAGGTGAAAACCTGGGTGTCTTCTTCTTCTCTTTTTCTTAAAGGTAACAGTGGAAACTGAGACTGCTTTTCTCTCCTTCTGTTGCTTCTTCTTCTTCCCCTATTCCTTTATCATTCCCCCACCCCTCCCTCCTCCCCTTTTTTCCTCATAGCCTGTCTCCAGCTTGCGTTGGATGACTGGCCTTCCCCTTGCATCCCCACCCTCCCCTTATCTCCATTCCTGCCTCTGCTAGCTTCAATAAAACCCATCATTTCCATATTAAACCTGTCTATTGCTAAATCTGACAAATGGACCCCATCTGATCTGTAAAAATCCTCTACCCACTCTTCCACCCCTCTCAATATATATCACTCGAATGCCTCACCATACCAGCCTACATTTTCTGATATCCTGGTATAGCTGCTTTCCCCTGGCCTTCCTTTCTGCTCTCCTTTCTGCCTTGTAAATGTAGGAGTGTCCACAGATCCCTACTTCTGAGATTCTCCATCTGCCTAGTAAATCAAGCAAAAACATGTCTTAAAAAAACATCTTTCATGATTGTTCTTCTTCTGTTTTTTTTTTATGTACTGCCCCCTCCTCGCCCCAGGGTTCTGCTCCTGTAAGACAAAACACATGACAGCAGGTTAATCTCCATCTTTAAAAACTCGAATGTATCTCTTGTAACTGGCAGACCACCATCATCCCTTTTCCAGCATACTGGTCACTGGCTCCCCTTCTGCTGCTAATTTTGATGCAGCCCCTATTCAATATGAATGGGAAGAATAATTACCTGGATCTTCAACCAGGAATTCCATAACTTTTTTGAGTAAGGCCATTATCTGGGAACTTGACACTTGCTTCCCATCTCCATGCACAAACAGTCTCCCTACTTTGTTATAACGCTCTGTGGCATAAGCCCACAGAGTCTTCACGGGGCACAGAGCCCCATCTGGATAAGGCTTAATGGCTACGGCACACCCCTTCCCCTCTTGATCCTTCTTGGAATTTTCTAATTAGAAGCTGTATTTCCTTCATCCTCCAGGTTATGTCCTCCCATTCCAAACCTCCTTCTTCATTCTTTCTGCCGTTCCCCACTGCTTCACTCACTCTCAAGGCCCCCATGAACATCACTTAATAAATCATATGGAACAGCTGTGCCTTATCCTTGGATTTACAAATTGCAGGGAGTATCTCACCTAATCTGGTCAACAACTGATCTGCTATTGGACGCCGACCATCCTTGTCCCTCTGCTTCAACCTACTCCAACCCTGCATCATCCTCCGTATCAACATTGACTTCGTTGGATCCTTCCATTTTCTCAGATTACAAACCAAGCTGATCCCTGCTAGGTATACCCCCATCGTGGTGTGAGCCATCTCCTTTTGCCACTGTTCCACAGTAAATTTCCCTAACTGTTCCTCCATAACTGGCCCACTTACCTCCATGTGGTGTGCTTCCCTGAATGTTAGCAATGCCCGCCAGGTCCCTTCATAGGCCCTCAAGGTCTGTGCTGCCCAGGAATTGCAGAACAGCATTTCGGCTCCCTCTTGCCATTGTCCCAGATGTTCATTGGAATGGGTGTTTTCCGCTCCTCTGCTGTAGTTGCCAGCATCCGAAACCAGTCCAACTGCAGACGGGAAAGGCTGTCAGCCAGGATATTGTTTACTCCATCTATGACCCTGGCCCTGAATGACAAATTCAATTGCAAGCCTCTTAATACTGTCTCAGCACTTGCATCACTGTCTCGGACCTGGCTGCCCTGTTGTTCAGAACATCCATCACTGCCTTGTTGTCACACCAAAATGTAACCTGCTGATTCTGCAGTTCCTCTCCCCATACCAGGGTGCAGGCCCAAATTGGCAAGATTTCCAATAACGTGATGTCCTTCACCCTTCTGTCTCTTACCCAGTCCACTGGCCATGGCTCTGAAAACCATTTCCCTCTCAGAAACCCCCCATTCCTAACCCTCTGCATCTGTATATAATTCCAGATCTGTGTTGTAGACCCATTCTTCCTGCCAAAAGGAGCAGCCATTATAGGTGCTCAGGAATTCCTCCCATACCCTGAAATTCTCCTTACCCCTTTTGTTATAGCCACCCAGTGGTGTGGCCTTACCACCCCTGCCATGGCCCTTGCAAGTTGCCTTGTAAATGCTCTGCCTGGCCAATTGTGATGCAGGCAACATTCAAATGCCTTATGACCTGCTGCACCTGCCTTAACTGTACCCGCCTCCTGCTCATGTGCACTTGGAACAGCTCCCTTAGATTTTTTACTTTTTTGTCTGGTAACCTAAATACTTCCTCCTGTGTATCTATCTTGATCCCTAAAAACTCTAAGACCTTGCTAGGGCCTTCTGTTTAATCCAATGCCAATGGCACCGTAAGCTCTCCACACAACTCTTGGAAACTAGCCAATATCCTCTCTGCCTCTATGCGTCTGCTGCCTATTAACAGGAAATCATCTAAATAGTGTATGACTGTCTTGCATCCTGATCTTACCTGGAATATTAATTGCAGGCAAGTGCTAAAGGTTTCAAAAGTGCAGCAAGCTATGGAACACCCCCTAGGCATAGCCTTGTCAAAATAATACTGATCCTCTACCTTAAAACCTAACAAAATCCAAGTGCTCCCTCCTCACTGGAAGCAACTGAAAAGCAGATTCTATGTCTGTCTTGGCCATCCACTCATCAGGGGTCTCCCGTATTATCTGTACTGCCTCTTCCAGTGTGGCATAGGAGACCCTGCTATGCTCTTCCCATATAAAATAATTCACAGACTCTCCCTCTGGGAATGGTAAATGGTGGATCACCTTATAGTCCCCTGTTTGTTTTTTTGGGACCAGGCCCAGTGAGGAAATTCTCAAGTTGTTTAGAGGGGGAAATGGATACTGCCCTTCCACCCTTCCTGCAGCTTTTTCTTTTCCTATTTTTTGTCTCAGGATGTCTTCTTTTTCCTTGACTGACCTCAAGTTAATAGCATCCCTTGCCTGTCTTGGACCTTCGCACTGTAGAGTGAACCCATTTCTAAATCCCCTCCTTAAGGCTTTTGCCAGGTCCTTATCCAGATGCCTCTTGAGCCTCTTCTCCATCACCTCAATCTTGATGGGGGTTCATGCCATCTGGAATTGTTCACTTCCCGTAATACACACCCCACCCCCACCCACCATACCTTCCTTGACTGTTTCTTCTTTGTCACTTCTTTCAATACGCCTGGGCTCCCCTACTCTGTAACCTCTGCCTTTTGCCCCCTATTCCACATCAGTCCCTTGAAACCTGGCCCATCATGAAAGGGCTGGTGGCCTGTCCCCTGAGCCCCTCCCCCCACCTGGGATCCATGGGTCCAGTTGTTCCTACATCTCACTGCCAGGTGGGAACCTCCACATCTCGAGCAGGCATGCCAAAAACAGCATTGTGACCATGAACAAAAAGCCCTCTTGTATCCACAGCAGCACTTCTGAGGTATCCCCCCCCCTTTTTACCAATTTCTCCCTCTGGTGTGAATTGATCAGTAACCTAGTCTGTCCACCGGTCTAGCTGTTTTGTGTCCCATCTCAAGTCCCCATGTGTTGCCATCCTTTGACAGAAAAACCCATCATAATATATCCACCTGACCTCCTTTTTACTTTTGCCCTTCGTATGATCAGGGAATATGTGATAAGGGGGATGCCCAGCTCTGGTTTCTTTTCCATCACTATGGCTGAACATGTGGCGAAACCCATGAACCACCCATCCCATGTCTTTGCTTTTGTAAATTTATCCTCCTCTTTCTTCCAAAATAAAACCACAGCTGCTGCCATCTCACTCTTCCCTATATTCTCAGTCTCTTCATATTTTGCTGCCACGTCTCTGCTTACTAAGGCACATATGTCCACATACTCCCCTTTCCATAACTTCTCTTTTTGGCCAGCAGTATGTGTTCCCTTATTCTCATCCCTGGGGCTCCTATATTCCTTGTCCCTTTCCCCATTCCCTCTATTACCTTTCCCCCCAACCATCTCTTTATCTGACCTAATCTCAGCCAGTTCATTTTCCATCTGTCCTAGCCCACCCGTTCCCAGGGCCGCTATAATTTGCCCAATGTAATCTTTAATACTCTCTCCTACAGAACCTGATTAACTACCTGCCGGCTTGCCCATTCCATGCGACCTGCTGTCACCCATCTATAATGTTCCAGTTTCTTGTGGTGGGACCACTGGTAGAAGCATCGGGGGCAGTGTAGCCATTACAGCAGGTGGGATCCAGTCTGGGTTCTTGCATAGGTACTGGGATCAGCTCCAGGGGATTTACTAACGGTTCAGGCAGAGAGGCCTGCAGTGGTACTGGGCTACCTGTTCGAAGAGGAACCACCCATGGTGGCTGCCCCCTTTTTGGGGCTGCTTGGTCTCCCTGCAGGTCACTTTCCATCTCCCCTTTGCCTTTTTCCACTTTCCGTTTCTCCCCTGACTTCCCCAATTCTGTTCCCTCCACCAACTGCCACATCCTGTTGGCCTTCTCTGTCAACTCCACTATTGCCTTGTATGCATCCTCCTTTGATGGCTTATTCTTCTACAGTGCCATTTTCTTTCCAAAATTACCTAAGATAGCTGTGGATAAACTAATAAAATGTCTCCATTACAGCTCACCACCACCATTCCCTAGTTATCCGTATTTATTTATGAATTTAAACACATTTTTTTATACAGTTTTGGCCCCTTTCCCAAAAGCTGTGGCCCTTGCCCACTCTCGCCCCAAAGCCCCCATTGTCCTCGTATGTGCACTCAGCCAGGTACCCCCACTCTTGTTGTGTCATCCCCTCATGCTCCTTGCCTAGAGTCCCGGTGGCTAATGCCCTTCCACCACCAAATTACATTTGTATTCTTGCCAAAAATGCCCTTACAGGAGAAAAAAAAAAATATGCGCCATCATTTTGCACATTTCTGCAAAGTTTTCTCCTTCTATATCAGGCCCACCCTGGGCACAGGAGCTATTCTCATTCGTACTCCCTTCCTTCATTGTTTTGCCCCCGCTGCCTTCACTACCACACCATCACCACTATGCTTTGCTCAGCCCTGTTACTTGTCTTTCACTCCTTCCCTTCTTTCTGTTCCCTTACAATATGACAGGGGCATACAACCCCTACATGCTTCCCCAGACCCTACCACCTGGTTTTCGCTATGCCATGCAGCATGATGTCAGATGCTGAACTTTTTGTAGGCCGCATGGCCTCCCAAACTAGGCCCTTCTGGCTGGCCACTGCACGGCCCCTCTTTCTCCTCCTTACATCCCTTGCCATGGCTCCTGCTATTTAGGCATGCCTTTTTTAGCCCTTCATAGGCCAAACCACCTGCCCGGGTGGTCCGTGACATCAGACGCCAAGTTGTGGCCGTGTGGCCTACTACTAGGCCCATATGCCCTGCTACCCAATTCAAATCCATCTGTCTCTTTCCTCTCTCCTCTGTCTACCAATCCTGCATCCCCCAGTCTATACTAGCATGCTCTCCTTCTCCTCCATGCTTGCTATCCCTCCTTACACTCACTTTCTTCTTTTTATGCATATTATTTTTATTTTTTTAAATCGCTTCTCATTCTGGTTCTCTCCACTGCCTGCTCTCCCATGTCGCTTACACTTAGCATGAAATAGCACTCTTCTCTCATTCCATAGGCCTACTGACTGTGCACTCTGGGCCTGGTGCTCCATGATCCAAGAATCTCCTTTTTTTGCCCTAGACCCCTGTCAGCGCTCCAGCCGCCTCCCGCCCTGTTGTTTTTCTTTTCCTTTGTCCTCCTCACTAGCCTTGACTTGTTGGTGGAAAAGGCTGGAAGACTTTGCTATACTGCAGAAAACACAATCATACCCATTTTTCAGAACTGGGAACCTGGAAAGGCATAAAATTGACTGGGACCTGTGAGGAAGGTTTGAAACAGTTTTACTGGTACTTTCATTTTTACTTATTTGAATTAAGAAGAGGCTTGCAGGATTCAATTACAGGAGTGTTATTTATAAGCAGAGGGAGTAAACTGCTACTGAATTTGCTTTTCACTATGATAGATCACTGGAGTAGAGACCTAGTATTTGTAAGGATATTTTTGCACCTTTTAGAATTGTACTTGACTGAGGTTTGATTTAATTATTATTCCTGGGTTCAGTGGAGGGATTGTATATCCAACCCAGAGAGAGCAGACAATCTTCACAAAAAGGCCTGCTTACGTCACAGGTGTGACACTAGTCTTAATGGAGAAAAGGGAGCATGTGAGGAGGAGGACCATGTAAAAGCATCTATCCTAAATAGATACTTTTGCTCAGTATTTACTGAAGAGAAGATAGGGCAGGGCCCACAGCTCAGCACCATGGACATGGGGGGGGAGGTGAGCACTACTCCCTTCACAAAAGAAAGGGTCCTACAAGAGCTTGCTAAGCTCAGGGTGGATAAGACAATGGGACCTGATGGCATACATCCCAGGGTACTTAAGGAGCTAAAGGTGGAACTAGCAGAGCCATTAGCAGAACTGTTTAGTGAGTCTCTGAGCACAGGAGAGGTCCCAGAAGACTGGAGAAGGGTCATGTGATCCCCCTCACAAGAGTGGTAGCAGGAGGAGGCAGGGAACTACAGACCAGTCAGTCTTACCTCAGTAGTGGGCAAGATTATGGAGACACTCCTTAAGGAAAGGATAGTGCAACATCTGGAATCCATAGGGGCACAGGATCCAAGACAGCATGGGTTTACAGAAGGAAGGTCCTGTCAAACTAATCTCATAGATTTCTTTGACTGAGTAACCAGAGTGGTGGACCAAGGGGGAGCAGTTGATGTCACCTACCTTGACTTCAGCAAAGCTTTTGACACTGTTCCACATAGAAGATTGATAAATAAGCTGGGTAGGCTCGGGGTGGGTCAGAAGTTGGTCAACTGGGTGGCAAACTGGTTGATGGGCAGAAAACAGAGAGTGGTGGTAAATGGTATACAGTCAGAAGAGATGCAAGTCACAAGAGGGGTACCTCAGGGATCAGTCCTGGGGCCAGTCCTCTTCAACATCTTCATTAGTGACCTTGCAGATGGACTAGAGGGTAAGGCTTGTCTGTTTGCAGATGACACCAAGATCTGCAACAGAGTAGATGATCCAGATGGGGTGGGCAGAATGAGAAGAGATCTGGATAAACTAGCAAAATGGTCAGAAGAGTGGCAACTGGGATTTAATGCAAAGAAGTGCAAGATCATGCACATAGGGAAGAGAAACCCTGAAGCCACCTATAGGCTGGGAGGGGAGTTGCTAGCAGTCACAAAGGAAGAAAGAGACTTGGGCATCATCATCACTGATGACCTGAAATCATCCAAGCAGACCTCTAAAGCAGTAGGTAAGGCTAGGGGGGAGTTAGGGTGTGTTAGTAGGGGTATCACAAGTCGTAAGAGGGAGGTAATAATCCCTCTTTACAAGACACTGGTTAGGCCCCATCTGGAGTACTGCATGCAGTATTGGAGGCCACATCTTCACAAGGACATTAACCAAATTGAGGCAGTCCAGAGAAGGGCAACCAAAATGGTGCAGGGACTGCATCAGAAGACATATGAAGACAGAGTAACGGAGTTCAAAATGTATACCCTTGAGCAAAGGAGGGAGAGAGGTGATATGATCGAGGCATTCAATCACCTTAAGGGCATTAACAAGGTGAAAGAGTCTAACATGTTTAAATATAAGAAAATAGCAGGACAAGAGGACACAGCATGAGATTAGAGGGGCCGATTAAGGGGAATGTGGGAAATTCTTTTTCACAGAAAGGGTGGTGGATGCATGGAATGGCCTACCTCAAGAAGTGGTGGCTATGAATACAGTGCAGGGCTTCAAACAGGCATGGGATAGGCATAAGGGAGCAATACAAATGAGTATGAATAGATAGGCCACTGACAGAGCAAAGGCCGATGGCACATTTATAAGGTAGAAAAAGAAATGGGCAGACTGGATGGGCCTTGCAGTCCTTATCTGCCATCAACTTCTATGTTTCTATGTTTCTATAGTCAGTCAAGGGTTTCTGGGTGGAGTTTTTCAGTACTGCTTTAGAGATTTGGAGTTTAAACCCAAAGGGATTGAAATAACTGTTTATTGTTTCTTTCTTGGTGCACAGCTGACTTGTTTAGGGGCTGATTGCCTTCAAAGCACAACTCGTCAGGCTGTATTGGAGCTGGAGAGGTTTACCTGTGTTTGACTTAGCTATTTGATTTTTCTCTGTTTATTCAGCAGGGTAATTTCTTTGTTAACTTGTTGTGTAGGTTGTCTTGCTGAGAGGAAGGTCAACACTCATCGTAGTTGTGGGTCATAGCTTTCAGCTAATTGTTTCGAGGGGCACAGTTTGGGCCTAAATCCCTCCCTTCCCCTCACCCCACCCACCCCTGGTACCATTTCCTTTATACCAGGGGTTCTGACATCATTTCTCAAAAGGGCAAGGTGCATACCACTGTCATATCCCTTCGCGCACACCGCATTGACAATATAAGCATACACATTATATAATATTATATATATATATATATATATATATATATATATATATATATATATATATATAATAACTGGAAGGAGAGAGAGAGAAAAAAAAACTTGCACAGGATAAACAGGAAGATACACATGTGGAGAGTAGTGTTGTGTACTGGCTGTGGATCAGCAGCCTGCCGGGAGTCTTTCTGGAGGCTCAGATGCTGCCCTATTTGCAGGCAACTCTCTGCCCTGAGGGAGGAGATTGTCAGTCTTCAGGCCACACTGACAGGAAGTAAGGGAACCTCTTCCAAGCAGGGAACACTAGGGCCACCATCATTGCCTCAGAGAGTGCCAAGAAAGTGCAGCAGTTGGATCACAGTGCACTCAGGGAGGGTGAGATTGGTGGAACAGAGGCACACCCAGTCAGTTGTACCACTCCACAATCCATACACCATTCTGGGGGATCATAGTTCCCCTATTTATGCACCCACAGAGGAGACTAAGGAGGTTGCAGACAACTGGAACAAGGGAGGCCCACATGAAGGAGGCAGAGGACACCACAGGGAAAGGAAGCAGCTCTTGATGGGGTACTCAATTATTAGGGCTATAGAACTGGGTGGAGCAGGGAAAACTGAAGTAAGGTACCTGCTTGTCACCATGACTTGGAGGGACAGGAAAAGCATCCTAAGGATCACAAGAACAGCTGCACAGGAGACTGAGCTGGACATCATTGCCTACCTAGGGATGAATGAGATTAGAGCAGTGCAGGAGGACTTTGTGGAGTTTGGGAAGGGTCTGAGACAAGTAGCACACAAAGTATCCTTCTCAGAGGTGCTGCCTGCATATGGCATAGGTGAGGCAAGGGTACTTCACACCATGAGATTCAATGAGTGGTTGAAAAAATGGTATGGAGCACAGGAGTTTGGCTTCATTGGGGACTGGGGTTCCACCTGGAGGGTTACCAGCCTATACTGGCAGGATGGTCTATAACTGTCCAGGAAGAGAACAAGTCTTCTGGGCAATCTGTTTAAGTGCTTCATTGGCAAGCTTTTAAACTAGTCAAGGGAGGAAGCGCTGATAAGCAGCAGGGAATTCCCAGCCTCCCCCTACAAAACAGGGTACTAAATGAGGAAAAAACTAAGGTAGAAATGTCAGAGGGGGGTGTTGCTACAACATAGAAAATAGAAACATAGACTTTGACGGCAGATAAGGACCACTTGGCCCACCTAGTCTGCTCATTTCCCTACCTACAGGATAGGCCACAGATCCTAGTTAACCAATAGCCTATTTCTTCCTACCCCTTACAAGAATTGCCTTATGTCTGTCCCATGCATTCTTGAATTCTCCCACAGTTTTAGACCCCACAACCTCCTCAGGAAGGCTGTTTTATGCATCCTCTACCCTCTCTGTGAAAAAATACTTCCTCACATTGCCCCTAAACCACCCCCCTCTATCTTTAAATTGTGACCCCTTTTTCTTGCATGTCTCTTTTCTGAAAGACGCTACCCTCTTAGACATTGTTGATTCCACTGAGGTACTTAAAAGTTTCTATCATGTCCCCCCTCTCCCTTCTTTCCTCAAGGGTATACATATTAAGCTCCTTTAGTCTCTCCTCGGACGGCTTCTCTTGCAGACCCTGCACCATTTTAGTTGCCCTCCTCTGGACTGCCTCTATCCTGTCTATGTCCTTGCAGAGATGGGGACTCCAGCACTGAACACAGTACTCCAGATGGGGTCTCACCAACTGTTTGTACAGAGGGATAACAACTTCATGTTTTCTGCTGGTGATGCCTCTCCCTATGCATCCCAGTATA
The DNA here is from genome assembly GCA_016271365.2 of Neoceratodus forsteri. Classification (NCBI taxonomy): domain Eukaryota; kingdom Metazoa; phylum Chordata; order Ceratodontiformes; family Ceratodontidae; genus Neoceratodus; species Neoceratodus forsteri. The sequence continues at coordinate 455,404,236 of CM028137.1, forward strand.
CCCCCAGCCCTCCCTACTGCCTTCTCACATTGCTTGCTAACCTTAATGTCATCTGATATGATTACCCCAGGTCCATTTCCTTTTTTGTTGTTGTTACTACCTCCCCCCATTGTTTAATCTTCCCTGGGGTTCTTGTTTCCCAGGTGCATTATTTTTCACTTCTTTGCATTGAATCCTAGCTACCATACTTCTGACCATTCCTCCAACCTAGCCAAGTCCCTTCTCATCCTTTCCACACCTCCTTCTGTATCAACCCTGTTGCAGATCTTTGTGTCATCTGCAAAGAGGCATACTTTTCCTTCCATTCCCTCTGCAATGTCACTTATAAAGTCATTAAAAAGGACTGAACCCAGTACTGAACCCTGCTGTACCCCACTAGTAACCCCTCTTTCTTCACAGTGGACTCCATTTACAATTACCTTCTTTGTCCTGTTGTCCAGCCAGTGTTTTACCCAGGCTACCACCCTGGGACCCACTCCCAGGCTGGTTAATTTGACTATTAATCTTTTGTGTGGGACTGTGTCATGTGCCTTGCTAAAGTCTAGGTAGGCCATGTCCACAGCCCCTCCCTGGTCTACTACTTTGGTCACCCAGTCAAAGAAATCTATTAGATTCATCTGACATGACCTTCCCACTGTGAACCAATGCTGCCTTGTGTCCTGTGTCCCACTGGCCTCTAGGTACTCAACAATTCTTTCCATCAGAAGTGATTCCATCACTTTCCCTACCACTGAGGTCAAACTGACAGGTCTGTAGTTTCCTACCTCTGTCTTGGTCCCACTTTTGTGACGGGGAATCACATCCGCCTTCCTCCAGTCCTCGGGTACCACACCATCCTCCTATGATTTATTAAAGAGAGTAGTCAGTGGTTTCACTAGTCCCTCCCTTAATTCATTTAGAATTCTAGGGTGAATTATATCAGGCCCCATTGCTTTGTCCACCTTCAGTTTTAGGAGTTCTTGCAGAACTCTTTCTTCTGTGAAAGGACTGGGATCAACCTCCCTATCAAGAGTGCTTCTGTTAATTGGATTAAGCACTTCCCCATCCTCTTTTGTGAATACTGAGCAGAAATATTCATTTAGTATCCCTCCTTTTTCACTGTCCCCCTCTGCCCACCCACCGTTCATTCTATTCAGCCTCACTATCCCTCAATTTGTCTTTCTACGCTCTCTGATGTACCTATAAAAGGTTTTATCCCCCTTCTTAACTGAGTTGGCTATCTTTTCCTCAGTTTGGACCTTTGCTATTCTGACTTCCCTCCCTGCTCCCTGACTTATTTACAAGAGGTAAAGACATCATAAAATAGAAAGCAATGAGTACCAATCCCCATAGTCTGGGTGACAAGCTTCTTGAATTAGTAGCCTTGATGGAGGAGGAACAACTGGATATCGTAGCAGTCACAGAAACATGGTGCACATAGAACCATGACTGGGACATAAACATACCAGGATACACTTTCTACAGGAGGGACAGGGAGGGTAAAAGAGGAGGAGGAGTAGCTCTCTACTTAAGGGAAGGAATCAAAGCAACAGAAGAAAAGGGTAAATGGGGAGGAGAGGAAGCACAGTGGGTCAATTTCATGACAAGCAATGGCACCACAATCTGCACAGGGTTTGTATACAGTCCCCCATCTCAGGGGGAGGAAATGGACAAGGAAATGATCGAAAGTATCCTTAGAATGGCAGAAAAAGGGGAGATATTGCTGATGGGGGATCTGAATATGCCAGAAGTTAACTGGAGTACAGTTGCAGCAACCACTTCTAAGAGTGAGGTTATTCTAGAAGACCTACAGGGGCCATACCTTAGACAACTAGTATTGGAGCCCACTTGAGGGGGAGAAATCTTAAACCTGGTACTCTCAAATGGAAATAGAGTGAGGATAACAGATGTAGAAGTGGGTAGCTATCTGAGAACCAGCGACCATCGGACAGTATGGTTCATGATAAACACAGCAGTACAGTCAAGCCATACAAAGGCAAAAGTACTGGACTTTAGGAGGGCTGACTTTGGCAAAATGGGTGCATGCCTAAGGAATTCACTAGCAAATGGACAGGAAGAAGGGGTGGAAGAACAATGAGGAACAATCAAAACTGCCATCACAGAGGCAACAGGCCTTTGTGTGAAGCAAATAAACAAAACAAAATGATGTAAGAAACCACTGTGGTTCTCAAAGGAGATGGCAGGGAAAGTTTGAGAGAAAAAGAAAGCATTCAGGAAGTACAAAGAATCACAGAAGGAGCAGGACAGAGAATTGTATCAGTTAAAGCAAAAGGAAGCTGGGAAGGCTGTCAGAACAGCAAAGACCCAAACCGAGAAAAAGATAGCCAACTCAGTTAAGAAGGGGATAAAATCTTTTATATGTACATCGAGGAGCAAAGGAAGACCAAGGGAGGGATAGTGAGGCTTAATAAAGGGGAGGGGGTGGGCAGAGGGTGACTGTGAAAAGGCAGAGATACTAAACAAATATTTTTGTTTAGTATTCACAAATGAAGAGGGGGAGATGCCTAAACCAAACAATAGAAACACTCTGAATATGGGAGTTGATATTAGCCCATTCACAGAAGAAAGGGTTCTGAAAGAACTCTTAAAACTGAAGGTGGACAAAGCAATGGGGCCTGATGGGATTTATCCCAGAATTCTAAAAGAACTAAGGGTAGAATTAGTGACACCACTGACTACCTTCTTTAATAAATCGTGGGATGATGGGGTGGTACCTGAGGACTGGAGGAGGGCAGATGTGATTCCACTTCACAAAAGTGAGAGCAGGGCAGAAGAAGGAAATTACAGACCTGTTAGTTTAACCTCAGTGATAGGGAAAATGATGGAATCACTTCTGAAGGAAAGAATTGTTGAGTATCTAGAGGTCAGAGGGGCACAGGACCCAAGGCAGAATGGAGTCACAGCAGGAAGGTCATGTCAGATGAATCTAATAGATTTCTTTGACTGGGTGACCAAAGTAGTAGATCAATGAGGGGTTGTGGACATGGCCTACCTAGACTTTAGCAAGGCATTTGACACAGTCCCACACAAAAGATTAATATACAAGTTAGCCAGCCTGGGAGTGGGTCCAAGATGGTAGCCTGGGTAAAGAATTGGCTGGAGAACAGGACACAGAGGGTAATAGTAAATGGAGTCAACTCTGAAGAAAGGGGGGTTACTAGTGGGGTACGGCAGGGTTCAGTACTAGGACCAGTCCTCTTCAATGTCTTTATAAGCAACATTGCAGAGGGACTGGAAGGAAAGTATGTCTCTTTGCAGACAACACAAAGATCTGCAACAGAGTTGATACACAAGGTGGGGTGGAAAGGATGAGAAGGGACTTGGCAAGGTTGGAGGGATGGACAAATGTATGTCAGCTTAGATTCAATGCTAAGAAATGCAAAGTAATGCACATGGGAAACAAAAACCCAGGGGATGTGTACACAATGGGGGATGAGATACTGACAAAAACAAAAATGGAAAGGGACCTTGGGGGTAGTCATATCAGATGACCTAAAAGTGGGCAAGCAATGTGAGATGGCAGTAAGGAGGGCTGGAGGGATACTGGGATGCATAGGGGGAGGCATCACCAGTAGAAAACAGGAAGTTGTTATCCCTCTGTACAGACAGTTGGTGAGTCCCCATCTGGAGTACTGCGTGCAGTTCTAGAGACCAAATCTCCGCAAATACATAAACAGGATGGAGGCATTCCAGAGGAGGGCAGCTAAAATGGTGCAGTGTCTGCACCGGAAGACATATGAATAGAGACTTAAGGAGCTTAATAAGTATAGCCTCGAGGAAAGGAGGGAGAGGGGAGACATAATAGAAACTTTCAAGTACCTCAAGGGAATCAACAAAGTCCAAGAGGGTAGCATCTTTCAGAAAAAGAGTTATGCAAGAACAAGGGGGCACAATTTGAAGATAGAGGAGGGCAGCTCAGGGGTAATGTAAGGAAGTATTTTTCCACAGAGAGGGTTGTGGATGCATGCAGCCTCCTTCTGGAGGTTGTGGAGTCAAAAACTGGTGGAATTCAAGGATGCACAGGACAGTCTTAACGCAATTCTAGGGGGTGAGGGTAGGAAGAAGTAGGCTGTTGGTTAACTAGGATATGCATCTTATCCATTAGGTAGGGAAATGTGCAGACTGGGTGGACCAAGCAGTCCTTATCTGCCATCAAATTCTATGTTTCTATGTTAGTACTTGGGCTGAGGCTCCACACAGAAAACCATCAAACTTTTTCTGCTTCACACCGTGTATTTCTTAACATAAAGCACTTGTCCTGTAATTTTGTAAACTAAACCTTCACATCATTCTTTATCTCCGCCTCCCTCTTTGTTGCTTTTTACCTTTTTTCTCTGTCCTCCTTACCCATTGGACCGAGGCCCCACACAGAAAGCCATTAAACTTTTTCTGATTCACCATGCATTTCTACATAAAGCTCTTAAAACTGTTCCTTCTTATCGTTCTTTTCTTGGCTTCTTACCTTTAATTATTCTTGGTACACACACCTTTTCCTCAAGAACGTTGAAAATCAAACTGCCAATCCAATGTGTTGTAACTCTATTGGTTACTATAACCAACAAAAACTTCAGCAAAAGAGACAGAAAACCTCTGTGCTGACCATTATGTACCCTACAATTTGGGTCCCCTCCCATTTTACTCTTCACCTATCCCCGCTTTATTCTTTTGTGGCTCCTCCCCTTCCTGTTTTCTGCTCTTTGTCCTGACTACCTGCCCTTCCCACTACCTCCCTCCCCTCCCATCTGAGCCAACCAACCTGTCCATGAAGTAGGGGTCCACCAGGACAACTTGGTCTGCCCCTTAAAGGGCAAACTTCATTCTTTCCAACCATTCTTTTTCTATGATACAGGTGAGGAGTTTCAAATTAGAGGAATATTAGAGGAAGTCTGTAACAATATTGTGACATAGACAACACAGAGCAATAACATGATAACACAAGCAGTATGTGTGGAACTGAGGGGTGTGAAAAACCTTTATAACCACAATATTCTCTGCTCCATACATTATAACATAGCACATGAAATTTAAGGTCAGAAGGAACCCTGGTTCCAATATGTTTCCCCACCACTTCATGAGAATGAATAAACAATATGGTGTGCAAACAAGTACTAATTTATAGAAATTTCCAATGCACTCTACTAGCAAAAGTACCAGTAATTCCCTTGATAAACTGATATTTGACCATGGTTAAACTTCACAGATTTGTAGCGCATGTAGAAATAACACTCATATTTGCAAAAATGCAAATGTTTATTAAGCACACATAGGTAAAAAGCTGTTCTCCCTTCCTTGAAAACTTGCATTATGTTCATGTTCACTGTCTTCACTCATCACCTGTGTCATTGGTTCACCTGCCTCAGGGATTAAAAGTGCCTTCTAAGGTGCCCATGAATTTACAGTATCACCATTTACTGCAGCTTCAGTGCATATACACTCATTCTGCTTCAGAACGCCAAATTAAATTATCTCTGTTTATTATTATTCAGTATTCAGAAGATAAAGGTTATGCCCTCATAACCTTCTTCCTCCAAACTGAACTTGCTAAGGGACCACAAGCCTCCACTTTTATCTTCTGTCCCCCTTTACCACTGATCATGTTGTACTTTCTCAACTATCTCAATGCCATTTTTGTCTTGGTGAGTACAAAATGCATATAGTTCTCTAGGTGGGACTTGACCAGGGCTTTGTGTACTAGCAGGATTACGTAATCAGCCATGCTGTTGTACCCCTTCTGATGAACTCCAGTGGCTTCATTTTCAAAGCCACTGAGACTGCGGCAAGCCTCTGGTGTGCCAATCATACAGTGCACGGGGCTTGCGGCAGTCTCTCGGATGGTGATCTGGATTTTCTCTCCCATGTGCCAAATGCCACAAGTTAGACCAGCTCCCCTGGTCTAACTTGTGGCATTCAATGCACCATTTCTATGGGGCTTGTGCCAAATATGTGGTGCAAGCTGCTGTAAAGTGGTGAAAATATCACAACTGCATCTGAAAATATAAAATCAGGTATAGCTGTGGAAAAGCTGTTTGGTCCAGTTGCCCCAAAAATGGGTTTGACACAGGGCTTGATGCAAACCCAGCATCACCCTTTTAGAATCTAGCCCCAGCACTCTACAGTCACTCTTGACTGTGTCCACAAACTGCTTGTACTAATTCAGCCTTTTGTTGAGTATGCCCCCCCCAGGACCTTTCACTTTACTACAATAGCAAAAGCAGATCAATACAGTATGTAGATTATATCTGTTTATCTATCCACTTTTGGTAGCACCTTGCATTTGGCTATATTCAAATTGATATTCCTGGTGTCTGATTGGTTTTTTCAGTTTGTATACTGTAGGTCCTTCTGAGGTTAAGTAGCCAGTCAAAGACCCAATCCTCAAGATTACTGATAAAAATACGAAACAAAAAATGTCGACTCTGTGGCACAAAGCAATAGGGAATTGCTCAACGTGCTGGCAACCCGAGTTCATGCCTGCACCCAGGACAACAGGAGTGGAGACTAGCAGAGATGATTAGCAGCATCCATCAGATGATCTCCTTCCTGGGAGGGAAGGAGGGAGGGAGAGAGCAAACCTGCAACACTTTACAAGCAGTTCCTGGTGGCCCATAGTTGCAGTGCACTTTGCAGTGTGGGTGCCCACATGCTACAAGAGCATCTCCCAGGCCATTGCCTGCATGCAGCTGCAATATGGGAGGTTGGTGTGTTGAAGGAGAAAACATAAAATCACCCAACTGGCTGACTGGATGATAGTCGCTGAGTCCCCTTAAACCACACATTCTGAGCAAGTGCCCCTAAAGATGATCTCCTAGCATGTGCCAAGTGTAGCGGACTCTCAAAATCTCCTCTCTCCTCCCATGGGCCCCTGGGAGTGGGACCCCCTGGTGAAGGGATACATCAGGCAGCTGGGGCACGGCATATGGGGGGATGGTAAGGATGGCCGAGATGGATGGCTTGGTGGGTGAAGGGGTCACTAGGCAAGGCGAGCAGGAGTGGTAGTTTAGGGTGCACAGGGAGAAATAAAGAAAAAACAAAATATGAAGAGCAAAGGCCTCAGCTCTGATTCCTAAAGGATTTAATATATACAGTTAACTTAAGGACATACAGGTGCTAGTGAATCACTATTTTTAGATAAAAGAGGCTGACCGTGGAATAAATCTGAAGCTGCATAATACAGTACAAGCTTTTTTTTTTGCAAATTAATTGAAATATTGATATTAAAAGAAATTATTTTTTTTTTTTTTTTATAAATGAGAGTGATCTTTATCTCTGACTTTTTTGTTTGGGCAATAGTGTTGAACTAAATTAGAAAAAGTAATTTCACACACTTTTCTGAAACACAACCCCGTTTTCACATAATGTCAAGCAATTTCATGAATTAGAATGGTGAGTTCATTGAGTTTAAAATGCATCCATTTTGTTGAACTTGTGTGTGTTTTAAAAAAAAAGTAAATAAAAAACTGCCATTTGGAATAAATGGTGCTATTCACTGAAATTGCACATATTTTAAAAATGATGGGCTGGATTCAGAAAGGTCATCCTCAAGCTACAGCAATGGCCTCCCAACCCACAGTGTGAACCCCCAAACCCCCAATACCCCGCTGGTGACTGGCACAGCCCTCTCTCACCACCAGGGCCAGTCACCAACACACCTGCTGGGTATGTGTGTGTGTGTTGGAGGCAGCTTGCAGCGACCTTTCCTGCGACCTGGCCTAAGCACCCAATTCAGTATCGGAGCAGATGCAACGGGTTGCATCCTGCGACTTGCAGTAACTGCGCAGGTTTGGGTGCAGCACTCGGGAATGCCACAGGTCACAGAACAGGGTAAACAGCAGTTGCCCTGGTCAAGGGCTGCCATGGCACCCCCATGCCCACCTCTGAGGCCCCTTACAGTGTAGGTACCAGCCCCAAGTCCCCTTACCATGGACCCCCCAGAACAAGGACCCTTACCTACCCTGGTGGCCCAGTGGTCCCCACCCCTCCAACACACACACATACCCAGCAGGTGTGTTGATGACTGGCCCTGGTGGTGAGAGAGGGCTGTGCCAGTCACCAGCAGGGCATTGGAGGTGTGGGGGCTCACACTGTGGGTTGGGAGGCCACTAGACTACCAGGGGGTTACGGGGATGGCAGGGGGGATAGTGCCCCAGGACATGGGGGGGCCTTGACATGTGTGTGTGGAGGTCTGGGCATTGGGGGCGTTCCACACACCCAGTCTGGTGTGGTGCATGCCATGCCTGGGACCCAGGGCCCATGGCGGGTCCATAACCCACAAGGGTTGTGGAGCTGGGGCTCAGTGGCAACCTCCAGTGAACAGCAAAGACCAGTTAGACCACCTTTTTGTTGGCATAACTGATGTGCACTGGAGGTTGTCTCTGAATCCCATTTGTGGATGTAGTGGCCACCCTACCTGAATAGGGTGCAAATACTGCCAGAAACCCCCTTACACCATGTTGCAAGGGGGTTTAAGGTGCATAGGAGCAGTTAGGCACAGGCAGCCTGCCACATGTCGTAGGCTGCTTCTGTGAATCCAGCCGGGACACAACGCAGGACGCAAGTGCAACTTGCTCCATTTTTTCCAAAGCAAGTTGCCTTGTGTCCTGATTTGGCTTCTCTGAATCTGGCCCTATATTTCTGAGAAATGCATAGTTTGTGGTAGAATGTAGCCATGTGAATAAAAAAAAGTATTTGCAGAATGTGTCAATTTTGGCACAATTTTCTAAACAGTTCCTGAATGTGACAATGGCAATTTTGTTGTATTTGTGCAGCATTATAAAAATGCTGACCATCACTATTGCTCAGTTAAGCTTTGTAACACTCCTTTTTATGTTGCTTGCACGCATGTGCAAGAAACATAGTGCCGTAATCCAAGTTTTCAGAGGTGTGGCACCCGTCATCCAATTCAGTCACTGTGTTTGCAGGTGCGGCCCCAGTTCCCCAATCACTGCTGCAGCTGTCTATGACAGCAGTTGAAAATGCAGTGGTCCTACAGTTGAAAGGGAGAGCTCCACTTCAGTGAGCAGAGTTCCCCCCTCCACACACACACACACACGCACGCATGCATACTGCATGCTCATGTGCCTTCCCCCTCCCCCCCATGCACATGCTGTACAGGCGACCGGTGGGCCCAATCCCCCGTCGGCTCCATGGCCCCCCCAAAGCTTTCAGGTGCCACACTGGGAGCCCACCCCAGCGTGGCAAAATTTGTTATGGCCGACAGGGGTGCCCAATCCCCCATCAGCTCCACACCCCCCCCAAAGCATCCAGGTGCCATGCTGGGAGCAATGGTTATGTCCTTTTAAAATTCACATTTTGCCCAAAACATGTTTCTGCCCATGTAGCGCACAATGGCGCAGTCGGTGTGCTAAATCACTGTATGGGACACATTAAGAAAATCAGAGTGACACTGTTCATGAGCAGAGGTCTAAAAATGGCTAGTTTGAAAATTTGGTGAAAAAATTCTTAAAAATGACTGTTTTACGAGCGTGCGTTGCACAGTTCCTTCGCATGCTCGTAAGTTCGCAAATTTTTTATATTTTCACTCCATATTTTCAACTTTGCCATTTTACCACACCTCCTTATGAGCAGTACAGCTGTCATTTTTCACATCTTGCCCAAAACATGTTTCTGCCCTTGTAGTGCACAATGGTGCAGTCGGTGTGCGCAGTCAATGTTTGGGACAGATTAAGAAAATCACAGTGACACTGTTCATGAGCAGAGGTCTTAAAATGGCTATGTTGAAAATTTGGTGAAAAAATTCCCTTCAGACATTCTGCAATGTTACTAATGAAGACATTGAACAGGACTGGCCCCAAGTCCGATCCCTGCAGCACCCCACTGGTGACCCCCCTCTCCCTAGACTGCACACCATTTACCACCACTGTCTGCCTCCTGTCTGTTAGCCAGTTTCTAACCCAGTTTACCACCCTTTCCCCCATGCCCAGCCTAGCCAGCTAGTTTATCAGCCTCCTATATGGGATGGTGTCAAAGGTTTTGAGGAAATCAAGGTAAGCGTTGTCCACTGCCCCACCCTGATTCACTTCCTTTGTCACCCAGTCAAAGAAATCAACCAAATTTGTCTGACATGATGTCCCCACTGTGAATCCATGTTGTCCATGGTCCGGCTCTGGCGCTTCTAGATGCCCCACTATCCTTTCTTAAGCAATGTCTCCATGATCTTCCCCACTACTGATGTGAGGCTGAACAGCCTAATGTTCCCTGCCTCTTCTCTGCTGCCAGACTTGTGTAGAGGGACCACATGTGCCCTCCTCCAATTCACTCATGTTGAATGACTCAGTGAACATGGCTGCCAGAAGTACTGCTATCTCCCTTCGCAGTTCTCTTAATATCCTTGGGCGTATGCCATCTGGTTCCATCGCTTTGTCCACCTTCAATTTAGTGAGTTCCTGCAGGACTCTTTTGCCTTTGAATAGACTATTGTCCACCTCTTCACCCCATTGGCAACTGCTGTACTGCTGTGCCCCTTGCCCCTCCCACTCTTCTGTGAATAATGAACAGAAAGACACAGTGGATGTCTTGGGAGGAAGGCATGGAACTATCACTTCCAAATACCTAAACAACACATACAAGCAAGCAACATTCGGCATTGACAAATGCTTGTTTTGTTTAATGAATCAGAATGCCAGAAAATTGTAGTCAAATGTCTTTATTATCTACAAAGTATGTAATCATGATGTACTCATTCTCAGCTCATTAGTAGAAATGAGTGGATATTTCAACACTGCAAAGTGCATGAAACATGTCAGACTTTCATTTCTTACTTGTGCCTCCCCTTTCACACATAGGAATATACAGAACATATGGTCTGAAAGCAGGATTAGGCATGCTTACACATTCTGAACACCTTGATATTTCTGTAGTTATAGCTGTTAAGATATCACTTCATTCATTTATTCACTTTTCCTTTGCACGCATGCACTTTCCACATATTTAATATACAGTAGTTCCTTACAGACTATTCAACCCCCTCTACTCTGTTTAACAAATATTTTCTGGTGTCTTCCTGACAGTGAGTAAGGGGGACCAGTCTTGCATGCTAGCAACCAGGGTTTGTACCCCAAACACAGAACATCAACAGCAGAGGCCAGCAGGAAGAGTAACAGAGCATCTGAAGAATGCTTTTTTCCTGGGGGAAGGGAGACATGCAGTGCTTGGAATTCAGCACCTGGAAGTTGTATGGGGCCATTGCTGCAGTGGGTGAACATGCACAAACACACCCTCTCTACAGGATGCTGATATGGTGCACACTCCATGCGAGGATGGGCAGGGAGAACAATGGAAAAATACCTGGCCAGAGAAGGTTTCCTTTTGTGCTCCCCCATGCTAGCTGACCCTCCTAGGTGGTACATACTTCTGCTACCCTTTTTCTGGTGCCCATAATGTGTTTAGCTGCACACTTTTCCTTAACCCCCTGCCTTGAGAAGGAAGGGTCCATGGGGAGAGGTAGAACTGACCCAGGCACCAGAGGGACATGCCGGAATCTGCGATGGATGATGTCAATGACAGGGAATCTTGCGGACAGAAGAGTGGCACTGTGTTGGGCCTGAAAGAGTAAGGCTCCTGGGGGCACAAGTGGCAATAAAAACCTTTCTTTGGTTTATGGTAAATTGATCTCCCTGAATTGTTCCTGGTTACTTCGCTGTCCTTTTAAAATTCAGTGTTGCAACTCAGTCTCACAGTTTTGGTTTAGGAGGTATACTGCCTGCGTGTACTGTAGTACTCTAAATTTAATTTTAAGAGTTTTTGTTGTGTTGGATTCATATTGAATGGAATGGTAATGGCCAGCTTAATGTGTTGACAGCAACACACATTTCTTCTCCTCTGTTAATTTGGAGATAATTATTGATGGTTTCTTTTCTTTCTCAGGATACACACAACCTGTATGGCCACTACACTTTTTTCATGTGCCTAGAAGATCATTCTGGAGCATCTGTTGGTGTTTTCTTAATGAATAGCAATGCAATGGGTAAGTAGGAAAAGGAAATTAATGTTGTACGCATTTTAGTGATGATTTACATTTCCTGAAAAGCTTTATATTTGAGACTGGTATTTGTCATTCTACAGTATTATATAATCTGGAAGTGCACCACTACAGAATGGATTATCACTAATTTTCTTTAAAGTTGATGTTTCAGATACAATATTTGAAACTATCCCCTGTGGTTCTGGTACTGTTCCCACGTCCTCTGTATTTTTTATGTAAACAGAATTCTCTGTGATGGCCAGATCATATGATCTCATACTAAATTTTGTACTAAAGTTTGTCGACGTACATAAAGGTCATGAACACATATACCCCCCAGTTTCAGTGGTAGTATTTCAAAGCATTTTTCCCATGTAGGCATCTAGTCTTCTTGTAAATATTCTCATTATTTTCACTAATGGCTACTTCTAGTTGTAATCCATTCCCGATAGTCACCACCCTCTGTAAAAGGATGTGTCACCTTTTGTTACTTTTGAATTTTGAGGATTTTATCTGGAGGGGATGTCCTCTGGTGTTCACAAGGTCTTGCTTAAAGTCTAGACCTAAATCTATCATCAGAACAGGGTCATACTCAACCTCAAACAAAAAACATCAATTCCCTTCTCAGACATCTGTTTTCCAAGGACTGTAAATTAACCACCTCCAATCTGCCCTCATATGTTATGTTTGCCATGCTTGTAATTGCTTTTATTTTCATTGTGCAGTACCCTTTCAATGGCTAATATATCCTTTTTCTTATAAAGTTTCCACATCTGTGTACCATAGTTCATTGCTGGCCAGACATAGACACTATGTATTGAAATTATCACCTCTTTGTCCCTTCTTTTAATTAATCTTTTGATATTCAATCAGGCCCAATTTACTCTTCTGAGTTCAAGCAAGGAAGTGCAGTGCAGTCAGGGGAGTAACAGGTGGTGGCGCAGAGCAAAGCAGCTAACCTATACAATAACAAGAAAGAGAAACAGGTCAGCACTCGCAGGGTCAATAATCCAGGCAGAAAGGAGTTTAAAATAATGGGTAAGCTAATGGAGACTATCCTGAAGGAGAGGCTGGTGGCCCTCCTAGAGGCCAAAGGACTACAGGACAGCAGACAGCATGGCTTCATATGTGGCAGATCCTGCCAAACCAACCTGGTCGAGTTCTATGACTGGGTAACTAGGCAACTGGACAGGGGCCATGCAGTGGATGTCCTGTATCTGGACTTCAGTAAGGCATTCGACTCGGTGCCACATGGAAGGCTGGTAAGGAAGTTAGTAGGCTCAGGGGCAGGTGCAAAGCTGGTAAGCTGGGTAGGGAACTGGCTTCAGGGAAGGCAACAGAGGGTGGTGGTGGGTGGGGAGCTCTCACACCCAAGGGCAGTGATGAGCGGTGTTCCACAGGGCTCATTGTTGGGACCAGTGTTGTTTGGGATATTCATTGCAGACATATCATGGGACATCAAGAGCAAGATCAGTCTGTTTGCTGATGATACCAAGGTAGGCACGGTGGTGGATGACCTAGGGGGATGGCAGGGGTTGCAGGATGGTCTGGCAAGCTTGAAACCTGGTCAGACACCTGGCAACTGGGGTTTAATGCCAAAAAGTGCAAGGTGCTGCATTCTGGGATGAAGAACCCAAGGAGGAGTTACCAGCTGGGGGGAGTGCAGCTAGCCCAGACAGAGGAGGAGAAGGATCTGGGTGTGCTCATTACAGGGTCAATGAACAACTCAGCACAATGTAGGAAGGCAGCTGCAAATGCCAACAAAATGCTGGGTTGTATTGCAAGGGGTATATCCTCGAGGAGGGAGGAGGTGATTCTGCCACTGTATAGGTCATTGGTTAGACCACACCTGGAGTACTGCGTGCTGTACTGGCGCCTGTATCTGAAGAAGGACATTGGTTACTGGAGGGGTACATAGCGAGGGCGAAAAAGATGATCAAGGGGCTGGGGACTTATCATAACGAGAGAGGTTGAAGGAGTTGAACATGTACTCACTGGAGGAGAGGAGGGACAGGGTGACATGATTGAAACCTTTAAATACATGAAAAGAATAAACAAGACGGGTACAGAGGGTCTGTTCAAAGTAAGGGGAGGAGGGCCCAGGGGCCATGATATGAGACTGGAGGAGGAGGAAGGTTCAGGAGGGAGATGAGGAGACACTTTTTTACAGAGAGGGTGGTGGCTGGGTGGAATGCGTTACCTGCAGAAGTGGTATGCAATAGAACAGTGGACTGCTTCAAAAGGGGATGGGACAGGACAAGGGGGAGGGTTAATGAAGGGGAAGGGTGGAAGGGAGGGGCAGCTGCAGAATAAGGGGTGCTAGCTGCACATTTGAGCAGACTTGATAGACCTCTAGGCCTTTATCTGCTGGCAAATTTCGTATGTTCGTATTCCATCACAACAGAGGTCTGGAGTGGCACCCAAATGCCCTATCACCTCAACCCAACAGGGTCTTCCTCAGGGGGCAAGTCTAGTTCATAACAAATGGTGCATCACATTTAAAGTCCCAAGATAAAATGATACACACTTCAAACAGTGAAGCCACAACCCTTGTTTGAAAACTTTTCAAACAGCCAATAAATAAAAAACAGTGAATAAATGTGATGCAAAAAACTGGATGGAGAATAAATTGCATAGGCAATGGCAAATTAATACAAAAATGTATCAGCAAAAACAGAAGTGTATCAGTCTATCATTAATAATTGTTCCTTGCATATGAGTAACCTAAATGGAATACAGCAATCAGAAGAAAGGATGTGGAAAAGTTAAAGAAAAAAGGGGTTGAATATAAGAGGAGATTAACCAAATGAGAGAGCAAATGGTGGGAAGAAAAGGAACTTGGTGCAGAGCTTGATCTTAATGATTAAGAATAAAAAAAAGAGCATAAGGCACCAGGATAAAAATAAAATAAACCTTTTATTGTAAAAAGCAGAAAGGTAAACAATGGGGGGTTGGGGGTTAGTATGTGGAAAAGCGGGGAAGGGGAAAAAGACCTCCACACTGATCATCCATTTCAAATTGCTATTTACCTTTATCCCTAGATCTTTTTCACAGACTGTCACGTTGAGTGCGTTATTATGAAATAATAATAACTGGTTAGTGATGATTATCAATTGTGAGCAGAAGCTGTCAAGCCCTGTTATACATGGCTGTGTATAATCACCCATGTATAATGGAATTTGATTATACACAGCTGTGTATAATCACCCATGTATAACAGACTTAAATTAAGCAACTTTTGCAAAAAGTCTAAAATCACTATCATGCTACAGCTACTGGCTCCTCACACTGTCAACTCGCACTGTCAACTTGATCATGCTAACCTCACTGAAAACGTTGGGCAGGATCTAACTTACATGTGGCTGAAGAAAGATGCATTTCTCACAGAAACTAAAAATAACCAGTGGTCTACTAACACATGTCTATCTACCTAAAAACTGCACATTCATTACAATTTCAGCAACCTAGTGACCTAGAAAGACAAAAATTCATGGATCAGGAAGAAAACATAAACATTCTAAGAAAAACTGAGACCAACATTAGGCTCTTCTACAAGTACCTGTCTGATAAAAATATATCAAAGGAACCAGTTATTATAAAAAATTAAACATGAGGAAGTGTGTGTCAACTCAGATTTTATGCACACCATCAGTGTGCAATGCCTTGATAAACCCCTCAAGCTTTGCTCTCAATGTTTATGAGGCATTGCACACCCCCAGGTGTGCATACAATCCTCATTACACACACTTCCCCATGCAGTATTCTATATTGTATTGTTGAGGGTTATGTTTTCCTAAGTGCTTTACTATACATTTGTTCATATTGAATTCGATCCCACATTTAACTGCCCATGTCAGTTTGCTATCCAGATCTCTCTGAATGCATTCTCTTTGATTATTAGTTGCACATATTCTCCCTGTTTTATGTCATTTGTGTATTTGCTTCTGCAGTCATTAATATTTTGGTTTACTTAGAAAATAAAAACATCAAACAAGAAAGGTCCCAGCACAGATCCATGAGGCACCCCACTGGTAACCTTGCCCCTATTGGATGAGTGAGAATTTATTTTCCCTCTCTGGAACCTGTTTGTCAGCCATGCTGTTAAGTTTATGAAAGTGGAATCTAACCCTAATATCTCAATCTTCTCAATTATGGCCCAATGACTAACCACTTCAGAAGCCTTTTTAAAGTCTTAAGTAAATGATATCTGTGGAGTTGTTTCTGTTCAATTCCATACTGATGTGTTCATAAAATGTGAACACGTTTCTTATGCATGATTGTCCTTTACAGAAACTATTCTGTCATCTGTGTAATGGGTCAGTCTGTACTCTGTGATTTGGGATCTTTTCTTTTATTCTTGCCTCCAGAACTTGTCCAGGTGCTGAGGAAAGGCAAACTAGCCTGTCATTTGAATTATCTGGTTTAGTGCCCTTTTAGCGTATGAATCCTATGTGTGATTTTTCAATCCTCAGGAGCCACCCCATCTTAGAGATTGGCAATAAATTATTGGGAAATGGTGCTCTGTATTTGCACCTATTAATTTTAGCATGCAGCTTGTAATTCCACCCAGACCTGGAGTTGCACTGTTTTATCAAGATTCATTTTCTTTAGTATTTTTTTCCATGGTAACCCAAACAAGGTCAGTTTTTTCAATGAGATATGTATCTGGTAATATAGCTTTATCTTTATCATGTTTTGCATATACAGAATAAAGTAAAATTGTTCTGCCATCCCATCCGTGGAGCTGATAATGGTATCCTCTTTTCTAAGGGGTTCTACGGATTGTGTGTTTTACCTTAAGGTGTTTATATACCCATAAAAAATGTTTTTCATGTGTTCTTTTGCTGATCCTGCCAAGTTTAATTCTAATTTTCATTTTTCTTTCTTTCTATGATTTTTTTGCACTTTTTGACAATTCTTTAATATTTTAACTGTTTTGTAGCATGTCTTTTGCTTTGTAGCTATGGAAGGCTTTGCATTTTAGAACAATCAGCCTTTTAATCCTTTTAGTTAACCGTTTAACTTTCTTCCCATTTTTTTTAAATTTGGGGAATATGATTATTATGAGTTTCTATAATTATATTTTTAAATATTGTCCATACATTTTCTACCATTTGATGTCTTAATTTCTCTTCCCTGAGAATTTCATATAGAGTCCTGTGTATTTCTGCAAAATTTGCTTTTTTATACAAAACTATTTTTGTATACTCTGTAATCTTAGATTTGGGCAATGCAACATTAAAGTAGACCATAGCATGACTGCTGTTAACTAGTGGTCATTAGTACATCCTATCAAGTCTGATTGCATTTAAAATGTTACATGCGCATCATGTCAAGGAATCTTGCAACTGCTTCACCTAACTTGCTGTGTCTTATGACCTTTTGTTCATTGACTTTTGTATGGTACATACTGGCACCTCTATGCTCCCTTATTCTACCCCTTCTCCTGTTAACTTAATTACATGATTTGAGGTTCTGACAGGTTACTTACTAACTGTTCTCCCTACCAGTCAGCTTCCGTACCTTGCAACAGAGGCCCTTTCATATGGTCCTTATATAACCTATTTCACTATTCTTGTCATGAGTTCCTATTCCACAGAGGCTTCAGACTCTGGTAATTTCCATTATTTCACATCTTCTGTAATTTCCCTATGTATTGCTTCTTACTGTATTTCCAAGTTTGAAAGGTCTAGTCCCCCTCCTTAAAATGATGCCTTATAGGTACTTCATGTCATATAATCAGTTTGACCAATGCACTTTTGTGCATACTAAATATAGGTAGTTGCCTGCTGTGCAGGAACTTTTTCTTTAATTTTCCTTTTTCTCTTTTTCTTTCTCTTTTCCCTTTAATGTCTATTGCCAACCACTTATTGTATATTGTTTTATTTTCTACTGTATCTGTTCAGTTGTATATTTCAAATGTGTATATTCTTTGTGAATATTGGGTTCTTGTATATCACCCTGGTCCATCTTGAAAAAGAGTACTCCTCAATGGTGTTTGCCTGGATAAATAAAGATTTGATTGATTAATTGATTGATTGATTGACAATAGTGTATTCCTCTATCTTACATTCACTCAAGGCTATTATCAAGTCTAAAATATTTTCACCTATTGTGGGTTCATATTGGATAAGAGAAAATTGTTTCATGGTTTCCAGAAATATTTTAGAATGTCTTGTATTTCTTGATATTCTTCCTCAGTCTCTGTTCATGAAATTAAAATCCCCACATAAGTACCAAGCACCTAGTTCACTTGCAACCTGCATTTCCTCAATAATAGCTGAGATTTGGCCTTCATTTACATTTGGGAGTCTATAACAGAGTCATAGAATTACACTTCTCATGTTTCTTGGGATTGCCTGAAGCCAAATTGTTCCTAAGTGACACAACAATTTAATTTTGCTTAATATGTCTGAAGCCTCTGTAGTTTTTTATAATGTAGATTCCAATGCCCCCTCCTTCTTTTTTTCCATTTAAAGTTTATTGAAGTTTTACCATACATGACAGATCTTCCAGTACAGATACACATCACATAAACAATGTACATTAGTTTAGACCTGTACGTTTCCCCCCTCTCCCTCTTCCCCCCACCTACTTCCACATTCCCCGCCCCACTAGTACAGTCTTGAATTAAAACCTGTTCCCTACGATTCCCATGGCACAGACAACACAAAGATACTGAAGTACCTCAGATAGTAAAGTCCTCACTCTGAGAAACTCTAAATCGAGAGTAATGTGTATAAGGGGTCCTATATTTTCCTGAACCTATCCAACCTGTTATTTAAACTTGCAATAGCCTTTTCTGTTCTGAGATTTGCAAGGAGCTCAGATAGCCATTCCCCATACTTGATTTCAGATTGGTCTTTCCAGTGTCTTAAAACTACTTTCTTAAGTGACAGGGATATCAAGGCCATGTAATATTTTTTATTAGGGAAACTAATACCTGAAAAGTCACCTAAGATGCATATTTCAGGTTTAAAAAAAATCCTCTATTCCCAAAATGGGATCAAGCTTATTTCGAATGGTGGTCCAGAGAGGCATTATTTTGGGACAAGTCCAAAGAACATGAAGTAAAGAGCCCTCGTGTTTAAAGCATCTCACACATTGAGAAGAGGATGTTAATCCGTATTTAAACATTTTCTCAGGGGAGAGATATACATTATGTAAAATAAACATTTGCATCATCCTTCATTGCGTAATGAATTTATGGCAATTAAACCAAAGGTCTGCCCAATTAATGTCATAGCCAGGGAAGTGAGAAGACCAGTAATGAGTTGGACCATAGCAGTCTGGATATACTCTATCAAACAGAATACCGTAGATCTTGGAGACCGCTTTCTGCTGGTCCACCCATTGAACCAAGTCCGTCACTAAGGGAGCGTCGGCACATGGGTATGGCTTTTGCCCTAACACTTTAATTAGCAGGTGCCTAAGTTGAATGACTCTGAAAAAGTGTTTAGTAGGAATCTTAAACTTTTGCATTATACATTGGCCTGATAACCAACCGTTATCATCCCCTATTAAGGAGCACAGAGGGGTTTCATTCAGTTGAGGTAACCAGTTAGACGAGATACATTTCTCGCTGATCTTAAAATTAGGGTTTCCGAACAGGTATTGGTTTGTGTCCCTTTTATTATCATATTTAAGAAAATGACAGAATTGAGAGTGAACTGTAAGTGATAATGCTATGGGGGTATTTTTTAACCTGCTGGGGAGGAGATTTTCTTTGATATGCAGTAGAGCTTCTGGTGCTAAGCCACCTGTGTTAATCTGGGCCCACTCTATTTTGAGCCATAGCGGGGTGTAACTCGTTGATGCAGGTAATGTCCATCTCAGGTACTTATTAATATGGCTTGCCCAAAAATAGAGCCCTAAGTGGGGCAAGCTCAAACCACCTCTCAACTTAGGTGCACTTAATTTGTGGAATGCAATCCTAGGAGTCTTGTATGCCCAGACAAACTCTAAAAACAGACTATTTACCTTCTTGAACCACGATACTGGGAGCTAAATATTAAGCATTGAGAGGGATAGAAAAGCCATGGAAATACATTCATTTTGAGCAGGTTAATTTTTCCCCAGATAGAAATTGGGAGGGATGCCCATCTGCTGAGATCCTGTTTGATCACATGTAACAGGGAATCCAGATTCAATTTTATAGTGCTTCCCGTAAGTCTAGATAATTCGATACCTAAATATCGGAGGGAGTCCTGCTTCCAGGCTAGTCCCATTTCTAGGATGTCCGCCTTGTGGAGCTTGTGATTGAGAGGGAAAACAGTTGTTTTGTTTACATTTAGCTTGTAATTAGAGACTGAACTAAAGGATTTAATAATCTTTAACATTGGGGGGATAGAAGAAATGGGGTTGGCAACTTGGAGGAGATGGTTGTCTGCATAAGCGGAGACCTTGATCTCACATGGGAAAATCGGAATTCCTTGTATCTCTGGACAGGCTTGCAATCTATGGATTAGTGGCTCTAAGTATATGTTGAACAATAAAGGGGAGAGAGGGCAACCTTGCCTAGTTCCAGAGTAAAGGGTAAATGGATCTGAAATAACTCCATTGCCCGATATTCTTGCAGTGGGAAAATGATAAAGGGATTTGATCCAGGTCTGAAAGACATTAGGAAATTTAAAGGCTTCCAGCGTCTGGAATAAGTATTGCCAGTTAACTCTGTCAAAAGCCTTCTCGGCGTCCAGAGAGATTAGAGCCGCAGGATATGGGTCATCTCTGGACACTGAGAAGACATGAGCCAGGGTGTGGAGGTGGTCTGAGGAGAATCTGCCTTTCATGAATCCTACTTGTTCGGGGCCAGTAATGGAAGGGAGAATCGGGTTAAAATGACAAGCTATTAGCTTGGCCAGTATCTTTTAACATCCTGGTTCAGAAGGGAAATTAGACGGTAATTTGTGACTAGTTCAGGTGCCTTGCCCGGCTTAGGAATAAGCACAATTAGTGGTTCAAAAAGAGAAGCATCTACTTCCGCTCCAGAAAGTATGTACTGGAATAAAGGAAGCAACAAAGGGATGATGGAAGTTTTAAACCTTTGATAAAAGTAAACTGAGAAACCATCTATGCCTGGGGTTTTATTTAAGGGTAAAGTACTTATTACATTAAATATCTCATTGCTTGTAATAGGTGAAATTAATGCCCTTTGCTGGTCTTCAGTAAGATTCGACAGGGGGGTCTCACTAAGATAGCTTTCTAGCTGACTCTGGGCTGGGGGGGTCTGACATAGGGCTGTATAGATCAGTGTAGTAGTTAAGGAATTCCAAAATTATGTCATTCTGGGAAGTCTTCGGAAGTCTGTCCGTTTGGGATAGGATAGAAGCAATATACCTAGAGGATTCTATTTGTTTAATTCTATGAGCCAAGAGGTGTCCTGCTTTCTCCCCCTGGTCAGTGAATGATGCCTGTGTTTTTAGAATGGCATATTCCACTTTTTCTCGGAGAATCTTGAGATAGGCCGCCCTTAATTTAATGAGCTTTTGAAATGTGCATTCTAGTGTGGCAGGAGATAGGTCCTTTTCTACGGCCCTTATTTGAAGCAACAGCTGGGACATCTCTTGCTCCTTTGCTTTCTTCCTATTAGAGGCTAACCAAATAAGTACTCCCCTTAGATAAACCTTAAAGGGACACCAGAGGATGTCCGGCCTACGGGTTGTGCCCTGATTAAACTGAATAAACTGATTTATATGGTCCTGTACTATACGGGCCAAATTAGGGTCTTTGATAAGTTGGTCGTTAAGTTTCTATCTTCCTCCACCTCTTCACGGAGGTTCTATAGTCAATTGACAGCTTACAAGGGAATGATCTGATGGGGGTCCCAACTGTATCAAGGAATCAATAACTTGTGGGATGTAAGCCCTTGAGATAAGCAAAAAATCTATTCTGGACGAGGTTTTATGGACCGGGGAGATGAAGGTATATTCCCTATCACCAGGGTGTAAGACCCTCCAAATGTCACACAGTCCAACCTGGTCTAGTAAGTCTCTAAACGCAAGTTGGGCCGGAGATAATCCCCTCCTTGAGTGACTAGTTTTATTTACCATCTGGACATACACCAGGTTAAAGTCCCCACCTAGTATCATCAGAATTGAAAGGAAAGGAAGTAAAGTGGTAATAATTTGTGTAAAAAAATTAGGGGAGTCCTGGTTCGGTCCGTAAATGCTCCCCAGGAGTAATTCTTTCACATATAGGTTACCAATTACAAAAATAAATCTACCCTTGGGGTCTTTTATTATTTGTGTCACGATAAGGGGGAGTTTCCTATGGACCAAGATCATGGTACCGCCGCTATTTGTGGAGTACTCGGCTGAAAAGACCTGTCCCACCTGATGCCTCCACAATTTAATGGCCTCAGCATCTAATAAGTGCGTTTCTTGTAGAAATATGATTTCTGCGGCAACCAAATTTAAGTGCTTTAAGATCGAACATTGTTTAGTTTTAGATCTGACCCCTTTAACATTCCAAGTTATGACATTCAATGGTTTGGTCATTGACCTTTACTTATCCAGCTCAATAATAATGTAAATGCAGAAAGGAATCCACCAGAAATATTGCTGTGGAGTCTATATGTGCTGGGCTGTGCCCTTCCCACCTCCCTTCTACCCTGCCCTTTACCCACTCCCTTGTATTTTCTCCCCAAAACCCTTCCCCCCAGACCATATAGCAAATACTATATTTGTCAAATCAGTGACCCAAATTACCCCCCCTCTACTATTTCCACTTTGTGCAGAACCACTTTTCACTACCCTCCCAGTTGTTCTGCCCCATCGCCTGACTCCAAGAAGAGTCGATATAAGACTATACCAAAACTTTTAGAAGGCTCAAAATAATTACTTCGGGGGAGAACCCCCATGCACATTTAATGGGGAAGTTCCCAACTTGATAACAACACCAACTAGTCTCTTCAATTAACAGCGAACCACACTAGTTACAAACTGCAAACTTAGTTATAGGTTTGTTAATGTAACAGTACCTAATCAGGAGGGTGAATACAATATGGCTTCAAAATAATCAACTGCACTTAGTTATAACTATTTGGCCATTAGGTTTGACCTTGCTGTGCCCCCTAAGGAAAAATAAAGCGCTCTAAAGATGGGGGGAGGAGCTTTATCTTGATGCATAGGTCGATTCCATTTACCGAAGGGAATCCCACACATATATCAAGAAACCCCCAAAAGCGTTTGTGAGGCAATCCTCCTTAAAAACAAGATCCTATGTACACAGATCAACAGATACCTATCCCTGATCCACGAGATGGCATGAAACAAAACAGAGAGAGTTTCCTTAGTTGATATTAAACCAAGATATTGTCCCCTAATAACGTCTAGAGGTCGAGCTTACCATCTCGATCAGTACCTTCAATAAAGAAACCACTAATAACTAGTGCTAGATAAACACAAGAATTAGTACCAGAGGTCGGATAGACTACATAACCGAGCTATAAAAGGTCCAGATTTTGGCTCGCTCTTCATCCCCACATATGATTCACTCATTCTTCTTCTGTCTTCTGGAGACCTCTGGCAGCAGCAGAGCGCAACCGCAATTTCCACTCGCTCGGAGAAACTGGTAGCAATTTCTCAAAAGCCAGCTATGCCTCTTGGAAAAACAGTACCTGCCCTTCAAATAATGTACACTGTCTGAAGATTCAGGGCTCCTCTTCAGGGTAAGAGTTCTCATATAAAGGAGATCACCAATACTAGACTGAAATTCTGAGCTTGTAGCCGAGACCAGATTGGGGGGGGAGGGGTCTTCCACACATCCATTATCGGGATTTCTAATCAAGTGCTTAACTTTCAGTTTTCATGCATTGGAGAACACAGCTACCAGAGTCCCATTTAATTATTCTCAGCAATTGCTATAACAGGTCAGGCAGGGACTTCTGAAGGGCCACTTTTGCCACCTCCACCTCCTCAAATGCAACCCAGGAGCCATCCAGCAGTATTTGCAGCCTGGCAGGGTATCCCATTTTGAACTTCATACCAGAAACGATTAGTTTTGAGACAATTGGATGGAATTGTGTGCGACGCTGTCTAACGGAAGCAGGAAGGTCTTGCGTTATTCTGATTTTTATACCCTCCCATCTAATTTCTTGCAACTCCTTTATCTTTCCCAATAAATATTGCCTCTCTTGGTAATTAAGGAATCTGGATATTATCGGACGGAGCAAGGCTCCGGGTGGTGGCATAGGTCGGAGAGCTCTATGTGCGTGATCTATCATGTAAACTTTACCAAATGGAGAAGAGCCAGCTAGTTTTTCCACCAGTTATTAAATGAAGCTAATAGCGTCTGCACCCTCTTCTTTTTCTGGGATACCGAGAAAGACTACATTGTTTCTGTGGCTCCTTCATTCCAAATCCTCCAATTTGGCCTCCAGTTTTTTAATCCTGTGACGGCTTTCTACTACCTCCTCCCTTATGCTGTCTACTTTTTTCTCCAATGAGACAGTGCGGGCTTCATTGTCAGAGATTCTTGAGGTTAGGTCCTCCAGTACCACAGTCATCTGTTTGACCTCAGTTGTAAGGGACTTAACATCCTCCCTGAATGGGGTGAACTCGGCAAGAAACCATTCCAGCGTCAGAGGGATATCCCCGGGTTCTCTCACTGGAGTGGCGCTACTAGCTGTTACCTTGCTGGCACGACTTTGCTGGGCCTTAGGTCGTTTGCTCTGTTTCTCAGGAAATACCGGCGGGGTGTGTTTTGGGGGTGCCGAACGCATCTCCACCTCCATTTTCAATGACCAGACTCTTCTCCTGTCCTTTAACAAGCAATTAGCCCCCAGATAACGGTCTTGAGAAAAAATGAATGTTATAAAAAGGGCTTTTTAACTCGCCAGGCGCCGAGAGCTAAACTAGTGAGCTGCTACTCGGCGTGCTGCATCACGTGGTCCCCCGGCCCCTCCCTTCTTCTGAGCCCTGTCAAATCTATATAAAAAGTACCAAGGAATATTAGTGTTCCATTCGGTATGCTCATCCCACCTTGTCTCAGTGATATATACAATTTCTGATTCATCTCTCTGAATAATTACTTCTAATTTATCTTTCTTTCTATTTAGATTATGTGCATTTATTAAACTCATGACCAGCCTGCAGTTTTACTATGTTTGTTTGATGATTTGCATTCTTTTTTTATTTGAGAGTATAGTGGTGACAGATTTCCTAACGAAAGCAGTTTCCCACATTGTCCCCCATCCTGTTAGTTTAAATGCCCTTCAGCAGCCTGTGATATTTTGTTTCCTAGCAGCCTTCCTGTTTTATTAAGGTGCAAACTGTCCCTTGTGTATAAATCAGATCTGTAAAAGTCAGTTCAATTTCTGATGAAATTGAATTTTTCCATCCAGCATCACTCCATAAACCATGTATTTATCACTGCAATTTGCTTCTGCTTTTGCAGGTTAGCTCTTGGGACCTGGATAATCTCATAAATAATTATCCTACTACCCCAGTTTTTCAATTAACTCCCCTTGTTTTTATAATTCCTCATGAACTCACTTACTTTAGAATTCTCAGTATCGTTTATGCCCACATGCACTACAATACTCAAGTTTTCAACAGTCCCGGTTAGTATGTTGTCAAATTGCACAGTCAGATTGTTTATCCTTACCTGCAGAAAACATGTGGTCCTTGTATTTAATTTGTCATTATTACAGACTGTAGAATCTTTATATCTCATAATGGAGTCACAAATAATGTTTTTTTTGTGTCTGATTTGTTTGTGTTTCATTTGCTCTTTTTTTGCCTCATTACCACAGATTGGGGGGCACTGCTTTAATTTGATTCTGCACCTCACTCAGTGCTGTGCACTTACTTGGGGTATCAGTTTAGAAGGGAGCAACTCGTTCTGCATGCCTGCTGTGGTTTGATCTATGGGTTGGCTGTATTATGTGCCATTCTGTGATTCCCGGGTTTGTCATAAGAGTAGCATTCGCTTCCTTCTCTCTTGGTGGGCTGTTTGCAATATTCTCATTCTGTCCCTGATGGCAAAGTTCTTCCCTTCATCATTTCTTCTGGTTTATTGTTGTAATATTGTTTTCTACTACTCTTATGAAATTTTGTTTTTCCAGTTCAAGGTTCTGAACACAATTTTCCATGTGCCTTATGCACTAAGCTCTCCTCAACTCCTCCCTTAATTTCTCCACATCTTGTAGGAGTTTTTCATTTAAAATACTCTTCTTACAGACAAAAATTGTCAGTTCAGTATCATAACTCCAGCATTCATGCACATTACATTTTGCACATTCAGTCAAGCATTTCATTTTCCATGTAGCCTTTGGACTTTTAGTGAACATTACCATTTTCTCCATATGCAGAAAAGGTAGATTAGCGTTATAAATAGTGGTTATTTACTTGGGGTTGAGCTGTCTGGAAGTAACCAGTAAAATGACAATACTGGAACTCCTCACTGTACTTTCTGTCTATTCTGGAACAGACATTATGGTAGTCTAATAGTCAGCCATGGCTGACATGGCAGACATATCCTGTGACTCTGCCATGCCACCTCTGCTGAGCTCACTGATGCTCACACTGTCACTGATGTTTGTAGTGGGGGTACCAGAAGTTGAGATTTGCTGAGTTCTGGTTTCCCTGCATGTGCGTTTAGGCCCCAAAGTTCACAAAATATAAAATCTGTAGTTTAGTGCAGCTAAAACCACACCAAAATACACTACGCCACAGACAATAGTGACAAACTTTCAAGTTCACAAACTTTTGATCAGCATTACTCCAGGTCAAAGATTACGGCCTCTTAGTCCTCTAACTTCCAAAGATGCATTGCCATATTGTGACTATTGTTTCATAGGTATCCTTACAGTTTCCTGTGGCTCACTATCTGAACACGTACCTGCTGGGGCACTATTGTCTGACATGTGCAGTGTCCCGATAGTGAATGTGCTGATGGAGACATGCCCGATGGTGCAACAGGAAGGGGTAAGGTAGCCAATGTGATTGCTTGCTACCTTACTCCTGAAAATACCATTGGAGCCAGAAGCTGGACAAGCTGTCCCATGGCGTAGAGGGCTGGAGTACAGGTAGCTCAGCCAGTATGCTCCTCATGCTCCGGGTTCTCATCTGGCCATACACTTTTGCCACCTACCGTAACTTTTGTAAGAAACATTATTTTTATTTATTTTACTTTTTTAACTCCACCTGGTGTTTGTTCTGCAGCCTCCAACTGCCAGCCTCCACTTCTTGCACTACAGGCCAAGCCCCCTTCTACCACAACATGGTCTTCTAAATAAAACATCAATTTCTGGCAAGGAATCCAAGACTAAAGGAAGGTGGGGGTTTCACAGATACAGACATTAAGGATTTCAGCCCTGATGTTTACCCTTTTGATATACTTCTTCATCATGGTGCCATGCTGTGTCTTACTATGGGGATGCTGGCATGTAATATCTCCTGTGACCAGTGGCAGACTCCATGGTCAGGGAAGCTCTGCCAACAGTAGTCCTCATTTACCTGACTGTGCAAATTATAGGCTCCAAATTGTCATTCCCTAACTTGATATGTTAGCAAGCTCAGTTCTTAGAATCTCTACTACATCATCCATGTGCTCTTCCAATTATTTTTCCTGTTTACTACTGTACAAGCTCAACATTGTATGTGTTGTGTGCATTCTCCCCAACAGAGTCTCATGCATTTCTCAAAATATCTTTTACTTTGTTTTCTAAATACAGCTTTTTTTTAAATTGTCCCCTGATCCCCTCCCAGAAATAACTCCAAGCAACAACTTCTAGATTTGGATGCTCATTGGCAAATATTTATTTTGGCACAAAGATAATATTACATCCCTCATTATCGTAATTCAATCACCATAACAACACAATACACTACATCACTTCTTCACTCTGGCCTTTTCTTCATTCTTGATGTGTCTCCTTTTTCTGTGCTTCAGGGTCCAGACACTCTCATCTGACACCCTCCTCTATCACCAGAATCAAGCTGGTCTCACACTTACCCAAGGTCTCAGCCCTCCAGGCCTGGACACTGTGAATCTCGCACCTAGACCTATTCCCCCCTCTTCGTATTTATACCATGCCTAGGTTCCTTGCTCCCAGCCCGTGCTGCCTACCCCTCTCTCTTTCCGGCCCCCCTTCTCCCCCTCCCCCTCTTCCTTCTTCTCCACTCCCCCCCACTTTTCTCTCCTCTCACTGGCACAACTGCCCACACACCAAGAATCTTTCCCAACCTCGGGACCATCCACTGCCTGTCTGCAGCACCAAAACTGCCCAATGCCCGGGACCCGCAGGGCATCAACTATTGCTCTGCACCTACTATCTATGTGCCAACCATTATGCCCCAGAGCCTTCTTTACAAGGGTGGGTGGGGAATTTCTCAGCAAGAAGAGGGCTAACACAGGGCAAACAGCCTTTATATACCCCCTAAGGACTGACGCTCAGGACCGCTGCCAGCTCCTCCTCCTGGCCAAAAGGCATGACCCTAGCCCTACCTGGTCATATTATACTACCTCACCTCATTGCTGATGTCACTGTCCCCTTCTCTCCTCCTCCCCTTCCTCCTCCTCCCTCCCCTTTGTCTCTTTCTGGCAGGGGCCATGAGACAACCTGGCCTGCCTTTTAGTGGCAAGCCTAACTGTCCCCTTAGTTCTTCCCAGAAATAACTCCACACAACAACTTCTAGATTTGGCTGCTGGTTGTCAAATATTTATTTTGGCAGAAAGATAATATTATATCCCACATTATCGTAATTCAATCACCATAACAACATAATACACCACATCACTTCTTCACTCTGGCCTTTTCTTCATTCTTGATGCTTCTCCTTTTTCTGTGCTTCAGGGTCCAGACAATCTGATCTGGCCCCCTCCTCTATCACCAGAACCAGACCGGTCACAGACTTACCTGGGCTCAGCCCTCAGGGCCGGACACTGTGAATCCAGCACCTAGACCTATCTCCCCCCCTCCCCGCATTAATACCATGCCTGGGTTCCTTGCATCCACCCCATGCTGCCTACCCATCCCCCTTTCCTGCCCCCTTCTCCCCTCTTCCTTCTTCCACTCCTCCTTCCTCTCCTCTCACTGCGCACCGCTGCCCCCACCAAGAATCTTTCCCACCCTCTGGACCATCCACTGCCTGTCTGCAGCACCAAAACTGCCCAATGCCCGGGGCCCACAGGGCAACACCTAGTGCCCTGCACCTACTATCTATATGCCAACCATTATGCCCCAGAGCCTTTTTTACAAGCGTGGGTGGGGAATTTCTCAGCAAGAAGAGGGCTAACACAGGGTGAACAGCCTTAATATACCCCATAAGGACCCAAGCTCAGGACCCCCGCCAGCTCCTCCTCCTGGCCAAAAGGCATGACCCTAGCTCCACCTGATCATATTACACTACCTCACCTCATTGCTGATGTCACAGTCCCCTACTCCCCTTCCCCCTTCCGCCTCCTGTTTGTCTTTTTCTGGCAGGGGCCATGAGACAACCTGGCCTGCCTTTTAGTGGCAAGCCTAACTGTCCCCTTATCCCTTCCCAGAAATAACTCCAAGCAACAACTTCTAGATGTGGCTGCTCATTGGCATATATTTATTTTGGCAGAAAGATAATATTATATCCCACATTATCGTAATTCGATCACCATAACAACATTATACACCACATCACTTCTTCTTCACTCCAGCCTATTCTTCATTCTTGATGCTTCTCCTTTTTCTGTGCTTTAGTATCTGGACACTCTGATCTGGCCCCCTCCTTTATCACCAGAACCAGGCCATTCACACACTTACCTGGGCCTTAGCCCTCCAGGCCCAGACACTGTGAATCCAGCTTCTAGACCTATCTCTCCCCCTGCAATAATACCATGCCTGAGTTCCTTGCACCCAGCCCGTGCTGCCTACCTCCACACCCCTTCCCTGCCCCCCTTCTCTCCCCCATCCTTCTTCCACTGCCCCACCTCCAGCTTGCAAAGGACGGTGGAGCTCCCCCCCTTGCGGGCTAGAATCTGAAACCCCTGTTAGCCACCTCTCCCACTAGCTCACCTATCTGCCTTAGGAAGACACACATGCTGAATTCCGACAGATGCACCCCATCGGACCTGTAGACATCCACCTAGTAAAAGGAAATGTCCTTATGCTGGATGTGCACCCACCCCATCTCAATCACTGCCCTCACCACCCTCCTGTTCTGGCACTTCCTCCCCTTCCTGAGTACCTTGACATCCTTGGCTCCCCTCCATACCCTCCAGGATATGATCTCGGAGCAGCAGATGGTCACCCCTGGCTACCAGTCCTTCACCCTATCTAAATCCTCCATTATGGCCTGCCCCAGCACTCCCCATAGAAGGTTCCCCAAGTCATTGCCCCCTAAATGAATAGTGATGCAATCCGTCCTACCACACTGCACCCTTAGCTCTTCCAGGAGAGGCAACAGCAGGTCCCACCTCATGCCCCTGATGCCCCTCCACTGCACCCTTGTGTGCTCTGTATCAGTGCATAACTGTGTCCCCCTCTCCATGTTGGCCGCAAATCTTTCTGCCCAATAGATGAAGGAATGCACCACAATCCATACCTGACATACCTCTTATAACAACTGGACCTCCAATGTCCCACCCTTTTTAACTCCTCCCCTGTAGCCCCTTTTTTGGCTGCCTCTGATGCTGCCCCAATCCTGAAAGAGTGGGGGTTGAACTCCTCTGGATCCTTCCCAATAAATGCTAGACGCTTCTTGAGGACTGCTCCCACTTGAAAACTTGTAACTTGGGAGCCGTCCCCATGGTGAAACCAAGCCTAGCCAAACACCCCCCAAATTCTTTCATATTCCTCCAGGGCAGCAACAGTGCAGCTTAAGGCCTGCAGCTGCTGTAACAGAATCACAGAGGTCCCTCTACCTCTCTGGTCCATCTTAGACCTGGCCAGATTAATGACTACACTGTTTTTTCCCATACCATGCTCTTGTGTTGCATAGCCTGAGCAGCCGTTGCCTTCTGTGGGGCCACCACCTCCCCCATTCGGAAGACTTCACCTGCCATGAGAGCAAAATCTGCCCTGAACAAGCAGGCCTCCTTCGCTGAGGTGCACACCTGCTGCACCGCCCCAACACATTGTCCAGCAAATGCCCCCTAATGGGACGTCTCCAGTCCTTCCTATTACCCTGGGCCCTCTGCTATCCTGCGACCATCCACTTGACTGTCCTGCCAGCAGTGGCACCTGGCCACCCATTGTCCATGCAGACCCAACCTATGCCTGCCAGTTGTACCACTATTGTGGTGTGGGCCAACCCTCTTTCCACTTCTCTAATATGAACCTCCTCACCTGCTCATCCCAGACCAGATCCTCTCTATCCCATCCATATCTGCCCCAGAACACCTGGAATCTCATCGACCCACCTTCATAGGCCCTCAGGGTGTTGCTGCCCAGGATCCCTGGAACAGTACCCTGGCTGTATCCCTCCAATCTCCCACAGCTGGTCCAGGACCCTGTGTGTTGCTGCATGCGGCGCCAGCTCCCAAAACCTTCCGAGCTATAAACGGGAAAGACTGCCAGCCACTTCATTCTTGATTCCTTCAGTATGCAGCACTTTGAAAGAGAGATTCAACTACAGCCCCAGCAGCACCATATGCCATAGAATCCTGCCTACTAATGCTGTACTTCCACCCTGCCTGTTGATGACCTCTACCAACTGTTTGTTGTCACACCAGAAAAGGATGAGCTTCTCCCTCTTCCTGCCCCCCCATACCTCCAAGGCCACCCAAATTGGAAATATTTTCAGGAAAGTGATGTCCTTCAACACCTGCTCTGCTCTCCAGTGTGCCAGCCATACCTCAGACATCCAACTCCCTTTAAAATATGCTCCCATTCCCAATTCACTGGGGGCATCAGTGTACAACTCCAGATCCGTATTGTACTTCCACTCCTCCTGCCAGAATGTTACCCTGTTATAATGTTCCAAGAACTCCTCCCAAACCTTAAAGTCCTCCCAGACCCCCTTTATAATATCCACCCAATGATGCGGCTGCTTAGCCTTACCTGTAGCCCTTCCCAAACTCCTGGTGAATGCCCTACCTGGATATATGGCCTTGCAGGCAAAATTAAGGTGCCCCAGTAGTTACTGTACTTGTACCAGTAGCACCCTCCTCCCTCCCATCACCTGTGCTAGTAGCCCGCGATGCTGAGATACTTTGTCCCCGGGTAGCCAGAAGCATTCCTGCTCCTTGTCCACCTCTATTCTCAGAAACTCCAATCTGCATGCCGGGCTCTCTATTTTTCCTTGTGCCAGAGGGATACCTATATGCCTGCACATCCCCTTGAAATCCTCCAACATTACCTGTGTTTCCACCCAACTCTCCCCTATGAGGAGGAAGTCATCCAAATAGTGCACCACCCTCTAGTGGAAGTATCTTGCCCTGAAAACCCACTGCACCCAGGAGATAAATGCCTCGAAGGTCGAACAGGCCATAGAGCAGCCCATTGGCATCACCTTAGGCTGCCATCAAACTGGAAACCCAGCAGGTCCCAATCCTCTGGCCTGACTGGGAACAGCCAAAATGCTGACTCAGTGTCCATCTTTGCCAGCCAGCCCCCCCGCCCTTGGTTTACTTGGGACAAAAGAAGGCCAAAGCCCATCGGGATTGTTCCCCACAGTATATGTGGCACATTAATCTATGGTCGAATTATCTTCAAGCCATTTGTCAAGCCTTGATTTGAATGTTGAAAAAAGTAGAGTCCACAATTTGTTGGGTCAGGGAGTTCCAGATTCTAGGAGTCCTTATTGTAAAAAAGTTTAATCTTTTATTTGTGTTTACTTTTGCTACATTAATTTGTTTATTATGCAATCTGGGAACTAGATGTCTATTAGTAAAATATAATCCAAATTGCTGCGTTAATTCTGGAGATTGATGAACTTTATAGAGGAGGAGAAGATCCCCTCTAATTCTCCTTTTCTGTAATGAATGTAAGCCTGTAATCTACAATCTTGAAACATAATTTTTAGATGCCAAATAAGGAACTATTTTAGTTGCTCTTGTTTGAATTCTTTCAAAACCTTGTATGTCCTGCACTAAATATGGACTCCAAAGTGGGGAACCATAGTCCATATGTTCTGTATAGGGGAATAATACATTCTTCAGATTTCGTAATAAAGGTGTGTTTTATACGCATAAGTAGTTGGTTAGAAGTTTCAGCTGTCTTAATACAGTGATCTCTATAAGTCGATTTATTATTAATTTGTATTCCCAGATCCTTTCACAGGCAGACACTTTCAGGGGAATGTTATTAAGGATATATATGTGTAAGGGATTAGCTGAACCATAATGTAAGACTGTGCACTTATCAATGTTAAAGTGCATATCATTAATTTGTGCTCATGTTTCAATGCGTTTTAAATCATTTATAAGTGAAAGTCTGTTTGATGATGTATCAACCCTCCCTCCCAACTTAGTATCATCAGCAAATTTTGAAAGAAAATTTGCAGATTTAATCTGCATATCCCCAATGAAAATGTTAAACAATGTGGGCCCAAGTACAGATCCCTGAGGGACCCTGCTTGTCACTTGTCCTGCTTCCGATAAAGTACTATGGCCTGGATATTCAAACTGCACCAGGCTGTGGTGCAAGCCTGGGCGCAGCTCAACTTGGTTGCGCAGGGGTGTGGCCTGGGTGATATTCAACGGAGCTGCGCTATGGCTCAGCAGCTTTGAATATCGCACCCTGGCCACCCCCACTGTGCATGGCGCAGTGGCACTGCGCCAGCGCAAGTGGTCAGAGTGGAGCGTGGAGATGCGCTAGCGCAAGTGCCATTGTGCCATGAGCAGCGCCTCTGATCTTCAAAAGGGGACATGCAAATGGGGCCATAATTTATGCAAGGCACACATGGGGCCATTTGCATGTCATTATGGCCCCATTTGCATCCCATTAGCATGCAGGTGTGCCGATCCCCTACGACTTGCACCTGGCACCCTGCCAGGCAGCAGCTGTCAGGGACCGACGCCCCCTGCAGCCCAATTGCAGACATTTGTCTAAAAAAAAATCCTCATCTAATATCCCTGGTGGTCCAGTGGACTGAGTGCTGCCCGATCACGGGCATCTGGTTAAATAAACCCCCCACATCCTATATCCCTGGTGGTCCAGTGGACAGCTATGTTCCCGATTGTGGGCATTTGTCTACAAAAAACATCCTCGTCTAATAACCCTGGTGGTCCAGAGGACCGCTATGTTCCCAATCATTGGCATTTGTCTACAAAAAACATCCTCGTCTAATAACCCTGGTGGTCCAGTGGACCGCTATGTGCCTGATCACGGTCATCGGTATAATAAACCCCCCATCCAATATATCTGGAGGTTCAGTGGACCGATCACGCCTGATTCGGTATCTGTAAACCATAAAAACTATTACCCTGGTGGTCTAGTGTACCTCTCCTACACTCGTCCACCACTGAGCCCCACCGCCCCACTTCCTCCCGGTCAGCCGCGGGAAAGTGGTAGCACACTCACTTCCTGCCGCCCCACCACCTTCCACCGAATTCGCCAGACAGACGCTTCATTGAGTTCACAGTGTGAGCAATGGGCGCAGCCCATACAGTACTACACAGTCCAGATATGTGTAGTTAGAGTGGCACGCCCATTGGCTCACGCCAGAACCACCGGGCGGCAGCCCTACTGAGCTGTCAGTCGGCAGGCAGTGGGTGGCAGGCAGGTAGGGCTGCCACCTGCCAGCTGACCGGGGAGCAGGTGGTGGGGCCCATTGGGTGGGTGGGAGGGGTACACTAGACCACCAGGGTAATAGGTCGCTTTTTATGGTTTACAGATGCCCGTGATTGGGCAGCGATCAGTCCAGTGGACCACCAGGGATATTAGACGAGGATGTTTTTTTGTAGACAAATGCCCGCGATCGGGCACATAGCAGCCCACTGGACCACCAGGGTTATTAGACGAGGATGTTTTTTGTAGACAAATGCCCGAGATCGGGAACATGTGGTCCACTTGACCACCAGGGATATTGGAGGGGGGGTTTATTTACACAGATGCCCACGATGGGGCATGGGGGCCCCGCCAAGTGCGGCAGGAACTCGGGTGGCCACACACAGGTGGCAGCTGCCGTGTTGCTTCCTGCAATGCGGCAGCTCACCTGTGGGTGGGTGGGTGGCCATCAGTTGTTCCTTTTTTTTTTTGGCTTAACTTTGTGCAGGCACAAGTAGGAGTTGCGCATGCATGGCTCTGCACATCCTGGGCCAAATATTGGGCTGTGCAGGTTATGCATGGGCACACCACCCCCACCTGTGCCTGCATACATTACTGATGTGCTCTGGCGCATCGGGATTTGTGCGGAGCACTTTTTCCTTTTGAATATTGCGCTGGGGCGCATCAGTGGGTTGTGCATGGTGCAACACTGTTGCGCCATGTGCAACCTTTTTGACTATCTTGGCCTGTGTATTTGAACTTGGTGGCTACTATTAGTTAGCCAGTTATTTATCCATTTAACTAAAATGGAAGAGAAACATACTAGTTGTAATTTAGTAATAAGATTATTATGAGAGACTCTATCAAAAGCCTTGCTGTAGTCCAAAAGAATCACATCTTGGGGTATGTTAAGATCAAGACCCTGGCTTACATTTTCATAAAAGGCAATTAGGTTTGTGGTACATGACTGGCCTTTTTTGAAGCCATGTTGAGTTGAATCATTAAGTTTTAATAGCTCCATTTCTTTTTCAAGAAGAGCTTTAATGATGTTTTCCATCACTTTTGAAAGAACAGATGTAAGACTAATAGGTCTATAATTTTCAGGATTAGATCCATTTTCCTTTTTAAAGATAGGTACCACAATGGCCTTGTGCCAGTCATTTGGAACCATAGATACATAGATAGATACATAGACAGTGTCAGCAGATAAGGGCCTATGGCCCACCCAGTCTGCCCATTTGAGCTTGTAAGTTCAGTTAATGTTTTCCTAGAAGTCTGTTGCCCCTTACCCCTGACCTTCAGAATTCCTTTATGTCTATCCCATGCATTCTTAAATCCCGTGATTGTTTCAGGCCCCACCACTTCCTCTGGCAGGGTGTTCCACTTGTCCACCACCGTTCTGTGAAGAAATTGTTTCTCACGTTTCTCTGAATCGTCCTCCCTCCAACTTCATCCCATGCCCTCTAGTCCTGGAACATCTTTTTCGCTTAAAATAGTGTATTCCTGCACCTGTTCCTCCTTGTAGATACTTGTATGTCTCTATCATATCCCCTCTCTCCTCTCTCCTCCAGGAGTACATGTTCAGTTCCTTCAACCTGTCCTCATAAGACTTGTGATGCAATCCATGCACCATCTTTGTTGCCCTCCTCTGAACCTTCTATACCCTGTCTATGTCCCTTACGTAGGTAAGGTCTCCAGAACTGTACACTGTACTCCAGGTGGGGCCTCACTAGTGTCTTGTATAGTGGAATTATGACCTCCCTTTTCCTGCTGGTTATGCCCCTGCCTATGCATCCCAGCATCCTATTTGCTTTACCTGCTGCCTTGTCACACTGTTTCCCTACCTTGAGGTCATCAGAGATGATACCCCTAAGATCCCTTTCCTGCTTGGTGCATGCTATATCCTCACCCCCCAACTGATATATTGTGCCAGGGTTTTTGTGCCCCATATGCATTATCTTGCACTTCTTTGCATTGAATTTCAACTGCCAAACCCCTGACCATTCTTCATGTTTCTGCAGGTCCCTTCTCATTCTGTCTACACCCTCTGGTGTATCTATTCTGTTACAGAGCTTTGTGTCATCAGCGAACAGTGAAAACCAGGCCCTCTTTGAGCGATTTGTTGAATATAAGAGATGGGGGAGTGCTAAAGCTGTGGATGCTGCATGTAACAATCTAGGGTTTATGTTGTCTGGTCCAGGACTTGAAGTTTTATTTAAAGATTTAAGTGCTGCCAGTGTGTCAGCTGAAGAAATAATATGGTTATGATTGCTATGTCCAGTAGTGGAGATCGGAGTTGAAACTACCTTTGGAGTACATATTGAACAAAAACAATTATTAAAGGAATTAGCAATGTCTATCTCTGTAAATAACATAGAATTGTTAACCATAAGAGGACCAATTTGTCTGGTGGAACCTTTTTTTCCATTAAGATATGAATATAATGATTTATAACTATCCTTAGAGTATGCCAGTCTGAATTCCA
This sequence comes from Neoceratodus forsteri, assembly GCA_016271365.2. NCBI lineage: Eukaryota > Metazoa > Chordata > Ceratodontiformes > Ceratodontidae > Neoceratodus > Neoceratodus forsteri. Next base: position 455,441,331 of record CM028137.1, read on the forward strand.
GATTTCTTTTAGACGTAAGTATTAGGTCTTTTAGTTTACTAATTCCTTCTTTATATTTACGGTAAATGTAATTTCAGCCTTATTTTTAATATTGCAATTTTTAAGTATCTTGAAGAGTTTTTCCTTTTTCTTAATCGCTTTTTTGATGTTTTTATTAAACAATAGGGAAATCTTACCCTTGGAATTGTATTTTTTTTTTTGGTCAGGGACAAAAATACTTTCTAATTCCAAGATAATGTTTTTTAACATAAATCCAAGCTTCTTCAAGTGATAATGGAAAAAGTATATCACACCATGCTATTTTATTTAGCTGTTCATTAATAGTATCAATGTCAGCTAGGTTGTAATTTTTAAATAGGGAACAATTATGAGGTAGTTGATAATCACAGATCAAGGAGAAAGAGATGGCATAATGATCTCTACCTCCTAAAGGGTCAAGTAAGGAAAGATTAGATATGCTATCAAATAAATTAGTAATTGCAAGATCCAGAAAATTATTTCCTCTTTTGGGTTCTTTAATATGTTGTTCCAACCCTAAATCAATTAGTATTAATATTAAATTATTTTCTAAATGGGTTTTACTGATATGATTATGCCAATTTATTGAGGGCATATTGAAGTTGCCCCAAATAATAACATGCCCTTTGTCAGCCAATACTGAGATATCTTTAATCAATATGTCTGTGTATTCATGATCTGCTGAAGGGGCTCTGTAGCAAGTACCTACAATGATTTGAGGATGCCCTGGGAAGTGTATGTTAAACCAAATACTGTCTATACTAGTGTCATATAGAATTTGATTAGATGGAATGTCATTTCTCACATAAAGGCAGACCCCCTGCACCAATCTGATCTTGACAATCTTTGTGGTAAAGTTTATAGCCTGGAATTTCTTTAATCCAAGCAGTGTTGGAATTCCACCAAGATCAGTACTGTTGCCTGCTCCAGTGAAGCATAGGATACTGCCCTGAGGTGCTCGGGGATACCCTCATTCACCAAATTCCCCTCAGGGTAGGATAGGTGGTGGATCAAATGGAACTCCCCTCTCTGTTTCTTGGGCACCATTCTCAATGGTGACACCCTGAAGTTGTGACAAAGTGGTACCACCGGAGGCCCCTCCACCCAGCCTGCCTTAACCTCCTTCTGCATCTTCACCCACACGATGTCTTCCTTACCTTTTACAGATCCTAAGTTCTTAGCCCTCATCCCTACCCGCCCCCACAGAAACCCAGAGGGAAACCTTTTCAGAAACCCTCCCTGAGCAGCTCTGCCCCCTTGGCATGTGGGTAGTCCCATGTCCCCACCTCCACCACTTCCAGGGCAATGGGCATGCATGCCAACACATATCCCCACTTCCCCAACCTCTCTCCTCCTCTAATTCCACCCATTGTTGGAATTATAGCCTCCCCTGCTGTGCCCCCTTACCTGTTCTCCTCCCTACCCACCCCAAAGGGACGCTCCTGGTACTGCTCCCCAGCGTGCCCACCCTTGTCACCCCCTTGTCTGCAGCTAGATGCTGGGTATGACCCCCCACACCCTGAGCAAACATGCTTGAATTTACAACTAGCCCAAGTACAGAACACCCTGTTAAACCCCCAACAGGTCTTTACCCCTGGGGCTCTGGGGCTTTTTCCCCATGCTCCCCCATCCTACTCACCTACAGGGACAGGGTCCTCACCCAGAGCTTTGAATGGGTGCAGTGCCACCTCAAGTCTCCTTTAGCGGCCATCCGCTTCCGGAAAACCTCATCGTATTTCAACCAGCCAAAGCCTATCTTTGCCTTGTATTTATCCCTGATGATTGCTGTATACATAAGCAGTGGGATGGCTAGCTCCAGCTGCTTTTTCAACACCAAAAAGCTGTAAATGATAAACCCCACCTGCCAAGTGTCAATGGTCTAACTCTTACACTTCAACTCCTCTGCCTTATGGATCACTACAGCCAGTGCTACTGCCATCTCTGACTTCCCCACTGACTCTTTCTGTTCATACTTATTGGCCGTGTCCTCATACGCCAGGCTGAAGATGTCCATATACTCCACCTTCCAAATCTTTTCCTTGAGTGAGGTCAGCATGTGATCCCCCAGTGTGAAGCCCAGAGGCCCATCGTATAACTTCTTGTCCCCTCTCTTGCCACCAGCTCCCCCAACCCCTTCCTTGCCCCCCTTTCCTGTAATGGCCCGCAAGGGCCATTTCATCATCTCAACCCCTTCGTCTCCCATATCACCTAAAAGATCCTCCAAATATTCCTTCAGGTCACCCTCATTGGAGATATCTAATCCGTCCTTACCTCCTTCTGGGCCTTCCTTCCCTGGTGCCAGCTCAGACACTGGAGCTGGGGTGGGAGAAGGGCCAGGACCCATTCATCTGGGCCTTTTCCCAGTCTTCCCCTTTTCAAGATTTTTGTCCCTCTCCTTCCACTTTTTCAGCACCTCTTCCTCTGCCTTTCTCTGTTTTACCACCTCCACCAGCTCGGTCATCTGGCTCATTAGTTTTTCTGCCTCCTCCATCATCTTCCTATTGGAAATTGGAGTCCTCTTGGGTGCCATCATCGAGTGCTGTAATACCAAAAGCAGAAAACACAAACTGTGAGCACACCATTCCCATCTTATCAGTCCCTAGCTTAACTGGTCCACCCAGAGGGTGCAACTGCCCATGACGCACAACCATGGATGGATGGATCCAGTCGTTTGTCCCTCGCTCCCACTGGAGGGACAGTACCATGAGCCACACATTGCATAAGCCCAGGATCCCCCCATATAACCTGCTCTCCCTTTGTCCCCCAACCCTCCAAAGACAACATGGACCCTCCTGAAATGACTTTTTTTCTTTTTTTAGTGCCCCCATTCCCAAACCTCCTTCCGTTTGACAGGATCCCATGCCTGCTGCACAGGGTGCAGGAACAAGCTTCCCCCACACCCTCCTCCCTGTTGCTCTTTATGTTTTTTTTTTTAAACCACTGTAGCTGGAATCCAAAGAAGGATCGAGCCCCTACTGTTCCATATGCAGGATTCTGTGCTCCAGCTGCCTGCTGTCATGACCTGTATCTCCACTGTGGCCCCGATGCTGTCTTGTTATGCACCCCACCCCCCTGGACTCTTCTCTTGCCCTCATGCCCCGGGCCTCACAACTACTCTGGCTCCTTGTGATGGTTAGCCACCTGCCTGGCACTACCCAATGTGCCACAGGCTGAAGCCTTCCTGTCTCCGGGGATGTCCTCCCCCCTCCAAGCCAATCCAAGTCCCAGAAAAATCACCCACACCTCCACTGTCCGGTGCACCCCTCCTCCTTTGCTGAACAAACACCCTCTCTGACTAGGCCAGCACTCGCTGGCTAACCTGCTCTCACCTGTGGAAAGCCATGGTTGCATCAATCACATGCTATCCCCCCATGGCCCTCCTATCTGGCTGCCTCCTACTGCTATCATCCTTCATCATCTTTCTTTGTTCTTTTGTGTGTTTGTTTTTTTTCTCTTTTGCGTTGCACTGCCCACCTTCCTAGATGGTACCTGCTTGCCGCTGCAGAGCACCCACTGAATTTCCCCAGCTTTTATCTCCTCTGACACTCAACCCAATTCCCCACAGGGAAACCGTTGCACATCCTCTCCCTTTGAAAGCCCCATATTCTTCTCACTCCCACTGCAGCTGTGGCTTTTCTTGTTCCCTGCAAAGACTGTTTTTTCCTTCCTTCCTTTTTCAAAATCTGTCCCAGAATCACAAGCCAGATCACCTAGCCAAATGAATGGCAGACCCCATCATCTCTTCCATCACTAATCCTGGTGAACCCCCCCACTTGTGCTAGACCGCATGGCCACCTTCCATACATGCATTCTGGGTCTGTTCTAAAACCATGTGGCCTACCTGAGCCCTAAACCTGGCCACTTGTTCCATCAGGAGGTAGGGCCTACACTGAGATGCTGTGCCACCTCATGGCCTGCAAAGGCGTCTTTTCACAAAATAACTCCCTGGCGCCCGGCCCTGGGCCCCACTTGGCTGTGCTTCCACCATTCGATCCCATGGCAGTTTCCCCATCACCACGTGGACCCCTGACCATTCAGGTGACTCCCAGTACCAAAAACTCCCTAACACAATCAGAAAAAAAACCCATCCAGATGAACCAGCCACGGATCCAACCACGCGGTCTCTTTCTGCATGCTACCGCGATTAAAGCAAAACCACTCTTATACTTCACTCCTATTCAAGTTCCCACCACACTCCACCAGTTGCTACCTCATTGCGGTTATGGCTCGCGACCATGGTGGCATCTGCACCTCCAAGGCCCAAACATAAAGACTGCGACAGTGCAAGCATCCTCCCTGGCTTCTCCCTTCACCAAATAAGCATTTTTCCCTTATCATATCTTGATTCCATCTCATTCCTTTACAGCAGCATTCTGAAGCTGCACAATTTGTACTCACCTACAAGATCACCCTGTACCCATCCTATCAAGTGCTGGTAACCAAACTGTTCAACCGCCAGCGCCTACTCACTCTCTCCTAATTCTCCCTATCATTATAAAACAATTAAAAACCTGTTTCCTTAACCCCACTGCAGTACTGGATGCACTGGCTGCCTAGGCTTCTTAATTAAAACCTAGAACATCACAATAATACCACCAATTCCACCAGCTAACAGACAACAGGGCTACATGGCCTGCCAGGCCTAGCAGCCCCATGGGTGTGCCTTAGCTTAAATTGTCATTCAATGTACTGAGCTCTAAGGATCTCAGAATTTCTCAGCAAGAAGAGGGCTAACCCAGGGTGAAAAGCCTTAATATACCCCCCAAGGACCCCAGCTCAGGACCTTTGCCAGCTCCTCCCCCTGGCCAATGGGCAACCCTAACCCCACCTGGTCATATTACACTGCCTGACCTCAATGCTGATGTCACAGTCCCCTCCTTCCCTCCACCACCCCTTCCCTCTCCACCCTCCGCTTTGTGTCTTTCTGGCAGGGGCCATGAGACAGATTGGCCTGCATTTTAGTGTCAAGCCTAATTATGTTGGCAATTGGTAAAGTAACCCTCTGCCAGACTCCTGATTTTGTGCTGTGATGCAAGCCCTTCCAGGTACAAGTGGTTTCCACACTCGCTATTCAGAAATGCTCCAAACACAGTTAAAATAAAATGTCCAGGAATCTCACTGTGGGGCAGAGGAACAAACCACACAACACAGTATTAGAGATGCAATGAAATCAAATTCTGCCGGCAAAGTGAACGCGAAGTGGCCAGTTCGCGTTGTCCCAGCGCTATGCGGAGTGACCATTGTAAAGTGCTCACTTCGCTTTGTTATTATGACTTTGCTTTGTCATTCCACCTTAACGCAAAGTAAGGCAGAATGACAACAATATAGGCAGCCACCCACACATCACATGACTTACAGTACTGTAAGTCACATGCTTTAGAAAGGCAGGAAGGAAGTGAGCCATAGAAGCAGATACTTTCACTTTCTCCTCTGCAGAGGTAGAGCGAGAGGAAGCATTTTGTGGAGAGGAGAGTTCTTGGCTGCTTGTTCTGAAAGTTGATCAGATTCAAAACCCAAAAGCTTTTTTAAAAGCTAATAGTTTATTTTATTTTTGTACTGTTTTGTCAGTTATTTTTTTTCCTTTTGGTGACTGATTTCTTTGTTTGTGAGTGTGTGTGTGTGTGTGTGTGTGTGTGTGTGTGTGTGAGACTGTGTGTGTGTGTGTGTGTGTGTGTATGACTTTGTGTGTCTGTGTTGTGTGAGTGTGTGTGAAGTCGGGACTCATTGGAGAGGGAAGAAGTGTTTTGTTTTTTTTGTAATGGAGGATCAGGGATAGTATGTGGCCTGTGGCAGAAGCGGAGCAGTGCGCACGCATGGGGGGCATAGCTGGCTGGTGTTGGACCGGTCCAGAGTGTTTGGTCATTCCCCACCTCCAGAAGCAGCTGCAGCACCACAGTGCCATGTCCAGCAAGTCCACCACCACCAGTGGCAGCTGCAGGAGCTCCAGCAGCACTACCTCCACAGCAGCAGGTGGAGTCCCAGGTCCGTGAACATGCTGCCGGCAATGCACATGCCCCTCCCATGGCTGGTCCCTCTGCAGCTCCCTAGTTTGGCAGGTTTTTCAACTGTATCAGTGGGATAGCAGCCTTCTGGTGTGTCTGCTTTGTGGGGTGCAGGTGTGCCGAGGCCCCTTGGGGACACATCTGGAAACTGGTGCTAGCGCACCCATAAGTTGAACCACCACAAGGTGGAGTGGCAGGCTGCCACAGAATGGGCCAGGCCTCCACCTGCTGGCCATTCTGTGGCAGTAGCACAGGGTGCTGCTGTTGTGCTTAATCACAGCTGGAGGAGGGCCACAGCAGCAGTTGCTCCAGTACTGCCACCAGCACTATCCTCACCACCACATCTACCTGGTGTTCCCCCACCAGTGGACCCCACAATGCCTGCAACACAGGCAGACATAGGACTTCTGTGGGCCACAGTGGAAGAGAATAATGAAAGGGTGGGTGCAGTTCAGCAGCAGCTGAAGCAGATAGAGCAACACCAGTTACAGATTGTGTCGATGCTCCATCTGCTACTGGACCATCAGGGGTTCCCCCAGTAGTTTTTTTTTTTCAGCACCCCTCCCCACCATTGTAGTGTTTTGTCTTTTGTTTATGTTTAATAACAGACAGAGGGAAGGCCACAGTATTAGTTTAAAGGAAAGCAGTCAGCAACAGCAACTTCCACCCCCTGCAAGGCTTACCCTCCGGTTAAGCCTTTGAAGTATGTTGCTGTGTTTTTCTCGTGCCACAACATACTTTATTTTAACAGAGAAAAGTCAGCAACCTGGAAGTATGGCAAATGCTATGTAGGCTTCATTGTGTGTAAAGGTGCAGCGATGCACCATGCGCTTCAATACTTTTGTAGACAGTATTGCTGCTGTACCATTGATATAGACCTTCAGCGAAGGAGAGTCATTTGTTGTTAACCTGTAAAAAAAAAAATAAGTTTACTGTATGTGTTTGAACATTGCAGCTCAGAAAAGCAACAGAAAACAAAATACACAGCTAAAGGATGTTGAATAGCATGAAAAACATTAGTACACATACTTTATAGCTTTAATAGTAAGAAGCCTTGTGCCTGTGGCTGATGGATGTGGTCTCCTGTTCAACTCCCTCTGCTTTGGCATGGTCAAGACATGTAATGGAAAACATCATCACAATGGTGGTGGTGAGTGGTGGTGTACTGGTGGTCATAGCTGAGGCACATGATGACATTCCCTGTCACATCTACGAACAGCGGTCTTAACTCTTATGGTGTTGGATGGGTGGTAGTCCAGGGGGACACACGGTCACATTCCCTATGCTAGCAGTTGTAAACAGCAGTCTTATCTCTTATGGTGTTGGATGGGTGGTAGTCCAGGGACACACATGGTCACTTTCCCTATGCTAGCAGTTGTGAACAGCAGTCTTATCTCTTATGGTGGTGAATGGGTGGTAGATCAGGGGGACACATGATCACATTCCCTATGCTGGCAGTGGCGAACAGGTAACAGCGGTGTTATGGTGGTGGTAGTCCAGGGGCCAGGATATATTGTGCTCTGTGTTATAAATGTGATGAGACATATGAAATTTGAGTCACTATGAATGGGATACTGATTTAACTTTAAGAAAAAGAAAACGTATCATACAAGAAATGTGACAGCCTTTTAAGCACTTACAGTAAGTTAAAACCTGCTAACATTAACCTCATCATCATTCATCATCATCATCCTCATAAAGAAAGCTGCCTTTGAAGTCTTCCATGTCTGAATTCTGACCAATGTGTTATCGTCTACATCAGTGGTAGGCCGTTTCATGCTGCCACTGCCACCAAGCGGTGCTGCGGGAGACTGTTTCAGATCTGCAACTGCCAAAGTTGGTCACGGGACTTTGCAGAGCATGAAAAGTGAGAACAGAAATGGCGTGTAACTGTCAGCATTTCTTTTATATCAGTGTGCTGCAGAAACTCCTGCACCACAAGATTTAAACAGTGGGCCATGAATGAAACCAAAAAAAAGTCACCATTCAAGATGCATTTCACCACATTTGACCATTGTCACTTGCTATGAACCCAGCTCTCAGGGACAGGGGGTTCAGCCACTTGTCAGTTTCAATCAGTACCACATCCAGCATGTTTTCACCAGTGTGTGAATAGGTCACATTGCGCATAGCAATCTTTGCTTGCTGTTGAATTCCTGGAAGATTGCTACTGTGACACTCCACCTTACTACACCAATTATTCACACTACCAACAGCACAAACAACCCCCAGAACTTGCACCCAGTGCGCAGTTATACAAAAATATGAACTCCCCACTCTTTTGCCACTTGTCCACATATCCATACTTAAATGGATGAATGGAAAGGAGGAATGTTGAGGACATGTCTTACTGAGTCGGACACAGTACAGTACAACTTGGGAACAGCATGAGTTGAAAAGTATGTCCTGGATGGGACTTTCCATTTTGGACATGCTCGTGCAGCAAACCGCCGGAACCCAGAAGACAAACCCAGAAATCCAGTTATTTTCCCACATTTGCTAACAGGGGTTGATGTACCACTTGCACTAAACTTACTGCATTAACCACCACCACCACCACCTAAACTGCTACTCTCACCACCATTGGACAAGATTTCAAAAACCTTCAGGTCCTCCACCTCATCATACCTGTAGTAATCCTCTGCTGTTATTTCATCACTACTGCACACATTTAATTTTCTACTTGATGTTACAGTCATGGAAGGGGATAACATGCTAGTTGTGGTTGATGACAACGGTGAACGGCCCACTGTGGTACAGGTATTAGCTGCCATCTTGTGCTGGGTCCACAGCGCCATGTGCCTGTTCTTAAGATATGTATGCTGTCCCCCTGTGCCCAGATGGCTCCCCTTTTTACCTCAAATCACACTCACCTGGCAAAGCTGGCAGATTGCAACTGACTCAGCATTTGGATCTTGCACAAAAAAATCCCAAACAAGGGATCATGGTGCTCTAGTTTTAACATGTCCCCCCTGATGCTGCTTATTGGACTCTGTTTTTTTAAGCCATGAAGTGGGGGGTGTGCTACAGGATTTTTCAGGCAGGACACACTTGGACTATAACTGACCATCATGACTACCTATCATTATTACTCGGTCATCATCATCAACTGAAACTGGTAAGTCACAACTTTTTATGGGGGGGGATGCAAACAAACCAAGACACAGCCACCTTGAATTTCTTTTTCTTCAGTTCCCAACAGGGGTCACTGACATCATCATCATATTCATCAATATCATCCACATCTTCTGCTTGGATGCTGGCATGTGGACTGCATGTTGCAACCACAGCAACATCACCATCATCAGCACCACCATCACCCAACATTTTTTAACCACACTGTAAATTACTGCATGGCAAATGAGTGTCTGAACTGCGGTGGAAGAAATGTGAATTGTGTGCTATCATTGACATGATGATCAGAATCATGTTCAGTTACTGGGATGTTATTGGGGAGTATGACATCATCTACACTGTCACTCACTGGCACTGCTTCACACTCCACTATATTTTTGGACACAGTAAACTGGTCAGAAGTGGAACTTGAGGCAACAATACTCATACCACCACCAGCAACTGCATTAACACCACCAGCTGGGACAATATCATCTCCTTCAACTATGAGTGAAGCTACTGATTGTGCTTTAAAAATCATTGAAGGAAAAATACCTTTCCTCACATCAGCAATGCACTTCTGTGACTGCATACTACCACACCCACAGACAATCTTACCACTGGCAGCAGTGATATGGTGAGAAACAGCTTTGCTTGCACATCTGTTTGCGGGCATTTTGGGGGATCAACAAGAATATTCTAAACAAATTTAGATTTTGGAACGTTCACTCTGGGCGGGGGCTGGGGGGGGGACACTGGATGTGAAGCCAAAAGAAAACTGTGGCTTCAACAAGAGATACAGATGCAGAGTCACAACAAGTTCAACAACACCTTAACTAACCAGTGGTGCTCTCAAGTCACAAACAATCCAATCTGGAAAAGAATACTTTTTGCTGGTGGGGGTGGAGCACTGACTGCAGATTACAGCAGTGCAAAACCAAGAAAAGATGCCACAATGGCAGCACAACATCACGCAGGTGCAGTGGATAGCAGGTTCACACTGTTGCACCTGCAGTTACACTTTGGCACAATAAAAGGTGTATTATTTGATGTCACACACCACACACACAGGCACACAATCACACAATTTGTCTACAAGTAATATGTAGCAAATAGAAAAATTCAGTAATCTACAATGTATTTTAAACAACCTGAAATTATGCACTACTGCAGCAGGTCCTCCGAACCATAACACACACAATCAGCAAAACAAAATCAACAATTTTTGAAAATATTATTGTGTGTACATTAACACAGTCAGTTATAGAAGAAAAATATAACCAAAAAACAAAGAACTCCCTATTTCTCCTACTTAAGTCTACGTACACCACAGATATGCCCCTCCCCCAAAGCACACTTCCACTGTCTCTCAGTACACAGACTGAATGATGTACATTAACATTCAAAATCCACACACAAACAATAAACACTCGATGATAGAGCACAGGAGGGTTTCCTGCAATCAATGAACTAAAGTTTCAGTGAAAAAATGACTCAAAAAGTCTTTTTTAACAGCTTTTAGAAGGTTTGAATCGCAGAGAGTTCTCAGAGCAGACGGTCTCCAACAGCTTCCTACACACACTACCCTGAACTGAGGCTGTGCAGAACAATCTAGAGTCCACGTAACCTGAAATCCCATGAATCACTGCAAAATCCACCTTTGGAGTTTAAAACAAGGTGAAGTGAGGCGAAGTACATTGTTTTCAATGTACTTCACCTTAATTTTTGTGGAGTAGTGGTTTGGGGAAGGCGGAATAATGCAAAGTCATTGTTTTCAATGGACTTCACATTGTTCATAATGATGAAAGTACTCCGCTTTGCGCTGCAGAGCACTGCGCGAATCCTCCTTCACTCCGTGAACTGCTCTACAGAGTGAATTGAGGCCACTTATCCCATCTCTACACAGTATACCATATTCTCTGTAAGGCAAGTGGCAAAAGGTTACAAGATTAAATGAAGTAAATAGCTCAAATGTAGGATTAGCATCACTGTCCCCATCTCATTGGGATTGTCCCCAATCTTGGGGAGGTGGGCCCCACCAAAATGGCAAGCCATAATCTTCCATTGGTGTCTGGTAAGTCTCTGGGGAAGGTGAAGTGATGTGGCTGTGAGACCCAAAACAGGGAATGAAGGACAACATCCACTGGAAGACTGCCAAGAAGCAAAAAATCAAAAAAATCGAGTTAACAATGTATGAATTAAGCCTCTTTTCTCTGGGGTAAACATGATAGGAGCACTCATCCACTCCTCATTGTTGTTGTCATCCATATACCTGACCATTTTGTCAGCCCTGTGTTGCATCATGTTGACTTGATAAATGTCTTTTTTGTTTTAAAGAGACCATAATTGCATGCACAACTCCATGTTAGGCCTTACCAGGGTTTTCTAATTTGACTAGAATAATTTCCCTGCTTTGCTTGTCACCCCCTTCTTGTAAAGCCAGTGTTATACTGAGCTTTTTTTGTCCAGTAGACCTTTTCTCTTGTTGGACAGGCAGGCAGGCTTTCTCAGCCATGTCACCTCCTCACAACAGGTACCCTTCTTCCCCCCGTTGACTGGAGCTAAATCCCCAATGGTTTGCCCAGTGTGACTGAGCCAGGACAGGGAGGGTGTACTTCCCCTGATACAAATATCCATATACCCACTTCAGTCCAACCTCTCCTGTGCAACATTTGTTTGATGCATGGGAGCAGTTGAGAGAAATGTGCAGAGTTTGGCACTGGGACTCCTGGTGTTAGCAAATCCGGTACTGGGACCATGACACACCAGGCTCTGGTCCAAGCTGCTGTCTGTGTCTGTCTAGGGGGCTCTTTGAAAACTGAGCCCAAGGTGTTCAACACCTCAGCCTCCTCAGCACCACTGAGCCTGCTGTCTGCTGGCCTCCTTGATTGTTGACATATACTGCTTGTCACGTTTCAAACCTTTGTCCATATGCAGCCTAGGTCATTTTCCCCCTGCACAGCAGAAAGCCTCTTACAGTTGTATAGGTAGAGATGCAGCAAAGTTTTACTTCACCTGGAAATTTTCAGGGAAGTCGACAAATTCACCTTCACGGAACAATTTATGAAGTTCTTCGTTGAATGAAACTTCGCTATTTGTAATTTTGGCTTAATTTTGTTTGTTTTTAAGTGCAAATTGCACTTAAAAAACCCAAAGCAAGGAGAAGTTATCAAATGCCAAATCCTCTAAATCCCTGGTGTCTGGTGGTATCCCTCAACACTGCCGTTGCCGGGCACAGTATAAAACATTTACTTTTCTTTTTCTTTTTTTTTTAACTTCATATTTTAATTCTAACAGTCAAGTTCATGTTTATTTCATAAGAAAAGAAAAAATATTTAGAATTAGGATAAAATGTTATGAAATTTAACTTAAATAAATCAAAATTAATTTAGAGGGATTATAATGATTAAATCATTCAAAGTTTAACAAGAGCATTTCAGTGTAAAGAAAGCAAAGTTCATGTGAGCTCCAAGCTCATACTTCCCAGCAATACTTTTAGAATGGAAGAACCAAATCAAAAGCATAAAAATTATTCTTAAGCCCCCCCCCACTCAGCTTCTCAGCCGAATCAGACAAGAAAAAAAAATCAAATAGTCAGTCCATTGCAAGAAGTTCTGTTCAAAGGTGCAAAAGGTACATTAGAGTTATTCATATGTGATGGTATTCGATAACATCTGCTTCTTCCTGCTCAGAATCTGGCCCGAGATCTTCTGGTAGCTTTATATTGCTTTCAAAGAATAAATGGGCAACATCTGCATTTACATTTCCTTATAAATCCCTGGGTCTAGCGGTACCCCCAGCCAATCACTGGCCACAGTATAAAAATGATAGATTTATTTATTTTCAATCCCTGGTGTCTAGTGGTTCCCCTGCCAATCACTGATCACAATATTTGCTGTCTAGTGGTACCCCCCACCCCTTCAATCACGGTCCACAGTATAAAACATTTACATTTCTATATAAATTCCTGGGTCTCATGGTAACCCCCAGCCAATCACCGACCACAGTATAAAAATGATAAATTTATTTGTTTTAAATCCCTGGCGTAGTGGTCCCGCCCCCGCTGATCACTGACACAGTATTTGCTGTCTATTTGTACCCCCGCCCCACCAATCATGGGCCACAGAGTAAAAAAAGTGTAATTAAATCCCTGGTGACTAGTGGACCTCCACCCCCCCAGCCTTTCAGGTAGTAACCCCTACCCCCCTCCACTTATTGCTGGCCTCAGTATTTACTATCTAGTTGTAACCCCTCCCTGTGCCAATCGTCTGCTACTGTTACAAATAAAATGCTATTTAATCCTTGGTGTCTAGTGAACCCCCCACCATATCAGATAGTACATCCCCACCTCACTCCCCCCTCAACCCAAGTGGGTGAACAGCACAGCCCCACCACTCTCCACCATGGTTGGCCACCTGACTGACATGGAATGAATGAACATATGCTTGTACAAGTATGCATTTACTCATTCCATGTCAGTCATGCAGCCAGCTGTGGTGGAGAGTGGAAGGGCTGTGCTGGTCATCCACTTGGGCTTAAGGTGAGGGGGGAGCAGGGACCAGGGTGGGGGATGTACTACATGACAGGGTAGGGGGTGGTGGGTCCACTTGATACCAGGGATATAAATGCATTTTGTTTTACACAGTGGCAGATGAATGGCAGGTTAGGGAGGATGGGGGTGCCACTAGGCAGCAACTACTGTGGCCAGTGATTGTGGGGGGGGGGCAGCAGGATGTGGGTGGTACTACCTGACAGGGGAGGGGTGGGGAGTCTACTAGAAATCGGTAGGATTTAATTACAATTTTTACATTGTGGCCGATGATCGGCGGAGCAGGGGTACCATTAGACAGCAAATACCGTGGCCGGTGATCGGTGTGGGGGGGGCACTAGACACCAGGGATTTACAATAAATAAATCTATCATTTTTACACTGTGGTCAGCAGTCAGTGGGGGTGGGGAGGTTATCACTAGAACCAGGAATTTATAAAGAAATGTAAGGGTACCACTAGTAGGTACCAAGGATGTTTTTGCATGAAGTGTGGAATTTCACCAGTGAAGTTCCTCATTAGGTGGGCGGCACACACTCCATGAATTGGCGAATTGTGCTTCATGAATTTTGCACCATTAGCGAAATAATTTGCAGAGTGAATTGTGCTGACCTCGAACATCTTTATATGTAGGTTTCACTGTATCTTTGCTCTTGCTTTTTCAAGGGTAACACCTTGTATTTGGTGACACTGAATCTGACACTGTGAGCTTCTGAACAACTGGCCAGCTTATTCAGGTCATCCTGGAGTTTATCTTTATCCTCAGAGTTCACTACCTTTCTCAATTTAGCCACCCTGGCCAGATTATTTTCCTCCTTTATTTACTAATGAATGTATTTCAAAGTAGCTGGATTTTTTTTCAGATAGTTTTTTGTCTACCTGCTACTACACGCTGCTATCATCAGACCTCTTGGGACTCTTCCGAGGGCTGCCACATGTGGCAATGGGGGACGTAGGCATTTTTTCCACTTTTTCTCTCTCCTTGTCTCATGCTAGCGGTATGTAGACGCCATGGTACAAGGAGGCATGCATATGCCCAGGAGTCACACAGCCTCCCTTCCTACTGCCCTTCTAGACTCACACTATCGCCTGACCTCTACTGGGTGGCAGTTATTCCATGGAGTGTGCAGGTCCCTCCCCTCCAGAAAAGAAGAGACGTCATTGGGTGCTCATTCCTTTCCCTTCCTGGCTGACTCCCAGCAACCAGCGCTCATCACTGGACACAATTTGAGGGTGTGGCAGGAGATAAGGCACCAGTGCCTCAGCCCTCCATGCCACTGGGCTAATCACAGAAGCTGGATCTTTAGCCTGCTGCCTTTATCCTCCTGCTTTCCCCATGCTGAGCATAATGTGAGAAAGAGTAAAAGGACAAGAGGGCATGTAATGAGGCTGAAGAGGGAATTTAAGAGGAAAATGAGGAAGTACTATTTCACTGGAAGAGTTGTAGACACCTCAAACAGATTTCCAGTGGAAATGGTAGAGGCAAAATCAGTAGGGAGCCACAGTCATACATGGTGTGTGTGTATATATATATATATATATATATATATAGAGAGAGAGAGAGAGAGAGAGAGAATAATATTAGTAAATAGGCAGGGAGGAGGAAGAGTTGCCAGAGACCAGTTATCTTCTCTGGAGACAGACTAGGCAGGGACCATCAGGGCAAACTGGATGGGTCAAGCAGTCCTTTTATGCTGGCAAATTCTCTGTTTCTATTTTTTCTGAACCTAAAATGCAGCAGTAAACTCATCAATGAGACAGCTATTGCTAAAAATTATGGTGACATAAATCTCTGCTAAAATGTAAAACATATTTACAGCTGGAAGGAACGCTCGATCTGTAGTAGCTTCTCATTGTTCAGGTGCACACCAAACATTCTAGTTGCTGATAATATTTACTTAACAGTAAAGGTATTGTTATTTCTATTTCCAGAGGTTACGATTCAGCCTGCCCCGGCAGTAACATATAAAACAATTGGTGGAATTCTGGATTTCTATGTTGTGCTTGGAAATACTCCAGAGGAAGTTGTTCAAGAGTATCTAGAGGTGTGTATAAAACATACTGCCAAACAGGATGGACATGATGATAACATTTACTGAAGAAAGGAATTTGTGTTAGTTAATAGTTTTGGGAAAATATGCTTAAAGCAGTACATCTTGTAAAATTGTCAGTTTGGTTTTCAGCAACATGAGAATGCCTAGAGCAAATTTTCTAATGCAACTTTCCAAAGAAGTTCTCCCCTTTTGCTTTCATGAAACCTAGGCATCTTCATTTTTGTAGCAAACAGCAAATGGGACTAGAGGTCACATAAACCTGCTATTACGTGGTTAAGCTACTAGTTATTGCACATCTGATGAGTTACAGGCCACACAAGCCATAATTAGGGTTCTGCCCTGTACAGGGATGCTAATGGTGCGATATAGTTGCAGTTCTACAAAATAGCCAGTGTTGTTGGAATGCAGTGGCTTATAATTATCCCCATACTATCGGACCCACTGAAGATAATATGCACCATTACCCTATTTATTTTGGATCCAACATAGAGGATTGTGTATGAGCAGTCATACATAGCAAGGATATTCTTGTATTGAGAGGTTTCCTTGGTAACAGATGACCTCGAGTGCGCAACTCGAGAGGTACTCTGTTACCAAGGGAACCTCAAGATACAAGAATTTCCTTGTTTGTGTATGACTGCTCATACACAATCTTTTATAGTGTAGGGGCAGTCACAGCATAGAAAATCACACAAAACCAGCTGGAGAAGATAACAGAGAATAGAAATGTTAACATTTGTTTTTAACTGACGCAATGTGCTGCAGATGTTGCTGCAAGTTCAAATTTAAAAAAAAAAACACAACATCCTGCTTAACTAGATTGAGGAAAGCAACTATGTGGCAGCATTCTAAGTTGTT
This sequence comes from Neoceratodus forsteri, assembly GCA_016271365.2. NCBI lineage: Eukaryota > Metazoa > Chordata > Ceratodontiformes > Ceratodontidae > Neoceratodus > Neoceratodus forsteri. Next base: position 455,457,924 of record CM028137.1, read on the forward strand.
ATGCTGCAGTAGTGACATAGCTAGTGCAGCATAACAGCTGTTATGGCATAGCTACTGCAGCATAACAACTCCATTCTAATTATGGATTTCTATCCATAACAACATTCTACCATACACTATAAACATTTATAGAATGTATACTTGCCCAAGTTTACACCATGTCATTTAAGTTAGCAAAGGTCACATATGAGCCTGTGTAGCTCCAATAACATGTACATACTAAGTAGGTATTTTATATCTGGAAACAGTATTCATAGCCACCATAGTTCCCAAAGCCATGAGTTTGTCTCCACCACGTACTTCACATATTAAATTGCATTATACTTTGTTTAAGCAATAATGAATGATGGGGTTATGTTAATGTCCTGTTAATCATTCCATGGGGGAGGTGTAATGTGGCACGAGGCAAAGCTGAGTGCCACATGTCCCCAAGGGGTGATTAACTGGACATTAGCGTAACTCCCCAGAGTTCATTATTGCTATTACTATAATTGATTATGAGTTACTGTAGTTTGAATAATTTTTTAAATATATTTTGCTCATTTTTGTGTGAAATTAACATAAAATAGTCCTGCCACCATAATAAATTGCATAGGATGTGGTTTGTTTGCTGTGATAACTGTTACTGTCTCAGTGTTTTATTTTGCTGGCAGATAAAAGGTTTTACAAATGTGAAGAACTCTCTAAAGGCCCCAGCATAGAATGTTGATTTCAAAGCAAATCTATTTCTGACCAGAGGGCAACCCATATTATTATTATTATTTCAATATATGTGCATGCATTGCATTACTTCACACTTAATGGGTATAGTTAGAAAAAGCACAGTAAAAAGTCACAGCATAATTATCTGATTAATTTATTCTGAAATCACTTGTCCCTGCCACATTCCAGAATTGTATGTAGCCAGCACATTTCAAAAATTGTGCATCACATTCCACCACATTTTGACATTGTACATTCCAGCCACATTCTAAAATTGCTCATCCTTGCCACATTCTGAAATTGTGTTACCAGCACATTCTGAAATTGTTCCTCACTGCCACATTCTAAAACTGTGCCTCACCACCACATTTTGAAACTCTGCACCACTGCCACATTCTGAGACTGGGCACCATCACCATATTCCGAGACTGTGCACCACCACCACCACGACATTCTGATACTGTGAACCACCACCACATTCCAAGACTTGGCACCCCTGCCACATTCTGATTCTGCACCACATCTACATTTTGAGACTGTGCACCACCATGACATTCTGAGACTGTGCACCACTGCCACATTCTGAGACCATGCTCCACCACCATATTCTGAAACTGTGCACCACCACCACATTCTGAGACTGAGTGCCACAACCACATTCCAAGTCTTTGCACCACTGCAGTATTCTGAGACTATGTACCACTGTGACATTCCAAGATTGTGCACCCACACCATATTCAGAAATTGTGTGCCACTGCCACATTCTGAGACTTTGCAACACCACATTCCGAGACCATGTGCAACCACCACATTTGGAGGTTATGCACCAGTGCCACATTCCAAAATTGTGCAGCACTGCCACATTCTGAGACTGTGCACCACTGACACATTCCAAGACTGTGTACTGCCATCACATTCCAAAATTATACGCCACTGCCACATTCTGAGACTGTGCGCCACCACCACATTCAGAAACTGTGCACCACCACCACATTCTGAGACTGAGCACCAGAACCACATTCCCAAACTGTGCACCACCACTACGTTCTGAGACTGATCAGCACCGTCACATTCCAAGATTGTGTGCCACAACCACATTCAGAAACAATGGACCACCACCACATTCTGAGACTGTACACCACTACATTCTGAGACTGTGTGCCACAGCCATATTCCAAGATTGTGCACCACCGCTACATTCTGAAACTGTATGCCACTGCCACATCCAAGACTGTGTGCCACCACCATATTCCAAAATTGTTTGCCACCACCACATTCTAAAATTGTGTGCCATGGCCACATTCCGAGATTGTGTGCCACCACCACATTCCAAGACTGTGTGCCACCACCACATTCCAAGGCTGTGTTCCAGTGCCCCTTTCCATGACTGTGCATGAGCACCACATTCTGACACTGTGCAGCAGTGCCACATTCCAAAATTGTGCATCAGTGCCACATTACAAGATTGTGTGCCACTGCCATATTCCTAAAATTGTGTGCCACCACCACAGTCTGAATCTGTTTGCCACCACCACATTCCAAAACTGTGCGTCATCTCCACATTCCAAAATTGTGTGCCACCACCGCATTCATAAGTTGTGCACCATCTCGACATTCTGAAATTCTGCACCACTACCACATTATGAAATTGAGCATCACCACCACATTCTGAAATTGTGAATCCCTGCTACTGTCTGCGACTGTGTCATTACTGCATTTCACAATTGCAGGCTGTAAGCAATTTGAGATTTCATCCCTGGTCATATGGACATTATGTCGCCATCTAAATTGCCATAGTCAAAATGCAGCCAACAAAAAGAAGAAATTACATGTGGTTGCCAGTAAACTGATGGTGGATAAAGTGTATCTACCATGACCAAATACCAGTGCCTGCTTGACCAGCTGCACATTGTGACTTTTTTCCCAACATCACAAATACTTACAGCATTTACCCAATGTGTACCACTTCCTTAATTCCGTGTAAAATATACATGCTGCATGCTGCATATTTCCTTTCCTTCCACCAAAAACTAGTTTAAAATGAGGTTGTACTCACATTAGTGCCACTTTTTGCCCAACTTCACAAATACTTGCAGCATTTACCCATACATTCACATTTATTGTGATGCCACATGACTATGCATTCCTTCCTTCCTTCTTTCCTGGATGCATGTGACTGTGATTCTCCCCCCTACCAGCCACACGCAAGGAATCTGAGTATCATCTTGCTTGCTTTCTTAAAGGCATACTGCAGTAATTACAATGAGATAGCATTAGCTAGTTCTACCATGTGATGCAACTACATGGCTGTACTTGATGAATCTCATTCATGTTAAGTCAGCTATGGAGTTTGTTCCACCTCAGAAGGGCAAGCAGAAGCTAGTGTTGGACAACCTTCTTTATACAAAGGAGAAGGATGGTGCAGATGGGAAGATCATCTGGTGCTGTGAACAGCGCGCCTGCCATGCACGTTTGCACTGTATGGGGGATAATATCACCATGCCTCCCACTGACCATAATCATGCCCCAGTGCACGGGAGAGTTGAGGTCATCAGAGCTCGGGCAAACGTGAAACACTGAGCTTGTGAGTCTAAGGAGACCACAAGAAATGTGGTCCATTATGGGTTGCAGCAGGTGGCAGTCAGGCACGCACACCTGCTGCCCACCCAAGAAACACTGAGGTGCAATGTTCAGCACCATCAACAGCAGGGTGGCACTAATGACAGTGATATCATACAGTACTCACAAAATATGAATGAGTCCATTTTGAGAGTAAATGAGGAAGATTTATTAATATTTGCAAATGACTCTGATTTAAGAGTACTCAATGAACATGAGCACTGGTTTTGTGATGGCACATTTAATGTTGCGCCACAAGAGGATGAACAGTTGTATACAGTTCATGCACTGGTACATGGGGTTAATAAGCCATGTGTGTATGCTCTCCTTCCAGGAAGAAGTGAGGCAGTGTAAAGAATGTTTTTTTGCACACTTGCAAAACTTGCTTTGTGGCAAGCTGTATCCCTCAAGTGTCATGACTGATTTTAAGATTTTTGCCATTAATGTGCTGCATGAGATGGTCCCCAGTGCAGAACTTAGTGGCTGCAATTTCTAACTAGAACAGGCTATGTGGTGCCATGTCCAGCAGGAGGGGCCACAGCAGTGATATGTGCAAGACAAAGACTTTGCACATAAAGTTCATTGCATCTTGGGTTTGGCTTTTGTGCCGGAGCAGTGTGAAAAGTTATTTTGAAATGCTGCAAGATGATGACCATCTTTCAGAACTTGAATGCCTTATTGACTGTTTTGAGGACAATTACATCAGCGGGTTGTCCAGAAATAGAAAGAACAGATGCCGAGGTTCAACATACATTTTTGGAACTAATGTGACAGTCATCCTAGACCTACCTCGGAGCAATAATGCACTAGAGGCTTGGCACAGAGCTTTTGCTGGAAATGTTTCGATGTTACCTGACCAGTGTTAGACTGGCATGCAAATTAAGGCAGGAGAAGCATGTCATAGCCTTATAGAGATGTCTGATGGAGTTTGGCCAGCAACCACAATGAACATATAGCAAATACAGTACATCAGAGTTAATAAAGTTTTCAAATCAATCTATTCTGATTTTGAAATAGGCAGACAAAACAGTACTTGCTCGATATCACCACCATTATTGAAATAAATGTTGCATGAAAGCTTTTTAACAGCCTTTGTAGCTTTTAACTTATAACGTTTAATGAATTTCATACATATAGTTGCACACTTACATTTGGTATATTCTTGCACATATACAGTATTTGCACACTAGATTCATTGCACACTTGATTCATTGCACAATTTGCACATATTTTCACACTGTGATTTTTAAAATTATTGCACATTAATACACATTGTACTCATGTTTTAATGATGTTTTTAATTATGTTTTTAAATCTGATGCTTAGTCGTGATAATCAAATTGCCTTTCTACTTTGTACCACATGCCTAACCTTTCCTTATTTAACAAAGTGCGGCAAAAAAGATGACTAAAAATCACTTAACCTTGAAGGGGGGGAATAAATTCCTTGGGGAAAGAGTCTTTACATAATACACAGAGTGTGCCCCTTGTTCGAATGGATGTCTGCACAATAGATGAAGACTCACAAACAGGTAATGTGGCGACTATTTTTCTGGTGACCGGATTCTGCAGTGACATTTCAGCCAAAAATCAATCATGTCATCAACTGAATGTACAGCTTCTCTTTGTCCCCACAACATAATGTCCATGTTTTTAAGACTGTGACATTATGTCCAGGGACCAATCGACCATACACATATCCCTGCAGTATTTTAAAATTGCACACAACGTTGTCATTCTAAAACCACGTTTACTGCTGCACTCCAACATGCTTGTTGCATTCTTAAGAGTTCTATGTGATAACGGTGAAAGCCTAAAGGTGATCACCATTATCATGCAGTCAGAGTGCTGAAAACATTTTCGGCACGCTGCACCCTCAGCGCACAGGACAACAACAACAGGACATGAATTTTAAAGCTTTCTGATGGAGGGGCTGAACCCCCCACACACACACACACCCAAGAGGGGAACTTCGCCCCACCCCCCTACTAAAGGATTCTCAACTCCAGGGGGGTGCATGTCAGGGGGGGGTGAAAGCACTGAGAAATAAAGGTTCAGGCTAGGCACAATAAAATTGCACCAGGGCCCAGACCCGGTACCTCACCCACCCCAACCACAAGCAAACCCCCAATGCCACAACACAGCTCAGCAATCCACCACAGCACCACCCACTACAGCTCCTGCACCCCCTCCCACCCCATGCTCACCATGCTTGCTCTGCCTCTATGCATGCAACACATAGCAACATCCCTGTCGGGCTAGTTCAACTACCACCCCTCATATGGTCACCCTACCCTCCCATCACCATGAGGGATTGCGCCGGGAAGGTGTTGCCATTACAGTCGGCGCCCTTCCCCATGTGCCCACTTCACGGGATACCATTCTTAAGTACTGTAACTTGCATCTGCACACTATGGAAATACATGCTGTGATCCACCTAGTGTCAGTTTTCCTTTTCAGATATTTACAGCAACTGCAGTTTTATGTAACATGAGAGAAAAAAATCCTAAAATATGGCTTGCAAGGAGGACTAGATTACAAGTTCTGGTTGTGACAACATCAGTAGCTCTTCACTGAAACTGACTTTTATTGAACAAGCTGTGAATTTAGGGTTACAAAATAACTTGTAATTTTTAAACAAAGTAATCTAGAGATCTCATGTTGGCACAGTGCTAATTGGAGATATGCTGATCCAAATTTAGTGATGCCAGAAATTTTGGCTGGACTTCCTCTTTAAAGACCTCTAAATTCTCAAGTGCTATTTGACTTGGTGTGTATTCCTTCAAGACTTATCTAAATAAAGTCTGTGAAAACCAGAAATTACTACACCATGTGGTCAGGTCCAGCAGGTATATTTATCTAACATTAATGTAAGGATCCTAGAACTCTGCCAACCAATCAGATTATTTTTTCATTCCTACCCTTATAATGATTCTGGTCTATGTCCTTTTCCCCTGGTGGACCAGTGGTTGTGGATTGGTGTAAACATCCAACATACACAGCACTGCTCCTCCCCCATTAAGTGGCACAATTTTCCTGGACCCCTACCCATGAACTAAAACTAGCAGTAGTGGGCATTTCCCTTTCCTAATAGCACAAACCTGGTTGCTCACTTTCGTGGGCATACAGAAATGCATTTGATTTTAGTTTGTGTGGGATCGTTTAGCATGAACAAAATAATTCTCTTTTTGGTTGCTCTAACTGCTCTACACTATTAAGGAACTGACCCTGAGTCTGTCCTACACAAAATATGCATATATATGTTGCATGTCTTCTTCAGAAATTATCTAAAAGAAGAAAGTATGCATAGGCAGTCATTTAAATATGTGTGTGTGCTGTATATAGGGTTGGCGCAAACTTTTTTTAATTCATTTTAGAATTTGCTCTATAGTAATCAGAGCCTTAGCTGGGACTTGAACCCAGGCCACCTAGAATACCATTCTGATTGTGCTAACCAGCTTCACCACTGAGACAATTGAAACCTGTACTGTAGCCGAGCACATTACTCTTTTTCAAATGCACAACCCAATGGCAACACAAATATTTACTCGTAACAATCACACAGGAGTGTGGTGTGCATATTTATGGAAAACATACAAACAATGGTAAGAAAGAAGTAAGTGCCTCAGCTGGTACTTGAACCCAGGATGCCCAGAGTACCATTCCAATTGTGCTAACCAGTTGTGCCATTGAGACAACTGGAACCTGGGCTGTTGTCTAGCACATTACTCTTTCTCAAATGCACAACACAAAGACAACACAAATATTTACTTGTAACAAAAACACAGGAGTGTGGTGTGCATATTTATGAACACATACATATCCTGTGTGATTGTTACATGTAATGAGAGCCCTATAAATGATCCAACTTGATTTTGCTTTCTAATATGTTAAAGAAAATTATTAGAAAGTATTATTAAGGATTTCATCACCCCTGCTTTAGATAACCTTGACATGGAACATCATGGATTTAAAAAGGGTATAGTTATTGCTCTAATCTTATGTGCGTCTATAAAGGAGTTAGCTTTCAACTCGACTGCAATATACCGTACAGTTATCTTCATTGATTTTAGCAAGGCCTTCAATGCAATGCCACACTGGGCTCTTATTTCTAAACTTTGCAACACTACTATCAATAAAAATATAATAATCTGGAGTTCAAATTGGTTAAGTAACAGGTCACAAAGAGTTTTGATTACTAATCAGATATCTAACATTGGCAAAGTCAACAAGCGGTGTACCATAGGGCTCTGTCCTGGGCCCCCATCTGTTCCAAGCATTTATTGCAAATTTAACTAATAACTGTACTTCTTCAGCAATAATGTATGTGGATGATGTTAAAATTGGAGGCCTCTGTGCTAATTCAGATCAGATTATTACAATTCAAAAAGATCTAGAGAGAATAACTCAGTGGGTAACAAAGTGGGGTATGAAACCTAATGTTGACAAATGTAAGATAATGCATTTGGGTCCTCTAAACCCATTATCTTCATACTCATTATGTGATACAATATTAAAGATTACATCTAGTGAAAATGATCTAGAGTTCATTATTTCTGATGACTTTCATCAATCTACTCAAATTAATTAGGCCATTAATAAAGCAAATTGAGTCATTTGGTCTATCAAAAGAAACATAAAATCTAGGACAGTCAGGTCATGATGGCCCTATACAGGGCATATGCCAGACCACACCTAGAATATGCCTCCCAACTTTGGTGCCCACTTAGAAAGTCAGAAATCTATTTATTGAAAAGGATACAGAAAAAATATAGGAAACATATTACTGGTCTATATAGTGAGTCATATGAAAAAAGAATTGAAATCCTAAAACTTATGCCATTAACTACCAGGCGTCTAAGAGGTGACTTCCTCTTCATGTATTATACTGTTTTATTCAGGACCCATATCTGTTATCTGTTTGAGGCTTTGAATTTAAAAACAACATATAGAATACTAGAGGTCATCCACTGCAGTTATGCAGTAACAAATTTAATCAGATTGGTTGTAAATATTTCTTCACATTACGAATTGTGAACCCCTGGAATAAACTCCCCCTTGAGGTTATCAACAGCAAACCTAAACTTGAGTTTAAGTGACACCTAAATAAACCCATTCTTTCCAGTCATAAAATTAATTATTATTAATTCAATAGGAGCAATCATGGGCCTACAAACCTCCTGGCTCTTTCATCCCCTTAGTATGAACCTTAGTATGTTTTGTACCTAGCAATTTTAATGCATTTGTAGAGTAAAAATATGTCTTGCATATTGGGTCCTATGCACAAATGAGCAAAGTGGCTACATGCCTCATATTCATAGTGCGTAGCCACTATGCACCCATTACGCCCCCACGGGGGATGCTCTAACTGGGGCACTCAGTCCCTACACACCCGATCCCCCATCCACGCAGACAGCAACATGCTGTGGGTGTGACTGTACTATGTTCCATGCACTATGGCAGGTAGTCTCACACACCAGAGGGTGTAAGAGGATGCTGGTTACATCAGGTGGGACCCTACCCTAACTCACTGCATGCCCCATGAACTACACCTTCTGGTTGCAGCGGCACAGGGACCCAACAGCCTGAGCTGCCCCAGCCCACTAGGCTGTCAGAGAGGGCTGTGTAAGCCACATAGGTGAGTGCCAGTACACATGGACAGGTGTGGTCCATCAGGATCTGCACCAGACATCCACCTGGTCCCTGCCTGCTGACCATATCCTCCTCCAACACAGGGCTGCCCCACACCATTAGTGCCAAGCACACCATCACACATGTCTGCCCCAGACCCCTATAGACAGTGCAGGCCCCACCATACAAGTATACCCTGTCCCCAAATCAGCAATACCCTCCAACAGCAGTCAGCTCAGTCCCCGAGCCATACACAAACCCCTGACACATGACCACCTTCCCTTGAGTGGCATTACAGATCCTCCTCCCAACACAAGAAGGCCTATCCCTGTAACATGTCTCCAGTCACAACAGGCACCACATGCATACAGATATCACCCCCGAACGAACACTCAGCCAGCTGAGCACTATCTCCATTGGACAACTGGTGCCCTGACTCATCCAGGAACTGTTACCACAGGTGCTGTACCTCCCCTCCAAGAGTGCCCCATCATGATGGACCGCACCCGAACAGCACTGCCTGCCCACCCCCAGAGCACTGTCCCTGGCCACCCAGAAACTTCACAAGTAGACATTTTTCACCTACCCTCCCACAGCACCAACTACAGCCTCCCATAGCCCATACCTGTCTGTCTTTGCCATGGCTCTGGATGGACAGCGGCACTGCTGTCCTCAAAACTCATGACCGACAACCATGCAACTGATGCTGGGAACACGCTGCCTAATAACAGGGGTGCACTCCAGCTGGCCCGGTACAGTCAAAGGTTGAACCGATGGATGCAACACTTTGAGCCATACCAGTGACCCAAGATCGGGAGTGATCTCATGCCATCAGGGGTCAGCAGGGGAGGGAGAGGATCAAGTGTCTGATGACAGATCTCCTCGCTCAGGTGTGGGTGGGCATGTTGTCCTGCTCCATGGCTGCCTATTGGTGGAGGCCGGGGGCAATGCCAGACCAAGGGAAACTGGAGGTGCGGCATCGTGATGTGCATGTGCCTCCATGCATATGCATTCACTGCTGTGAGGGGGAGGGAACAGAAAAGTGGAAACATGGCAATTGCAGGCTTCATGATGTCTACACCAGCATGCCGGCATCGCTGCCTCAGGACTGCCCATATAAGCTGATCAGAATATGTGTCATGGAAGCAGTTTAGGATGGCCCTCCCATCCCTCCACAGTGGGTAATCTGTGGGGGACCCAGGGCTTGGTATTACCAGGGGAGTGGTGACCGAGAGTCTGGAGGTGGATTCCCTGTCTGCAGGATGAGGAGGATAAACAAATAATGAAAAAAAAAATGGGCACACTCCGAGCATCAGTCAGATGACCATGGAGGTGTGAGGAGGGCAGTATCACTTGCTATAAAGAGCAGTAGCACTGACAGTCAGGTATCGGGTAGTGTGGGGATGTCACCAGTGCCGTGGGGGGTGGGGGGGACCACTGTACTCCAATGATATTCTGGGGGCACCAGATTCAGGGCTCAGGGTTGTGTGACTGTGGGTAAGTTGGCATGTCCATTGACAACACGGGCAACATGGTCGTGTATGTGTGTGGGGGGGTGCCATGCATTTGACCACTGAGGATAGGGCACAAGGACCAGGCATGCATGAGGGGGTCGGGGATGTCCTAGTGTACAATGGTGTGCAGCCATACTGGTGTTTGGGGGGTTAATTTCAAGTATCAGGGACAGGGCTGCCATCTCTGGGTGGGGGCCTACTGACACGGGGCCATTGGCACAATGTTTTGGGAGGGGGGTGTGCACAGCCAGGAACATACTGCGCTGTGTGGTGGGGAAAGGGACATTCCAAGGGCCAGCGGACATAGGGGCATAGCAGCATGGGACTCAGTGCCTGCATTAGCTTTCTGTGTAGCCGGCTCATGCTGTCCCACATAGGTGATCCAATGTGGGACCAAGTACAGGCATCTGATCTTATGCTCAGTTGGGTCCGTTACTCCGCCCCAGCTGCCCTACATGGTACAGCGTGCCATGGGGATGGGGTCATGGACAGGTACCCTGTGGGTGTTTGCAGTTGTGAATACCATGCACCGTGCGTCTGCCTGTGGCATCAACACTCTGCTAGTGGGATACGTGACTCCGGCGCAAAATTCCTGCCCATTTATGCATAGACCCCATTGATTTTGACTGTTTTATTTCATTAGTTTAATCAAGTAAGCAGACTGAGACATTGTGCTCAATATTCAAAGCCCTGTGAATGTTGCTAAGCCCTGGGGCAACAATTGTTTGGTGCACAGGGCTTGCGGCTTTCTCCTAACTGGCGACTGGGATTTTCAATCCTGAGCATCAAATGCCACAAGTTAGAATAACTTCTCCCTGGTCTAACTTGCACCATTTGGAAGACCCTTTTTATGGGGCTTGCACCAAATCTTTGGCTCAAGCTGCTGTTAACTGCACTTGACAGTAATAAATCAGGTACATCTGTGGCAAAGGAGTTTGGCACAGCTACACCTAAAAATGACTTTGACTCAGGGCTTGATGCAAGCCCCAAGTCAACCTTTGAAAATCAAGCCCATAGGTCTATTTCCCAACACACCTGGGATCTGGACAAGCACAAAATATTCATAAAAACTGTAGTCATAAAAATTCATATGACAGCCTATTTTGTAGGTAAACAAATAAAACATTATAAATCATAGCTGCACTTAATGGATTGTATGCTTATGACTTATCAAGGATCCATAACACAATAACCAAAAGGCAACAGTTTTTGACAACCTAGGACTGTTGCAAGCCAGTGAGTATTTTCCAACCATAATTTTAATGACCCTTTTCCAAAATTGCATCATTTTTTATTTTGGGAGGGCTGAAGCCCATGGTTCAATGTGGGGAAATAGCCCCTCCCCACATTCCAAATAAAGGTCAGCCTCTTCCAGCCATTCTAGCTTAACACATAATGAAACATGGGTTCATGGTACTCTGGACACCTGTGTGGCTCATGTGGCAGAGCCTCCTTCTGTCACCCACTGTTCTGCTGTTTCCTCGCTAACTGCCTTTGCACTTTGTTTGCTCCCTGCTGTTGGCCTCCCTCCTCCATTCCCCATCTCCACTGACTTCTGTCTGTTTTTATCCTCCCCCTTTTTCTCTCCTCTTCTTGCTTGTTCTCCATGGTTGTTCTATGGCTCCTCTTACCACCCCCTCCCACATCCCCATTCCATATTGTCCTGCTCCCTCTCCCCTCCATTCCTCCCTGTTTCTGCCTTTGTCTGTAGCGCCCCCCCCATCTTGTGCCTTGTCTTTGTGCTAACTTTATTTGGGCTATTTTTTCCTTTTGGGCTTTTACGCTCTTTTTGAAGCCACCATTCTTTCTCCAGGCCAGTGCTTCTGGGTTAAGCATCCTGTAGCACTACTTCGCTTGCTCAGCATTGCAGCTTTCAAACAGTTTACCTCAGTTTTCCCCAGTTGCTACACTCATTCCTCATTGGGATTTCCAACGCTTGTGCAAGCACATTGTCTGTAATCTCTACCAAGCATAATCATGTTATTTGACATGTACCATACAACAGTTGTGATGTCTCACTTTGGCAGTTCTTCCTGACTGTTACATTCTATTCAGTGCAGCTGTTCTAACTGATTAATCCACATTTCATGTCTTCCTTCATTTGTTCACATCCTTCTGATTTATTTGGTACTACTTTCATGTCATTTACTTGTTTCAGTAGTTTATGCTGCCTATTCTGGGCTTCTCAGCACCCCCAGGATCTACACCATTGCGTTGGTCTGCTACTGCCCTAGCTTACAGCTGTACACACTCATTAAATGTCTTCCTAGCTGATTTTTGTTGTATGCTGTTCATTTGTCCTATTTTTGTTTCCTGTCCTGCTGTATACATATAGTCCTCCCCATACTGTTTCCACTCCTCCTTTCCTTACTTTATCCCCTTTTTCATGCCCCTTATTTCTACCTTGCTTCTTCCTTTACTACACAGCTACCACCTACCTTTTCCTTGCTCAGTCCATACCAGCAATCTTCCAGTCTTCATCCCAATCCCTAACTCAGCTTTTTGAGGTATCTTGTGAAGGGAGGCTTGCCCTGTCTACCGTGGATGGGAGTCCATTTTTTCCAGTTATAATCTCTACCTTTGGCATTCCATACCTGCATTCTGACAGTCTCTGTCACTAACTCTATCTTCTGAGGTGTTGAGTGAAGGTGGGCTTGCCCTGTCTGCTAGGGATGGGAGCCTATTTCATCCATCTACAGTCTGAACCAATTACATCCTATACCAACAATCTGACAGTCTCTGTTCCTGACTCTGTCCATTGTGGTATTGTGTGAAGGTTAGCTTGCCCCAACTATCAAGGATGGTATCCTGTTACATCTATCTACAGTCACTGTAGTCTATACTAGCAATCTGACAGTCTTCATCTGTAACTCTACCTGGTGAGATTTTGAGTGCAGGTGGGCTTGCCCTGTCTACTGAGGATCGGGTGTCTATTTTATCTAGTCGTATTTATACCAATTCCATTCTCTAGTAGCATCCTCTGGTACCACCCATTTTCAACCTCTGCATTATTCTTGGATCTGTTGATCCCATGGAATGAAATTTGGGTTCACTAGCTTGCTTTGGGAATGGAACCCCTATACCAATCAGCATTCAGTCACCTGCACCTGATCTTTGTCAAATATTACCTCACCTCCATTCTCTGAAGCAGGTCATGCATGATTTCCCAGACCTGATTCTCCTGTTCCTGCAGCCCATCCATGTGCTTCAGACTCATTTAATTTCATTTTTATTTTTATACTGAAAGGTCTGCGGGCTAAGAGCCCATTTTCACAGATGTCCAGTTGAAACAAAACACAAATATGAAACATAGAAATGTAATATGGACATAAACGGATTCAAATTGCTTTGCTTGAAGATTAGACTGTTCTAGCCTTGGAGGTGCACTTCCCTTCTTGGGCTCTTCTCTATTTGGTGTTTGCTCGTTTGTAGGATTTGTGTACTTTGTCCTTGCTCTTTTCCCTCATCACAGTTTGGAACTTGGACCCTGCCAGCTTGTTAGTCCCCAGGCTTTTCCATGTTCATCAGACTTCAGGATTCCGTGGCTCTTCTTATCTTCCAAATTCTGTCCTGCATTCCTGTATATCAATACTTGTGGCTTGCTTCCAAGCTCATTCTCTTTAATTCTCTTGCCCTTCAACTCCTGCTGCTACCTCCTTCATCATTGATTCTCCAGATATTACTGCATCTCTGAGTTTTCATCCAGGATTCGTAAGCAGTACTGGAAACTTTTGGTGCTGGGCCGTCTATTCCCTGCTCACTACCTGGCTCACCTCTCAGGGGTGGGAAAGGAGAAAGGTCAAAGTTCAAACTTCATAAGTCTACACAAGCACTACTTTATTCAACAAACATTGAAATCATTGTTTTATAGGGGCCCTGATTTTTTTTTAAAGCATTGGTCAAGTTCCTACTGACTTGGTGTTCAAGTATACCTTTGAAAGTGTTTAACATTTAAAATTACCCTGTAATTTTTTCCTTAAACTGTGCACAATGCACAGACGTTGTGTGCTTGGCTTTTAATTAACTTGGTCTGTTTTGAAAGTGTTTTGCTAATTCATGCAAAAAAAATTGCTTAGATGATAGGACTCAAGTACTGTGATATTTTTAAAAAGGTCTTCAGTTTCGTTTCATGACATTTTATTTTTTATCACTAGAGATAATTATTTACTGAATTTATGTAGCAATTCTGATCCAGAAAGGTACACTGAACCAAATCCTGTAGCCAGGAATAACACAGGAGAGGGGAAGGTGATTTGAATAAAAAATATAAATATAAAACATAGTATAACAGCTAGAGCAGAGTAACATTTCAGCAATTTGTTTAGCTCCAGTTTAAGAGATGCAGAAAAACTTTCACAAAATGTGTGATTTTGTGAAGTTTTTTCAACACTACAAAATTAGTTCAAATATATGAAATGTGAACAAAGTTGTAAAATAGAGAAAACCTGCAAGAAAACTGTCATACATTTATTTGCCTCAGTAAATAAACACCCCAAATGCAGAAAACAAAATCCAAAATGTATGCTTTATTCCTCACATGCAAACTTAATATAAAAGAAACCAAACATTGTGCATGTTTATTGTGGAATATACAAATACTGCAAACTTTGCATATAAAACAAAATCCAAACAGCTCTAATAATTTCAAAGTACTGTACAAGTAAAATTTAATTATATATTCAACATAACTAAAAACAAAGCCATGCAAATATGTTTGGCTTAATTGGGTTGGGCATGTAAAATACCTTATAAACAAGGTGGTATATATACTGTGCAATAAATCTTACATACTGCAGCTGTAATGATAAACTAGTGAGTACAACTATGGAAATACAACAGAGGGCTATGATAAAAGTGCTGTGGCAAGACAGCGGACATAATGTGAGGGCTTATGAGTCAAAGACAGCAAGCAGTGGCTAGGGTGGGTAAGGGAAGGTGAGGGAGACTAGATCAGTGGTTCTTGAGCCTCAGATATTGACTCCAAAAGGCCTCAAAGGGCAGTCACCAGATGTTACTGGTAGCCTGAGTGCTATTTTGTCACCCCCATACCGATATTTATTTATTTAGTTAATTTCTGTTGACCAGGTAAGTGCGCTAGACAATATAATGTCTATTTTCAAGTACAACACAGGAGATTACAAGGTAATGAAGAAAACACAAAGTTAGTAGGGTTTTCAAAATAAATGCAGTGAAACAGTTAAACAAAGTAGAATATGTGAGAAAAACGTCGAGCTGGAATCTACAGATCATCATGAACAGCAGAGAAAACACTAACAATGGTACATCAAAGATTGATACAGACAAATAACAATAACCATGGATAAGGCATGAAAGCAAAATGAATCTATAAATGAGTACATATAAATAATTAAGAAGTAGAATCAGGAGCAGTATTGAGTAAGTGACCAGCAGAAAACAGTAAGAAAAGTACATCATGTTGAATACTGACAAAACACCATTAAACAGGGGTTGGACATAAGAGCATACCTGGAATAAACAAAAATGAGAATAGCTAATAACCATTAGAGAATTCAGGATCTGGGACAAATGTCAGAGTAGCATTTGGAATAAGTCAGATCAGGAGCAGGAGCATGTATTAGATCAATTATGATATGTGAGTAGTTGTCTTTTGAATGAGCTATACAGTAACACATTTCTTTTCACACAGTTCCAAATAGGTCACATTATTTCTTTCTTTCTCACTACAATCTGTGATTTACATTGCTTAGCAGTGGCTAATGCTGCACTAAACATCTAATTGTCATCTCTTTTCAGACAGTTTATCTGCTTTATTTTCACATGAAATGATTCTCCAGTGTTTTAAAGATGCCAAACTGCCCAATCCATTACCATTGTAATTGGATCGCTAAAGCACTTTATAGCCAAAGAAAATTGTGCCGCTGGATGCAGGCAGCCATGATGCCCTTATTTAGAAAACACTGGACTAGATGCAGATGCAGATGTGTGTAAATAAGTCATGAATGATGGATTTGAAAGAGAAGGGGAGGAGGAGGCATGGAAACAGAAAGTCAGGCCATTCCTGAGGTGGAGAAGACAACAAGAAAAGGCAGCATGCCCCACTGAAGTTTTGCAGTGAGGGACTGAGAAGAAGTGAGAGTCAGATGATTAGTAGGAGAAGGAGGATGGGAGGTAACAGAGACAGCAGGAGAGAGAGAGAGAGCGAGAGAGAGAGAGTAAACAAGAAGTGGAATTGAATGCTGTTATAGTAAGTGGGGCACTAGCCTTGTTCCCAGGAAAGGATAGAGTGTTGGGAGTGTTGGGAACAGAAGTAAGAATGAGGATAGCATGTTAAGACAAAATGGTAGAAGGAGCATGAGAGAGATCCAAACTGGCTATGATCTTTTAGGGGACAGCACTATAAACATTATCCTCACATTACTGTAGCATGAAACAGGCAAACTGCCCTTTTACTTTGTATGTTGCTGCTGCTTTACTTATCCTGAAGTTTTAATTTTCAGCTTGAGATATCAGAAAAATGTCCATGGCAAGAGCCTATGATGTCACAACCAAATATCATAACTTCATGGCAGACATGAGAAACATATACAGATGGAGTCTAAGTGAAAAGGATCTTGTTTTAGTGACACCTCTAATAATAAACTAGTGTTGGAATTTGTCTACTCAAGAGACTAGAGAGTATTTGATTTAACTGGCAAGTTGGAGAAGGATACACTGAAAACTCCCAAAATGTGTACCATGGTAATCCATTTTTCTAGCAACAGACAGCAAGATGGCTATATGTAGCCCTCTTGCATTAACTCTAAAACTGCTGTTTATCAAGTTTGATTCAAAAGAAAATGTGTTTCTTGTACTCACTGAAGCACTACAAGGTTGGGGAGGAGAGGTGATTCTGCAGAGCATTTGTTTCTTAATCCCTAGGCTGCGGAAAGAACTAGAATGAATCTATTTGATTGAGCTCTGGATAGATGTTCAGTCTATAGCACTGCAAGGGTTAAATTAAAGGGCTGCAAAGATGTGGAAGGATCACTGGAAAACTGTAAAGAAAGTATTCTACTGCCTGAATCCAGTAGCTCATTTTTAGAGCTGATGCAATAGGGCTGTAGGCTCTGCCTACCTGCAGCCCTAAAAAGAAGGCCAATAAATTTAGATTTTAGGGAATTTGTGCTGCTGGACTTCAGTGCTACTAACTGTGAATATTTTCCTGGGAACAGTACTGTCTTTTTAAGAAGCCTCTGATACCCAGGAGCACATTTTTAAGGACTATAGTCAATGTATACAATTTATTCTGTACTTTGTAACCTGTGAAATCTTCATAAAAACAGGATCTGTACATTTGATCTTTATCTGCTTTGGATGCTTGCTTGCAAGTGACCTCATAATCCTCTACTGGCATCAGTTACTTGTCGAACAAATAATTATGACTCCTAATACTTCAGATGAAGCTCATACCTGCTGATCATGCAATTGTGTCTGACACTTTGAAATTAGGCCCTCTGGCTCTAACCTCCAAATTAGGATTCAGATTTTTTACCTATTCCCTTCCGAAAAAATCACAATTTTTGTTAGAGCCCCACCCCCTAGTTTACCACTGTCCTGCCTAAAGAGTTGGTAGAATGACCCAACTGGAATCACTAATCCTGGAAGAAAGCGAGGATTATGTGATACAGAGGAGATTTGGAGAGTGATGAGAGAACCATCCAGTGAGGAGATCCAGTTTTGGGAAGAGGCTCCTAGCACTGAGATGGAAGACACTAAGGTCTCAAGGAATTGGGGGGTGAGGAACCAGGGTTGAGTCCCACATTGACAGCAAGGAGGAGAATCAGGATAAGAAGACAATGAAATGGGTAGGGCTTATGTCCCCTTGGCTGGGGAGGAGAAGGGAAAGAGGAAGAGGGAAAGAATTGCATGGAATTTGGAGGAACCACATGTTAAGGGAGAGAGAATGAAGGAGACTGGAATGGTTTGGGAAGAAGGGGTAGGAAGAAGAGGGGTGAAGGGAGGATGGGTGAAGGGGGAAGGAAAGACAAAGGTGGAGGGTGTAGAAAGGGTGTGAGTGGAGTGGGTTGGGGAAGGAAAGGGGAGGGAGTAGATGAAAGCAGAAGAGTAGGACAGGGAGAATGGTAAGCAAGTACTGTAGACGGAACTGAAGTGAGCAACTTGGTCTAACATTAACACAAACAGCAATATATAGGCAACCTTTAAGTATCAAGCAGTTAAAAACAGCAAATGGTATTAAAAAGCTTTGCAGGCTTAACAGAGATAACAATGAAGCTGATCCATGGATTGGTGTAACAATTACAATTACCTGAGTTAAGCAAGGTGTAAGAGTAAACAACAGACAAAAGCAAACAGGCATGCAAAAGGTTGAAGCAGCTGAATAAGATGTGCAATGCAGAACTACTGACTCAAAAATCAGAAATAAGACTACAGCTAGGTAAGGTGTAGCTTGGATACTTGAGTTAGCAAGGAAACAAACAGTTACTTTTGTTGGTGTGGAAGTCTCTTGTTGCAGTACATTAGCATAGTCCATAAAGTACACCCTAAAAGACACTGGAGGAGAACAATGCAGTTCTAAGAGACTCAGCATGAAATGCTCAGAGAATGTAGACTGATGACTTGATTCTCCAGGGTATCAAACTGTATGAAGTTAGTTTGTGGCAGGGTTGATGGGGGAAGGGGCTCTTCTTCAGTGCCTGCACTAGGGCTGTGCATGGACCGAATAGTATTTCCCGAATACCACAAATAGTAGGCTTGCCAACTATTTGGGAGACCATTCAAAATAGTCCACTATTTGGTAACCGGTTAGATTAGTGCTTCCAGACTAGAGCCAGTCAATTGTGCTCTAGTCTGGAAGGCACTACCTCAGATAGCAAGAGGGGATTTACAGCAATTGCAGTAAGTGCTCTCCTCGTCGCTGTCCATGGTGCCAAGCAATAACAAGGGCACCAGAATCCAGGACACTGGCTGAGCTGGTCCTGTGGCATGGAGGACTGGGGCACAGAGCAGCTCGGCCAGCGCTATTGGAGACCATGGTTATAATCCTGGTCTCCAGTCATTTTGCCTGCTTTGGGACTTGTTTTTTTTTTTCAAGGGGCGTGAAAACAGTATTTAAAAAAAAATAGCACTTTTATTGCCACGTGCACCTTGCGTACGCTATTTTGACTGGCACTGTTTGGACCCAGTGTCCAGTATTCAGCTGCTATTCAGGATGCACAATTCGGTGGGTGACATTTCAAAATCACACAGAGATTTGTTGGCCAGTCAGAGTCTGTTTTTGGAGCTCACATGCAAGAACTTCATGTGATCTCCTCACTCTAAGTGTGTTGATAAAAGGAGACAGTCATTTGTGAGAGAGCTAGCTCTGCTTAGTAGGGTGTGTGAAAAAAAACCTTTTGTAGGCAGAATGTAAGCAAATGTTTGATTTTCGCTTCTGCAAAAGTTTGGAAACCAGTTTCCGAACATTTGCAGAAATTCCGCCTGCTGTGCACTCCACTTTATTAGTCTGCTACTGTTCTCAGCCCCAGCCCCACCCAACAATGCACCAGTCTCCCTATCAGAATTTTTAGTGAGTTACCCACCCTCCTGCCACCATCCCCATCCACCATATATCATTTTTTCCCCCTGGTGGTCTAGTGGTAGATATAGATAATGAAATCCCCTTCCTCCCTGTCCTGAAAGTGTGATCCTTTAATTTTGAACCCTATTTCATGGTGGTCTAGTAACCCCCTGCACCACTCCACACCACAACAGGTAGTGTCCCACCCTTATCCCCCATCCTGAAATGCAGTGGGCCACTGGCACAGCCCTCTTCTCTCCTCCTAGGCTGGTGGCCCACTGAAATGTGAAAGACTGAATGAATGAAAGCATGCTTGTTTGGATAGGGGTCTCATATGTTTAATAAAGGACATTTAAAATGTCTAATTTTAGGCTGACAAAGCCCTTTTATAAAGATTAGAGAGTCCAAATTAGAGTGAGATTTTTTTTATTTATTTAAGGGTATTACCAGGAAGGCATACTGAGCAGAGTACTGCTCAATTCCAGATGTGTCCTGGGGTAAGGGTAAGAGGGATACATATACAAATAATACAACAAAATGAAAGTACATACAGATAAACATACAGTCAGAACAGTGCAGTACAGTACATTTAGCCTGTGAAACAGGACAAAATCAATTTAAACAGGTCCCAGCAACACATATCTAGCAACCAGTGGGTAAAAAGAGCACCTCCTACAGTCGGAACTGGCTTAGATACATGCAGAGTTAGGAGAGAAGTGGGCTTTGAGCAGTGTGTTTAGGTGCTGTGAGGAGGGGGCATGTCAAATGGCCACTGGAAGGGAGTTCCATAGTTTTGGCATGTGATATTTAAAGGCTGCTTGGCCTGCAGCAGAAGACATGTGTGGAACAGTCAGTTGGCGGGAGTCATGATACCTGAGTGTATAGGCTGTGGGGGTGGGAGCAATCAGTTCTGCTGCAATATATGAGGGCAGGTACTGGTCCCAGAACTTGGAGGCCTTCTTAGCACAGTGTGAGTGTCTCCGGTCTTGGAGAGATGGATGGCCAAGTGACTGGCAGAGATCACAGTGGTAGGTGGTGGGTGGACATTTGAGAGCAAAACAACAGAAAGAGTGGAACAGAGGGTTCAGTCTGGCAAGGGTGGACTTGGGAGCAGCACTGTAGACCACATTGCAGTAGTCAAAGATAGGGAGAATTATTTTCAGCACAATTGCCTGGCGAGCCGGCAGCATGATACAGTCTTGGTTATGATATAGAACACCCTGTCTGGGGTGTAGCTTTTTTGTGAATGGCATCAATATGTGCAGCAAAGTCAAGGTGCTGATCCAACCAGATTCCAAGATACCTAAAGGAGGTGCAGACCTCCATGGAGTTCCCATCCACAGTTTGGAAAGTGAGTGTGGAGAGGAGTATAGAGAGACTCTGCCTGGTGTTGACGATCAAGGAGACAGTCCTCTTGGCATTGAAAAATAGTTTGAGCAGAACCAGAGCTGGACATTCATGAAGTCCTGCTGGAGTCTGGACTCCACCTCAGTGGTGGTAGGGCCTGATGTATACAGGACTGTGTCGTCTGCATACATGTGAATGGATGTGTGTGGGCAGGCAGTTTGTAGGTAATTTAAGAAGATGGAGAACAAGAGCAGGACTAGGACTGAGCCTTGGGGTACACCTGTGGAGACTAGGAGTGGGGCAGGCTTGAGGGAATGTATTGCAGGTAACCAGAACTGAATGTACAAATATCCACTTGTAAGTGGGATAGCAACACGTGCTGTCTTCATCGACCTTTCTAAGGCTTTTGACCTGGTTGACCATGCCCTGTTGCTTTCTCCCCTCAAAAATATTGGCCTCTCCTCTGGGGTCACATGGTGGTTCAAAAGCTACATCTCTGATAGATCACAGACTGTCTGCATAGGCTCCTGCTCCTCCCCTGCACTCCCAGTTACCACCAGCATACCTCAAGGCTCCATCCTTAGTCCATTGCTTTTCTCCCAGTTTATAAACTCCCTCATATCTGACTGCCTTACCTGTGATGCCCTACTACATATAAAAACCTTGTCCTCTTCTCCAGTGACAAGGCTGTTGATAACATATCTGTGGTCTTATCTTCTAGCTATACTACTGCCCACTTCTGGTTCCAGTCACACCATCTAATTGCCAATGCTAAAAAAAAAACAAATCAATGCTGTTTGGATCCAAGCCTTTTTCTCTAAGGTTGCAAAGTATGGGCAGACTCTCTCAGTTATCTCTCCAGATGATGCCACACTTGAAAATGTAGACTCATTTGAGTACCTGGGCATAATCCTCCACCCACCCCTCTTCTACACTGATTATATCACTTCCATTATCCATCATCATACCTAAATTCTCTGCCTTTTGCCACTCTCTGTAGTGTTCTTTGCACAGTCTCCCAGGCTATCACTAGGCATACAATGTGGCATCCAGACCAGGGTTCAATCCAGGTATCTTTGGCTCCAAAGGCAACAACCCTACCACTGCGCCACTGTGTCTGTCACAATGTTAGGTATCAGCAAGACCCACTCATACCTGCCCATGGTCACATCTATCACCATTGTACTCCCTCACAACACCCACCCACACAAAGTAACTATACCACTGTTGCTAACCTCATTTACCCTGCTCAGCAACAAACCCCCAGTTGCCTCTGGTATGTACACACCTTTGTTGCTGGAAGAGCACCTCATCTCTCATAGCGTCTCTTTCACCCTGTCTCTCCCCATAGCCCCTCCCCTCTACCCCTCCACCCATCTCTCTGTGCCTTGAGCCCTCCTTGTCTGTTCTTCCACCTGGCCTTCCCAGCCCTCGCACAACTGCTCATTCCCTGCTCATCACTTTCTAAGCTTGCGAGCCACCGCTACCCAGAAAAATGCCACCAATTCATGGCCCTTGTCAGGATCTTCCACTTGCTTCTTCTACTATCTGGCAATATTCACCTCAATCCTGGCTCAGCAGTGCCCCCCCACCCAACTGAGGTCACCCATGGGGCTTTGAATAGCCGGTATGAATATCTGCAGCCTGCCTAAAAAAATGGCACCCCTGCAATGCTGGACAGCACAGCACCAACCATACTTTCTGGCTTTAACAGAAATCTGGCTGTCAGCCAAGACCCCAGACTCATTTGTCTCTATTCCTGGCTACTTTTTCATTAGGCTTGATTGTAATGGCAAGAGAGGCAGTGGCTGTGCCTTCTATGTAAATGACTTACTGCATTACCAAGCCCTGCCTGCACCCTTCCTAGATCATGATGCCCAAGCCCTCTCAATAAAACCCTCCCCTGACCAAAACGTGCTCCTTTTACTCTCACCATCACCTTCATCCCACCCTGCAGCCAATCCCCTGCCTGTAAAGTGCTCTTTGACTATATAGCCAGCCATCCCCACAAAATGGAACAAATCCTAGTTGGGATCTCAACATAAACTGGCTAGCGAGCTCATCAACACACGCCAAAGATACATTTGCTGCATTAGATGTGACCCAACTGGTATTGCAGCCTACCAGGGCCAACCCCACTAATGGAACCCACACCCTACTAGATATCCTGCTCGCTAATCATCCCAACCATATTACCGACTTGGGTGTCCTACCCAATGCCTTAAGCATCCACTTCCCAATCATCTTCAGCTGGTCCTGTCAGCTACCTAAACCACCACCAAATATCACCTTTCGTCATCGACTATGCCCAGGAGGCAGAGCCAAACTCAAACAATATCTAATTAACTGGGACTGGTCCCCTATTTCCCAAGCCCAGCACATAGATGATGCATTGCATTACTTCACCACCACCTTTAATACCGCCGGTGATGCTTTTGCACCGACCATCAAAGTGACCACTAAGAAATGTAGTGTTCCCTGGATCACCCCAGAACTCCTACAACAGTTCAAAATGCATGGCAACCTCTGGCATTGTGCCACTTTCTCCAGTTTGCTAAGCGATAGGCAGGCCTATAATGCTTCCCACAATAAGTGTACCTGGGCAATCTGCAAGACTAAGGTGGAGCACTGCAGAACCATCCTAACCACCTCCTGGGATAGCACAAGAAAGTTCTGGGATAACATCAAGGAGCTTAATGGTAAATCCTGCTCTTCACCCCCCTCACAACTTAGTGTTAATGGTACTACCACCACAGACACACTTCACATAGCTAACTGCCTCAACTCCACCTTGTCAGACCTCAGCTCAGTCCTCCCTAGCAACTTTTTTTATCCAATTCAGCCTACCCCTCCACCTGAGCTCCTCTACCCCCTTCAAATTCAGAGTCATTACCCCTACAGAAGTGAAAGCCTACCTGTCCAAATCCCTCCAGAGCTCCAATTACTGCAAAGATGCCTTTGATATGCATGTCCTATACTTTGCACTAGACTCAGTTATCTCCCCACTCACAGACCTTCTAAAACTGTCCCTGTGCCTGGGCCAGTTCCCAACCTCATGGAAAACAGCAGTGATAACACCAATATTGAAATGTGGCGACAGCTCCCTCCCAAACAACTACCAGACCATCTCAATTCTCCCTCCACTCTCTAAAGCCCTTGAAAAGATCATGGCCAATCAGCTCACTGACTACCTCCTCACACACAACCTGTTATGTAGGGAGCAGCATGGTTTCAGAGCTAGTCATAGCACTACGACTGCCTTCACAGAATTCGCCAATGCCCTGCACTCCACACTTGACAAGGGGCACCTCACAGGGGCCATGTTTATAGACCTCTCAAAGGCCTTCAACATGGTTTCTTATCCCCTCCTTCTTAACACATTACAACAAATTGAGGTCTCTCATTGTCCACTGTCATGGTTCTCCCGCTATCTTTCATCTAGAACCCAATGTCTTAAAATTAATAATACCATGTCTACTAAGCTGCCTGTGCACTCAGGAGTTCCTCAGGGATCTATCCTGGGTCCCCTGCTATTCAGCATCTACTTTAACACCCTGCCTAAATCCTGCCCGGCAACCTTCTCCTCTATGCGGGTGATGCTATTCTTTATGCCGTACATCCTGATCCTCTCTCTCCAGCGTACTTACAAAATTCCTTCTCTCAGATTGAACACTGGTTTGCTGAACACAGATTGGTGGTCAACACTAAAAAAACTAAGATAATGCTCTATGCCCACCGCCAAAACAGATCAAAGGATTTCCCCCTAGAAATACTCTCCACCTCTCTCATCCCACTGGAACAGGTCCAAAAGTATAAGTATCTAGGTATTATTTTTGTCTCTTCCCTCTCATTCCACGAAAATATAAAAATCCTCACCTCTGCCACCAACATTGGTCTTCTTTACAGACATAAAGACTGCTTGCCACCTGAATGACTTCACCTAGCCATTACCTCCTCAGTCTTATTGCAGGTGGACAATGGCCTCACAATCTATGCTGCCGCCAACCCTACAGTGCTTCATCAAATACAAGTTGTCATCAATCAGGCCTGCTGGCTCCTCTCTTGTGCCTACAGAAATACACGTACCTGCACCCTAAACATGCTCACCAATATCCTCTCCCTTGAGGAAAGACTGTTATACCAGACCTGTCTCTTCACCAAAAAAAAATCCACCTGGGTTTAACCCCAATAGGTGTCATGGCTTCTCTTCAGGCAGCCACCATCTTAGCGTCCACATGGGCTGCCCCAAAAACTATCTGGAAGGTGCCTAGGATCAGGACCACCCTGGCCCAGCGATCCTTCCCCTTTAGAGCTCCATCCTCGTGCAATGCCCTCCCTCTGGCTGTCTCATCAATCACCATTCTAGGTCCTTTTAAAGCTGCCTTAAGAGCCCATATCCTCTCCTCACATAAATGTTAGTGCAACTGATAACCTGTGGATTCTGCACCATGCCGCTAGGCCACGCACCCACCCATGACCAAGCAGTGGAGATCCCTCACAATTTCTAGCCTACAGACACTTTACCTCCCTCGGTTACCATATAGTTGCACTGGACTATGATTGCATTGTATTA
Organism: Neoceratodus forsteri; assembly: GCA_016271365.2. NCBI lineage: Eukaryota > Metazoa > Chordata > Ceratodontiformes > Ceratodontidae > Neoceratodus > Neoceratodus forsteri. The sequence continues at coordinate 455,483,847 of CM028137.1, forward strand.
TGTATAAGGCAAGGCCTCCTTGAGGTGGCTTACTCCAACTCATATCATGCATTGTTTTAACTACCAATTGTATAGGTCTTAACCACTCATTAGGTGAATATATCAATAGCTCTGCCCTGTTTTAACTACAAAATGTACAGGCATTAACCCATGCTCATTGTACTTATACTCTGTATGGTTGTTCACCCACATTTATTCTATGTATGTACTGTATGAATGTATATGTTTTATTCTGACGTGGAGCTTTTGAAAATGAGTCTATGACTCAAAGGGTTGTAATTCCGATTTCCTAAATAAATAAATAAAAAAAACATAAACCAGAAAACTGGTGTGGCCTATCAGGTTAAACTATTCCTGAACAGGGAAGCCCACTCCACCATTGCCCAAGGCAACCTAGTAATCGTTCTTGACTATTGCTCCCATTTTACTCAAGAACATCTTTAGCCATGAGTGTGTACCTCTGCGTGACATACAATAACATTTACAGTTTCACCGTCCTAGTGCTCTCTTCTACCCACCACTGCCACCTCTACCAGTCATTAGAGTGACTCCCACTCCCCTACAGATTTGACTATGCACTTCGCTGCATCCTGGATAGTGTCATCAGGCAAGGGAAAGCCTCCCCATGTATGTCCCTCCTTAAGATCAGAGCTCCCTTAAGGTGCTTGCAGGCATCCTCACTTCTCTTCCTGGAAATCCCCAAACTTTCTATGGCCATGGGGAAAAATCACTATCCATAGCTGCTCCAACCCTATGGAACAGTCTCCCTGTGCCCATCAACTTCCAGGACACCCATGCCGCTTTGAAGGTTAGTCTCAAATCCTAGCTGCTTGATGTGTCCAAGTGCTACTGCTCACCTTGTTAACCCCCCACACACAAACACACACACTGCAGCTTGATCCCCAGGCATTCTTGGTCTCTACCAATCTGTGCCTCCCCCATATACAGCTGTGTATTTCCAGTGTCCTGGTGTATTCCCATGTCTTGCTGGGAGCAGAGTGGCTGTGTCTATGTGGAGCTCTTTAGAGAAGTGAACATTTTCTGTATTTTTTCTAGTTTTTAAATATATTTTATGTACAGTTTGTGGACTGAGAAGGAGGGTATTGTGGTTGCCTACATGAAGGTGTGGGATGTGTGCATTTCAGGTTAGTTGGGAACAGTATAGTCACCATGCTTGTTCTGTTTGTTTTATGGTGAATCATATCTTGTGTAGGTTTCATTTTGTACAGTAGATTGGCAGCTTGTTTGAGATTTTTGTGGAGTTGTCCTTGTCACCAGGTTTATCTGGCTTGTTGCTGGGTGGTGGCAATTATTTAAGATTGTACTGTGACTTACTTTGTCAATGTTTCATGGGATTTCTGGGCTGACAGTTTAAAAGGCATTTATTAAAAATATTGTTTTTAACAACAATCAGGTGGTTGTTAAGAAACAGCTTCCTTGTCATAGTGCTCTAGTATTGATAGAATATTGGCAGTTGCACCTTACTGAGTTCTAGATTATTGAGATTGTTGTTATGTTTTGATGGTAAAGTAAGATAGGAATTTATATATTTTTGAATTTTATAGTTATTTTATAGTTATGTATAACTGGAGGCTAGGAGAAGCTGGGCTGGGAAGATGTTGGGTAATAGGTACATATATGGGAAGCAGGAGAGTGGTAAACTACAATAGCTGTGGAGCAGCAGTCTTTCTGTGGCTGATGTGGAGTAACAGGGGCTGCCCTGTGTGTAAGAGCCTGGAGAAGCTAAGGGCTGAAATAAGGCTGCTCAGATGGGAACTGGGAAGGATGGTGTGGGAAGTCAGAGGAGCAGAGCAGTGGAGGAAAAAGCAAAAGGGTAATGCCCAAGAGGGTGATGCCATCATGCAGTGGATGGGAGTGGGGAGGAGTACCCAGCATACAGGAGTATATCTTTCTCAGAGAACTAGGGAGCCCAGGATGTGGAATGGCAAGAGGTAAGGGGAAGGGGTGGGAATATGAGAGTAGCATAAGGGGTGGGAAATTCTAAAGGGGTGCTTTTATCGAATATATTTGCCCCAATGTCTGGAAGGAGGAAGGGGGAAGTAGAAGGTAAGGTAGGAGGTCAGGTTGAGCCAGGGTTGAGAGCAGGAGTATGGGGGGGAACCATTCAGGGTGGGCAGGGAAGAATATGCAGGCAAAACTGAGTGGAGGAAGGGGAGAGGGAGAGAAAAGGAACATAAGAGGGGAGGGAAAACTGAAAGCAGATAGTCAGAATGGGAGGAGCAGATAGGGAGATGGGAAAACATTTATGGGGATAAATTGTGGCTGTGTAGATAAGTTTGCCAGGGTGTACCTGGAGCAGTTAGGTTGGGAAGCAGCTAGTACTGAAGGTAATAAAGGAAGAATGGGGTGCACATATGCAGGGGATGGAAGGGTGGCAGTCATAGGGGACTCCATAATTAGAGGTATTCACTGGGGAAGGAAAGGAGACTCAAATGCAAGCAGGAGAGTGATTTGTTTGCCTGGGATGGCAGCGGGGAAGGTGGGCCCAAGAATAAGGGAAATAGTAAGAGAGGTTGGAGGAAAACATAATTTAGTTATAGATTTGGGAACCAACAACCTAGCTGGGGAGGATGTTGAGATAGTGCAAAGTAGATTCAGGGAGTGAGGGAAGATCTGCCAGGACGAAGGAAGTTCACTGTCATTCTCAGAGGTGATACCAGTACCAAGGGCTAGCACAGCTAGGAAAAGAAGAATAGAGGATTTTAATGAATGTATGAGGAAATGATGCAGGAAGGAGAGGTTCATCTGTATTGAGGACTGGGTGGAGACGTGGTCAAACAAAGCACTCTCTTCACCAGACAGGCTACACCTCAGTAGGGAGGGTTTGAGGGTACTTAGAGACAAATTTGGGAAATAAATAACCGCTACACTTAATTTAAATTACTGGGGCAGTGGGTGTGCAGGCTCACAGACTCCAAGAGGAGGTGATAAGTGAATCCCCCCCCCCGCAGTAATGGAAGAGGTCTGGAGGGATGAGGTGGAAGGGGCAAATACACAGTTAGCAAAGGTTGGAGGGGTGAGAAACACATAATCAGGGTATGTGGAGAGGTGCACACAGGGGGAATGAATGTGAATAGAAGAAAAGAGGGAAGAGAAGGAAGGTTAGATTCCAGGTTGAGGCTGGTGTCTCTGAATGCACAGAGTCTTAGAAACAAGATGGATGACCTGCAGGCACTATGAGCAGATAGGAGGGTGGACATAGCTGCAGTAACCGAGACTTGGGCAACATCACAGCATGACTGGGACCTTGCGATACCTGGATATAAATTATACAGGTGGGTCAGGGTTGTCAGAAAGGGGGAGGGGTGGCAGTTTATATCAGGGAGGGAATAATTTGCGTGAGGGAGGAGTCAGAGGAAGGGGAAGTGGAGGCATTATGGGTTCAGGTAAGGTCCAATAGAGGGAGAAAGGTGAGGTTGGGGGTGGTTTACAGACAACCAGTCATGACAAGGAGCAGGACAGGGAACTGATCTCACTCATATTGGAAGCTGTGGGGAAAGGAGATGTGGTAATTATGGGGGACTTCAACCTGCCCAAGGTGGACTGGAGCATACCATCCACAACATGTGCTAAGAGAAAGGTGATCCTGGAAGGACTGAAAAGTGATTTCCTGACTCAGGGTGTCACTGAACCAACAAGAGCTGAGACAATTCTTGATCTGGTGCTCACAAACGGGAGGAGCATATACAGGAAATAATGCTCAGGGAGCAACTGGGTGGAAGTGACCATTGCACAGTATGGTTCTAGTTGGATATAGACAGGGAAAGCATCCCGGCTAAGACCAAAATCTTGGATTTCAGGTGGGTGGACTCCAGAAAAATGAATGAGATGCTAAGGGTTCATCTGGTGGGCATCAGAGCAGATATGGGGTGGACCAAAGGTGGTCCATCATTAAGGAAAGAATACTGGTTGCCACAGATGAGTGCATTATGCTCAGAGGGAAGAACACAAGGGTCAAAGCACCCAGCTGGTTCAGTTCTGGGGTTGCCAAGGCAGTAAGGGAAAAGAGGGTGGCCTATAGAAAATTCAGGAAGACTGAGAAAGAGGTGGATAGGGAAAATGATCTAAGGTTGGCCAAGTAAGGAGGTCCAGTGAGCAAAGGCACAGAAGGAGCTTCAGATAGCTAAGGAATTAAGAAGGAAGAGAAGGCTTTGTTTCACTATGTAAATTAGAAAAGGGACAAGAAGGAAGGGATTGTTAGGCTTAAGAAAGGGGTAGAGTGGGTGGAGGATAATGGGGGAAAAGCAGAGATAATAATTCAATGGCCTATGCAGCCAGTATAGTGTTATGCTTGTGCAACCGTGTAGTTTGGTTTTGGCTGTTTACACTCTCTATTCCAGAGGAATTACCACCCTGTAGGGGTACCAAAGGCAAGAACCCTTGAAGAGGATTCCACCCATAAAGATGCCATAAGATGATTCTCGTGGTTAAAGGTACCTTAGGAAGGTTCCCAAGGAAAGAAGTGCAGCTGCTGGAGGAGGAGGGGAGGATGGTGGGGCAAAGAAAAAGTGATTCACAATGAGGCTGAGAGGAACTGCTTATATAGCTCAGGAAGTGGGAGTGGCTGGCTGCTTGTCCATTGAACTCCAGGCTAAGCCTTCCAATTCAATGGCCTACTCAGCCAGTGTAGTGTTATGCGTGTGCAACTGTGTAGTTTGGTTTTGACCATCCGCACTCTGTATTCCAGAGGAATTTTCCACCCTGTAGGTGTACCCAAGGCAAGGAACCCTTGAAGAGGGTTCCACCCCTAGAGGTGCCATGGCATGATTCCCATGGCTAAAGGTACCTTAGTAAGGATCCCCAAAAAGAATGAAGCATATGAGCAAGCTGTAACTGTGACGTAGTAGTAGTAGTAGCAGATAAGCATCAGAAGTTTGATAATGTAATGAGATGCTAACGTTGATAATGTGATGAAAGCCAGGTTTGCATGGCATGATTCCGATGGTTTGCATGAGAATGAGGGAATACTCTAAGGAGAGAAGTAATGGCAGGGACACCATCCACCTCCATCCAACAGCGAAAACTATCTACAGAAACTAGGGGACACCACCATGCTAACTAACAGTTATGACCTGAGGCAATGGAGGAGAGAAAAAAAAACCTTTGAGGAGGAACTCACTGGTGATCCAAGGCCAAGTCACCTTCCCTCCAGGCTTAAGATATTTTATTTAGTGATGGCTCTGCAGCTGCAATTTGGAAAGCCCAATTAAAGGGAGATGGAAAATATTCCAATTTGGAGGAATGCTCTCACTCAATCCCTCTAGCGGGAACACCATGAAAGGTTGCGAGCATTCTCTGCAACATGAATAGACAACCAAGGCGGGAGGAGGAGGACAGCAAAAACTGATGAGGCACTCACCTGGCATACTCACCCTAAACTCAAACCACATGAACTAGAGGCAGTTGTAGGGAGAATGTGGTGAAGGTGCCTTGCTAGGGAAACCACTAAAGCCAATGGATAATCATTATAGTGGAACACTAGAGCCAAAGGAGATCAGAGTAACCAACCTTCACTGCTAGTCTTAAATTCTATACCAGGAGCTGCTGTCGCATAATGAACAGCTAAAGCCAAGCCCAGAGTGAGGACATTTCCAGCTATGAGCCAGGTGAGAAGGACCCCACTACAAGTCAGACACGCTCGAGATGCAGACTAAATGCAGAGCAAAACTGTCGGCTGCAGGGAACCAGCACTAGAATGGTATGGCTGGCATGCCCCAAAAACTGATAGAGAGTTGAGAAGCTGTTGATCAGCTGAATAAGCACTGGTATGCTGAAACTTAATAAAAGATGAATGCTGAGACCTTGCAGGCTGAATGCAGATTAAGTGCAGCAGACATCACAGAGGCTGAAGCCGAGGGGATGCGGTACACATGAAGCAACAATTGAGGAAGCAAGAGTGGACCTGCATGTAGGTTGGTAAACAGTAGTAGTGGTAGATGGACCTGCACGTAGGTCTGCATAACAGAGTAGCAATGAAACAGCACTGTGAATAGTGGGGCAAGCCAGCCAGGCATCCAAAAACCAATAGAGGTGACACATACTCAGAAGATTTGTCGGTTGCGGAGACAGGATTTGAAACTAAGTAACAGCCTCAGCAGTAGATTTAGCTGACCTCTGAGTATAACAGGGTGTATGAACATAGGGCAACATCTGTATTGAGTATACTGAGTTGAAAAGCTGCAATAAACATAAAGAAAGAGACATGAAGCTCTGAAAGCAGATGTAACCAGGCAGTGCAATGAAACTGCTGCAATGAGGCAAGTAGAGTGAAAGTGCATGATTGAGCTGCATAGCTAGGTTCAGAGTAAGCTTGAGTCAGGTGAAAACAATTGAGTATGCAACATGGAAGCAGCTAGGGTTGAGCTGAAACACACAGATAATGATTGCAGTTGCACTGCAGTAATTTGAGAGTTGTGAGTAACAGAGTAGTAGGAGCTCTGAATAATATGCTAGGAGCTTAGAACAACCCCCAAAAAAAAAAAAAAAAAAAAAAACCAAAGACACACAAACACAGAAAACAGGTGAGAATGACAGAAGAAGCACACACAGCCAAAGGTAAAATACAAACCAGAAGCATGAAAGAAACACAGAAATCTAGCAGACAAGCAGGAGTAACAAGTTGGGGGGGGGTAACCCAGCTCAGAGGACAGACCTACAGAGCCTTCAGCTGCAAAGAAAAAGTGCTTCACAATGAGGCTGAGAGGAACTGCTTATATAGCTCAGGAAGTGGGAATGGCTGGCTGCTTGTCCACTGAACTCCAGGCTAAGCCTTCCAAATGAATACTACTGTTATTTCTTCACGAGGGAGAAAGACGGACTAGTGCCTTCAAGAGGGAAAAGAGGAGCAGGGGGAAGGGAACACAGATGTAGTGATAGAGGAGGATAGAGTGAGGGAGGATCTGCTGGCATTGAAAGTGGACAAATTACCAAGCCTGGACAGAGTACATCCAAGGGTACTAAAGGAACTGGCTGAGGAGCTGGCAACACACTGGCAGACCTATTTAATACTTCACTAGAGCCAGGTGTAGTACCGCAGGACTGGAGAACAGCACATGTAGTGCCCCTCTACAAAAGCGGTCCTAAGGATGATCCAGGGAATTACAGACCAGTCAGTCCGACCTTCATTGTGAGCAGGCTAATGCAGACCATACTAAAAGAAAGGTTGGTGGAATATCTAGAGCAGCATTGTCTCCAGGATGAAAGGCAGCATGGATTCATGGGGGGTTGTGTCAAACAAATCTGATTGACTTCTTTGACTGTGTCACTAAGACAGTTGACAGGGGCCAAATGGCAGACATCCTCTATCTTGATTTCAGCAAGACCTTTGACTCTGTGCCCCACAAAAGGGTGATCAGGAAGTTGGTGGATCTTGGAGTTGGGGAAAAGATAGCCAGATGTGTGGAAAACTGGCTGAGAGACAGAACCCAGAGGGTGGTTGTGGGGAGAGTTATCTGGCACCAGAGAGGTAACCAGTGGGATCCCACAGGGTTCGATGATGGGGCTGGTGTTGTTTAATGTCTTCATTGATGACCCTGGGGATGGCATTAAAGGCAAAATGTGCCTATTCGTGGATGACACCAAGCTCTGTGGGAGGGTGGACACAGCCGAAGGGATACAGGACCTACAGGAAGATCTGGAAAAGCTGGGGAGGTAGTCCAGGATCTGGCAGCTGGGCTTCTATGCCAAGAAATACAAAGTTATGCATATTGGAGCCAAGAATCCCAGGACATAGTACTACCTGGGTGGAGTCCGAGTATCTGCATCAGAGGAGAAGGAGCAGGACCTGGGAGAGATGATCACTAGCGACCTGAAGCACTCCATGCAGTGCAAGAAAGCAGCAGCAAAGGCAAACAAGATGCATGGATGCATTGCTAGGGGGATCAGTAGTAGGAGAGAGGAGGTTATACTGCCCTTGTACAGGTCACTGGTAAGGCTGCATCTAGAGTATAGAGTTCACTACTGATGCCCATACCTCAAAAAGGACATTAACCTGCTGAAGAAGGTCCAGAGGAGGGCTACAAAGATAATAGTCAGTCAGCAGGGCAAGGCATATGAGGAGAGGTTGCAGCCACTGAACATGTACTCCCTAGAAAACAGGAGAGAGAAAGGGGACATGATTGGGACTTTCAAGTACTTGAAAGGGGTAAACAAGATTGATAAGGAGAGTCTCTTTAAGCTGAGTAGCAACCATAACATGAGGGGGCACAGTCTTAAGCTGGAGGATGGGAGGTTTAGGAGGGAGGTCAGGAAGCACTTCTTCACAAAGATGGTGGTGGGCACTTGGAATACGCTGCCGGAAGAGGTGATCTCATTGAAGGCAGTCAGCAGCTTTAAGAGAGACTGAGACAGGCATAGGGGGAAGGTAATGATCATGGGTAGGGAGGATGGGAGGAGTGGGAAGGGAGGGCTTGGGACTTTAGCTCATGCTGTGGACCCTGCAATACGAGCAGACTTGATAGACCAAATGGCCTTCTTCTGCTGGCTTCTTCGTATGTTTGTATGTTCGTACTTAATTGCACTTATCATTTTGCCATGCTGAACATAATGTACAATTAGTGCTTGAATTAGTTCTTTGCACTGGTTTTGGGCTAGTTTAAAGTTGGTCAGCATCCTATCTACTATGCACTTATATAACTTACTTTGATTACCTCTTATTTGCTAGCTCTGATGTTATTTATCTTGTCCATTATTGATGTCTGTATATTTCTGCTTGTATTATATTCTGATTGTATATCTCTGCTGTATTTACTGTATTATATGTTTCCTCTTCTGTATTGCCACTTTGTGGCCCTGGTCATGCCAGAAAACAGTCCCCTGGATCAGATCACCTACCTGGTTACCAGAAACTAAAATAAATAAATGAAGTTACATGATTGAATGTTCAGTCATTTACCAATGACTCAGCATCCTCCTCTATGCATAAAGATATGGTAAACACATACTGAAATTTTAACTGCATGATAATAAATACAATGTATTGCAGCTGTAATTTAAAGGTTCATGTATCTACAGTATGTGTAAATTTTAAGGAATGAATATTTTTTTTAATTTTTATTTGTTTTATTTAAACTTTTGGTAACCGGGAAAAGCACACTGAGCCAAGGCTTATTTCCAAGTGTGACCCAGGGGTACAAGACAATAACAGAAATACAGAAATGGGGAAACAAAGACATGTCAAACAGCTGATGGAACTAAAATTGGCTACACTTAAAATGACTAAAAACATGAGATTAAATAAAGTGCACACAAAGGGGTATAAAATGCTTTATTGCTATACTAACAACAGTTCATCCTGATATAGCATAGAGTTTGTGGGGTGCCCATCAGGTAGAGGGGAGACAGGTGCAGGGAGGAGTTGGGAGGAAGCATAAAAGTGTTTTGAGTGAGCTGTAGGTGGAGGAGTTATGAAGTTCAGTGGAAAGATTATTCCATGCGAGGGATAGGCTATAAGAGAAAGCACATTGCGCAGGAGTGGGGGAGAGAGAAAGTGTGGGGTTCCCAGGAGTCGACAGAGTATAAATGGGGGCAGCAGGGCTGAGGCAGGAAGAGAGGTAGAGGGGGAACCAGAATTAGGCTTTGAATGACATTGAGTGTATGTACCTCCAGTGTGAGAGTGGAGCACTGGAGAGAGAGATTAGAACAGGGAGCAGTGGTGTATTTGAGGAGGAGAGTAAATGGTAAATCTGCAGAAAGAATTTAGTAAGGTGTCTAGTTTTGAGAGGAAAGTTGCAGGGGCAGGGCCATGTACAATGTCAGCCTAGTCAAGGGAGGGAAGAATAATCTTTGAAGCTCGTGCTGAACTGATAGTGAGACGGAGTCCTTGATAAAATACAGGAAGTTTAGTTTTGGACGAAGCTTTAAGACTAGTGTGTCAGTATGGGTAGAAAAGTTAATTTGCTGATCCAGCCATACTCCCAGGTTTTCGAAAGCCTGTACAGGTTCTTATACATATATATATATATATATATATATATATATATATATATATATAGTTTTTCTGGTGGAGCTGGCAGAAGGCTCAGGACAGCTCATCCCTCTGTCCTGACCTCTCACGCCAACCCTCCCTGGGAAATCCCCCACAGATTATGCCCCGTAGCAGGGCCGGGGGTGAGGAGTGCTGGCTTTCTCCCCTTCCCCAGATAACCAGCATCCAGACCCCGGGGCTCAGTGCAGGTTCAGTCAGGGCCATCACAGAGCCTGCCAGCTCCAGCTTTGACTTTACGCCCCTTCCCCTCTACCATTCTGATGTTGAACATTAGTGACATGCCATCTGATCCATAGCCCCCTCCAGTCATTGCTAGGGGGCAATCAGCAGATGGAACAACAATCCCTCCCTTCCTCCCCCCCCGAGAGGAGAGCAGTCCTCTGAATGCTCAATCCTCTCTCACCCTTGCTGACCCCCAGTGGCCCTGGCTCATTCCCAAACCCGGGTCGCTGCAGTGGAGTGAAGTGTGGTGTCCAGCACCTCAATGCCCATGCCACCTAGCCAGCTAGCCTCTACTGTTTCTAAGAGGGAGTTGTCTTGATAGTAGAATTCAGGTAGGGACAGGAGCCTGGACAGCTTCTGAGCCGAATGTCATTGAGACCATCTTCTTCTGGTTTACTTTGAGATCATTGACTTTGAACCAGGCCAAGATCATTTTAAATCTTGTTGAAGGAGAGGTAGTAACTCTATTGTGGAGGGTCCAGAGGTGAAAATGATGGTGTTGTTAGCATACATGTTGATATGAGAGTGGAAGCAGTTGGTGGGAAGAATGTTAATAAATATAGATAAATGCATTGGACTGAGTATCAGTCCTTGGGGATGCATGGCAAAATGGGTAGAGGGGGGAGCGGGAGTTGCTGATATGTAGCAATTTCTGTCTACCAATTGGATATGAGGAGAACCAGCAGACGGAGGGTGGTGCTAGATCTATGGAGTGAAGAGTGCTTAGTACAATTGTGTGTGACACTGAATAGAAGGCCTTGGCAAGCTCTATGTAATATGGCCTTTATCCATGGCCAAGTGGATAGCGTTTGTGGCACACATTAAGGAAGTGACTGTGGAATGATGTTTATGAAATCTTAACTGATAAGGGGAGCAAGTGTTTGAAGAAGTGATGAAGTCTAATAATTCAGAGTTAATTAGGGATTCCTGAATGCTGGCAAGTGAGGGGAGAAGAGAGATGGGACGGTAGTTTCCAGGAACCAGCAGATCATCTCCCTTCTGGAGGGGGATCATGCAGGCTGTTTTCCACAAGATGGGAACAGTACTGGTAATGACAGAAAGATTCAGGATGTGTGCACGGGATGTGGCAATGTCAGTTACTGACAGATGCAGTAATTTAGGATGTACCCCATCTGGGCTGGATTTGTTTGGTTTGAGTGAGAATAAGGCCTAAGAGCTTCCTGTGAGGTGAATTGGGGGAAGAGGAAACTGTTGTTAGATGAAGGGGGGAGGCCAAAGGGCAAATTGGTCTGGGGTGTTCAGGCAGGTCAGAGGTTGTGAAGAACTGAGTGAAGATTTCTGCCACTGAGGGTGGGTCAGAGTTGTGGTTACTATTGACCATAAAGGAAGGGAAGTGGATGGGGGTGCGATTGGATTGATAAGAGAGTATACTGTCTCCCAGAAGTAGGAAGGTTTGTTAGAGTTTTTGTGTAAGTGTTTTTTAAAATAGGTGTACTTAGACAGATGTGTTGCCTTGGTGTATTTGTTTCTGATGGTGTCATAGGCAATGAGATTTGTATGTGTTTGGGAGGACTTGTAAATAGACCAGGCCTGGTCATAGGATTTACAAAGGGGAATTAGTTGGGGAAATATCCATGGGTGGTGAGATTTCTTGACTAGGAATTTTTCGCTCGGGGCACTGAGATCCCAAACCTAAAATGTAGTGAAAAAATTATCGAGGGCAGTATCTATGTCAGAGGAAGAGTAAACGGGGCTCCAGTTGGTAAAGGTGAGGTCATGTAGAAGGGTGTTAGTGTTGAGGGATTGGGTTTGATGGATACTGACATATTTGGGGGCGGAGCGGGGAAGTTGGATTTTTCTGATGCAGTAAGTTATGCAGTAGTCACTCAGTGCATCTGGGAGGATGCCAGCAGTAGAGATATGGAGAGGGTGTGATGAGAGGATCCAATCAAGGAGGGTGTGATTGGACATATAGGGGTTGTCTCTGGTGGGTTCTGTTATTAGTTGTAAGAGGTTCAGGGTTTCAATTTTAAGGGTGGAGGGCTTGGAAGAGGGAGTGAGCCATTCCAGTTTAAAGTCACCCATTAATATACTCTCATCGCCATCAGCAAAGGAGGTGGTAGAGGAGATGCACTCTGTGAGTGCATCTGTGGTGATTTTAGGTGCAGCATAGATGTCTGCAACATAGGCGGGGAAGGAGGAGGGGAATGTTAGGTGTGAAATAAGATACTCAGGTGTGCTGGGGTTGGATTTTTGTGAGGTGGTGGAGCAGATGAAGGAGTTGTGGATGTACATGGCAATACCTCCACCACACCTTTCCCTGTCCTGGCAACATAGTGAGAAGTCAGGGATGGAAAGTAATGAATCAGGGATCCTAGAGGACAGCTAGGTTTCCAGTACACAAAGGATGTGTGGGGAGTGTTGGGACATCCAGACTTTAAGACTGTCAAATTTTGGTAGTAGGCTTCTGGCATTTAAGTGAAAAATCTGGAGACCTTTGGGGAGGGGAGTTTGTGTTGTGAGCTGGGCCAGGATTAAGTTCCAAATCATCTGCTAGAAGCAGAATTAAGAAATGGCAGAAGGAGACTGCGGGGTATTTGTGAAAATTAGGGTAGCGAAATGTGAGGTTGGAAGACAGGCATAGAGGGGAGTGAAACACATGGTAGAGGTGGGGTCTGGTGAGGATGATGTGGAGGGAGAGTGAGGGCAGGAGGGAGGAGTTAGGTAGGTATGGGTAGTGTGGTGCAGCAGATAGGCAGTGGGGAGAAGTGAAAGTTGAAGAGGGTAATGGGGCAGGGGCTGATTAACTTGGAAGATGGTAGGGGAAGGAAGAAGGAGGTAGCGATGTGGGTGAAATGAAAAGTGGAAGGATGAAGATGAGAAGTAGGAGCATTTTATTATTTATTTATTTATTATGTTATTTGTTTTGATAAAGGGGAGGGGGTATTGTAGAAAAGTTAACTAATCCAGGACACACTGCTATTCCTGCTCCTGCAAAGCAGGTCAGAAATAACAGCTTAGGAAGGATGAGACTGGCAGCAACCAAGAGTTCTGTGTTCTAGGGGAGAGGAGCCGTACCAATTCTGTAGATGTAGCAGGGGTGTACATTCCACTGATTGGCTGAGACGGCTATATAATTAAAACTATCTTAGGGTGGATGGGTAGCTGGGGAGGGAGGGTTGCCAAAGCAATAGCCAGGTACGCCACTGTTCAGGTATATGGAGCTTTAAGTTACCTGATTCCTTGATCTCTGAGGTGGCTATCTGCAGGGAGATAGGAGGTTGGTTGTGTTGGGGAAGGACTCCCTCATATGTGGTTCAGCCCACGACCCCATTGGAGAACAGTGCTGTTCTGCATTAGGGAGCTGAGTGCAGGGGAGAAAAACAAAATGTTTATTCTGTAAATGCAAGAGTACTGAGGGGCAGGGGAAGTGAGATTGGAGGGATGGAGGAATAGCTCAGGTTACAAGCAACCACAAGAAATGCCTGCAGGGCTAGTCCAGTGGCTCTAATACCACCACAAGCTAGCATACTAAACCCCCTAGTCTGCAGCAAGAACAAACAGAGATTCTGCCTAGTGGGTGCACCCTCAGACTAGTGCTACCATCAGTAAGATCAACAACAATAAATCATCAGGATTCTAGTGCTAGGAATGCAGTGAAGCAATAGTGTAAAATACATCAGGGACATTACATAAGACACAGTATAAAATGGGCTAAGAAATCCTAACCATCTGATTGGCTACAACATCATCTCACCCATGTCCTTACCAGATGATATTGTAGCCAACCAGGACTAGCACCCACCAAGATGCCACATGACAACAATGAATCAGTCAGCTCTGCTAACCGCAGACAGAAACATTGAGTGGCAGAGCTCACTAATCTGATAACAGGAACACAGCCTCCTGACAGTGTTATTTCTGAAGCTGCAAACTCGGTCTCCTCAGCGGGAAACATTTATCTTTCCAACAGAGTTTCTTCATGGTATATAAGCAATTGTAATCCATGAGAAAATTAAAATATACAAAAATAAGTCGCTCCTACTAACGGGAAACTGTGCTATCTAAAATGTAAGTTGCGAGTGTCGGTGAGTGACAAAAAGACTAAATAAATCCTCCACAGCACCCATCAGAAATGGCAGTTTCAAATCACTCCAACTTTGCCATAGATATATTAGCAGTACTCGACGAATTCATAGTAAGTAAGGAACTGGACAATCCCGTCACAATAGCGCCACACAGCGCTGCAGTCCAGGCATCCACCTCGGTGAGTGACACAGTCACAAAGCCCATCATCCCCACAGCACAGACTCCAAATGAAGATGCTTCAGTGGATTATCAGCCTCCACAGGGACAGCAGCAGGAATCAGAGCCCACAGAACCAACGACTTCCACAGCACTACCTGGAAAAAGAAAAAGAAAAGAAAAGCACATAAATAAATACCCTTACCTAAGTAACCAAGAACTAGAGCAGCTTGAAAAACAAAAAGACGAGCAAAACACTCAGAAAACTACGCAGTGAGCATTCTCAGTCTTTCAAACATGGTGCCAAGCAAAGACCATACACATAGATCTCGAAATCATATTACCCACTGAACTGTCCACAATACTTTGCAAATTTTATGCTGAGATCTGCCAGTCTGATGGTACAGAGTACAGCCTGACAAGTTTAATAGCGCTCCATGCAGGACTTAACAGACACCTCAACAACCCACCTCTGAGCAGGAACATTAACCTGCACAGCCACCCTGACCTACCCCCCACCAACAACATTTCCTGTGCTGTTTTTAAAAAATACATAAGAGAGGGAAAAGATCTGGCAGACCACCACCCTGCCATCACAGAACAAGATCTCCAAATATTAAAAACCTCTCCTGCTCTATCCCCCAACACACCTCGAAAACCACTATTAAAGGTATTGCTGGATATCCAGCTTTGCATGGCTCAGAGAGGCAGAGAGGGCTTAAGACAGTTAAAGCCCGAACACTTCAATATAAAAGCAGATGAAAATGGAGAATTCATAACTCTCAGTTTCAATGAGTACACAAATAATCACAAAAAAAAGACTCCTCAAAACAATATCTTGCCCATATACAGCCGACCTGACAACCCTCTATGCCTAGTACAATCTTTCAAGAAATATTTAGCTAAATTGCCTTCAAACCCTCCTGCTTTTTATTGTCACCTGAGAAAAATCCTGGACAGCCTCCTACAAAATGTAAACATTTGGTACACTCGGGAGCCACTAGGTATTAATTATTTATCAAACTTAATGCCAAAGATAAGCGAACAAGCTGGGCTCTCATGCAGATATACAAATCATTTGGTGAGAGCCACAGCTATCCAGCTCCTTGCAGTAGCAGGCCTAGAAGCCCAAGAAATCATGGCTGTCACGGGGCATAAAGCTGAATCTAGCCTATAATCTCATTGGGCTTCCATCCCGAGGACCGCAAACGTTGGAGCGGCATATTAGCCGAAAAAATGAAATCACAATGCAATAAAAAGAAAGCATCTGCACACCTTCCAATCTCTGCAGCAATAGTGGAAAATCCAAGATCGCAGGAACAAAATCCCCAGCTTTGCTCCAGGTCGCAGACTGCCTGCATCACTGAAAATAATCTCAGTTCCGGTCCCAATGAGAATCAATCCCCAGAAGAAAGCACTTTCCCAACAAGCCTCATTCAACAATTCAATGAGATGATGAAGACCTCAGCATTCATAGTGCAGAACTGCATGATGCACAATATAAAATTCATCACCCTGTTGAAATAAACAGACACCATCATGGATCTAACACAGAGCACTATGAAGCTACAAGCAGGTAGATCTCACCAACATAACTTCACAAACTGTTATTAAAAATGCAACCTTTGTAATATTTAATGTTCATTTTCAGGTCTACTTGAGATTCCTACAAAACTGATTCATATAAAGTTCATAGTACTGCAAATCACCATGTGTAAACACACATTAAAAAAGTCAGCACTTAATCTAACAAAGTCAGCAGTTAATCAACTACTGGTATCCATCCTTCCAAAAATGAACTTATATGAACAAAGTTCAAGCTTCAGACTGAATGTTATTAACTAAAAATGTTTTAAAACAGTTACCAATATTTAATATTGCCTACAAAAATGTAAGAAAGTATGTTAAATATTTTAACATGGTTTAAATGAGTAAGCAAGTTCTACAGTAACAATTAGTAATAACATAAAGGGACTATTTTTTGTGTCCCTCAACAAAATATGTTTGTTCTATTTAAATGCTTCAAATTTAAATGAAAAAAAAAAGTGTTACAATAAAAAATACCTATAGACTTTTCTTTTGCCCATTTTATAAGTGCAATAACACACTCTGAGGTGTGGGTTATGTGCTGATAAGAACACGCCCAGGTGCATAAGGCACTCAGCGCAAGCACGTCATGCCTTAGTACACACCTGGGCATGCTTTTATCAGCATGTAACCCACACCTTGTCATGTGATATTGCTTGCTGATTATGCTTAGAATGAAAACAACAAAAATCCTTGGGCTGCAAAACAGTAACAATACTATTTGTCATTTGTCATAGCTTTGCTGAATGAATAAACTGAATCTACTAGGCTCATGTCCAGACTGTTGTAACCCTCTCTTTTCCACCTGTCAAGAAGCTCCCCCTCCAGCCAAAGCCCATATTAGCTGGAGGCAAGCCTATTTGGAGAGCAGATATAGTCATACTGAGATGGAGAGAAGCAAGGGTGAGTCAGAACCCAGGCCTAGTAATTTATATGGTCCCAGAAAAGGCAGTTAAAGTTTCAGACAGTTATTTGTACCTCGTTATTATTCCATTCACAGGCCAACATCTTAAACAATCTCCTGCAGTGCCATCCAAAGGAGGGATGAATGGATTTCATCTAGGCACTTATGGCATTTGTGCTTCTCTCATCCCTATCATTCAATAGGGTGCACTTAGCAGCATGAAGACCCCCCCAAGAAGAACTGTCCCACTTCACTTATAGAGCTCCACTTTCCCAAGGCTGTGACTCAGGGGTATTTTTGAATCCAGGTCTCCCACATGGTAGTTGGTCACCAGACCAGATGAGACAGAACCTTGTTAATTTGATTTGAAAGTCCAATTTTGTTTTTCATTGTAGAAATGGTGAGGTTGCATGGATGTTTTTTGTTAAATTTAGAACTGGTTCTATTCATCCCAGAATGCCAATAATGAAAATATTCTACCTTATTATTAAATGTATTACAGTATGTTCTATTTATAGGTTTACTCCAGTGCATACCTTAAATAATTGAGTATGTCACAAATGTTTACTACAATTACTGAAAATGGCTGTTTGGAGAACACACTGTAAAGAACAGTACTGAATCCATATGCTAAGATATGGATAGTAAAACTCTGATCTTTTTATCTACAGCTGACTGGTAAACCAGCAATGCCAGCATACTGGACACTTGGCTTCCATATCTCTCGCTGGGGTTATAAATCTCTTGAGGAAGTTGAAGATGTAGTGAAAAGGAATCGAGAAATTGGCCTACCATATGTAAGAACCATATTTAACAATACTATGTTTAGCTTTTGCTAGCAACATGGATTTCTGTAGACCATTGTACAACAGTAAAGCAAGTTATCAAACTGTTAATAGCAACAATATTTGACAAAGAGAAAACATAAACTTAGCATTAAACTCTAACACAAATAAAGGTGTAAACAAAAATCTTTATAGACTACCGATTTTTCATATTGGAAACATTTACAAAATGTGCTCTTGTCTTATCACAGCAGCTCATTGAGTATGTGTTCTTTCAAGTTACATTTTTAGAATTAATAACACATATGGTATAATAGGCAGCTTAAACTTGGAAGCACATGCAGTTTCTTTTTACTTTTAACTATTCCTGTTTCCTTTCACATGATTGATGTCCTTTTCCTCTCTAAATTCATCCAATAGCAAGGTTTGACTAACAGATTTAGTTTAGTTGCAGTATTGGTCCTTGTAAAAACAGATCCAGAAGCAAATGGTTTGATAACTTTTATTGGACCAACTGAAATGTCACAAAAAGTACAGATTACCTAAGCTTTCGGACCAACCAAGTCCTTCCTCAGAAGCTTATGACAGCTATTCAGAAAATCGCAGACTATAAATGCCCAGATCATACAAAAAAACCTAACAAATTCTGCTTTTCATTAGACTGTATTCACAAAGCACACTGAGACATTCTTAATTCATGTTAGTGGAGATTTCTGCTTGAAGAGTCCTTAACATATTTTGGTAATATTTGAACTTGAAAGGTTCTTTAGTTTAAAACAACTGGTGAAATGTGATTCCTCTGATTTTAACTGATGTTATGGTTTAAATGAGTATTTTAAACCAATGAGAATTATTTTTTTTTTTGTGTGTGTGTGTATGATCTGGGTATTAATAGGTTGTGATTTTCTGAATCACTGCCATAATCTTCTGTGGAAGGACTTGGTTGGTACAAAAGCTTAGGCATTCTGTTCTTTTTGTGACATCTAAGTCAGTCTAATAAAAGGTATCAAATCATTTGCTTCTATATCAAGGTTTGGGAACTTGCCCCATTTGACTCTTCTTTACAAAGTACTTTTTACATGGTGTTAGAAGATGTTCAGTAAACAACAAATACGTAAACCACAGCTGTGTATAACTGGCACAATCTAAAAATATAAACAGTCCCTCTAAATTTAAACAGATTCAGTTACATTGCAGATCTGATAATGGTCAAAACACAGTTTTAGTCCTGTGAATGAAGCACCAATATAGTATTACATCAGAACTTTTAAATATAACCCATAAGAAGGTCTGCATTAGAATGGCAGAGGAACAGTGAGATGAAATATTATGGCTGCATGGTTGTGCTACAATAGTTAGGGTTTGGAAAGTACTTCAATATTAAATCATGATTTGTAGCCACTAATACAGAATCCAGGTCTATTTTGGACAGATTATGACAAAACTTTTACGAGTTTGATCTGTGACCGAGATTCTCTAGACATGACAATCTTGGTAAATTTTATTAAATTTTTTTGGTTTTGGCTGGCAATAAGCATGAAGTGTGAAAAAGATGACATTTTTCAAAAATAAATGTGTACACCAGTTCCTCTGACATATAAAGAGCAATAAGAGGTATATATATATATATATATATATATATATAGAGAGAGAGAGAGAGAGAGAGAGAGAGCTTATGAATGAAATCCTTTAAATGGTCATTGCTAAAAAAAAATATGCAGTTACCTGGAGCCCAATCTGACCAGCCCTTACCTATCCCCATTCTGACACCAGGTGCCCAACACTGCTGTCTCATGCAAAAATAAAAAAAAAATGCAGTCATGGTTAGCTCAACCATGGTGTCCCCCCATTATTTCAATGGGTGCCAAACCACAGCATTGGACAGTCAGTGCAACAAAAATAAAATCTCACTGAGATCCCAACCTGGATGCCTCTTACCATTTCCTTATTCTGACACCATGTGCCCTATTTTGGTGTCAGAGTGTCAAATAAATAAGTGGCCACTACGTTATAAACTCTGGTATCACCAACCACCCCAGTCCCTCACCTGGTGCCTATCCCAATGCCAAATGTATTACCCTTTGCCCTACTCACTGTGCTAAAAGGCTCATGCTCTGGCAGCCATGTTACGCTCCTCTCATCATAATCCCCAACATACTTACATCTGAGTCTCAAGGAGGGCATCTTTTACTCTTCTCCATCCACCATGTTCAATGACATCTTCTGCTGCCATGTCTTCACTGACAGTAGAAAATGAAAAATAATCTGAGGCATAAAAATACAGACTTACTGTACATTCCCAGACATGTAGTCATGGGGTTGGTAAAAAAAGGTACAAAATAAAATAATGGGTAATAGAACCCCCCACCCCCCAAAAAAATAAATAAACAGACCACACATGCACTTGGACTTAACTTTTTATGACCATTTTGGGAGAACAAAGAAAGAAAAACAAAGTTCCTCCTAAAAGATAGTTAAAAAAAAAAAAACTAAGTCCAGGTGCATGCAAAAAATTTTTTGGTGTGGGAGGCTTAGTTTTTTTTTGTGTGTGTCTTTTTCCCTATCAACCACAAGTTTGTATTTTTTTTACCAAATTTGAGGGACATGTAGTTTACTCTCTATGATCACCAAGTTGGCAACTTTTTAGACTTTCTCAAACATTCTTTCGCTTTGCACAGGACCTACAGGTTCCTGAGCAAAGCAATATACATGTCCGGCATCATTTGCAATACTTCTTCCACTTCACATAATGTGGGTTTCAAATGGTTCAGGACAATGATCGCTATACATTTACTGCACAGTGCATCAAAGCACAAGCAAAATGGCATGTTAAAAGTTAGTGCTGGGGAAAAATAGCAAAGAAAACAACCTCGCCTATGCATCGCTTCCTGACACTACAGTATGCAAAAACAATGGAGTTACAAAACCAGACAAATGCACCATGCCGAATAGAATTTTTAACACATACCCCACACCCACCAGAATAAATAAAATCAACTCTAAGGGGGCCACACTCGGGGAGGGGAAAAACACTCGGGAGGGGAAAAAATTGGGTTGGTGCTAGACAACATATCAATAACAGTAAATTGAAAACAACAAGAGCAAGAAAACAAAGACAAATAGTGCAGGAAAGGACTCAACTCCCTGATCCTCTTATCCGTGCTGTTCTCCAAGACCATGGCTCTATCCTCTGCACCACAACAGCAGCACGCAGACTCACTTCACACTTCCTTACTTGAATTGCTCAACATGAATCAGCATAAGTGAATACAGCAACAGGTAAGCGCCATAATGATTAGCACTATTATTTTGTTTTCGTTGTATTCCCTTACACTATTTTTGCTTCACGGTTTTTATCACCCTTATTATACTTAGCGGTATTGTCTGCATACCGTTTCACACAGGATCATTAGCAAAATGGTCCATTTACAAAGCACGCTATAGGCATGGTATCTGTCTTTTTAAAACATAAAGAAATTCTGTGCAGCAAATGTGCCAAAGCATCAATTAGCCTTGAATATTAAAGACAAAAAAGTAAGGAAATATACATTAGGGCTAAAAGTCTACTAAGCTGTGATAAATCTGTGTCCTCGTGTTTCACAATCTTTGAATTATCACATGATGGACAGATGGCACTTCAGCATCCAGTCTCAGAACATTGCTGTATTAATGTGTTTTTTTTGTGTGTGTGCTTCAACAGACAGTGTTAAACCTAAGGTTGTTACAATGCTGTGCTGTGTAATCATTTAAATCACAGAAAATGCAAGGTTACAGATTCACCACAACCCAAAGTACTGATAAATCTAACATTGCATTTCCTTACTTTTGTGGATTTAATCGGCACCCCTAACAGATGCTTTAGCACAATTTAGTGCACTGAATATATCATATATTGACAGAGAGGAGATTTGAAAGGTAATGAGGCCCCAGTTCATGTAGATCTTTGAAAACATAACAATGACTTTTAAGTTAATGTGCTGTCACACTAATAATACTTGAAGTTTCCAGAATCTAAAATAGATACTGTATAAGGGAAACTGATACAACCTGGTGTCTGAATAAGGGATAAACTGCACGAGTCCAATAGGACTGTCATGGTATCAAATGAGAAGTGAGCTCCAGTAACTAACTTTGGTTGTAACATGGGTATCAGCAACAGTACTAACACCTTGATAGCCTTGAGTCTATAGAAATTACATAAACAAATTAACTTCTCAAACATAGAGTATTATACAGGCTTTGGTGCTGTCTTCAACTTCTATTTCTATCCTGTTTTCTAGCCCCTCCTTGTCTTCCACAGTTCTTACTGTATTTTGCAGTCTCTTACTAAAATTTCATATGCTCTACTTGACTGGAGTAAAACCATCTGTTTACAGTGATCACAGACCATCTTTTTGTTCAGTATTGGTTGCATCCAGATATCTGTTAAGCAAAGGATCCACATCTTGAATATTGATTCCTGTTGCTGACAGGGCTGCAGATGTCTGTGATGACTTTAAGCAGCATCTTCAACATATTGCACCTAACATGCTCTGGCCATCACCAGCCTTATTCAACTGCTTCATACCCTTGAAACAATCATGAACATTTTACTTAAGCTACATGTAAATAGTTTTAGCTTCCTACTCATCTTCTGCTTTGTCCCAACTTACTCCCTCTACCACACTGACCCCCCATCTTCTCCCTTCCCCTTCACAAAGCCATCTCCAAGTTATTCTGCTATCACCTTCAGATTCTCCTGGCTATGGTCCAACCTTGTACTGCTTTTGGTTTGGCTTCAAGCCCTGCAATTCTTTAAGCCCTCCTATTTGACTTAATAGCCCATGCCTGCAACTGCACCTGATACCTCTTGGTGCCTTTATAGCTTCATTAGTCTCCTAAGTCAGCTCAACTGGCTATAGCCAGAAGCATACACTGGATAGCCCAAGTATGTAGTTACTAACAAGTCACCATTTACTTCTGGGAGTAACTTGCTGAAAATAAAAGTAAAATAAAAAAACATGTCTAAGTTACAATACAACAGTGAAGCTGTTCTAGACGTGAAGAAAAGATACTCCCTTGTAATAAATGTATGTCTAAATTATATTGCAAAATATTTCAAAAGAGTAACTTTAAATGCAGCTTACTTGATTGAAACAGTTGCAAATAATTACTCTTTCATTGTTTTTAGGATGTTCAGTTCACTGATATTGACTACATGGAAGACAAAAAAATCTTTACTTATGATAAGAAAAGTTTCAGCAGACTTCCTCAGTTTGCTGATGATCTCCACAATCACGGACAACGTTACATTATCATATTGGTAAATTTCAGTGCATTACTGCCTTAACATTTGGGGGTTGTTTTATTTTAGTTAAAATAAAACATGTATCTGAAGGTTACCAAAAATTTACAAAAACAAAATTTTATTGTTATGAAAATAAATTTTTTTTAGGATCCAGCAGTTGCTACAAGCCGAAGAATTGATGGCCCCTATGAGTCATATGATAGAGGATCTGCTTTGGGCGCATGGGTCAATGAATCAGATGGAAAAACACCACTCATCGGAGAAGTGAGTGACTCAAATTTTAATTTAATGCTATACAAGTTTTCCATGAAAGAAGTTTTGTTCCAAATACAAACATGATTTCAGTTCTAATACACACCTGTTAAAATGAGTTCCTTTTATTAGCATGGACAATTATGCTACAGTAGTAGCCACAGACATTGCAAGCTATTTCCCAAAATTTCTGTGATATTTCCAGAAATATGCGATGCTTTTTGCATTTAAACAGTAGGGGCAGCAGAGAGAAACTCTTCAGAAATTTTGCGAAATATCTGGAAATAGCTTGCAATGTCTGATGCTACCACTGTATGCCTGTCCCCTCTGTTTTGGCGGAAGCACCACCATAGAAACATAGCTAATGATGGCAGAAAAAGAACATGGGTCCATCTAGTCTGTCCATAGTTCCCTATCTACACTGGGACATACTGTCCATACACAGTTCTATCCCTCCCTGTCCACTGCCCTCTTCACCTTCCTGCTTTTATCAACCATCAAACATTACACTCTGCTCAAGCCATGCATGAAACCATTTATGGTGTTGATGCCCACCACATCCACTGGCAGTGTCTTCCATGGCTCCACCACCCTTTATGTAAACCAGAATTTCCTCACATCCCTCTGAAACTTTCATCCTGCAAATTTAAACTCATGAACTCTGTGTTTAGAATCTTTACTGCAAAGAAGAACAGGCTTTGCACTCACAGAATGTTCAAAATGTGGAGAAATACCCACACACTGAATTAAGCTCTAAAACCAGCTTTATTCAAAAGTTTTAGTGGTTGACACCACAGACCAAACTGAGTACCACTCCTGCCACAGTGCTTTGAGATCAAACTCTCTTTGTCATTTTGATCTCGAAGAGCTGGAGCAAGAGTGGTACTCGGCTTAGTCTGTGGTCTCACCCATTAAAACTTTTGAATGAAGCTGGTTTTGAAACTTAGTTCAGCATGTGGTTGTATCTTCACATTTTGAACATTCCATGAGTGGAATCCTGTTTTTCATTGTATTTCCAATATACAGGTGGGCTACCTGTTGGCTTCTGCAGCAACCCAACCACTGTTTGTAGTCAAATGCTTTTTGGATTACTTTTTAAATCTTTACTCCTGCTAAATAGTTCTCTGCAGTTCCCCCTCCTATCTTAGGTGAGAGTTCCAGAATTAAGGACAGTATTATGATCTCATATATGTATCCCTTGGAGCAGACAAGGGATAGGGGGATATGACAGAACCCTTTAAGTATCTAAAGGGTGTAAACAGGGTTGGACTGGAGAGCGTCTTCAATTTAAAATAGTAGGGCACCACTAGGAGCCACAGTCTGAAACCTATGGGAATAGATTTAAAAAATAAATGAGGAGGCGCTTTTTCAAGAAAGAGTGATGTCAAATTGGAATGTACTACCTGAGGAGATGGTATGTTTGGAAACAGTGTGAAGCTTTATGAGGGGGTGGAACAGGGTAGAAATGAGACTTGCAATGGCAGGGAGGAGGGGGATGGGGAAGAGAGGGGAGGAGTGCTGTTGGAAGCAAGAGAAGGGTGGGGCAGCTCCAACAAAATAGACTGCACTACACAATGGAGCAGACTTGATAGACCACTAAGGCCTTTTTCTATAGGCAATTTTCATATGTTAGTATATTTGCATGTGCAGCCTCATTAGTGACCTGTACATTGATAGCAATACCTCTTTTTTTCCTGCTATCTATACCCATTCTGACAAACCCAAGCATCCTATTGACGTTACTATAGGCCTAGTTACACTTGCTTGATTGTTTGAGGGAGCCACAAATGATGATTCACAGGTTCATTTCTTCTGCTATAGTGTTGAGTTTTACACTTCCTTTCCAGTACTTTGTTTAGTTTAGCTTATTTGTTTGCTAGAGTGCTCTATCTCATTGTGACTCAAGATGCTTTACAGATGTCCTAATGATATAAATAAAATTAATGTACAATATACATAAAAGGTATAGACAATGCAAAATGAATTAAAAGGAGGAGAAAGCTTAACTAAATAAAAAGGTCTTCAGATCTTTCTTCAAGGCACTAACCAAGTTCCTGAGGTTTATGTTTAGGTCCTAGGTTGAAACTTTGCACTTTTTGGCACTGAATTTCAAATACCAAACCTTAGACTTCATAACTAGCCTTTGTAGAGCCCCTGTATCTCCCTGATCCCTTCATTGCTATCTACAGTAGCACAGTTCTTTGTGTCATCTGTGAAGAAACTCAACTTACTTTGGATGTCCTCTCTCATATAACTGATGAATATGTTGAAGAGGACAGGACACTGGACAGATCCCTCTGGCATCCCACTTCTGACCTCCCCCTCTTCCGATTTGACCCTTTTTACCACCACCCTCTGCTGTGTCTCCTTCAACCAGTACCCCATGCATCTAATAATGTACCTAGCTGTACCCAGATCTTCCAGCTTCCTCAGCAATCTTCTGTGTGGCACCAAGTTGAATGTCTTGCTAAAATCAAAGCAGAGCAAATCCACAGCATGGCCTTTATCTACTACACTTGTTACTAAGTCAAAGAAAACTGTCAGGTTGGTCTGACAAGGCCTCCCTGACACAAACCCATAAAGTGCATTATCCCGTAGACCACTGCCCTCCAGGTAGTCCACAAGGTCCACTTTATCAGTGACTCCATCAGTTTACCCACTACAGAAGTAAGGCTGATAGATCTGTAATTCTCTTGTTGTTCCTTGGCACCAGTTTAAGTACCAGGATGATGTCCACTACCCTTCATTCTTTCTGAAGTACCCCAGTCTAAATTGAGCTATTTAATAGGACTAATTGATGTTTAGTCAGTACAGATACAAATTCCTTGAGCACCACTGGATTCATGCCACCCAGCCCTTAGTTCTTTAGTTCTTATCAACATTTAAGGTGTCAAACCCATTCTGGACAATTTCTCTGGTATAGGCTAGCTGGTACTTTTCAGGAAGGTATGCTGATCAAAGTTCGAAACCACTATAGTGAAATCCCCCACAGCAACAATTTTGACAGGTTTCAAAATTGTCACTGTGGGGGCTCTGTGGGCAAAATTTTGCTGTTTCATCATGTGTGCCCCCTTGAATCACCTCCAACTTGGAGTTCATAATCATTTAGAAGGGGGGAACAGGGGGTGCAGCCCCCTGAGAGAAACATCCCAATGTCGGACAGGTGAAATTTCACCTGTCGACATTGGGGATCTCGCTATGCCGAACATCGACAACAATCTTGTTGCATCGGCATAGGTAAACATTTTGCTAATGCCCTGACAGCTGCCTTGATGACACTTGCAGACAGGAGGCTGCTGTCTTCCTTTGTGAAGATAGAGAAGAGGAAATAATTAAGGACAGCTTCTTTTTGTTTGGCTTGAGCTATAACCTCCACTCACTTTTAACCTTACAATACCCTCTGTCTGATTCCTTTTGTCCTTAATATGTGTAAATAATTGTTCTTCCCCACCCTTGACCCTGCTCCATAATATACAGCTCCATGTCTGCCATTGCCTCCCTCATCATCCTTTTTCATCCATAGTTCTGATATTGTACTCTTCCAATTCATACTTCCTCTGCTTTTCCATCACCTGGTAAAACCTTTTGCCATCACTGCTTCCTTGACACTTTCTGAGAGCCAAGTTGGTCTCTTGTACCTGTTGTGTTTTCTAATAATCTTCATGCATGACTTTGTTGTCTCAAGAATGATCTCCTTGACTGAGATGTGAGAAGTTGGCAAATTGTTCTTCACAAAATAATTCATAAAACTTGCTTAATTTACAAAGGGAAAAGTTTTGACTTTGCAGTTTCTGGCAGAAGAAGTGGCACTTTTTCAGGCAAAGTTATGCAAATTCACTGGCAAAGTTACAACTTCACCATGACTTTGCTGACTTCACCTGAAAAAAAGTGTCATTTTTCTAGGAAAATGCAATGCAAAGTGGCAAAGTTAATCACAAAGGCAAATTTTGCAACTTTGCTGGAGGTTCACCAGCAAATTAAAACTTTGCAACATCTCTACCCCTTGATTACTCACATCTTTCTTCTGCACCTCCAGTGTTGTCCACCCTACTCACTATGCCTCAGACCAGTTCCCTTATCTGGTCTAAATCTGCTCTGTTGAAATCTAGGACTTTGGTTTTTGATAGGCGCATTCTGGTTCCAAGAGCCATCCTCTACCAAACGGAGTTATGGTCGCTAGACCACAGTGACTCCCCTACCCTCACTCCAGTCACCATCTCCAAGTTCTTTAGCACCAAACTTGAGAATGGCTGCCAGTCTAATGGGTTTCTTAACCAGCTTTCACCAGCAGGTAGTCCTGCAGTGTATCCAACAGGGCTGACGTCTTGTGTATTTGGCCACTGTAATGTCCCAGAGAAAATCCTGGCAAGTTTTGATCACCCAACACCACCACTTCCTCGTTCTTCAATCACCTTGTCAGCTCTTTCCAAAGCTAATTTTCTCACTCTTACACCTATCCCAGGGATCTATAGATCACCCCCACCCATATATTCTTGTCTGAGGGTGCCGTGAGGTGAACCCACAGTGACTCAGTTTCACCATTGCCTCGCCTTGCATGTCTGTCTTCCACAGACTCTATGCCCTCCCTGACATAAAGGCCTACACCCCAACATTTGCAAGCAGCCTATTCAGCATAAACATTGTGCAAGCTGGAATTTTCCACTCCCAGCCATTCTCTGTGGCCCAAGGTTTTCTGATGGTTACTTGGTACATGTCAGCGTCTGTTATCAATGTTTTGAGCTCAGTGATTTTATTACACAAACTCCTGACATTAAAGCAGAACCCCTTCCAATTAGCTCCAGAGAAACATAAAAAGCAATGGCAGATAAGGACCACATTGCCCACCTAGTCTGCCCCCTTTTCCTACCAAATGCAATAATGCAGACCATAGCTGATATGCTGCTTACTGGATCTTCTCTATTGCAGGAGTACTCTTACAGTATGTCTAGCCCATGCATTCTTGAATTTCCCTACTGTTTTTACCACCACCACCTCCACAGGAGGCTGTTCTAAGCCTCCACTACTCTTTCTCTGAAAAGTACTTCCTAATCTTGCCCCTCAGCCTTCCCCCTCTAGCCTTATATAATGTCCCCTTGTTCTTGTACACATTCTTCTCTGAATGCTACCATCCTATACCTTATTTATACCCTTGAGACACTTGATGTCTCTATCATAGCCCCCTCTTCTCTCCACTCCTGGGTATACATATTGAGGTTCTCTAGTCTTTTGTCATATGACTTTTGGTGCAATCCTTGCACCACTTTTGCTGCACTTCTCTGGACTGCCTCTTCTGGAGATGCGACCTAGAGAAATGGACACAGTACTCCAGATGAGGTCCCACTAGTGATCTGTACAGTGGCATAACCACCTCCTTTTTTCTGCTGGTGATACCTGTCCCTATGTACCTTAGCATCCCACTGGCTCTCCCCATAGCCTTCTCACATTGTTTGGTCTCCTTTTGTTATTCAGATATGATTATCCCCTGGTCCCTTTCTTGATGGATGGCTGTCAGTACCTCTCCCCCCATTTTGGACTCCCCACTTGAATTTCTGTGCCTCAGATACATGATTTTGCACTTCTTTGCATTAAATTTTATCTGCCATGCTCTTTACTACTCCTCAAACATATTTTCTTTTTTTATTTTATAAATTTAACAAATCAGAAAGACCTTTGAGCCAAGGGCTCTTTTACAGAGGTTCCACGTCAAGTCACAAGAATAACAAATTACAATGGTTTCAGTAAGTAGTTCAACATGAGGAAAGTAATTACATAAACAAAAGAATAATATGGCAATATAAATATTGTGTCACGTTCAGCCAGTGGCCTTTGCTGAAGAGGGATGGAAGGGATTACAAGGAGAGATGGATAGGAGTGAATTGGTGGGGGTGGAAGGAGCAAAGTAAGAGAAAGGAGGGAGCTGCCACAATGTAGCTTATGTAGAAAAAGACCCACAGAGGGGTCAGTAGAGGGAGAGAACAAGGTGAAGAAACAGAGGGAGGGAGGAAGGGAGGGAGGGGAGTAGGAATGGAGGGATAGAGGAAGGGGGGAATGAGGTAAGATGAAAAGAGGGCAGTGATGGGGATGGGAAAGGGATGAAGAAAGTGCTGTATGTGGAATAGCACAGCAACAGGGTAAGGGTATACAGGGGTGAATGGTAAAAGAGGGAGGGCCCAGTGTATTTAGCTGTCTGCAAAGATTAGGTATAGCAGTCACAAGATGCTCTGGAAACTAGAAATTGATGCAGCTTTCACTTAAATGGTTCCAAGGTTGCAAGCATTGCAATCTCTTGAGGAAGGGAATTAAATAACTAAGCCACTGTAACTGCAATGGATCACTACCAGAGTGAGGTTCGACAGTGAGAAACAGTAAAAGTTTGGCTCACAGAACTTTGTGTGTTACGAGTGCCCCAGAAGGGACTGAAAGTTGAAGGGAACCTGGTGGTAGGAGACTGAGAGCTGCCTTCTTAGCAAGAAGGCAGGCTTGATATTCAATGCGTGCCTGGAGTTGAAGCCAGTTTGCTTGTCTTTAAGGGTCACAATTGTGAGTACAATATGCTGCACCAGTTAGTAGATGGCATACCTTATTCAGAGCTGTGGCTAGCCACCATAGGGTTGTGTCCATAGCAGTACAATAAACAGCCAAACCATAGTCAATAATAGATACAACTGAACTTTGCATCATCAGTCTGAGGGCTTCAGTAGTAAGGCAGTGTTTGTGTCTTTGTAGAAGGCCTAGGCACATGTTAACTGCCTTGGTAAGATTCTCAACATGGTGGGAGCAGGACAGCCCACTATCCAGAGTAACTCTTAGGTATTTAAAAGATTGAATCTGATAAAGGACTACACCCACACTGTTTTTAATCACCAATTGTTTGGCTTTATGCTTGCTGTGGGTACCATGGAAGAGCATGACCTTTGAGAGGTGAACCAGTACTCAACTTCTGTAAAACTTTTCTGAAGTTGGGCCTGAAGGAGGGTAGGATCAGCAGTCTTTGAGAAAATGACCGCATCATCTGTGTGGAGGAGTACTGGTTCGGAACAGGATGCTGAAAGTTTATTGGGGAATGTGCTAAATAGAAGGCATCCCAGTATTGATCCATGAGGAACCCCAGAGCAGACAGGCAGTTTAGAAGAAAGGGTAGATCCTATTATCACCTGTTGTTTGTGGTTTGCTAGATAGCTGATGAACCACTTTAGGGCATCTGAAGATATACCAAGCCCAGCAAGCTGTTGTGTCAGCAAATGGTGATTGACTATGTCAAATGCTTTAGACAGGCCAGTAAAGGTTGTGCCAACAAGCTGACCCTGATCCAGAGTCTGGTGAATGAAACCTTTGAATTCCAGTAGGGCCGTAGAAGTGCTGTGCCCTTTCCAAAAATCATGTTGTTGGACACATTGTAGGTTGCATTTTTCCAGGTTCTCCACAAAGTGGTCAGCAACAATCCTTTCAAGTACTTTGGACAACAGGGGAAGAATAGATATTGGCCTATAATTTCCAGGTAGTAATCTGTCCCCATTCTTACTTAGGTACTTTCTTATCCCCCCCCTAAGTGTTGACCCTGTTACAGATCTTAGTGTCATTTGCAAAGAGAGATACCTTCCCCTACAGCCCCACTGCAATATCATTTGTGAAGACATGAAAGAGGACTGGCTCCAGAAAAAATCCCTGTAGCACCCTACTGGTCACTCCCCTCCTTGGATTGAATACCATTTACTACCACCCTCTGTGTTCTGCCACTTAACCAGTTTCTGACCCAGTTTACTACATCAGGGCCAGCTCCTAGGCTGTTCAACTTGTTTACCAACCTCCTATGTGGGATGGAGTTGAAGGCCTTGCTGAAATCTTGATAGGCCACATCCACTACCCCTCCCCTGATCTACCCCCCCCCGGTGTGGTCACCCAGTTAAATAAATATATCACATTTGTTTAACAAGCCCTTCCCACTGTGAAACCTTGCTGCCTCAGATACTGTGCACTGTTGAATTCAAGAAACATCACAATCCTTTCCTTTAGTAGTGATCCCATTAATTTCACCACCACTGAGGTCAGACTGACTTGTCTGTAGTTCCTGGCCTCCTCCTTGTTCAAACTTTTGTGGAGAGGGACTACATTTGCCCTCCTCCAGTCCACTAGAAACACCCTGCCTCTATCAATTTGTTGAATAGATCTGTTAGTGGTGCTACCAGCACCTCTCCAAGTTCTTTTAATATCCTGTGATATATCCTATCTGGCTCCATAGCCTTGTCCCCTTTCAGATTCTCAAGTTTCTTTAGGACTTTTTACTCCATAAACAGACTGGTGTCCACCTCTCTTCCATTGGTGCTCTTACTGCCCAGTACTGGTCCTTCTCTTTCCCTTCTGTGAATACTGAACAAAAGTATTTGTTCAGGATTTTTTTTCCTATTCCCCCTTCCGCACACACCCCTCTCTCCCTTTCTAACTTCACAATCCCACTCCAGTCTTCTTTTTTCTTTCACTGAAGTACCTGAAAAAGGTCTTGTTTCCTTTCTTAATTGCCTGAGCTATTTTTTCCTCCATTTGCACCTTTGCACTCCTTACTGCTTTCCCTGCCTCCCTCTATTTTTCCAGATTCAGTTCCCTGCCCCCCCACCGTGTTTCCTTATGCTTCCTGAAAGTTAGCCTTTTCTCTCGTATCTTCCCAGTCATGTCCTTTCTGAACCATAGTGTTTTTTTCTTTCTCTTTCTTAACACAAAGATTTGTTGCCATTGCTATATCTGCCTGAAGGTTAACCTATTATTTCTCTACATCCTCCACTTCTTCATCTGCAAGGGATTCCTTCAGACATTCCCCTTTTTTGCAAAGTCGACCTGTCTGAAATCCAGAACCCTTGCTTTCATGTGTGGTTTGACTTCTCCATTGTTCTCACATTGAACCCCTCCATATGATTATCACTGGACCCCAGGTGGCTATCCACCATTGCATCAGTGACTCCATCCACACTGGTGAGTAGCAGGTCTAATATTGCTCCTTCTTTGGTGGGTTCACTCAAACTGCTTGAATCACACCCCCTGCAGGGCATCCAAGATACCACTGCTCCTGGCTGAGACTGCAGCCTGTGTGATCTAGTCCCCATCAGGCAAACTGAAGTCTCTCACCAGCAGCACATCATCTTTGGCTGTCATTTTCTAGATGGCTTCGGCTAGTACCCTGTCCATCTCTTCCCCTTTTGATGGAGGTCTGTAGATCATGCCAGTACAAATGGCAGTGCCATTTCCTGTCTCCAGGGTGATCCACAGTGCTTCAGCTCCCTCCTGTATTCCCTGAACTTCAATTGCTTTAATTCTTTCCCTTAGGTATACAGCCGCCCCTTATCCTTTTTTCCCACCCTGTCTTGTCTAAATAATGTGTAACCTGGTATGACTATACCCCATTCATGGTTCCCCGTGTACCATGTCTTGGTAACAGTGACAATGTCCAGGACCACCTCTGCCATCAAGGCCACTAGGATCAGGATTTTATTTCTCAGGCTACGGGCATTCATGCGCATGGCCTTCCAAGATTTACAACCTCCCCTTCTAGTATCTCCAGTAGCAAGACATTACCACAAAGTCAATTAAACAAGTCAATTTCAGCAACTCGTTTACAGTGAAGGACTACTGAGCGACAATGTAATAATAGTGAGTACCACTTTGCACGATTCTGACATTTGAGTGATCCTCTGAGGCAATGTGTGACTCGAAGTAGTAATCCTTAAGATAAGGGTTTTCAGGGGGTGCAGCCCCCCATGGTGGGTGCTCCCCCCTGAGAAAACAGAGACAATCACTTTTGCTTGGTTGCACCTGTTGCTGCTAATGTGTGCAACAGGTGCACTTGGGAGGATAAAGGTACATCTTGGAGGATGCTAGCCAGGTTTTGCAGATGTAATCATTACCTGTGTTGCTGTCATGTCAGCGGAGTTCCTGGGAGCAGTGCTATGCAACACTAGAAAAAGTTTCCCCTCCAGTAACATGTTACAGTGGTGACTGATGTAGAAATAGGTTGCTGTAATGTGCAGCAGCAAAATGTAGCATTGGTGAAATTGAAGTCGATGAAATGTTTTCACTCATTTTGCCGCCACTGTAAAAACTTGCTGAATTCACATGGATACATATCTCCCCTCCTATCCTCACATCTCTCCTCCATCCATCCACTTTTGCTGTTCTGTGATCCTTCTCCTGCAATCTTTCCCATTGTCCTTAAATTCTTATTTTTCCATTTGCTAGCAGTACTTGATAGTCTTGCCCCTTTATCCTCTTCCACTACTCCTGTTTAATCCTCAAGCATTTTATTTAACCCACCTTACTGCAACTGTACCAATCACTGGTATATGGGAAGCATTAGCTATGTTCCCCACCTCAATTTCTTTATCCTACTTCCCTGGTTTTAGTGCCCCTACAATCAGTTTAACTGTCCAATGTAGTCATTAAAATGCTGCCTCTGCACATTGGTCCCCTCTCTTCTCAAGTGAAGGCTGTCATCTTTAAAGAGTCTCCAGTCCTATAAATCCTCCCATTCACACATAGAGTTATACTCTTTCTCTAGAAACTATCCCATTAACTACCCTTTAAACTCTTCAACCTGTTCCTTCCTTACTCTACCTGTCCCTATCCCCTACTTTACACACAGAGTACCTCAGAAATGGTCAAGGAGGCTACGTGCATCTGCAGACTGTTCCCCAGCCTTTTAAATTACTGATTCACTTGCTGCACAGGCTGGTCAGCCAGATCATTTGTAGACAAATGTACATGCACCCACAGATCCCCTCACCCTCTCAACTGTCCCACAAATTCTGTTTATGTCCCAGGTGGCTGATTCCCAAGGAAGGCACTTGATCATTCCCCACTACTCTTCTCCTTCCCACCTCTGTCTCTAATCCCTGATCATAGAATCCCCAACCAGTAAGATTTTTCTAGCTGCAATTTTCCTGCTATCACCCCTCAGTGCCACCAGGTTATCATGTCCACCTCCCCCAACTGACTCACAACCCCCCACTATGGAATCAGGTACCTAAGTCTAAACAGTGGTCCAGAGCAATTTGCCATCAGGATGATGTGAGGCTGATTGCCCCCCTTTTGACTGCACCTGCCACCCTTCTCTTCTCACCTCCACACCACTCTCCACTCCCCTGGACCAGTGGGCCTATGGGGGAGTGCAGAGTATGGGGTGGGCTCCAGCTGAACCTGTGTCACAGGAGAGGTAGCTCCTTCAGCACTGTTACCTGTTAAGCATGGAGCTCTGCAAAGTTGCTGCAGAAGGGTCAGTGACCCTCTAGAGCATTACCCTGGAGAATAACACCCCACAGTTTCTGCAACTGTCTTGCTTCCCACTAAACCTCATCCCTATAATGATCTTTATGACATTCCTTAGACTTATGATACTAACCAGTTCTCCTGTACCTCTCTAGTACTCTTATTCTAGAACCAGGCCAGACTACCTTATATATGGTCACCTAGATAGGGAAGCAATCACTACTAATACCCTTGATACACTTACTAAACACGCACGCAAACTTACTTTAATAGGGGTCACCTAGATAAGGAGAGGCTTTGGTTCAACACAAGCAAGCCCCACTAGTACACTTAACAACACAGAAAAGCTTCCCCATAGACTTCTGATACTAACTTGTTCTTTTCTACCTCAGTAATACCTTTATACTGGAACCAGACCAGCCTATCTATGTATGGTCACCTGGGTAGGGAAGCAATCACTACTAATACACTTGATACACTTACTAAACAGCACAGGCTAATGTAATTTAATAGGGGTCACCTAGATAAGATGAGACTTTGGTTTAACGTCAAGCAAGCCCTACAAGTACACTTAGCAACACAGATAAGCTACACAGGCATCACCTAGATAGGGTGAGGATGTGCTACAACACTAGTAAACCCAACAAGGACATTTACAGTAACAATACAGTCTATCTTTAAAAGTCACCTAGATAGTGAATGCGATGGCACAATACAAGCAAATTAAAGCACACCTAACAAGACAGGCTAGTTATATAGGGATCAACCAGAAAAGGTGAGGCTATGGTACAGTACAAGTGGTCTGAACACAGGTTAACTATATAGGGGTCACTTAAATATGGTGAGGCCAAAGTACAGTACAAGCAAATAGTTTACACCAGATTAACAATCTAGGGCAGCAATGAATTGGTGCTACCCTCTCTTCATAACAAAGGCTATCTATTCATTTGACTTACAGAAGAAGTTGGGATATCTAACAGTTCAGTAGACTTACACTTGTCAGATAGGATTTCTGATAGGAAGGAACCCATTGGCCTGGTGTTCCCCCTTCAGAGTGTCCTGTAGACTGTAGATTTTCTGCAAATTATCTGTGCCACTCATGTTATGGGACGCACTGGGAACAAGTCTGTTATGCAGGAGTCCATGCTTCCGGTTTTTCCCTCAGTTGTTGATCATAGCCACCTGATGTCCAGGCTCAGAGGTTTCTGAGGGAGGGGAAGCAAGAGTTTGCTCAACCAATTCCATAATGTCCTCTTATTTGCTCTGCAGTCAGACACAAATAGTGCTTCTGGCAGCTAAAACTCACTGCTCATCCTGGCTACAACAACTCCCTCCACTAGAGCACAGCTTCAGTTTGTAACTGCTTCTGAGGGACCTGGGGTAAAAGCCTGTTCAACCAACACCAACATACATGTCCACTGATTTGCTTTTGAGTCAGATACAGCCCCAAGTTGTAATTTGGTCTAGGAACCCAGAGTAATAAAGGAGGCAGCTGTAAGTATTCTGACAAAGACACATTCTTACCAGCTGGCAGTTGAAACTACTCCATCTACTTTATAGTTTATCACAGTGACTAATGAAGAGACCTATGTGACTTCAAAAGCTTGTACAATAAGTTGAAAAGAGTATGGGATTTTCAGATAGCATAGCCATTTTATGGATGCAGATATCCCACCTTGTGCAAACCTTAGATCACCTGCAATGTGGCTGGCTATATAGCCTACAGTTTAGAGTACAGAGCTGTGAATGAGGTTGGTACATCCAGGAGACCTGAGTTTGATTCCCACAACCTCCACTTTCATACTGTTTGACTTGTAGTAAGTTATTAAACCTGCTCAGTGCTCCCAGGTTGCCTGTGAAAAGAGTTAATTGTGCCTAGTGGGAATCACTCTCTTACCAAAAATTAAAAAAAAATAGTTCTGGGTGCAGTAGCTGCAACTTGCATCCTGAAAATGATGCATGCCTTTAACTCTGACACATGCATCATATTTTTATTTATTTATTTTTTGCTATGAAAAGTGACATGTGTCATAGATATGTCAGGATGTTTGTAAATATGGTGCAAACATGCTGTCACATTTACCTTGATGTAACATGCACCCAAAATATGGACGCAAATGATGCAACCATCTCTGTGAAAATCCTATCATTATGCCCCCGTTTTCTTCTGTGTGCATTGTCTACTTTATAGTTTCTATAATTACATTTTGAGGTCTCTTTTGCAGTTACATATAGACAAAAGTAAGGGGTGGTGTGTGTAATGAGAAGTTTACACATACTCAAGTTGTTAGATGCTACATAAACACCGAGAGAGAAGCTCGTAGGGTGTGTTAAAGCATTTAAATCCAACGGTGTGTATAAACTTCAAGTTTAAGCAGTACCTCGTATTTTATGTTATATAATTGCTGGGTTTTCCTTTTCCACCATAGCAATTATATAAAATAAAAAGACTTTCTTGTGCGGCCACTGTTGGGTCTGATTTGAGTGCGTGGTCCGTGGTGGTATTTATTTATTTATTTAAACTTTTTATTCATTTCTTTATGTTGGCAGCCACAATCCAATTTTTTATTTCTTGGCATTTGATTTGGTTTTTCATAGTCACTTACTGCTGAGTCCAAGAGGTGGTTCAGTCTGTGGGGAAAGACAAGGTGGCTACCGGTTAAAAAGGAAGAGCTGTGGCACACACATGCGCAGAGCGAGGGAAACTGGCCGTGTGTTTGCCATTATAAACGCTCCTTTATAATGGCAAATTACACCATGTTTTCCCTATGGGGAAAAAGGAAGACTCGTTTTTTATTGTACAATTATTAAGCACTGAAGGATGCTATAATACAGCTTCCCACAAATAAGCAGATCTGCTTTCCACATAGTGCCATTTCACAAATGCAAGTTACTCACAAAAGAATGCTTTAACAGAGGTTGATAAAGTTAATGAAATGTATTTATTTATTTTAAAATTTGTTATCCAAGTAAATCCAGAGGACATCAGATACACATTTCATGAGTGACCCAGACATAAAACAATACCCATTTACATATACAACATATGGATTAATTAGTACATGCTTGCTGGACTATGGCTCAGTTGTTGTCACCTTACCAGCAAATCAACATTATAAAAAAGTATACCTTATATTATTAAATCAGTAAATATGTCTCAGGCTGTAGGTTTAACACCCACTACCGTTTAGCCCTAAATTCCCTAAACTGGCCTCCCCTGACCTCAAAGTTAATCTAACACTCACCACTGTACTTATAAAAAAAATTGCAGTCAGGTGCCCCTGCTTACCTAACAAACAAAATCTCATTTGTGGATCTCTCCATGACCTGCTCTGCCTCTAATAACAATCTCGTAGTCCCAATGTTTCATACCAACATGGGATAATGCTCCTTTTGTTACTGAGCAGCTTCTATTTGGAACTCCTTACTCCCTCCTGTCAAAAAATCCTCTACTCTCGCAATTTTTACTATGCATTTAAAAGCACATTGTTCCTCATCTCAAGCCCATAACAGCTTATACTAATCCTCTACTGATACCCCCATGTCCTTACCTAGCCAACAAGCTGTTCGCTTACCTCCCCACGTGTTCCTTTTCCCCCTCTATTCTACTCTATGTGACTGCCTCCTTTTTTCCCCTCTTCTCTCTTCTTTCACACTTCCTCTTTTACTATCTGTAGAGACTGTAACTTCCCATGCAACTGCAATGCTACCCACATTTGTTTCAAAATCCTGTTAATAGAACCCCATGTCAATTTACTGAATGTCCGCTTCTTTGAAAATTTTTGTAAATCTACCGAAATATGTATACTAATTCATTACTGTTTGTTTTATGGTTCCTCTTGGACATGTTATATTTCCTTTTTTGCCTGTGCTGCTGTACACAAGTCATGCCTAAGAAAGGCACTCATTGCCAGTACACTCACTTGGTCAACAAAGTTAAATAAATAAATTAATTCATTCATTCATTCATTGACAATTCAATAAATAAATTAATTGATAAATACATAAACAACCCAAACAAGCAAGACAATGTTATTTTAGGTGAATTTTCAAAACATACAATGAACTATAATATTAAAAAAAAAGTTGGCAATTAATTCCACAATTTGATGACCCAAGGTAGCCAAAATCCCTTCCCTAGTGACGTCCTACAGTGTATGTATGTGTGTGTGTGGGGGGGGGGGCAATTTGCACAAATTGAGTGGAATGTGAATGAGAAAAAGTCAAAATGGTAGACATAAATTAAAAAGGAATTTGAGAACGCATAGACCTTTTAAATTCCAATTAACAAAAATCCTTTATTCAA
Source organism: Neoceratodus forsteri (assembly GCA_016271365.2). Classification (NCBI taxonomy): domain Eukaryota; kingdom Metazoa; phylum Chordata; order Ceratodontiformes; family Ceratodontidae; genus Neoceratodus; species Neoceratodus forsteri. Next base: position 455,522,652 of record CM028137.1, read on the forward strand.
AAGACAATTAACCTAACCCATTATACAGAGGACAATGATGATTAAGATGTGAAGCTGTACATGCAGATCTGAAAAAAGAATGATGCAATGTTTATACATGTTGAAGGACAGTTGTAGTAGCAGTTGAGTGTATAGGAAGATCATAATCCATAAATGGTAACAATAATGATCATACAAGTATCTTCTTTGAGCAAGATGTTCGGCAATTTCTTAGCCAATACAGCTGCCCCAAATGAGAAAGTACATTTTTGATAACATTATTAATAAGGTTCTGAAAGGTAACATTATGATCCAGTACAAATATCAAACATCGAAAATGTATTTCATATTCAATTTTAGCATCAGTCAAATCGCTAAAAGAAGAAAAAGGCACAGATTGTTTAATGTTTTTTTGAGCACCAAAAACATAACATTTGGTCTTAGAAGTATTTGCCATACCACTTTCAATCAACCAGTGTTGTACATTATCAAAATCCCTTTGTAAGCAAGTGCTAAGCTCAGTGGGGTTGCTTACAGATCAATGTAATACAATGCTAACTGTATACATACTTGTAAATATATTGGAGTTATGAATAACAGAGAGTAATGCACTCAAAAAACAAACAAAATATATATATATATATTTAAAAGGAGGGGGTCCAGGATTGATCCTTGGGGGACACCCATATGTATGCCAGTAGAAGGGAAGATAGTACTCTGCAATCAAGAATAACAGATTGCTTTCCATTTCATGAAAAAATGTAGAAGCCATGTTTTTGTAATAAATGAGAAGCTGAGATTTTCAGGTCTTGTCAGAGGTGATGGTGATTAATAAGATCAGATGTCTTTGATTAGTTAAGAAACAGCACACCTACCATGCCACCTTTGTCCAATGTCCCTTGGATAACATTAATGATTTCCAATGTAGCTGTCTGGGTACAATAATTTTCCCTGAAGCCATGATGGCAAGGTGTTAACAGATTCCTAGGGTATATGTCTTCTTTAACTTGTCAAACATTATCCATTCCAGTACCTTGGACAGAGGGACAAGCAAGGACTTTTTTGAAAGGGCGAGATCACCAAATTTAAATATTGGAAAAAACGTCACCAGCTTCCAAAGCTATGGAATCTCAGCAAAATGTAAATGTTGATTAAACAGAATTTTCAATGGATAAGCCATCAGACCAAGTACTAAATGAAGTAAACATAAATCAACCATGTCTTCTCCCAAACATGTCTTTACATTCTTACTCTTAAGGTATTCTAAGATTCAGTTCAGTAGTCAACAATTTAAACTCAGATTTAGGAGAGCTACAGTCAGGTCCTTGTATATTATAATTAGAGAGCAATGGCACCAATGGAGTGGCAAGTTTTAAAACTTCAATAAAGGCTTTATTTAGTATAGTAGCAATAGCCAGGTTATCAGTTAAGTTATCTTCACTTGTAATGAGAAGAGAGTTTGAGTAATATTTGATTGACACAGCAGGTTGTTTAGAATTGACCAATTAGCCTGCAGCTTATTGGAGCAGGATAGATGATGTTAAAAGAAAAATTCAGATTTAGTACTCCTCATTAACATTTTACACAAATTTCTTAATTGCCTATACTTCAACAAACAAACTGAGGATAATGATTTCATATAGGCACATTTTCTGCATCTTGCTATTACTCAGGTGTAACCTATTCCTGATACTGGTTTATTACTCTTAAACATTACAAAGCCTATTCAGTTCATTTGTTATAAAATGAAAGCAGCAGTACAATGAAATTGGGCCAAAATTTAACCCAACTTTTTTTTTCACTATAGAAGATTCTAGGTATCTTCCAGTTTAATTTGGTGGTACAATTCTCTAATTCCACCAAAAGTTGACTGTTTTATAAAGGTTTTAATTGAGTTTTTTCCCTCAAGAAAAAAGATGGCCACCACAGTTTCTATAGAAATAGCAATGCAAACCTGGCAAGGGTTAGGACAGGAAAAGAAAAAAAGTTTCATTGGGTGCTGCATAGGGGGTACCTAGACAAGTACAGTTAACTGGTGTACTTACATTTTCTGGAAATGTAGCTGAAACTAGGTTTTTTGCAAAATAATTTTTCATTGCACTGCTACTTTAAGCATAAGCCAACACTTAGAATTAAGCACAAGTAAGACAAATAAATAGATACAACTGAATTTTGAAGCTCAGCAAAATCTAAATTCTTTAGAGACCATGAGGCTATGTAAATTGGAGAATTTTTTTGGTTTTGAAACACTCTATTTACATAGAACAGGACAGTGATTGCTAATGCTATCTGGCAAGGGAAAATCTAGTAATAGTCTGTCCAATCAAGAAGTGAAAATCCAGTTAATTAAAGTTTCAGTTCTAGTTTTATGGTTGTACCTAGCTGATGAATTAAGAGTCTGTGGTACATTTAAGTTAGCTATATAATCCCATATTCTAACATTTGCTTTATTAGACAAGTTCACATTAGCATCCCCCAATAATAATATGTCTTTTGCTGTTGACACAAGGGCCTTATAATCCGATATAAGAGCTGGTCTCTCCACAGAAGAACCAGATGAAAGCAGAAAGTGTCTAAGTGTAATTGTTTAACACCTCTAAAATAATTAGGCTTGCCACTAAAAGGCAGGTCAGCTTGTCCTGGGACCCAGCCTGAATGAAGTGGGGGGGGTGGAGAGGGGGCAGGTAAGTGGCGGGGCGATGACCTCACAGGTGGAGTGTCATCTGACAAGTGTGGGTGCTCACTGGGGATTGGCCCAGGGGTGAGACCAGTGGGGGTCCAGATCTGGGGTCCTTGGGGGGTATTTAAGGGCTTGCAGCACACAAGGAGTCCTCTTTCTTGCTGTGAACTTTTCCATATTACAGCACATCACTGGCAGTAGTGGTAAGGCACCTCATGGTGCTCTAATGCATTTAGTGGGGACTGAACCATGGATTGCTGCTGTTGGAATGCATTCTAGGGTAGGCAGTTTGCTGGAGAGTGGGCCATGCAGGATGGCTAGGGGATAGAGCAGCTGTCACCATACATGATTCACCAGGCCACTGAGCAAATGTAGGGATTGCGACTGTTTGATGTGAGTGCCACACATCCGGCCTGTGACGCTGGGTTGGAGAAGCCTCTGGAAAGAGAGGAGGGTGAATCATGGCCAGAAAGAAGCATGGGGTGCAGGTAACGGGAGGGGAGATGACCTCACAGGTGGAGTGTCATCTGACATTTGTGGGTGCTCGCTGGGTATTGACCAAGGGGTGGGGCCAGTGGGAGGCCAGATCTGGGGTCCTGGGGGGTATTTAAGGGCTTGCAGCATGCAAGGAGCACTCTTTCTTGCTGTAAAATTTCCTACCCACCCTCCCTGCAAGAAAGAGGGTGGTAGAGGCTTGGAGGAACATGGCACTAAACTGGCAGGCACCTCGAATGTGGTGACCTATGGTGGGCCTGGCGTGGGACAGGTGGAGGGCCGCAGCAGGGCGGCCATGTCCAGGGGCTAGGTGGAGTCCAGCTGGTGGATGGCAGGTGGGAAAGGGGTTGGAAAGGGTTGGGGAACAAGAGGAAAAAGAAGGGGGCAGGCAGTGGGGTGGGAGATACCACAGGCTGGGGACAAAGGAACCCAAGTGTTGGAGTAACGGGGGAAGGGGGAAGGATATAGAGCTGGGGGATGGATCACTGTGTCCACACCTAGTGGGGGGAATGGTCTGGGTAAGTGTGGCACCCAGCTATGTTGATGAAAGGGGGGAACGGATCACGGTGCCCGTATCCCAAGAAACAAGAAGTAAGAAGAAGAGAACATGGCAAGGAACCACGAGAGGGAAGACAGGACGGTTATGTCCTAGAAGAGATATGGGACTGTTATGTCCATTGTGAAAATACTGACTGTTTTAAAATGAATTGGGATGTAAATAATGTAAATACATATTGTGCCTTTTAAATAAATACTGCCCAGCGAGCATCCAAATAAGAAGGTGGTAGCTTCAATTATTTCTGGTTGGGGATCAGGGGACAAATCACTAATGGAAGAAAACCAACTGTCCCTTGAACCCCCCCCCCAAAAAAATGAACCACAAACACACCATTTTGAAATCTTTGGATCCTCGTTGGCAAACATATTTATTAATTACTATTGGCACAATCCGTCCATCTACAGTTCAATAGTCATGTCCAATTACATGCATTTATCATAACATAATTTAGTCTACCACATTCTTCTCCTTCTGGCCTCATCTTCCTCCTGGTTGTTATTTTCCTTCCATTCTTCCAGGTCCAGACACTGAATCCAGCCCCCTCCTCTGTCACCAGAACCAGGCCGGTTCCCTATTGAACCCTGGCCTCCCCTTCCAGGCCCGGACACTCTTTATCTGGCAACCAGGCCTATTCTCCCTCCCCCTCTTTTAATCCACCCCTGGGCTCCTTGCCCTCAGTCCATTTTCCTACCCCCTTCCTCCCACCTCTAGCCCTCCTCCCCCCTTTTATTTCTTCTCCCCTTTTATCTCTTGTCCTCCACTAGCACCCTTCTCATGTGCTCCTTGTTATACCTTTTGTCCTTGGGCATACCATGCCCCACCAGTTGGGCTCCACCTAGCCCCCCAGCCCTCAGCTGCCTCTTCACAGATCCATATGTATGGCCCCCATGACCCAGGGCATCTCGGGCACCAATCATTCTTGCCTGCTGCAGACTGTATGTCAAAACATGTCTCCCCATGCCCCCTCCTTACAGGGTGGATGGGTGGGAAAACCCCAGCAAAAGAGGGCTAGCTGCCTGTGAGCCGCCCTTAAATAACCCATTAGGACCCCAATCAGGACCCCTGTTGGCCCCTCCCCCTGGCCAATCCCCCAGGCCCTTGGGCTCCTTGTCATATGATACCCACCCTTGTCCCTGCCCCTGCCTTGTGATGTCACTGGCTCCTCCCCCTCCCCCCCAGCCCCAGGCTTCCTACCTTGATATCAGGGAGGGGCCTGAGTCAACCTGGCTTGCCCTTTAATTGACAAGCGTAATTAGTAATTATGAGTAAAATCACTTCTAATTGCAGAAAAGAAAACAGTTATATACAGTGTATCACCCCTGTACATTTTTTCTAATGATCACACTGGTATAAATTAATACCCTCTACACATCTGACAGCACAGTCAGGTATGCTGGTAGACAGACAGGACTATGAAACTGTTACTTCTATGCTGAACCATTACTGCTAACCCAGACCCTAGACTCATCCATCTTGAGCAGAATGTTCCACATCTTAACATGTACAAATGGTATGGCATGTTTAATGCCAGCATTGTGTAGAGCATTGCATCAGCATTGTATAAATCAGTTAATGAAACATTTAGGAACACCAGACCAAACAATTGAAGAAGAAATCAGGAGGTATTAAACCCTAATTTCTTTACTTTGTGGACTGCTGTTTCGACCATAACTAATGCCTTGGTGTTTCAGCACTAACTGAAATATCTTGGGTTTCTTGTGTCATAGTAAAAAGTAATGGAAATTAATTTGTTGATCATAAATAAAACATACTACTACAAACAGATTATTTACAATTTTCTCTTTTTTTCTTAAAAAAGGATAATTTCGTAGTATATGCCTTTAGAAGGCATTGTCGATATTTTTCTATGGCACTCCCCAACCAAGCCAATCACTAGCCACAACTGAATAAAGCTCTCCCAAGTTACCCCGGCCCCCTCATTCCTTTTTTAGTTAAATAAATAAACAAATAAAATCCAGGCTCCCTGGTGTCCAGTGGACCCCCCGCTCCCCCTCCCAGTTCCCCTGATTGGGCCATTTATTCAAGTGTTCAGTTGGGTTGCTGGCTATGAAGGTGAGTGGAGGGCTGTGCCGGTGGGCTGATCAGGGTACTGGGGGGGAGTGGGGTGGGTGCTAGTTCATGATGACAGGGTTGGTGGGGGGTTCACTAGACACCAGGTAGCATGGGTTTTATTTATATATTTATAAAAAAAAAAGAAAATGAGGGGGCCAGAGTAACTGGGAGGGGAGCTTTACTCAATTACGGCCAGTAATCAGCCAGGGGGCGGAACTAGACACCAGGGAGAATAATCTGGGCCATGAGCTGCTGAAGGAGACCACTAGACAGCAGGGAGTGTTGGTTTAATTTTTTTTACATTAAAAAAGGACATGAGGGGGCCAGGGTAATGGGGGGATTTATTCAGTTATGGATGGTAGTTGGCTTGGGGGGTAACCTGCAGCGAGAACGTTCAAAACTACAAATTTCACACAGGGAGGGTTAAATGTCACCTGCGGGTGGCGAAATTACACCTGCAGGTGTGAAAGTTCACCAGTATGCAGGCAAAACTTAGCTCACACTGGGGGGGTGAAATTTCACATTTCGCCTTGCGAAATATTTTGTGTAATGTGCAAATTACTTGAAATATTTTGCTGTGCGAAATTTTTCAGTTTAGCACAACTTTACTCCAGATTGGCCAAATTAGATGTGCTTTACAGCAGGCTAACCGTAGTGGTACTCGACTCTTCTTATCACATTCACCATTGTAAGCTCTAAAGTGCAGAAAACTGATTATTCCTGAATGACAGGAAGGAATTGCACTGCATCTTGTTCTCCCTGACTTGTGTTAAAAGCATGTTCCCATCTTATTTTCAGTTAAGAATGGGCTCCCAGTGGTTGAATTTGTAGGTGGATGATGGCCACCAGGAATGGGCTCTTACTGGCCACATTTTATGTATCAATTAAAATTTTATTTATAAAAAGATGCTTTTCCTGTGTTCAAAGCACCTGTACAATAAAACCATAACATTTTAAAAACAATTCATAAGAAACATAAAAACATATAAATAGTTTATGTCCCCATAAAAGCTGTAGCAAACAAATGCATTTTTAATGCAGATTTAAATCCTTCCACGGTCAGGCTTTCACATATTTGGCAAGGTAGAGAGTTCCACAAGGTTGGTGCCCTAAAGGCAAACAATCTTCCACCACACATCTTCAAATTCACCCTGGGAACCTTTAACAATCCCTCACCAGAGAATCAGAGTGAGTGACGGGGACAGTAGGGAGAAAGGAGGTCTTCCAGGTACTGGGGTCCCAGTTTGTGTAGGGCTTTATATGTTAGTAACGCGACCTTGAAAGGGACATGCCATTGTATGGGCTGCCAGTGCAGTTCACGCAGCACAGGTGTTATAAGACTCGACCTAGGGGTTCCAGTTAACAACCTGGTCACCACATTCTGCACCAGCTAAAAAAGGTGAATATCCACTCCCGGTAGCCCCAGGTAAAGGGCATTACAGTAGTCCAACCACGTGGTGACAAAGGCATGGATCAATGTTTGCAGATCTTCAGATGGAACCAGGTGCTTCACCCTAGCAATGTTTCTTAGGTGATAGAAGGCAGATTGGACAACGGTCGAAACCTGAGTTTTCAGAGTCAAACCTTCGTCAAATACCACCCACAAATTCCACACCTGACTTGAGGGTCTGAGCAGGTCATCACCAAGTTGTAAACCAGATGGTTTCCCCACCCATGAACCAATTTTCCTCAGGTCCGGGTCAACAACCAACACCTCAGCCTTCTCTGTGTTTAGCCTCAGCCAGCTAGCACTCATCCAGTTCAGTATCTCCTGCAGGAGCTAGTAAACACAGAGACAGTATCATACTCCTAGTCGGGTACAAAGGACATTTACAGCTGAGTGTCATCTGCGTAGCAGTGAAAGCTCAGCTTGTACCACCTAATAATGTCCCCCAGTGGCAGCATGTACACTGTGAACAACATGGGGAAGAGCACGGAACCCTGAGGTACCCCACATGGAAGATCACAAGGGGTAGCGGAATAAATTTATGATATAACTTTCTGTGATCTTCCATCCAGAAAAGTTCTAAACCAATTGAGGACTGCCCCCTCCAGTCCACAAAAGAACCGCAGACATTCCAGCAATACGCCATGGTCCACAGTGTCAAAAGCTGCTGAGAGATCAAGGAGAACCAAGATGGAATGGCTCTCTGGTCTCTTGCCACCAGGAGGTCATTAAGTACTCGCACCAGGGCAGTCTCCATGCTGTGCCTTTTTCGGAAACCGGACTGGAGAGGGTCATGGATATTATGGCTAGTTAAATGTTCATCCAGCTGCAAGGCAACCACCTTCTCAATCACCTATCCTAAAAATGATATATTGGAGATTGGTCTGTAATTGGCAGGGCAGTCTGGGTCCAAGGAGGACTTTTTTAGCTGTGGTCTAACCAGTGCTACCTTTAAGGGATCTGGGAATATCCCTCTTTCTTTCCAAGGAAACCCAGACTATCCAAGCTAGCACTGGACAGATCATCTCAGCACAATCCACCAAATGGCGGGTTGGTCCCGGGTCTAGATTACAGGAGGTAGGCCGCAAAGTCTGGATGATTCTCACTATATCCATGACTACCGGCAGGCTGAAGGTAGACCAGATATACCGGGTATTAGTACCACCCAGAGAGCTACTGTCGTGCCCTGTGGGGAGGAATTGGCTGATCTCTATCCTGATAGAGGGCACCTTATCAGTAAAGAACTGAGCAAACTCTTCACACTTTTCTTGTGACAACACTCCTCTAGTTTGCACACAGACTGAATTGGACAGTCTGCCATGGTCTGGAAGAGCTAAGCTGGTCTGTTCTTTGCTGCAGCAATTTCTCTGGACAGGAATTCTGACTTCTTACAAGAAATTACTGATTGATAGATCTCATAATGGTCCAGCAACATAAGCCTGTCTGACTCCAGGTGAGTTTTCTGCCAGTGTCTCTCCAACCTTCGCCCCACCTCCTTAACTCCCATAGTGATCCTTCAAACCATGGAGCACCAGGGTGGGAGGTCAATGGGCAAAGACGAAATGGAGCAAAAACATTCAGGTCCCCAGTTACTGCCCATTATGAGCCAGCATTAGTGGTCCTGGGTCACTGCTATCTAACGGAAACTCTGAAAAATCCATAGTCGACATAAGGCCTTCAGGTATTACCTGTTTTAAAGGTCAGTACTGCTCCACTTCCTTATGGACAGGCCCTTTTTGGGGGATCACAAAACTAAACCTCAAAGCATGATGGTCTGACCATCTGACTAGATCCACCTCCATGTCAGAGATCTCCTTCCCCAGGTGGAACACCAAGTCCAATGCATGACCTTTCTCGTGTTGCGGCACTAAAAACCCATATTATGCCCAATACATCCATCAATTAGAGGAGATCTTGTACAAATTGTGAGAGTTCATCATCGACCCAGGCATTGAAATCCCCCAGAAATAACCATTTAGGGGACTCCAATGCCATGTGGGCAATGACGTCTGTGACCTCCTTCTGAAAAGCACTCCCATCTCCAGGTGGATGGTAGATGAGATGGATCCTGAGTCCTGCACCTACAACAACAATGCACTCAGAGGAGTTTTTGCTCCCCACTGTCTCTTCCCTGAGGCTCAGTTCCTGCCAAAAACAGGCTGTGACTCCCCCACCCCTACGGTCCAGTCATGGGCTATGTATCATCATGAACCCAGCTGGAACTCCAGTGGCCAAAACAAGTCCTGCGTTTTCATCCAGACAGGTCTTGGTGATGCAAGCCAGATCTACTGAAGATATTAGATCTGCAACTACTGCAGTTTTAATTTTCATCACTCTGGCATTGCATAACACTGCCCAAGAAGAATGGGATTCCGTAGATGGCCGCAGCACCTGCCCGAACTCTTCAGGACCCTTGGGTATGGGAACCAGACAAGGAGGTCCTCGATTCTGGTCCCATTTTTCTCCAGGGTGCCTCCTACTACCCACTGTTCCAATCCACCTACCCACTTCCCATCCCCCTCAAAGCCTCCAGGACCGGCATGTCTTCCACCTACTAAATATACCCAATGGTCTACATCTATGGTAGACTTGTGATGGAAGAGAGGGGCACTCGAAGGGGCACAGGTCCTGCAGCCTAGAGGGGGGAATACTGCCTGACAGTGGTAACATTTCCATGACACATTCTACAGGAACATAGCTTTAACTAATCACTCACTCACTATCACTGTCATTAACTCCTCAAAAAGCAAAGACAACTAATTTTATAACTAATAACACTTTCTAACTACAATCCTATTAATACACCATTCATCCACTTTTCCTCACACACTATTTCCTAATCCCTATTTTACCACTTAAAATATAGCACAATTTAATTCTCTCACTTACAAGTATCACCCTTCTACAATACTTTCCTTCCCAAAGCACAAAAAGCAGAATATGTAAAAAACATATAAAGACTCTGTTGCTCTCTGTGCTCTCACCACAGAAGTATGTAGTTTCAGACCTCCACAGTCCCCTCTCACACCACATGGATAAAGTGATAGCAGGAATAGTTTAATAGTCTCACAATAGGGCCTTATCAAAGTGTACTCTAATGTTTAAAGTAAAATCAGTGGTTACAACTATAGATGCATCAAAAGCTTTAAAGTACATCACCCTCGGCAAAAATAATTAGGTCCGGTAGAGAAAGACATAAAGGAAAAAACATCAGCGTCCAGGGGTTGAATTCATCTTCTGGTCCAGCTTCTGTTGGTGCCTCTTCTTTTAGGGGTCTCTCCTAGTCATCTAAAGGATCTCTGGGACCATTCCTTTCGGGAAAATAGCAGGCCCTGTCTACAGAAGACTACCAGGCTACCCTGGGGCACTCGGGAACCAGACGACCCTCCAATAGGCCTGGCTGCTGTTCACCCCTATCAGGTCTCAGAGACTCCCTCGCCATCTTGTAGCCAGAGAGACCCCCTTGTGACCCACTTGTCCAGCTTTTCCACAAACTCCTCACCAGGACACAGTTACACAGAAAGTCCTACTTAGTACTGATGAAAATTTAGCCCCACTATGTCTTCCTGAATTTGGTGGTGCAAGAGCAGCGAGAATTTCATGATTTACCCGGGCTCTCACCTCAGGAAACCACAGCTGAGCAAACCCATTCTGTTCTATTCTTCAATTGCACCCAGCTCTATCCTTCTCCATCAATTGAGCCAGACTCTGTCCTTCTCCATCTTCTTCTAAATCCAGTCTCAACCAGTAATGCTGAAAGGAGTACTATCAAAAGGTTACTGCAGATTACAGGTACTGTAGAGTTAAATGATTTGCATCCTTGTCAATTGCCTTTTGCTTTGAAAGAAAACTTTGTTTATAGACTTCCCTAGTGCCTACTTTCTGAGTGTTTTCGGGAGCCAGGCCACACTCACAGTGTACACTCAAGATGTCAGCAATTGTCCCCGACTACACCCAAAGCTATCTAATCCACTTTTTTCCTGACTTAAAGTATTCCATTCACAGAAAAGGCCACACTTTTAAAAAAAGAACAAAATGAGAACAGAGACGAAAATGGAGGCAATAATAGTATTTAAACACCACCTCCACTCACTCAGCTACTCCTCGCTCAACTGCTCAGCCGCTCATACTGCGGCCATCTTCAGTGCAGCCTCTGACCTCATCACCACCATCTCCTTCAATTTGTGGCTATGGGGTTTGTGTGTGGACAAACTGGCATAATGGAAGATGGGATCCTGGTGACCATATTTCTTTTCCTTGGGTGTGTCATGCACAAAATACACACTCCTTGACAGTTCAGTCAGTGGCTTTCTGTGGTGGAGTGTGAAGAACTGTGTCAGTCCTCAATTGAGATATGGGATGGGGTGAGTAGAGTGGTCAGGCACTGCCTGTCAGGGTGAGGATCCACGAGACCACCAGGTAAATAAATATGTATATTATATGGGTTGACTGAGGATAGGTGGGGGGGTCCACTAGATCACCAGGGAAATATATGTTTATATTATATGGGTTGATCAGAGATAGGGAAGGGGGGTCCGCTAGACCACCAGGGAAACATATTTTAATATACAGACAGATTAGGGCTGGGGGGCAACTAGAGGACCAGGGAAATGTATTTTAATATACAGGCAGATCAGAGCTGGGGGGTCTGCCAGACCACCAGGAAAAAATATTTTATTATACAGGCAGATAATGGTTGGGGGGGTCCACTAGACCACCAGGGAAACATCTTTTAATATATGGCAGATCAAGGCTGGAAGGGGACTGCTAGTCACCAGGGACTACTGTCCATGGTTCTGCTGCCATACTGACACTCAACAGCTTGCAGCAAACCTGCAAAATGTGCTATCTGTTTGGTGCAAGGCCATAGCTGCTAGAAGCTGTGGGACTTTGCCATCTAAACCCTACACAATAGTGAATCAGGTGCAGTGTCTCTGGAACACTGGCAATTGGTGCAAGCTGCCTTTGGCAACTGCTTGTGCTGACCTTTGTGAATTGAACCTCATATCTCAAAACTGATCATTTCAAATGTTGAACCCCTGTAAAATGGAATAACACTTTAACACATTTCATTGAATTTGGGTGGGGTTGGAAAACTGATCACAAAATGTCTGCATGCCAGTTTGCAGGACCCTGTGTGAAAGGATGTCGAAGTTCTCCTCAAATGAAATGCTTGATTTAACATACAGGTGTCTTCACAAATCTAACTATAGTTACACTATTGTGCCACTATAATTGATTAGATAAAAATCTAAAAGCCTTTTACTTTTGTATACCTTAAAAATGTTATGATATATGATTATTGTAATTTCCATATTTTGTCTTTCTCTTTCTCTTTCCAAGGTCTGGCCAGGAGAAACTGTTTACCCCGATTATACCAACCCAATGTGCACAGCATGGTGGGTTGATGAGTGCAAGCGATTCTATGACCTAGTAAAATATGATGGAATTTGGATTGTAAGTAACATTTTTATTACTTGCTCTTTAACTTCAGTTGCTTTTCATACATCTGCTCTATAGCTGTCCTGTTCCCTCTCCGTCAGTCTCACAGGTACGTGCTCCCACACATGGTGCAGAGCTAACTGGTTGTCTCATGACCATGTGAGAATGCTACCTGCAGCAAGTTCTGGGCATGTGGCATCAACTTCTAATAAGGTTCTTTCTCTCTCCTGTACAGTCCCCGTCTCCACCCAGCTCTTTGAAAAAATCTGGTGGTGTGAATGACCTGGGAGGTTCACCCATGATGTCCAAGGTCGCCATATACCCAGCACAGGAGGCTGACAAATGGAACAGTTTTAACCACCCGTCTGTCATATTCTGCCTCAGAACTGTGCCTTTTCTCTAACTTAGTGAAAATATAAAGCAGTTGAACTACCTTCTGTCAACCATAATGAAATGATATGCACTCTGCCTACAGCACTAGGTTAGGTAACATGAGTGACTTTTAAGATAGATTTTTAGAAGGTATATCACACATATTGGCATTTTAAAACATTTTATGAGGCAATATGACAAGATCTGACATTTTTGTATATTTAGATATCTGCAGTGAATAATTGGGACGTGTAAGGTACTATACCTACATCAAGCAATATAAGTGACACATTTTGTACATACTATGTGCTACAACAGTGGACAACATAACTGAATAAAATGGTCTGGGGAAAACTGTGAAGAAAAAACTGAAGCTAGACAGTCAGTGCAAGGCCAAGATCAAGAAAGAACATGCAATGTTGGGATGCATTAACCAATTGATATGGGGCCAGTCAAGGGAGATATCCTCCCTCTGTACAGACTTGAGAAGATTACACTTGGAGTGTTTCATACAGTTATTGTCAGCACAGTATAGAAAGACTTCAAAAAGATCAAGCTAGTCCAGTACATGACCACTAAGATGATTATTTGCTTAGGGACAGGAGCAGTAAAGAGAGATTGGGCATAGTGTAATTATTACATTTAGAAATAAGAAGTCAAAAAGGATACATGATCACAGTGTTCTGAACACCTAAAGGAACTGATAGGGTGAAGTATGCATAGATGATTTAGTTGATGAATTCAAATAGAAGTAGTAGGCATGGATTCAAACTGAGGGAGGGGCAGGATAAAGGGAAACAATAGAATGAATTACTTCATATGCTGTTTTTGATAAGGAAATAGCCTTTCCAGTTAGGCTACGGAAGCTTGCACTCTTCAGGTTTTCAAAGCAGAACTACAGAGATTCTAGATGGAAAATGGTAACGTTTTATACTACATGAGTAGTGGTAACACTACGTCTGTAATGCTTGAATTTTTGTCCATACTTAAATGGGTATAGTCACAGCTATGGTGCAAAAGGGCGGGCCAGGTGGACACTAAGTGTCTTCTCTCTTTTAAGTTCCTATATGTTACAATGTAGGTATTACAACCTTTTCAGAATTCAAATTTGATTTTAAGCCAAACCAGGGGCAGAGATGTGCAATGTAGGGAAGCTCTGCTTTTGAAATACTTTGCAAAGTTCCTCGACTTCGCAAAGTGTGAAATGCTAAATTTCATAGTTCTCCATATAGTGAAGTACAGTAGCTAGCCTTCACTGGAGAGTACTCCAGAACTAGAAAGTATTGCTGCACAACTCCACAAACAATTCAAAGCATGCATGAAAACTAAACTTAGAGAATTCATAAAGTGTGTCAGACATGAATGGAGGATGCACCTGCACCAATGCTTGCCTGCAGAGCTCGGAGGATGATACCTTTGGACATCCATATGTGAAAACTACTGCAGGAGCATCCGCTGATCTTAGCCATCACTCTCTGTGGGTTTTCAGAGGTTTTTTTTTTACATGCTTTGAATTGTTTGTGGAGCTGTACTGCAGTACTTTCTAGTAGCAACCAATAATAATGCATATGGAGAGGTATCCCAAGAATGAAGAAACAGAAGTCATAGCCATAATTTATGTCAGACTGGTGAGCCTGTGCCTCACTGTTTAAGCTGCTTTTCTGCTTTTTGAACTGTTTAAGTTGATTTTTGCACATATGTTCTGCCTTTCATATGGTAAATTGTATTTTATATTATGGCAAGTGATTAATAAAAGTGATTCTGTAATAATGGACAGTACCCAGTTTGAAGAGCACTACACAAATAGTGCCAGTCTACAAGGGGCTAGTTCATGTAGTGCTACCATGGACAGCAAAAGGGGCTATACAGTGCTTTCAGGAAGTGCTCCCCTGGTTGCTGTCCATGGTGCTGGTATACCTCAAGGGCACCAGAATCCAGGAAGCTGGCTGAGTTGCTCACATGGCATGGAGGACTGGGGCATCGAGCAGCTCAGCCAGCGGCATTGGATACCAGGATTCTAATCCTAGTCTCCAGTCATTTTACTCTGATCAGGACTTTGCTTTTTTTTTTTTACAAGGTGCCATGGAAACGGTATTCCATGTCCCCAGAAATTTTACTTGCCCTGTGATCCATAAGTCCGGGGGATGCGAGAGGGCAGAGACACCCATTTTGGGGGTGGGGGGTGGGGGATGGAGCCCCCCCACTAAAGAAAATTCGGCACTCTTATTGTAGCATGCACCATTGCAAAGCTATTCTTGTCAGCTCTGTTTAGACCCAGTGTTATGATAGACCACCCAAGTGGTTCCCTTTTGGTATATTCACCACAACTATTCTGCAGTTAACTCTTTAACATATGCCTTAAAGCATGGGATTTAAACAGGGATGGACCTTATGAGATTTTCCTGATTGGTTTATGTTGGTGCTGATCCAACTCTGCTTTTGCAGAGGTCTTTCGGAACTATACATGTAAAGAAGGAAACCACCCTGAAGTAGAGCAAGCATCATCTCTCTTCAGTGTCTGAACTGGAATAAATGGTTAGTGGCATCTATCCTAGTAACAATACCTGACTGGCTGATAACCAGCCAGTCAGATATTACTACTAGGATAGACATCATTCACCTTTCATTTTAATTCAGACACTGAAGAGTGAAGATGTTCACTCCATTTCAGGAAGATTTTCTTGTTTACAGGAATATCAACACACGCCTGGATCTGTGGTTTGGGAACTTTTGGGGTGAAGGGTAAAGTAATTATTCTCAAGTAGTTTGGAAAGGGAGGGTAATTTCAGTTAAAGAATCTACTGTGATGGTGTGAGGGAATTGGGGGACACTTGATTTTGTAGATGAGGGGAAGGGAATTCCATAATATTATTATTTTATATCAAAACTTTGTGGTGCACAGGGAAGGGGGAAGTGGGGGCATAGTAAGTGACAGATGGGAGGAATATTACCACTCTAATTGATGTGGTGAGAGGGAGTAGGTGTCATCCCAGAGGATGGGGGTGTTTTGTTTTTGTTGTAAAAAGGGCTTTCAATTAAATAAACACACACTGGCTAAGCTGGGGTGAGGTTGGGGAACTTAGTGAAACTGCTTGAAGTGTGACTTCCCCTACTTTGCATCAACTTCATCAATGAATCAAAAATGTGCAACATCTCTAGCAAGGAGTGGGGCTGTTTGTGCCATTGATGATGCTACACAAACTGATTGGTCAATCTGTCAGGCATCATTAATAACATAGATACCATGCCCTCCTCCCTTCCATTCTTGTGTGGTATGTGCTACAACAGTCAGGACAAAGAATGTATTAGCCATAGCAAGGTATATGGCAGGCTATGAAGGTGGGACAAGTAGGCAAGCCTGGTTTAACTAACACTGATCCTTAAAAATATGAATCTGGGAAAAAGAGAGGTCACAACTTACCAGAAATGACCATTTGAGGATTAGGGACTCAGACAGTTGAAAAGAAATGGATTTTAAAGATGGTGTTAACTTCTGGCACAATGTCCAGAGACCATCATCTGTTGTAAATCAGTCTATCAGAAGACTGGGAGTGGGATGAAGGACAAACTAGGGTTGTTTTAGGCAGGGGATGATAATGGGGTAATCCCTGGCCACCTGGAAAGGATAAAGGGATAATATTTTTGAAATTTTTTTCTCCCTAAATATTTTATTTAAATATTTATGAATATTGAACAATACCCAGTTCTTGGATCCAAGTCCTGAATACCATATTTTTCAATGAAATTGATAATTAACATTTGAGGCTTGTATTACACTTCTGATTCAAACTCCAAATTATGTCAGAGGGCAATGGTGGTTCAATTGTCAAACAATTATATAAACATTCTAATTTCTTAGGAAAATATTTTTAAAACTAAATTCAAAACTGCTACCTGCTTGATATGCTTAGTATTAATTTGTGATTCACTGTACAACCCACATATTATATTTAAAATGCTTGTACATACTGAATGGTTTAGTGGAACCTTGGCTCCTGCCATTTAAGAGGTGCCCAATGCGTTATCTTCGGCTAAAGGAGACCAGGCTGCCCACAAGAGGTTAGCAATGGGACAAGGAAGAAGAGGGAAGGTGGAGGACACAATGCAACCAACCCAGAGGGTCTTGAATCACTGTCTTATGTAACAGCTGGAGGCAGGGTTTCCATCAGCCTCCTTATGAACAGTGGATTGTAGCCATTTTAATAACTGAGCAATGAACATACTGGGCCCAATTTTCAAAGAGCTTAGAATGACATAAGGGATTTGCATCAAAAGAGTTTGACGCACGTGGTGACTTGTGTCACAACTTGTGTCAAAAGCCATTTTCAAAAGCAGCAGGATCTGCTATGCCAACACCTCCATGTACAAGGGCTGTGTCGAAAAACCCAGTGCACCAGATCACAATGGAGCTTGTGCCACAGTGGGGTTACAACATTCCCTTTTTGGGATTTTGCAAGCCCCACCATGGACTCAGGAGGGGTCACCACTTACACCAGACAGGAGGTGGTCTATGTGGGTTGCAGCAGTGGGGTACAGTAGCACAGGGGGCAGTAGGGTTGCACTAAGGGCACAAGAGGTGACAGTAGGGGTGTCAGAGCACAGGTGGACATCAGGTGCTGTGATGTGGTACTAGGACAGATGTAATCATAGTGTGCTGTAACAAAAGTGTTCTGTCTACAGTGAGCCCATACTGTAATCAGCTCTACCCTTGTAGTTTAGAGGCCCCCATCCCCAATGTTGACATTGAACCTTGGTGGTATAGTGTTCCACCCACTGATCCCTAATCTCCCCCTTGGCTATACTGATAAAACAGCCCCAGTCCTATGGTGTGCCCAAAATCCCTGATTTCACCAAAACATATGACAATAAAATTATCTGGTGGTCTAATGGACCCCTCAATCTCCCCATTTCACAGGCACTGCCCAACCACCCTGCACCCCCCTTCCCTGGCATGATCCTGCAACTGGCATAGCCCTCCACACACCACCATGGCTAGCCACAGAATGCATTATGCACATACTGTATACAGTGTACATTACACGGACATAGATACATAGAAGGTGACTGCAGATAAGGACCATGTGGCCTACCTGGTCAGTCCCTTTTCCTTATCTAATGTATTACTGAAGACCCTAGTTGATATGTGGTTTACCCTCACTTCCCGATTGTGAGAGTACTCTTATGTCTATCCAATGCATTCTTGAATTCTCCTTCCATTTTTGACCCGTCGCCTCCACAGAGAGGCTGTTCCAAGCATCCTTTTCTCTTTCTGTGAAAAAATACTTCCTTCCATTGTCCCTCAGCATATCCTCCCTCTAGCCTAATATCATGCCCTCTTTTTCTTGTACAACTTCTTTTCTGAAAAAATGCTACCCTCCTGTACCTTGTTTATAACCCCTAATGTCTCTTTTTATGAACTATTCTTTACTGAAAAATACAAAATAATGAGACCATCAACAACACTAACAAGGACAACAATAAGCAAAAATACAACACAAGGAAAAAAAACATGATAAAAATAAAACCCCTCCACCCACCTGCCTCAACCAGCCCAATCACAGAGCACCAAATATACAAGTCTTCAAGAGGGGAAAAATAGAAAAGTAATCCCAAAAATTATGGAATTAACATATTGGTAATATACTAATGTTTGCAACAGACTTGAGGGGTACTACCAAATCTAAACAGAAAAAAAACAGAAACTTAAAATAAAGTAACTGATCCATATATTTTGATTATCCTCATGAGGTCTGGACAATGAATAATAATGTGTGAAGCAGCCCTAATGATCAAGAAAACTATCTTTCTTCCCTTGATTTTGAACTATTTGTTTCTCTACCTCAAAAGCATGAAGGATCTTGTGAAGCCATTCTTGAAAAGCAGGGATATCGTTGTCTAACCAATGCCATAAAATGATGATCTTAGCAGTGATTGCAATCAAGGCCATATACAGTATTCTTTCTGGGGACCAAAATGCCAGGCGGGGTAAATACCCACCAGCCATATCTCAGGCATGAAACAGTCTTCTGACCTCAGAAGAGGATCCAATGAATTCTTAATTGAGTTCTAGACCGGGATTACTTTAATACATTCCCAATGAATGTGTTTTAGATGACCCTTTTCTGCCCCACGTCTAGAACATATCAGTGAAGGAAGCCATCTAATTTTGCACAATCTTGTGGGAGTGTAATACAGACTTTGTAGAATCTGAAATTGAGTAAAGTGATACTTATCTTGCTTGACAAATTTATATTGGTGCTGCTATATGGTCTGCCATACCTGATCCTCTGTTGGTTAAGAAAGTGCAAGTGTCCAGTAATAACAGATGCTAGCAGGACTGACAGGATCCTTGTCCTGGTAATAATCTTAGAGAGCTGATATCAGATGGTGTTGTTGTTTAAGGAAATGAGAATGGGGATATCTACAAGATCCAGGGCGTAGAATCCAGAAATGAGATGACAGCCTTTTTAAGTTGGAGATATTTGAAAGCAAAAGTGTTGGTCAAGGAAAAACACACTTTAACATCCTCCACTGAGAGAAAGTGGCCATCCTGCAGGAAGTCACCTACAGTCTCTTCCAGATCTGAGGACAAAAAGCAACAGGGTTGGATGGCACTTTATGAAAAAATGCGGGTTTCCTACTACCGGTTGATCTATCCATTTAGTCCAATCCATACCCATATGCTTACAGAGTTGTCATAGGGCCTTTAATGACCACAAAATCAGAATTAACTTCAATTGATTAGGTAAAAGGGCTGATTGAAGGAAAAGAAGACTCTTAAGATGACACCCCGCCCATTGGCACAACCCCTTTTCAATCTGAAGTCATAACGTAAATAAGTGTGTCCTTCTTACACAGACCAATCCCTGCCTCATCTCAGGAATTTACTGCTCTGTGTACTTGAATGTCTCTATCATATCCCCCCTCTCTCTCTGTCTCTGCTCCTCCTGGGAATACATATTGAGGTCCTCTAGTCATTCCTCATATGACTTTTGGTGCAATCCTTGTACCATTTTTATTGCAGTTCTCTGGACTGCTTCTGTTTTTTCTGTCCTTCTGGAGATGTGGTCTCCAGAACTGGACACAGTAGTCCAGGTGAGGTCTCACTAGGGATCTGTACAGTGGCATAACCACCTCATATTTTTTGCTTATAATACCTCTAACTATGCACCCTAGCATCCCGCTGGCTCTCCCCACAGCCTTCTCACATTTTTTTGGTTACCTTTAGGTCATCAGATATAACTACCCCCAGGTTCTTGATTGGTGGTTGTCAGAACCTCTTCCCCCATCTTGTACTCCTCACTTGGATTCTGTGCCCTGAATGCATAATTTTGCAGTTCTTTGCATTGAGTCTTAGCTGCCACACTCTCAACCAGTCCTCAAGCATGTTTAGGTCCTTTCTAATTTTTGTCACTCCCCCATCCCTTTGGAATATCAACCCTGTTGCAGACCTTAGTGTCATCTGCAAAGAGGCATGCCTTCCCTTCCATCCTCTCTGCAATGTCACTTATGAAGACATTAATGAGGACTGGCCCCAGCATGGATCCCTGTGGCATCCTGCTGGTCACACACTCTCCTTGGATTGAATGCCATACTGCAGCTGGCCATGGTGGTGTGCTGAGGGCCACGCCAATCGCAGGATCATACTGGGGATGGGGTGTAAGTGGGGTGGATGGGGGATGCCTGAAGTGTGGGAAGGTCTGAGGGTCCACTAGACTAACAAGTTCTTTTATTGGCATGTGTTTGGGTGAGCTTAGAGATCAGAGGGCACTATAGGACTGGGGCAGTTTTATCAGTATTGTAGGGTGAGATCAGGGACCATTGGGGGGTTCTCTACAACAGCAAGGATCAATGTCAACATCAGGGATGGGGGAGCCACTATACTACCAGGGCAAAGATGATTACAGTATGGGCTCACGGTAGACAGAACACTTTTATTACAGCACACTAGGATGGCACCCCGCTCAGTGCCACATCATAGCAGCTGATGTTCACCTGTGCTGTGATGCCTCCACTGCCTCTTTCCATCCCCCTTTGCCCAATGGCCCCCTCCTAGCAATGTGTTTAATCACCCCCTCAACACCCCAGACCCTCTATTGTTGTGCTGGTCTGGGTGGGGGGATAAATACTGGCACAAATTCCCACAGGTGCATCAAGTGTTTGTCGCACTCTGTGATCTGTGACAAACCTGGGGGGTTTGGTGAAAGAATCCTACATTTTATAAAATCTGGCACAGGGTCCCTGTCATAGCTAGAGTTTGCTGCAGCCCTTGGATTGGTGCAACTTGTGTTGCTCTAAGGGATCTTTGAAAATTGGGCCCATTATGTTTAAAGTGCTTGTGCATACTGAATAGTTTGGCTGCACATTAGTTCCCACCCTTTAAGTGGTGCCCAAGTCATATCTTAGACTAAAGGGAACCATGTTGCCACAAACCTATTTTCTTTGTAAAGAGATACTCTCAGTATGACCCTCGCATGGAACAAAGGAACTCATTCTCCTCAGGAAAATAAACCTTGGGATAACCAAGGATCTACTCAGCCTTCCCACCAGGCATTCGACCGGAATGAGAACATAACATAGCTGCACATGCGAGCAGACTCGCTAGACCATGAGGCCAGTTTCTGCTGTCAATTCTGTATAATTTGGGCATGGCAAATGTCCTTCAATGGGTCCTGGATATACAGGGCTCTACAATGCAAGTTCAACAACCCTTTTTGTTGACCAGCATCTCATCGTCAGGAATCATGTCAACTGCAAGTTGCAGTTTCCATAAGTCCAGTGTGTCTCCCAGTATGTTTTTTCTGTCGGAGGCTTTCGCACCCCAAACACCCCCATGTGGGGGGGGCTCTGACCCCCGCCCCTCCTTCTATAGGATTCTCAACTCCAGTTGGAGCTGATTGGGGCTGGGGGTGCAGGATCAGGAGATAGTGTGCCCCTATCTCGGGCACACCAACACAGCAACCTGTTGGCAATGTGTCAATTTTGCTGACAGAGATGTAGTTTGCTGTGTTGGTGTCACCATACGTGGGGCATACCGATATACAGTACATTAAAAAGTATGATGTCTTCCATTGTATGGGTGTCTTGGTGATCATATTTGGGTTATTACTCTTTGAGGCCATGGAAACTGCACCAATTAAGAAGTGCCATGTGTACTTCATATACTGAGACATAAGAATAGTATTTTTCAATCTGACAGTTGAATCATTCAGGAGACATCATGTTTTATCTTCTATCTGAGTAAAATGCTACAGTAAGGGGAGTGGACTGGTGATAGGAAAGGTAAACATTAAAGGTAAAACAGGATTATGTTTGTTTCCTGTTGGGAAACATGATCTGTTAATCCCTCTTTGTAGTCAATCTGTTTTGTAAGAAATTAGGCAGAGGATGTACAGATCCAGAAAAACTTTAGTGTGTGGAATTGTAATATCTTGGTAGCAGCAGTTATGAGGTTAAGGAATAGTTGACCATGCTTGTTTGAGCTCTAGCTGATGTCAAACATTGTTTCGTGGTAATGGTTCGAGTAGTAGGTCTGTAATTTGCCTCCCTGGAATTAATTTGTGCAAACATCTATGGAAGTCATAAATATTCTGTGTCCACAAATAAGAGACAATCAACTGCTGAAATGCAGCTTTGTCCTGGCACACACAGGCATGCTGCTTCCACTGAATGGGACTAGCAGTGCTCATCAGGCCCCATGCACCAATAGAGTGGAGTGGAGTGGCTATGCCCGCATATCTGGGGCATGTAGCCACTCCACACCCATTGTGGGATGCACAATGGGGGAGCATACAGACATTATGTGCCCAATCCCCCAGGCCCACGGACTGTATCGTGCTGGGGGGGCATGCCAGCACTATGTGACATGCACAAAGGAGCATAGTGCTGGCCATGGTGTTGCAAACGGGATGCAGGGTATGCCCAGGAGTTCCCTGCTGAAAAACCCATATGCATCCCACTCATGCCTGGAAGCCCGCCCGGCATCAGGGCAATCTGCCCACCCACCGTCAAGGCCACCCCATAGAGAGGATGCTACCTCCCTCCCACCCAGGCACACAGACTGGTGCAGCCACAAACCATGATCATGCCTCCCAACACACACACATTACCTCATGGGGGCACCAGCCCTAGGGTACTGCCTATGGCGCCACCCTCCCAGCACTGCCTGCACATCCTTCTAATGGTGGGGTACAGTATGTGACCACTGGCAGACAGTCCCTGGCCCCAAACCAGCCCCATGCACTGCTTCTGTGCTATGGGAGGGCCAGCAGCACTGCCCTCCTCACACCTGCCACAACTGCCAGGCCTCAGACATCCATGGGGTGTGCAGCCAATGTAAGCCCCGCCGTGGATGGGATCCACTGAGTCACCTGATCTGGGATCTGATTGGATGCCCGGCCAGATCCACAATCTGGACCCAGCCACACTGCGGAGTCGTGCATAGCGGGAGAGGTGGGGATACAGACAGGAGGCCGGCAGTCGTGAATACCACTGGTGCACACTTGTCCACAGGTGTGGAGCTCCATGGGCAGGTAACACACCTCCAGTGCATATTACCAGCCCATTGGTGCATAACACCCATCATGTGTGAATACCATGAAGTTATATCCATTTGTGTATGCAGTAGCAGTGAAATAAAATGGTTGGAGTATGTATAGGCTCACATAGATACAAGCAAGGAAGGAATGGAAAATGGGTCTATCAGGAAACCTGTCTTCACCACATCTTAAGAAGATATGCGATAATGTCTGGTCACTGAAGAACTTATCGCAAAGTAGAACAAGCAAAACATAGTCAAGATGGTTTACATTTTCCTTATCAATCTATTATTACAACAATGAACCAACAAGGAGTATATAGTTGATTGCAATGCAAATGAGAAGATTTGCCAGGTGATATGTATGAATAGGTAAAAGTCTTAGTGGGTCTGCATAGCGGATGGTGATATACTGCTTGAGCTTGGGTACAAATGTAGCTGCTCCAATAAGATGACACAAGAGTCCTGGCTATTAGGGCAACCAAAACATTTGAAATAATCCTTCCCATTAATAGAGTGCTTCTGAAGCTTTTAGAAATTATGTGATCAAGACTAGCAAATAAAATAATCAAAGGCATGATGTAGACATTGGCAACCTGCAATCAGAATGTTTCTGGGTAAAGGTGCAACTATAGTTACAAAGTGATAGTACAGATGTTGCTGCAATTCATGCATGCATTGGTATTGAGTATGTGCTTCAAACTCATACGAGAGAAAGCTTCCATATATTCACCTAGAGCAGATGGAATAGTAGAATTTACAAATGTAGTAACATAATGCTGGTTTGCTGTGATGTCCGTGTAAGTGGATTCATGCAATTACATTTTTTTGCTAAGGTGGAGTAAGTGATTCACAATTATTTTACATCTGCAAGTCATTGACATGGTCAGATATTTCCAGATATTTTGAAATATTTCTAAAGAGTTTTTCCTTGATAGCCCTAAGGCATTATTGTAAGCAGCCAGGAATTTCTCTAGCAATATCACACAAATTTCAGGAAACATATGACCATAGTAATGGCTGAACATTTAGGAGCATTATACATTTTTGGTTGCCCAATCAGTATATTTTGGGTAAGCTGGGAAAAAATTAGACAAGAACATGACTGCAAGGCAGCATTACCTGGATCAGACAAGGCAATGGATCTGTACATGGATTAACAGAGTTGCAAACAGCATTATACTAAAATAAGAATTACATTTTATGTGGATTAGATTGGTAATAGATCCATATAAAGGTTGTTTAACTGGTAAACAGCAATATTTTGAGCTACATGTATGGGTGTTCTGAAGTTTGAATTAATCTTTATGTCGATTAGATGAAGTGATAATTCCATTCATGTAAATAGTGACTGGAGAATGGAACAGTTCTAAAGTGAAAATGTCAGTTTCCACAATGTACTGTAAAGACAGCAGTATGTGGATTATGAAAAGGGTCTCAGTACAAAAAGATAAAGCCCTTTAATTGATGAAAAAGGCAATTTGAGTTTCTGTTAGCAGCAAGAGTTCAGCGGAGCAGTGCACATAGGCAGGCTACTGACCTCTAACGTTTAAGGAAGGTTTGTCTGACATTAATATATACATAGATACATAAATACATAGACACTGTCAGCAGATAAGAGCCTATGGCCCACCCAGTCTGCCCATTTGAGCTTGTAAGTTTACGTTATGTTTTTCTAGATGTCTGTTGCCCTTACCTTCCTTACAGAAATAAGTATAGGAAATATTTTCATGCTGCACACAGAAAACTACCCAAGTGATATGTGCGCTGCAAGTATAATCTAAATGCTAAATTGGAACCAATTGCATGCATATGGCATGTGTGCAGTAAGCAAGTGTGGAAACCATGATTTTGTAATTAAATTGTGAAAGACTGCATGCATGTGGTATGCGTGCATAAAGCAAGTGGTCACTGATAACTGCACACATAGAAGTTAAGTGACTTGCTCAGGATCAAACCACACAAAAGTGGGGGTTGATGAGATTCAGACCCAGGTCTTCATGTCTCCAAGTCTCCTGGCTTGTAGTTCAGTGCCTTTAACCACTAAGCCAAACTGTCTGCACACATATAGTTCACTTGTACTTCAGTACATACTGTATCTGACTACATCTGCATGCATGCAGCATGCTTGTAGCCACTGTTATGCTTTTCAGTTTTCTTCTCTTATCTCCGTTTCACAGTTGAACTGTAGCACACATACCAATGGAAACACATGGGGTTTTTCCCACCCCCAATACATAAACTTACTCACAAAACCACTGAATTACTTCTGTCTGGCCTGTACCCCAACTGTTTTCTCTCCATAGTTTTGAATGCTTCCACGCAAACAGACTTTAAGATGCAAACACAAATGTAGCAATAACTTGACACACACCCACATGGCCAGTCTCACCATGCACACACATTGCAGCGGGTACAGCCATACTGCTACAGACAACCCACCAAGTATAGATATAAGTAAAATGTCTTTTACTTGAGTACTAGGGAGCCAGAGTCAGGAGTCTTTAAGAGATGATGTCCATAGGTCAGAGTGCTGGGGCGTACCACCTTGAAATGAATGGTGTTTTTTTATTATTGTTTTATACATTATGACAGTGAGTTGGAGAATAATGAAGGCCACTGTTCTACTAGCAAGGCCCTTGTCAGTTGACTGGTGGCCTTCATTAATCTCCAACTCTCCATCAATAATGTATAAAATAGTAAGAAAAAATACCCCCATTCATTTCAATGATGTACACCCCTGCAGTCTATTTTGCCCTTTATCATAATGTGCCTGGGCATGGGGATCTGGAGATCTGCTTTACGAGGGGGGTGGGTCTTAAGCCTGACTATAGTGGGGCTCAAATAGTCTGTGCATACCAGACCACTCAACTGTCCTTGAATGCAAGAAACAGCTCTAGAATGTCTGTAACATCTCTAAAAGGTACAACTTATTTGTTTTAACTGAAAAGTGAAATGCAAATCAGGAAAAATTCAAATGAATAAGATTCATCTGCATTTAACTCACAGCAGTGCATCAGATTTCGGCTTAAACCCATTCAGTTACTAACCATTTTTTGTCCTTGCTGAAGTCCTGCCCCCCCCCCCCAAAAAATAACTTTGTCTTGATTTTTCTCCCTGACTCCATTCCATTCAATACCTAGCTCCTATGGGTCATGATGCCGCCCAAAGGTAAAGAAATGTGAAAAACAAATCAATATGTCAGTCCTTCCTCGACCCCCAATCCACATGTAAAAAAATATTTACTTTTACTTACCTGGCCATGAGGCCAGAATCTGCAGCCTGGCACAGTGTGCTACCAGCCCAGTATTCACTCTGCTCCCTCTCTTTCCTTCTGCCAGAAGCTGGGTGCTAGAACCGACCATCACAGGTCCCCAACATGGCCTGCGACCAAAGTCACCTCACCAACCAAACCCACCCAACCTGGGCTGCTTGCTTCTTACTTGGTTGCTTCTGTGGCTGCTGCCACAATGCACTGATCAAGGCCTATGAAGGCCACCCACACTGCTGTCACCACTGCTGCTAAGCCTAGCTTGCTTCCGTGGGGGTTTGTGCTGGTTTTTTTTTTTTTTGCATGGCGAGCCTATTACAGTAAGTGGGTAGCCTAGTCTTGAGTTAGCTTTTAGCTCACCCTCTGCCTCTTCAGCCACTAGGGGAGAAGGAGACTCACTAAGTAGACCAACAAAAATATGCTGCCACACCACTGCTATTGCAAGTTCAGTGCTCACTAACTCCTCCAGTGTAGTGTGCAATCTGTCTACTCTGTGGCGGGAAAGACAGTGTCACACTTGCAAGACTCATGCGCTCTTTCTTGGCTGGAGCACATCCACATCACATGTGATTTTGCCACCGCTAATAGGTGGAGATAATAGACAACACAATACCGACACAGTCGAGTCTGGTGAGTACCTGCAGTGTGAGCACACACAAGCCAGGTGGGAACTTATTGTGTAAAAGATTAAATCCAAATTTAATAAGAACAATCTAGGCACAGATATGGGGGGCAACTGCCTCTGCTCTACCTAAATGGCACCACTGGTTAAGGGTAGAAATTTATTCTCAGGTGCTGATGCAATGGTTTCGCTGTGTTCTGAGTTACTGTAGCTCCATGTTTCATAATGTGTCCTGGTCATCATGTGGGTTAGCGTCCCTTATTGTCCCTCATTTTGAGTGTCCATGTCCCTCATTTCAGTGACAAAATGAGAGGTATGGTGCATGCTTCCAAGACCGTACTCAGCACAAAGAGTGCTGAGCATTGCCATAGTCTATATGCTCAATACAGAATGACAACGGGAAAGTAAGTAGTAGTAGTAGTAATAGTAGTAGTAAAATCTTTATTTTTATACAGGAAGTTTGACTTTTCACATCATTAGGTCCAAAGGCCTGTTTTCAAGATGGTCCTGTTTTAACAGATTTTTGCAAACAACTTAAAAGAAAACACAGATTAACATACAAATTGACATACAAAATATAACGATACAAGCTATATATACTTATAGAACTTAATAGCCATTTGTTTCCAAGAATCCTAAATTTTTTTTTATTTAGTCTTAGGTAACCAGGTAAGGCCTCACTAGGCACACGTGCCTGTTTTCAGGGGTGAACTGGGAGCACTGGGCAGTTAAGTGACTTGTTCAGAGTCACACAGTATGCAAGCGGAGGTTGTGAGAATCAGACTCAGGTTTAGTCTGCTGGATGTATCAAGCTCATTAATGCCTTGTTCCTATAACCTCTAGGCTATACTGCCAGCCCTAATTTATAATTTTAACAATTTCTTGACATAAATAATCAAAATCTATTAGGGATAAAGGGATATGGTGAAATGGAGAATCCCTATAACAGGGGGGACAGTTCATAAAAAACTCACTAGGTACAAAGGGGAGCCAGGCCTACTCTTTTAACGTCCTATAATAGGTCCTAGCTATTACTTCCATTTAATCTAATCAAGTACAGTTATTGCATAAAATGAAAAAAAAAGGAAAAGAGAAATACTCCTGAGAAGACTGATTTTTAATGCAGAATATAACATTATGTAACAGCTTAATTGGTATTAGAGCTCCTAACATATCTAATCCATTCAGAGAAAGGACATTTAATTTTCAGTTTAAAGTGAGAACATAAATACCTCAATAAATAAAAGAAAAAAAGAGAAAATCTAATTTCTCCTGTTCCCTTATTTACTTCATATCTAATATACTAGTAATTTGCATGTTCCTAATACCTCTAATTTATAAGATCTGTCAGAAGAGGGAAAACATGGGGCAATATATCTTAAGTCAAAAACAAGACTGTAACAAAGAAGAATGGAGATACCTAATTTTATGAGTTTTCCCTTATATCACCTATGAAGGTACACTGACATCTTTTCCAAGGTTCCCCTTTTATCTGTTGAACAAAGAGCGTGGGGATTTTCTTCTGTCCTCTAGATCCAGTGTACTCCAAATACTTCTAATAACAGATGAAAAAAATCATGTTACCGCACTTGTTATTTACTTTAGGAATTTCATATTTATTCACTTTACTAGATCTAAGGCCATATTCAAATCCCCTGAACTGAAGTGTTTCCAGTAGGTAAGCAGGAGTAACACGGTACAGAGTTTTATATACCATACAGGTCCATTTCCTATCTCTCTTAGTGGCAAAATCACACCTCCACCACCCCAAACTGGTATACATGTTACAATGATGGGTGTAAGGCCCACATTTCAATATAAATCTCTAAATGAGATAAAACAGTCATGGAAAAACACATTTGTAGCATTAAATTTGCATAAGGGATTTGCATGGTCCAAAACAAAAAGGATAGGCTTCACAACACAAAGGCCCCTCTTCGTACATCTGGAATTAGGGATGGTAACCAGCTACATCTTAGGCATTTAATGCAGTAAACAAACAACACTTTACAAATTAATGGCTATTTAATAACACATATCAAAAGCCATTAAACAACTTGCAAATGGATCAGAATTAATGAGTTAACCTAATTTTTATGAGAATCCAAATAAAAATGTATCTTAATGACTCTATTTGCTAGCAGTAGTACAAGAAATAGAAATTGATGTGTTTTTTTTAGATGAGATTTGTACCAGCTTAGCTGCTGCACACCTGGCATATGTGCAGCATGTGGACCTGATGTGATGTTTAAATGATGTTCACACCAACTTAACTGCTGCACTCATGTCAAGCATGAAACAAGCAAACCTGATGTAATTTTTAGAAGATGTTCATGCCAGCTTACCTGCTGCACACATGTCAAGCTTGTAGTAGGTGAACCTGATTTGCTTTTTAGACTTGATTCGCTTAGGATCACTTAGTATATGTGAACTGCATGCAGACATTGTACAATTAAGCATGTGATATGCATTTTGCATGAACACAGCACACCTATATTTCTGTAGACCTCTAGAATTCCCTTATGTCTATCCCATACATTCTTAAATTCTATGATTGTTTCAGCCCCCACCTCTTCCTCTGGCAGGGTGTTTCACTTGTCCACCATCCTTTCTGTGAAGAAATTCTTCCTCACGTTTCCTCTGAATCACCCTCCCTCCAACTTCATCCCATGCTCTCTAGTTCTGGAACATCTTTTTAGCTGGAAAATAGTGTATTCCTGCACTCCGTTCCTCCCTATAAGGTACTTGTATGTCTCTAGCATATCCCCTCTCTCCCTCCTCTCCTCCAGGGAGTACACATTCAAGTCCTTCTGCCTGTCTTCATAGAACTTGTGATGCATTCCCTGTACCATTTTGTTGCCCTCCTCTGAACCTTCTCTACCCTGTCTATGTCCTTACATAGGTAAGGTCTCCAGAACTGTACACTGTACTCCAGGTAGGGCCTCATTAGTGTCATGTACAGTGGAATTATGAGCTCCCTTTTCCTGCTGATGATGCTCCTTCCTATGCATCCCAGTATCCTATCTGTTTTACCTGCTGCCTAGTCGCACTATTTCCCTACCTTGAGGTCATCAGAGATGATAACCCCAAGGTCTCTTTCCTGCTTGGTGCATGCTATATCCTCATCCCTCAACTGATAAGTTGTTCGAGGGCTTTTGTGCCCCGTATACATTGTCTTGCACTTCTTTGCATTGAATTTCAACTGCCAAACCTTGACCATTCTTCAAGCTTCTGCAAGTCCCTTCTGATTCTGTCTATGCCCTCTGGTCTGTCCACTCTGCTATAAAGCTTCATGTCATCAGGGGACAGGGAAATTCTACCTTCTAGGTCATGCACAGTGTCACTGATGAAGACGTTGAATAGGACCAGTCCCAGCACAAATCCATGTGATACCCCACTGATCACTCTTCCCTCTATGGAGAGACAGCCATTTACCACAATCATCTGTGTCCTGCCACCAAGCCAATTTTCTACCCACTGCACTACTGTCCTGCCCACTCCCATATTCCTCAGTTTGTTTAATAGCCTTCTATTTGGCGCAGTGTCAAAGGCCTTGCTGAAGTCCAGCTAGGCCATGTTCAGTGCCCTCCTCTGATCCACCTCTTTTGTCACCCAATCGAAAAATTCACAGAGGTTGGTCTGGCATGACCCCCCCTCCCCCAGTGAAACCATGCTGCCTTTGGTTCTGTAGTCCGTTGGCAACTAGATGTTCCACCAATCTCTCCTTCAGTAGTGCTTCCATGATCTTCTCCACTACCGAGGTCAGTCTGACTGGTCTGTAGTTCCACGCTTCCGCTTTGTTTCCACTTTTATAGAAGGGGACCACATCTGCTGTCTTCCAGTCTTTGGGTACCTCCCCTGTTTCCAGTGATTGGCTAAACAAGATTGCCAGAGGTTCAGCCACCACCTCTCTTAGTTCCTTTAGAACCCTGGGGTGCAACTCTTCTGGCTCCATTGCTTTATCGACTCTTATTCCTTCCAGTTCCTTTAGGACCCTTTCCCATGTAAAGGGACTTGCGTCCATTTCTGCTCCATGCCCACTCCTTGTACTCCCATTACCCTCCTTTTCCTCAGTAAAGACCAAGCAGAAATATCTGTTCAGTATGTTAGCTTTACTGTTGTCATCCTCCACATGGCACCCATCCTCCCCCTTTAGTCTCACTATCCCTCCCTTTGCCCTTCTTTTTTCACTTATGTACCTCTAAAAGGTTTTGTCCCCTCTACCCACTGATTTTGCAATGCACTCTTCTGTATGAGCTTTGGCTTCCCTTACTACCTCCCTGCCTCTCTCTGCTTCTCCTGGTACTTCTTCCTATCCCCTTCTGTCTGCATCTTTTTGTATTGCGTTGATGCAATCTTTTTGGCTTTCACTTTCTCCACTACCTCCTTGGAAAACCATAATGGCCTGCTCTTCCATTTCCCATTGCTAACCTGCTTAATGCATCATTCTGTTGCTCTTGTAATCCCTGTTCTAAATATTGCCCACTGTTCTTCAACCCCTGATTCCCTCCCCATTCCCATCAATGCCTTTTTCAAGCATTTCCCCATTTTCCCAAAGTCTGCCACTCTAAAATCCAGGACATATGTTTTTGTGCAGTTTGATTCTGCTGCTTCTGTGATTCTGTGGTCACTGTTCCCCAGGTGCTCCCCCAATGTTACCCCTATCACACTGTCTCCGTTTGTGAGCATGAGGTCCAGTATTGCCTTCTGCCGAGTAGGTTCCATGACCAGTTGCTTGAGGAAGGCACCTTGAAGGGACTCCAGGATAAATCTGCTCTTGGTTCATGCTGCTGCTTTAAGGCTCCAGTCTACTTCTGGAATATTGAAGTCTCCAACCAGCACCACCTCGCCCTTGTCTGCCATCTCGTGGATAACTAGCATCAGCTCCCTATCTGTTTCTTCCTCCTGGGCTGGTGGTCTGTAGACCAGCCCTGTGCAGATGGCTGACCCCATTTTCCTTTCCAGCTTAGCCCACAGTATCTCTGCTCAATTTTGTTCCTCCTCGATCTCTGTGGCCTTTATGTTATCTTTCATATAAAGTGCCACTCCTCCTTCTTTCCTGCCTGCCCTGTCTCTTCTGAATATGTTGTAGCCAGGTATGGCCATCTGCTAGTCATGGTTATCATTACAGCAGGTCTCTGTGATGGCCACAATGTCCAGGTCTGACTGCACCATGGCAGCCTTCAGATCCTCCATCTTGTTGCTAAGGCTCCTAGCATTGGCACAAATGGCTTTCCATGATGTCAACTCCCTGGACTGTTTAGTTGTTTTACTCCAGACCCCTCCCCACATTGTCTTTTATCCCTGCTTCTCCCTATTGTCTGACCTTCTGTTGAATTTTGCCCCCTTTCTGACTATCCACCCATTGGGTGCTTATCTCCATCTTTTGCACACTGCTTTGTAGAGATATCCACTCCTTCTGTTCACATGTTCCACTGCTAGCTGTGCAGGATGGGTAATTAGGTACCATCCTTGCTGGCCTGCCACCCCTTGACTAGTTTAAATGCTTGCCCATGTAGCATTTAAACTTATCATTGAGTGCTAAGATTCCCCTACAGAATGGATGCAGGCCATCAGGCTTGAACAAGCTCCCATCCCTCCAGGTGGGTGGCCTGTCACCAATGAATCCTAACCCTTCCTCACAGGACCAGTTCTTAAACCATGAGTTAAAGTTCCTGGCGTGTGTGCCCCTACACTCTCGCATGCCTCTCACAGGTAGTACTTCTGACAAGGTGACAGAAGTATCTACTTGCTTAAGACCCCTCCTCCCCTCTATCTGTTATCTTGTGCCTGCATTTCTTTGGCAGAGTCTCTACAACCATCGCCAATGTTTTGCTGCTGTGCCCTGAATGTCTGAAGGAAGTGTGGCCACCTGGACATTTCTTTTTTCTCCTTTCCTGGGTTTAGTAAGTGAGGGAGCTACCAGGTGGGGGCAGGCAGAAACCACCTGATTGTGAGGGATGGAGGCTTCACAGATAAAAGTGCTGCCGTGCTTCACCTGGACATTCCAGCTCCTGTAACCATCCTGGAAAGAGCTCGCTAACATCTACCTGTTATCCTGTGCCTGCAGTTCCTTGGCAGAGTCTCTACAACCATTGTTGGCATTTTGCTGCTGTGCCCTGAACAACTGGAGAAAGTGTGGCCACTTGGACATTTCTTTTTACTCCTTTCCTGGTTTCGGTAAGTGAGGGGGCTACTGGGCGGAAGCAGGCAGAAACCACCAAATTGTGAGTGGCAGAGACTGCATGGATAAAAGAGCTGCCGCACTAATGGCTACCCGTAGAGTGGCTGCACACATGAGTGGAGTATGCAAGAGTGGTGGAGTCACTGTCAAGAGTCAATGGAGGGAGACTATGGGGATGCTACATTAGAAAAAAATACTAACTGTGCTGTTGGACTCTATGTATCCCTGCATGCATGCACGTAATTACCGGTTGTATATAAATCACATCTGGAAAGTCCTGTTTTATATTTTGTAGGAAGGCATTGTTTTTATTTGTATTTGCAATGCCACTTAAGATGGGTGGTTCCTATGTGTATGTGTTATATTGGTGTATGGGGCTTATACTGTTGGACAGGGATTAATGTGTATTATAAAATGGCATGAAATAATCCTGGACTTTGATTGGCCAGTCTGGGACTGTAGCCATGATGTTATCCCAGCACAACATCACAGCTCTAATTCCAGCACAGAAACGACCACATCACATGTAAAAATTTAAAATGAAATAAATCATTCCACGGCCAGGATTACTTGACTCTCTGATTCCTGCTTAGCACCCGACCTTACTTGCTTCACTCCCACCGGTGCCAAGAATTTTACACTGTCATCTTTCTCTTCTGCTGCCCTCGCTATCTCTAAAAAAGTAAATACCTGCAGCACAAAGCAAAACCGTGCCTTCTTACTCCCATAACTCCCGGAAGTACAGACAACCTGGCACATGAGCATACAGGACTTGCACTCCTTCACCCGCGCATACTCGTACTCCCAAACTAAAATAAAAAACACTTTTCAAAGAAAGGCAATAGTCTTAAAACAAAGTCATACCTCTACTTTGCCTTTTTTCTCCACAACAATGCCGTGGCAGCTGCTATGAGTCGGCTTGTCAGCTAAACTCAATGGCTCAGTCAACACAGCGTCTTGCCAGTTATACCATCTTCCTCTGCATTTAAAATTAAAAACTAAAGAAGCAACCAAAAAAAAAAAAAAAACACAGGCAGCACATTTTAACCCATACTCTGTGACACCATTAGACCTATGTGTCCTAACAGAAACAACACTGTAGAGAGGGTAACCTGGAAGGCAAATACAATGCAGAACATACAGCCAGCACCATCTAGTGGTCAAACTGTGGACTTTTTTCTGAAAACATATACCTCCACACATGAAAAAATACACCCCCCTCCCATAAAAACATCATTTATTTCTGTTTTATTGTTTTAAAAACAAATCAGCCATTGTATAATAGCAATAATCCACCCCAGGGTATGTGTTGTGCTGGGATAACGTCACTTCTGGGGTGATTAGTCACACTTGGCCTGTGGCCTTGTGCCTAATCACCCCAGGCGTGACATTATCCCAGCACAACACACACCCTGCTGTGCATTATTGTTTAATTACAGATCAAAGTGATCGACAGAATGTGCAGGCCCAATCATTAAATGATTCTTTTTATTCAAATTCATTAATTGCCTCCACTCACGACATGTCCATAAATATTAAGGGTGTGGGTTGTCTGAAGAACAGGGCTGTCTATGGAATTGGGGCATATGCCATTACAGCATTTAGGATATAAATTTCTCTTACCGCTTCATCCTTTTGTATAATGTGGTGTACTTTGCTTTTAGGTGGTGATGTGGAGACAAATCCGAGACCCCTTGCCCCTAGGGTAGTACTAAATAATGGTCACTAGCAAGCAAAAGGTTTAAGGTTTGCACTTCTCAGTGTTAGAAGTTTTTTTCTCAAAACAATCTGAAATTGAGGCCTGGGTAGCTAATTATGACCCTGATAGTTTCGGTTTAACTGAAACTTGGTTGAAACCCCCAGTAGGTGACAATTTATTTGTTCGTGAAGGTTATAAGCACATACGTAAAGATAGGGATGGAAAAAAGAAGGGTGGGGTATTTTAGCATTTTATGAATTTGTACTTGAAGTAACAGAAATAACCCCAGTTTTTAAACCTACTACCGCGTGTGAATGGTTACTGCTGGAAATGAAACGGTGGTTGTTATAAGCTGAAATATTGCACTGTTTACAATCCTCCAAAAACTGATAAAAAAAGGACTGGATGATATTTAAAATTTAGTGATGACTATAAACCCAGGCAGTGATCTTTTGGTTATGGGAGATTTTAATATTCATTGGGACCCTAAGAATGATCCTAGCATAGAGACATTATTAACTAATGCTGGTTTATCTCAACTTATCCACACTTTTACATGTATTAACATGGGGAGTCAAAAGCATATGATTCTTGATTGGGTTCTTACTAATAAACTGAGAAATGTTTCAAGCATTGGTGTACTTCCTGATGTGATAAGTAGCCATTTGGCCACTTTTTGCACATGGAAGTGCAAAAGGCACACACCTCCCCCAGGTTCATATCATATTGTACATTTGTAAATGAAATAAGTGGAGGGCTGTTGGTTGATTTACAAATGACTGACTGGACCTATCTGGATGCAATTCTAGATGTAGATATTGCAGTTGAATATTTTACATCTACCCTTCTGGAGTTGCAAACAAATATTTTCCTAAAATTGTTAGAAGGGTCAGGGGACTTTAAATAAGTGGATCACTGCCCCTTTATTTCGTCTAATGAAATTAAGAGATGCAACTTGGAAATCTTATAAAGTAATCAAAACCATGGGAGATTTTAATAATTGAAGGAAGAACAGAAATGAATGTAAAATAAAATTTAGACAAAGTAAATCAAGTTATTTTCAGAGTTTACAGACCTCAGGTCTAAATAACCCCAGAAAGTTTTGGTCCTCAGTAAATTCAATGATTAATCTCAAAATGAAAGAAACCTCAGAAGTGTTTATTAAAGATGGACACAAAGTAACAGATGCCCAGGAGATCTGTGAATATTTTTTTGGAAAAATTTCTTGATTTGTCTAAATATGTCCAAAGTTTTGGTACAAATCCAAGAACAAATGTACAGTTTTGTAACACCGCTAAGCTTGGTTCACCTTTTCATTTTTAGCCATAAAACCACATCAGGTTCATAAATTACTACAACACATTTCAACTAGCCCAGGGGCAAGTGAGTTGTAGCCCAAGTTCATAAACTAGTTTCTGATTATATTACTCATCCACTCACTTTGATATTTAATTTGTCATTGATTACTGGGTGCTTCCATAATAAATGGAAGCAAACAATAATCAAGTCTATTTACAAAACTGGTGAGAGAGGGGATATGGACAATTATTGTCGTATTTCACTTTTACCACTGTTAGGTAAAATTTTTGGAAAACTTGTTAACGATCAAATTACTGATTATTTTCACTCCACTGGCCTTAGGACTCCTGATCAGCATGGATTTTGGAGGTTTAATGGGACAAGAATGGCCTTGGCCAGGTTCACGAACCTCACTGGTGTAGCTATGGATGGAGGTCTGCTCACTGGTACTGTGTTTGTGGACCAGTCCAAGGCCGTTGATTTAGTGAACCATCGCCTGGTGCTTGGGACTCTCTGGAACATCTGCCTAGCCGAATCATCATCAAATATAATGGCAGATAAGGACCGCTTGGCCCACAAAGTCTGCCCATTTCCCTACCTAATGGATAAGCTGCAGATCCTAGTTAAGCAACAGCCTACTTCCTCATTCCCTCCACTAGAATTGATTTATGTCTGTCCCATGCATTCTTGAATTCCCCCACTGTTTTTGAATCCACAACCTCCTCAGGAAGGCTGTTTCATGCATCCAGAACCCTCTCCTTGAAAAAATGCTTCCGCACATTACTTCCGAGCTGTCCCCCCTCTATCTTCAAATTATGCCCCCTTGTTCTTGCACATCTCTTTTTCTGAAAGATGTTACCCTCTTGGACTTTGTTGATTCCCTTGAGGTACTTGAAAGTTTCTATCATGTCCCCCCTCTCCCTCTTTCCTCAATGGTATACATATTAAGCTCCTTTAGTCTCTTTTCATATGTCTTCTGATGCAGACCCTGCACTATTTTGGTTGCCCTTCTCTGGACAGCATCCACCCTGTCTATGCCTTTGCAGAGATGAGGTATCCAGAACTGCATGCAGTACTCCAGATGGGGTCTCACCAACTGTCTGTACAGAGGAATAACAACTTCCTGTTTTCTACTGGTGCTGCCTCTCCCTATGCATCCCAGTATACCCCCAGCCCTCCTTAATTCCTTCTCACATTGCTTGCCCACCTTTATGTCATCTGATATAACTACTCTAAGGTCCCGTTCCATTTTTTGTTGTTGTCAGTATCTCACCCCCCATCGTGTACTCTTTCCCTGGGTTTTTGTTTCCCAGGTACATTACTTTGCACTTCTTTGTGTTGAATCTAAGCGGCATACGTTTTACCATTCCTGCAACCTTGCCAAGTCCCTTCTCATCCTTTCCACCCCACCCTGTTGCAGATCTTTGTGTCATCTGCAAAGAGATATACTTTTCCTTCCAGTCCCTCTGCAATGTCACTTATAAAGACATTAAAAAGGACTGGACCCAGTACTAAACCCTGTGGTACCCAACTAGTACCCCCCTTTCTTCACTGTGGACTCTGTTTACTATTACCCTCTGCTTCATGTTGTCCAGACAATGTTTTACCCAGGCTACCACCCTGGGACCTACTCCTAGGCTGGTTAATTTGTTTATTAATCTTTTGGTGTGGGACTGTGTCAAATGCCTTGCTAAATTCAAGATAGGCCATGTCCACAGCCCCTCCCAGGTCTACTACTTTGGTCACCCAGTCAAATAAATCGGCAGCACCAGTGGTGAGCAACCTCGTATTGTATAAAGTGGTAGAGGAATGTTAGCCAGCCCCAGTATTTGGGAACCTCGTTCTGGATTTAAGAAATTAGTCAAGGAGTTACTGGGTATGAGACTGAGTACCCACAGCATGTTTTATTTAAAAGGTGTTTGGGCAGGAAGTGGTCATACTAGTGATGGGCTTGAGTACCTTCTCACAGTTTTGTTTATCAGCTGTGTTAGAGTGGAGGGGATAACAGTGTTGGGACTGAGCACCCACCATCATTTTTTGTAGTGCCTGGATTTGGTGGGAGGTACAGGGGTGGGATTGAGCAAGAGGGTAGCATCTTTCAGGAGAAGACGTGCAAGAATAAGGGGGCACAATTTGAAGATAGAGGGGGGATGGCTCAGAGGTAATGTTAGAAAGTATTTTTTCACAGAGAGGGTTGTGGATGCATGGAACAGCCTTCCTGAGGAGGTTGTGGAGTCAGGAACAGTGGGAGAATTCAAGAATGCCTGGGACAGGCATAAGGCAATTCTAGTGGGGGGTAGGAGGAAGCAAGCTATTGATTAACTAGAATCTGCAGCTTATCCATCAGGTAGGGAAATGGGCAGAATAGTTGGGCCAAGCAGTACTTATCTGCCGTCAAATTCTATGTTTCTATGTTTCTGTGCCACAGTTTATATTAAAGGGTTATTGGATTGTGCCAGGCAGCCACATACAGAAAAAAAACTGTGAGCATTGTTCAATATATCTGCCATTCCCTGAGAAACAATGTTCTAAACAGCAGTACATAGGAAAGTAGTAAACAGCAGAGATAGGTTTCAAGAAGAAATAAAGAGTTAGACATGAAAATCCACTTCCACCTTGAATTTAAAGTCCTGTGATTGGGCAAGACTTTAAAGGTAAAAGTGAGAAGAAAGGTGGAGAGTGAGCAGAATTGGGGAGGAGATTCATTATTCTCTAGATAGATAGACAGACAGACAGACAGACAGATACTGTAGATAGTATTTTTATTTATTTGCCATCTCTTTTTCAGTGAGTCCAGATTCTGCCCACTTACTGCTGGATGTCTTGGAACACTAAGTGGTAAAATGACTTGCTGCCAGTAACACACAGTGCCCAATTCCAAGATGCATGACGCAACTCATGGGCATATGCAAGTTGCACCATGCGAGCTGCACCATGTGGCTTTACACTGAGGACCCTGCACCATATTTCAAGACATGTAGGGTCCCTGTCACCTACATCCTGCAACTTGTAACAGATGCAGGCTAGTGCCACAGTGCAATGGACCTGGATGCCACAAATTGCAGCCCACTGAGAACTGCCATCCCAGAGCCCCCCCACCCCAGAACAGCGAGCATGGGGAGGGTTGGACAGGTGCACTTGCATTCAGGGGTTGCACTTTGGGAAATGAACCCCGGGGTCCCCAAAATTCAGGGGTGGGGGGCATGTCTGTGTTGGTGGGCACTGGGAACACAACTGTGTACATTCTGTGGCACTGCAGAGTGGGCATCCATTTATTGACAAGGATGGATGCCCCTTAGACCATCTCCCTGATGGTCTAACTCCGATGCACCATTATGGCTTCCAGAATAGTGTATGTGGGTTACAGCAGCCACCCTTTTGGAATAGGGTGTACTTACTGAGATTACCCTCCCTTGAGCCATGCCATTGTGGAATGTGGGCATTGTGGGTGGCATAACCCACCTTTGGTGCAACCCACATATGGCATGGCACAATTCACGACTTGAATCATGACTTGCGTAACTCATGGTGCAAGTTGTGATTTATGCCATGGGGTTTGGCATAAATCACCTTGCACCATACATAAACTGTCTTGGAATCAGGCCATCAGTGCATTTATAGCACTGTGGGGTATGATCCTGAATATCCAATGTCACAGTTAAGAGCTCCATAAATTAGTCTTCAGGTATTTAGTACACTTGAAAGTAACATACTGGAGGGCAATATTTAAGAAGAGCAGGGTATAGAATCCATAAAACATGAAAGAAGGGATACTTCAATCAATCAATCAATCAAATCTTTATTTATTCAGGCGATCATCATTGAGCAAGGCTCATTTACAAGATGGACCTGATAAGGTCAAGGTTCGAGTTGGTGCACAGCAATTACATCACATACTTATGAGACAATTATACATACAGAAACAAGAAAATGTTATTTATAACACAATAATATACAGAGAATTCACATGTTAAAGCTTTACTTGTGTTTACCTTCCTGCACACACTACTCTAAATGCAAACTGCCTCCCTGACATGCTACCCCCAAGTGTATTGAACATCTGATTTCCACTGGAGTTGGTCAAATACACAGATACAATTGTAAATTCACTACAGATGCTAGTCCCAACATAACACATTTCTGTAGTTTGTCATTCTGTCTCTGAATTGTAACAACAGTGAAAGCCTGGTTTCAGTCAACATTTGTTCATTTGAAACATTATTAGCCTGCTGATTCAAGGATTTACATATGTATAATACTTCTGATTGGATTTCAGGCTTTTGAGTCCTTGCATGTGAGTTGGTGGGAGACATTGGAACCAAACCACTGAGCTTCTTTCTGTTTTTTAGACACAGTAATACTTTCCTTCTGTCTTACTTAAGTTGTGCTACAGTTAAATACACTGTACCTTTCAATATATTTTGTTTTTCATTTTGTGATTAACCTATGGCTTTTTTTGGAGTATGTCAACAGATAAAGTACAATACACACAACATTTGAAAATGAAAATTAAACAATACTTACAAATGTTTATATACATCTTTTTGTAGGATATGAATGAGGTATCTAACTTCGTTAAAGGTTCCAGTAAAGGCTGTGAAGATAACAACTTGAACTATCCACCCTTTACACCCAGTAAGTCTTTTAGTTTTATACATTTTATAGTAATGTTACACCCAGTAATTCTTTAATCTGTTTAAATGTTATAGTTATGATTTTAAAGAAATGCTTTCATAAAAGTAATACGTTTGAATTACTAGTAAGAAAATGAGGTAGATCACCGTTAGGTTAAACTTTTGTTAAGGCACAGTTAATTGTAATTATCAAGGGAATGTCTCACTTGTAAATGTTTTAAGAGTGCAGTATTTGTAAGAATAACAAACTCTGGTTGTGCCTTGAATTCTATGGATGGTAATTTCTCTGAAACAAAGAAATACACCTTACATTAAATTAATAAACTGGTAATTATCTAATGTTCCTTTTAATCTTAAAACCACATATACCGTATAATGGCAAAAGTAAGGTGGTTTTGGTTTTACCAACCAACTGGATATTTGTGGTTTGGTAAGTTAAGGTTTAATATTAAATATAGATATTGTTTACATGCAGTTTCAAAGGAACTAGGTACAGCTTAAGTATAAAATAGTTTGTGAACTGATTTCTCATTTACATTATCAGCCCTAGAGCAGATCCACACTGTTTTTTGTTATCTCAGATTTGTATTTTTGTGTGTGTGTTTGGGGGGAGGGAGTAATTCTGTAATGATCATCAAAAAACTAAATGCATAGGTTATTCTCAGCACTTATCAATGGACTGCTACACAGAGTACAAAAATAATTGACATTCTAATGGTATTCTCACAAAGCCACCCAAAGAAGATTGAAGAATAATAAGAAGTTATTGGCCATTCTTTGCAAATAGTTCTGATAACTATACAAAATAACTGTTAAATATGAAATATATAAATATCTGGCAATTAAATAAGCCATTGGTTTCTGGAGACAAACTGCATCCCCAATTGTTACAAGGTAGGTTGGTGTTGCATAACAGGGATACCCAACTCTAATTTTTTTCATGTTTAGAGACAGAATTTGATTATCTTTCCCTTCAGTAATGCTTTTCCAATACCCACATTGGCTCCTACTTCTCATTCATGGCATGGTTGAAGTTCACGTAGCCCAAAGCATTATTATCCTTTATACAGCTGCATGGACTCTTCAACTCTATGATAAGAGCAGAAACCAAGAAGAAAACACAAATATAATTTTTTTCTACTGTATGAAAAAGCAAACAAACATAAAGCATACTTCAGGAGAAAAAAACAATCTTATGGAATAGGCCAGCATACTGCTTGTAGATATATTAGAGCCAATGCACTGTAGGTAATCCCAGGAATAATGGTTATTTTAATTACCAGTAACCAATATCCCTGGCATTACATGCATAACATTCAATTACATCATTCACTGATACAACTTTGCTTCCCTACTTTTTCCCTTCATTAGTGGTCTCTCCGCATGCCCGTTACCAAGATTATTATGTATGTGCTCTATAAACTTATATGTAAAAGTAAACATTTATCACCCTTACTAGCAAATATGTGCCTCACTGTATTCTATCAAAATTGTACCAAGGGATCCAATATAAAAATTATGTTTCACAAGGTTATGCTGGAGTTAGTATGATGCAAATTTCAAATAAATCAATTAACAATTAAAAACTGTCTTTTTAAAGGTATTCTTGACAAACTCATGTATTCTAAAACTCTTTGTATGGATGCAAAGCAGACCTGGGGAAATCATTATGATGTCCATAGTCTCTATGGATATTCCATGACACTGTCTACAGAAGAGTAAGTTATTTTCATTGTTTACATAACCTTATGTTTTACAGGATTTATACTTTTATGTTTTACAGGTTATTAGACCCACTGTATACTACATAATTATATTCAAATCTGTATTTTCATTTAATATAGATATATAAAATATTTTCTTCAGACATTCTTATGATCTACATTTTGATATTTTTACATTAATAGATCAAATTATAAAACAAAATGGAGGCATGGGGCCCAATTCACAGAGCCCCTTGAATGACAAAAGGTGCCTGCATCAAACATAAATTATGTTAGTGGTACCTTGTGCCAAAAGATGCACCAGAAGCTATTCAGAAAAGCAGCCTGCATCAAACACAGGCTGCATATGCCAAAGGGGGCTTCTGCCAGCCTTGTACCTCAAAATGGGCTGCAGCATGGTACAAGGGGGCTTGCGGCAGACAGAGGCTGCCATATTCCCTAATTCAATATTCACAAATTCCTCCCAGAGGACACAATTCTAAGTACCCTTAGACCATCCAGGGCTGGACTTTGGATACTTAGACGTATCCTCTGGAAGGATTTTGACATTTGTGGCAATCTGAATTGTCCCACCCCATCCCAATCCCCCCTATAAATTAAAAAATGTCCCTGGTAGCTAGCTGTCCCACTACCACAGCCCTGATCCCCATTTCTAAAGTAGTAAATGTCCACGGACCCCTGCACTGGCAAGCAATGCCCCACCACAATGCTCCCCCTGTCCCATCCCCAAATCAATGCCTGACACAGCCTTTTGCTTAGCAATATGCCTGGGTGCTGACTGAGCTGTCAATGAGCTCCTATATACAGTACACATGCTGTGGACTGTATACAGTAGCTCACTGACAGCACAGTTGGCACCCAGCCATTGTTGTGAGTGGAGGGTGTGCCATGTGCTGACTCTGGGATGGCATGGGAGGAATAGATTGGGGGGTCCACTAGACCACCATGGACTTTTATTACTTCAGAAGCCCCACCATGTCAACACCTCTGGCATCCTCCCTGATGGTCTCAATGACCATAACCCAATATTCAGTACTAAATCACCACACAAAACCATACACCTATGCTCTTTCAAGTCTCTTGACCTTGAACCTCTCCTGAGTAACCTTGCCACTTCTGATTGATCCCCCCAACCTCCTTCCCCTCAGTTGATAAGGCCCTTGCCTACTTCAAAGAAATCTTTCTTGTAAACTGGAATACCTTTGCCCCCATTAAAACAAACCAGATTCAGAGGTAACCAATTGCCATGGATAACCCCTGGACATCTGGCCTGTCTCAGGGCTAGAGATTGGTCCTGGAAGCATCATAAAGCTACCCAGAATCCTAGTGATCTTGCGAACTACCTCATGCTCTGAAATGCTTGCACCAGGGCTACAAGATTGGCCAAGTCTGAATATTTCAAATCTGCCTTCATCACCAACATAAAT
Organism: Neoceratodus forsteri; assembly: GCA_016271365.2. Taxonomy (NCBI): domain Eukaryota; kingdom Metazoa; phylum Chordata; order Ceratodontiformes; family Ceratodontidae; genus Neoceratodus; species Neoceratodus forsteri. The sequence continues at coordinate 455,567,096 of CM028137.1, forward strand.
TCCACTTCTAAGTTCTAGAAGGTGATCATCACCCTGTTTACCCTGTCATCTCACCTATCATCTCTGGTACTTAAAGTAAATGGCTTACTAGTGTCTGATCCACCAGCCGTAGCAGTGGAATTTAACTCCTACTATATCTCCTGTGCCACTGAGCTACTAAAATCCGTCCCCTCCTACCCATCATCCTTCCCACCATCAAATGACATGCCCCCTCCACCACCTTCCCACCTCCACTTCTGTTTCACTACTGTAACCTCAAATTATGTTCTAAGTTCCCTCCTCAACATCAACCCCTCTAAAGGTGCCTCCCATGATGGCCTCGACCCAAAACTCCTCTCCTGCTCCACTCCGGCCATTGCCTACCCCCTCTCATTAATCCTAAATCTCTCATCCTCTATTGCTTTGGTCCTCTCTTCATGGAAACATGCAGTGGTCCTCCCTCTACCCAAAGGGGGTGACCCCTCTTCCCCTAGCAACTATTACCCCATTTTTCTCCTCCTTGCCCTTGACAAGCTTCAAGAACACATTGTCCTCTCCCAACTCACCTCTTTTCTATCTGACAGCTCCATTATAACCCCTTTCCATTCTGGTTTCAGGAAAAAACACTCAACCACCACCTCTTTCCTATGGCTCACAGACTCCATCCTAACTGGGATAGACAGTGGCCAAATTACCTCTGCCATTTTTTTCAACCTGACCAAGGCCTTCAACACCATCTCTCACTCCCTTCTCATCAACTCACTCCCAACAGCTGGCCTATCTCCCTCTGCCACAAACTTGTTCAAGGCCTACCTTATTGGCAGAACCCAGTCAGTTAAGATCGTGGATACCACTTCACCTCCCCTTCTGATTAGCACTGGCATCCCCTAGGGTTCTGTATTAGTACCTCTCCTATTCTCCATCTTCTTAAATGACCTTCCCTTTGTTTGCTCCCCCTCCACCTCTATACATATGTATTCCGATGTTACAGTCCTGTACGCATCTGGCTCCTGTCCTGCTCAAGTTACAAATATCTTACAGCAAGACTTCAAAAAGGTTCAGCTCTGGTTTGCTATCCATCAACTTTTCCTCAACGCCAAGAAGACTGTCTCCATGACCTTTGGCACAAGGCAGAGACTCTGTAGGCTTCCCTCCCTACCTACTTTCCACACCCTTGATGGGACTTTACTTGAGGACACATCCTCGTTCAGGTACTTAGGTGATTGTTTGGACCAATGCCTAAACTGACATATTGACACCATCCAGAAAAAACTGCACCCCAAGCTTGGTGCCCTGTTCAGGAACCGTAGTTGCATCCCTCCTATGGCTAGGTATGAACTTGTTCAGAAGATGATGCTGCCCATTTTTGGCTACTGTAACATAGTTAATGGTGCTGCCTCTAAGTCCTCCCTGGCCAAACTGGACACCCTCTTCAATTCCTTCTGCCACTTTGCCCTGAATACCCCCCTCACACCCACTACTGCAAACTTTATCATGCCCTATACTTCCCCTCTCTTACAAATAGGTAACTCTCTCACACTGCTAAATTCACCTCCAAGCACTGGTTGGGTGAGCTCCCTTGCTACTTAACCTCCTCCTTTATAACCACCCCCTCATCCTCCCATTCCCTTAGATCAACCGACTCCCACACCCTGGTAGTCCCCCTCACATCCACCCTAATTGGCCAATCCCCTTACTCACTGATTCCCAAAAATGTGGAATTCACTCCTCCCTCAAATCCAGCACTCATCCTCCAACTCTGCCCTCAAAAATTACCTTACGCCTAGCAGCTCCTGCCATGTCCCTCCCTAATTCCCTCTTCTAAGCCCTGGGTAAACCCTACCCCTTTACCATCACCTTCATTCTCACCCTATGCACCCCACCCCCAAATTTCTAGCTCTCCTTCCCTTCCCCAAATTGCTTCCCCCTTACTGGACTCCTTTGATCTCTCACAGAATGTAAGGAACGCAAAAAGCTCTGCATGGGTCCCTCTCGTACCCCCCACAGGGGCTTGTATCCCTCATCTACTCCCTTCCTCCTACATCATTCCACCTCACCCTTCTCTCTCTCTCCTTTCCTCCTTTTTTTCACACAAGTGTTTGTTTACTTACTAACCCAGCACTTATTATTGTTCACTTTCTCTACATATTATGCACAACTCTGTTTTTATACTGTTCATAACACCTGCCTTACAACTGCATATTTGTGAGATTACACAACCTGATGAGATGATATGAGATGATGCTTGTGTAACTTGACTTGATTTGTGGCTTTCCACCTTTCCATCCATGGGATGTACCACCCTGTAGGGGTACAACATAAGGAACGCTAGAGGAGGGTTCCCCCCTTACAGGTGCCATGGGAATGATAGTGTTGGCTAAAGGTACATTAGGAAGAAGCCCAAAAAAGAATACCTAAAGGTCTCTAGCATCGAAGAGGCGAGGATGATGAATGAATGAATTCTGAGAAGATAATGGCTGACTTCCTAATGAAAGAGGGGAAAGCCAGAGCCACCATCCACCTCCATCCAACAGTGGAACCTAACTAACTAAGAAAGCACTAACTCTAACTAATATTACAACCACTGGCATGGAGGAGAGGAAAAAAAAACCTTTGACGAGGAAACCTCTGGGAATTCAAAGCCTAGATCACCTTCCCTCCAGGCTGATGATGTTTGATTTGAGGATGTATGTCATTAAAGAGAAAGGTTCAGTAATGAAACGGAGGAAAATAGGAAGGATGATGACTGAATAAGGAAACTCCGCAAAAGAAAGCACAGATCGAATAGGGAACATGAGGCTGCACACAGATTGAAAGAACATGAGGCAAGATCAATACTGATGGTGATGATTGCTGCAAGACGGTGGCAGGTCGATGAGGTAGCAGATCCAATGAGAAGTACGCCTGATTGAGCAAGGTGAGGAAGTAGTCACTGAGCCCAATAAGGCATGATTATGCGATGTGAACGATTAGACCCGGATGTCGTGGGCAATGAGATAGCATAGGATTCAATAGAGTGATGCATGTAATGAGGCTCCTCAGAGACCAAGAAGGCATGTCTGGAACCATAGAGTATGCGAGCTGGAAGGGGGTATGCTCGATAGAGCAATGTGACTAAGTAGACTCCGAAAAAGGAGGTAGATTCGGAAATGAGTAGAGCAATGTGATTAAGTAGGCTTCTTGAACGGAGGTAGATTCCGAAAGGAACTTGAAAAAGAAACTTGAATGATGGTGGAGAGCCTCCAGCCAGCCCTTAGCAAAGGTTGACGGACAGGAAGGCATGGCGCTTGAGTGGAGATAGAGTCAAATTGAGGTAGCAGAATTGGATGAGGAGTGAAGCCATGAGTGGAGGGAAGCCATGATGGTTAGTACTGGAAAAGGATTCATGATAGATAGGGCCCAAAAGAATATCGATTGCAGACCTCGATTGGAGTGAATCCATGATGGCTGGTAAAGAATGGGAATAAGAGGAGACAGGAATGAACTTGAAAATGAACTGTGTACTAAGGTAAGCAGGCTCCTAAAAGGGAGTAGACTCCAAGGCAATGGAGGGAATCCCTGACAACAGTTGAGAAGACAGTAGTCAGGAACCTAAATAGATGTGGCAGGAAGGCCGTGGTTTGATAAGCGGGCATAGGAGCGAGGATAGGTATGCCCAAAAGAATAACGAAAGCAGATTGATTGTCGAGAGAGCAGATGAAAGGGAGCAAAACAAGAACACGCTGAAGCATGAGTAGTAGATGTAGTGGAATAGACCTATAGAAGGGTTGAAGGAGCAGGCAAGGTAGCAGGGACCAGGGAAGGAATGCTTGAGTAGTAGAAGTGAATGCAGGAAGTATGGAATATGAGACATGACAATATGAATGAATTAAAGCCTAGAGGGCCAATAGAGATAGGCAGAAACCCCAGTAGGCTATAAGAGGAAGGAGTATAGGTAGCAAGGTCATTATAGCACAAGAGACCAGAAGCTGCAGTACCAAGTACAGGCATGAAAACTGAGGAACCACTATGCCCAGTTGCAACAAAATGAGATACTGAAGGACGATGATGACAGAATGGACATCTGCGCTCCGTCTACTGCACAGCAGGGACAGCACCCAGACAGAGTACAGTCACATACTAGAGCAGTGCTGCCCTACTGGAATTTAACTGAAAGATGGAATACATGTTGACGAAAGTCCACATAGGAGACAATGATAAGAATGCTCGATTAAGGAAAGTAAATAAAGAAATGTGGTGGTAAGGATGAGCAAATGAGGACCGGATTGATGGACCTGATACATGTGGCAGAATGGCCATGGATCAATGAATCAGGATGGTTATGCCAAAAAGAAGTATCAATTGCAGGCCTCGATTACAGGAAATCCTAAATGGCTGATACTGAAGGTGAATAATAAGATATATGAATGAAGTTGAAAATGAGCATGAACGAAGGTATTATTCTCTACAGAGTGAAGTGAGCAATGAGGGCTGCTGAAAGGAGGCAGACTCCAAGGCCAAGAAGGCATGCCAGGAACCAGAGAGTATGCAAACCAGAGGGCATGAGCTCAGGAAGGGTGATCAAGAGGAGCCAAATTGGATGATGTACGATGAGGAGGGAAGCCACTAGTGGAAAATCCATGAATGGCCAGGACGAGAATAGGTGCTAGGCTGAGGAAGGTAACATAGGAACAGATGAGGTACAATGATAGATTGACTCCATGAAGGCAGGAACTGGAAAGTGAGGTATGAAAGGACAAAGGACAGTAGGGAGGGAAATAGGGTAGCATAGGACCCAGCCGGTATGGGATGGGATGAGAAATGCAGTTGGGTGAGTCGGATTAGGTGGCATATGATCCTAGTAGAGGAGCAGGACGAGACGAGGTATCAATGAGCGGACACTGAGGCTGATGAGGCATGCTAGATTATGCAATGAATCCTAGATGGCTGATGATGGAGGGAATCAGGATGAGGTGGGCATATGCCCAAAATAAATATCGAGAACAAGACAGATACAAGATAAGAATGGTGAATGAGGAAACAGGCAAATGGAAAGGGAGCAACGGAGGTCAAAGAGGGAAGAGAAATGCGATGAGGAGAGCAGGGCCAGACAGAGTCAGCCAGACACAGCCAAACTGGAGTGAGTGATGGAGCAGATAGAATCATGTGAGACAACCATAGGGTTCTTGAGGGGGAGGGTGAACTGGGTAGTGGCCAGCCCCACTTGAGGAGGTCCACGATTTGATGCCATGAACTTGGCTAGCATAGGTAATCCTACCCAGTTTGAAATAAACAGATGTATATTGCAGTATGGGGAGGCATCAAAAAACACAGGCACACCTGCTGCCATAATAGAAGACATCTAGAAGCGTGCAGCATGTGGTAGAGGAGTATACAAGGAAAATAAATATCTATTGCAGGCCTTAAGTGGAGTGAATTCTGGAAGGCCAGTACAAAATGGAAGTGGAGGAAACAGGAATGAACTTGAAAAGGAACTTGTATGAAGGTAGTATGGCCAGATGGAGATGGCTGAGGCATACTGATTGAGTAAGTGAAATAGATGAGCAGGTCGAGTCGAGGTATTGTGGACCAGCATGTCCTTGACTGGAGATCGAGTTGATTGAAGGTAGCATGGAGATGAGGTGGTATAGAAACCATGATAGGGATGCCCAAAAGAAATATTGAATGCAGGCCACAAAAGGAGTGAATCCTGGATGGCCAATGCGAGATGAGAACTACAGTAGGTGAGTCGGAGGAGGTTAACCCCAATGGCTGGTAGGATTTAAGGCATGGGAATAATGAGACCTGCGTCTGGAACTAGATGCTCAAAAGTGAGGAAAAAAGATATGATAAGGTGACATGTGGCAAGAGGGCCGTGGGTCGATGAAGCAGAGCAGAAGAATGGTGACATCGATGGGCATAGGGTGCGAGAAGAGGTATACTGCATGACAGCACTAGGAAACAGCCACTACTGGAGTCAAGCAAGAGAGATAACATCCACATCAGTGCCACGTATTCCTAAAAGGGAAGAAAACAAGGCCAAAGAACAAAATAATAGTCAGGGGAGCTAGCATAGCGGGCAGTATAGTCTAGAGTCAAGAGCAACGAATGGTGAATGAACCTGGCACAAGTAGCAGACCTGGGTTTGATTCCCACAACTGCCGTGTTGAAAGCACCTGAGATGGTGCAAAATCAGCACCTAGGAGACTGCTAAATTGAATTTCAGTAGCCCACTCCAACCCATTAAATGGAGAACTGCAGGAGAGCATGGGGGCAGGGGATCAAGGCACATGATGAGTCACTGCGAAGTGTGGCCGAAGACGTTCAATGAAATGCAGAATGGAGGCCTATCTGAGTCACATAAAGAGTAGTGGAATAACGGACAGCTTTACAGGAGGGGTGGTGACACAAAAACAGTAGGGAGGGTCAATAATGTACAGGAGCAGCACCAGGGACCATCTGGGAAAGGAAGGTTTTTTTTATTTATTTTTTTTTATTTTAATGGCAGCAGTTGAAGGAGACCACTGATCAGTGCAAGTTCCACATAGTGTGGGGCTCTAGAACATTTTGAACGTCCACAGTGGAAGAAAGCAAACCCTTGTCTCACTGCCGAGGCTGGACTGGTAGGCAAAGACTGAAGCCACAGATTACCCCCGACAGTCATACACATCACAGGAATCTCCCCAATAATGTAAAAACCAGAGAGCTTACCCCCGCGTAGGACATCAGCATCCCTCCATCAATCAAGCAGGTGAAGGTAGTGCCTCATCCATTGCAGAATGAACAAGCTGAATTAACATCCAGGAGACACTCAGGTTAAAACAGTCAAGCCCCGAGCCAGTAGATATTAGCACCATAAAAAAGTCTGAAACCGGCCTGAGTCCTCATTTGAACAAGTCGGGAAACTGCTGTTTTAAATCAGCCACAGCCACAGCCATGTCCAAGGTCTCAAAACTGGCTGAACTGCAGTCGTGGAACACCAGAAGAATGGCAGGATAATGTACCCTGAATCATAAACATGCAGCAAGAAGTTTAGAAACCTTGGGGTTCAGAGCAGATCTCCATTCACGGACAGAAAAGGGAAGGTCATGGGAATATGAATCCACTGCCTGTCCCACAACAGCTCCTTAACATCACAAATTGTAGCCAAAATGTGTTGCATATTGAGGAAATTAAGCAGTTTGCAAATGATTCGATTTTGTTATGAGGAATGATGGCTGTGTAAGCATAATAGATATGTAAAGGGTAATGGACTCCAGCCGAAGGGAAGAAATGCAAGCGACCATAGCAGGGGGTGAGGAGAGCAGCAGCTGGCAGAGAAAAAAAGCAAGCAGGAGGGCAAAAGGGAAGGAGGAGGAGGACAGCACAGGCCAGAAGCCAATGGGAGAGCAGAGAAGAAGATGAAGCCAGGATGTGCGAGCACAGAAACCTGGAAGCAAGAGGAGGAACGGAGCAGCAGCTACTAAGATCAGACTGGCAAAAAGCCGAGGGGGGAAGACAATGGGAATGGGCACCAGAAGCGAAGGCAGATGCAATGGAGAGCAGACAAGGAATGGGAGAACAGATGGATCGCACCCCGGGGGGGGGACATTCCCTATGAAGTATGAATGATGCGAGGAGCGGCCCCAGTACAGCCAAAATGGGTGAGGCAGGGGGGCAGACAACAAAAATTTCAGAGGCAAAGGGACAGAAGAGCAAGGTGGTGGGAGAGCAGCAAGAGAACAGCTGACTAGGCCTCTGGCTGCAACAAAAAATGAATCCTTGATGGGGTCCAGGATGTGTGACCTTTTAAACCTGATGGGAGAGTGACGTTGTTTCTCTGCCCATCGAACCTCGGGCTTAAAGCCCTCCCATTGATGTTGATCTTGTAACTTGACTGTAACTTGAACATGTCTCTTCCCGCTCCCTCACCTCACCCCTCCCTCTCCCTTCCCCCTCTCACAGCCATCCTTTTCTTTCACATAAGCACTTGTTTACTTATTAACCTGGCACTTATTATTGTCCACTCTTTCTACCAAGACTGCAACACTGTTGTACCACTGCTTGTAACACCTGCCTAGAACTGTATGTTAATGTTGATCTTGTAACTTGAATGTTTAATGTTTCACTCCTATTGCACCCCTTCCCCGCAGGTCACACTAGGAGACGAGTGACTTGTTGCTCAATGTGCCTTTCTGGTGAAACATTTCAATAAATAAATAAACAGGGATTGGGACTGGGATGGTGGGACCACTAGCCACCAGTGTCTTTTAATAATTTTTAAATGGCAATTGAGGCAGAGTGTCTACAAGACGACTAGAGACTCTTCTTAATTTATAAAGGGGAATCAGGGCTGGAAGGACTGCTAACCACCAGAGTCTTGTCATAATTTTTATATGGGGATTGGGGCAGGAGTGTCCACTAGAATACCAGGGATGTTTGTTTATTTTTAAAGATATGTGTATATATATATATATATATATATATATATATATATATATATATATATATATATATATATATATATATATATTTGCTCCCAGGAGATCTCATAACTGGAAGAATACCTGCCAGGTACAGTATCTGTCAAAGAGTAGGAGTACCATTAACTTACTGATAGGTCAGATAGACCTGCTTCTAAATGTCTGTCAAGTGGAAGAGTATGGGAATTGGTGCTGAAAGCCTTTGGAAAACTGGCAAAGATAGGAGTTTTGAACAGTTATGGCCCATCCCCTTAAGAAGGAGTAAGTAACCCGGAAAAAAATGAAACTTAAAATGAGAGTTACAGACAACAGATAGTAAAAAGTAGAAGGAGGATGAGTCAAGAAAGAAAGAAAACAGGGTGGTCAAGGTGCTTTGTGCACTCTCACTTGAGCAGAGATAAGAGAGGTGGGGTTGTAGTTTCCTAAGGAGTAGGGGTAACCCCCTTTGTGGAGGAAGAGAACATTTAAATGCTTCCAAGGCTTAGGAGCATTACCAAGGTGTGCAGCAAAGTTTTATAGGAAGCAGAAGAGAAAAGCATTGGCAGGATATGAGAGGTGTGAGAGGGAAGGTTCAAGCCCATCTGGTCAGTTACTCTTGAAGAGATTAAGGGAAAGCAGAACAAATAGTGTAGCACCTGTGTTATATAAGTTCCATGTCATAATGGCGATCGCAATTAGGGAGAGTGTACATCGTCAAAAATAAATAATAGAGATGTACACTGGCAGCAACACCAAATGCGGCACCCCCCACACCCCCTTAACTAAAGATTCTCAACTCCAGGGAGGTGCATGTTTGGGGGGGGGGGTGTAAAACTTAAAAAAAAAATAAAAAATGGTCCTGACACAAAAAGCGATGCCTTCTCCAGAACCAAATCTGGCACCATCCCAACCCCAGCCTGCCACCCTACCCACCTCACCACATGGCCAATTCAGCAGCCAACCACCACACTACCTTTTCGCCTACCATGGTATCCTGTCACTACCCTGCCGGGTAGCCCAGACAACAGGTGCCATGACTGAGTCACCATTTTTGCAGTCGCACAATCACAGTTGCCGTGTTCACAGGATACCATTGTAAATGAAAATGAGAAAGGGAGTAGTGGGGAGGGGAAAGAAGGTGGCAGGACAAGAGAGCCAGAAAAGCGGGTGGGTGGGAGAAGAGGGTCAGTGGCTGAGGAGAATGAGTACAAGGAAAGGGAGGGGGAAGAAGTATAGAAAGAGTAAACATAGTACTATAATACAGTATTGAAACAATTGTAGAGGCAACAGGAAGGGATTTGGAGACTGATGAATCCCAGATTTAAGAAAGGAATTGTAAACTCTGTTGAAAGATAAGAAACAGAGAGACTAATACTGTAGCATTCATAAAGGACACTAATTATTTAAAGGCTGATTGTAAAATTGTTTGGTTTGGTGTTCTTTGTAATGTACAGGTATTATTTTTTAGCTGATCATGAATGTATCAGAAATGTTCATTTATTTCAGTTTAAAAGCATTAAGAAAATATATGTTTTATATAATAAACCCAATTTTGTAGGTGCAGTAAGACATTTCAGGGTGTGACTACAGTGTCTGATCACCAGACCTCTGGGTGCTAAATTTCCTTGAACTGTGTCTGATCACCAGACCTCTGGGTGCTAAATTTCCCTGAACTGTGTCCTTGTGCCTTATTATGCCACTGGGTGTGTCTGATGATCACACAAATACCAAGACTCTGTAGTGCATTATTGTTTAAATCACAGATATCATGAACTTTCAAGAACTCTGGCACTTTGTTCTCTCTAGTACATAAATAAAGGATGGGCACTGAACCTTGCATTAAATGAAAAAAACATGGCCCAGACACTGTTAGATTCCTGGTTACCTGCATCATAGGCTTTCATTTTCGCTTCATGGTGGTATACAGAATGTTCAGCTACCTTCTTTACCCTTCTGAACAATGAATGATGTCATTACAACTCTATCACTGAGGAGAACATATAACTTCTATGGGAGTTGCATACTTGCTACTGGATCCAATACAGAACCTTCCAAAAACTGTTGGCTAAGAATTGCAACTCATTTTATAAGCTGTATTCTCAGCTGTGGACACAGTCCATTGATGTCACAAAGTAATCCATAAATATTACTCTTAGGATTGCAAAGTGTGGCTGGCCCAGAGGTGCAGAGGGCTGAGCTGCTGGATACCTTACCTCTCACCACGCTGGGGACCTGTGTTCAGGAACAAGCAGAGGATGCCAGAGGTTTGCCAATGGGGAGGGCTCGGAGTGCATGGAGAGGCTGCTAGGCAGCTCTCTTCTCCTGGGTAGGGGTGGTAGGCCTCTCCATCTCATGGCTGCCACCAAACAGAAGTTTTATGGTAGCATCAAGCATGGGGGGGGAGCTAGGCACTAGGCCAGATGGGCAGTTCAAGGCTGTCTCCAATGGCAGTGCACTTGTGCACCTCCATGCACATGTGCATATGTGAATGGTCAGGGATCTGGGGTAAAAGAGGGTGAAAATGTGGAAAATCACCCCTGACAGCAGGATCAGGACTGACCCCTCATGGGTTCCACACTGGTGGCCGGTTGCATGTCACAATGCTAGTGGCAGAAAGTAAGTTCCAGGGGAGGTGAGTGATGGGGTTGGGGGGGCTGGTTGGAAGGGGGCCGCTAGAGGAGCAGGAGCATAAAATATAAATAAAAAATAGGAGTTACTAATGCAATTCCAACCTTAATAAAACAATGAATAAAACAAGTCCATGGCAAAGGAGATGTAATACACTCTGCACTATACTAGTGAGGGCAAAAGTACCTTTTCCAAGTCCCACAAAAAAATATTCTAACCAAAGCTCCTAGTAAATGTTCCAAGTTACTCAAAGATCAATTAAAATGTAAACTATATTCATTCATTCATTCATTCATTCATTCATTCATTCATTCATTCATTCATTCATTCTTTAAAATTGTTACCTGGGAGAGGCAGTCTGGGCTGAGACACATAAAAGGTAAAATAACAAAACATAAAAATATGGTTATTTAGACAATCAGCAGGTGCAGTATCCAAGTAGTGGCTAGGCAGGTAAACAGCAGCATGGTTCAATTCAATTGACATGTGGTTGAGCATGCAAGAAAACCACAAAGTGTACAAGTGCCTGTTGTGGAGGGTGACAGTGCTAAAGGGTACAAAATCAGATGGTGAAGTAGACATGCCTGCATAAACATTTAAATGGGTCCTAGGCAGTAGGGGGGTTCTATAGCAGTGGGAGTAAAAGTTAAGAGGGGGTTGACAGAGAAGGGGGAGCAGGAAAGTGCCTTTGTGGAATATAAAGGATGAGAGTGAAGTGTAGAAATGAAGAGGTGAGGGGAACAGGTACCAGAGAGATGGATGGTGGTAAGATGAGGGAGCTTTCCCAGCAGAGAAGTGAGGGAGAGAAATAGAGAAAGTGTGGGACTCACTGGAGCCAAGAGAGTAAGAAGAGGTGGAGACTGTGTAGAAGAGTGAGAAGTGAGGAGAGATAAGAAGGAAGGGAACCAAACCAGTATTTAGCAATGAAGGAGACATAATGAGACTGGCAATGTGAGGCAAGTGAGAGGATAGAGAAGTGAGGGTGGGGAATGGAAAAGTGTGCAACTCACTGGAGTGGAGAGAGTAGGAAGAGGAGGAGACTGTGGAGAGGAGTGAGGAGAGATAAGAAGGAAGGGAACCAAATCAGTATTTAGCAATGAAGGAGGCACAATGAGACTGGCAATGTGAGAGTTGTGGGAGGATTGAGAGGGAGGAATAGAGGGAGCAGTGGTGCATGCTGAGGGGAGGTGGTGTTGGTAGCAAACCAACTGAAGGCTGCAGAGGGTTTCCAGTCTGGCAAGGGAAGTGGATGGGCTGCCATACACCACATGCACATATTCAAAGGCCAGAACTTTTTTGGTGACCAGCCCCCAGTGGACCTGTGGGGAAGCAATCCTTGTTGTGGTATAGAGCACTGAGCTTACGGCAACGTTTGGCATGGATGGCATCAATGCAGACAGAGAAGTCAAGCTTGTTATCAAGCCACACACCAAGGTACTTGAAGACAGGGACCACTACCAGAGGGGTGCCCTCCTGCATGGAGAAAACAAGTATGGTGAGAGCCTGGCCAGTTGCTTTATTTCTACTGTTAGCATTCACTTCCAATAGAAATTGTGCTGATGTAGGAAAAGATTCTCAGCATGACTATGGGTTGCTCAAAACTACTCTTTATTTAGTGGCACTCTTTTTCTTGTCTCTTAAGTCACAATACCATTAAGAAGTTATTTTGTTCCATAATCTCTATTTCTGGACCAAAGTTTTAGGACAATAATTACTTTAATAAAAGTAACAAGACAATAATGTGTAGTGAACAGGTTTATTATTTAAGTACCAAGATGTCAAATATACAGTTCTTGTGTACTTGTTCTTAAAAGGAAAAAAACTTGTCCTGAGACTTAAATGGCACCCTGTTGATTGCCACAGAATGGTGAGGCTCAGGGAGCTAAGCAGAGACAGCAGTAACAAAAACATAATTTAATTGCATACTTCTGGATTATATTTTAAAACACAAGATATTTTGTTATAAATATACCTCAGCAGTGAAAATAACTCAAAGAATATTTTATATTTTCAGTGCTATTTAGACAAGATCTAATAAGATGGACTCAACAGTTGCACCTGCACTTGTGTCCAGATTTGTTGTGCAAAAGTGACACAACTATGATGAAGAAGTAATGCATATATGGCTCAGAAACATTTATACCACAAATATGAGTCATAGCTGCCTCATTTTTACGTCGTAATTGAGTCACTTTTATGTCACTCATCATGATTCACATGCAGGCACAGCAAAAGTGATGAAACTTGCTTTTGCCTGTTAAATGACACTGAACCAATCATCCACTGCTCTAATAAGGGTGCTTATGGCAATCAACAGAGACCCTGCCTCTACTATCAACAGTTACTGCTAGATTCGAAGATACAGTTGTTTGCTTTTAAATGGTTCCCTTTATTTTTTATGTTTTCAGAGCTATTAAGGCTGTCTTTGGGGATAAAAGAAGCATGATTTTCACTCGATCCTCCTTTACTGGAACTGGAAAATATTCAGGGCACTGGCTAGGTGATAATGCTGCAACTTGGAATGACATTAAATGGGCTATCCCAGGAATGCTGGAGTTTAACTTGTTTGGAATGCCTTATGTAAGTAATCAAAGCAAAAACTGATCTCTAGTATTATGCTGTATGAGCAGGGATAATTTTCCTAGATGCACTACTCTTTGTGAATTTTTTTTTCTGCAAAGTGGGCACTTTATGCAGTGAAAAGCATAGTATTAAATCCTCACCCACCACTAATATTCAGTGTTCTAATATGCTTTGGTTGTTTTTTTCATTCACAGAGGATTTGTATTATTCATTATCATTGCACAATTTGATTTATATTTCAACTTGCCAGTGTTTATACTGACTAATTCAAGGCTTCTAGGCCACTCTATAATGTTGTTTAATCCTGTTCCACGATGTTCCACAATGATGTCTCAGCAATGCAAATCTATGAGATCCTTCCTCATAGAATATCTTGAAATCATTAGAATGGAAAGTTAGAATCACTGAAAGGTAGAAATCTAAAACACATTTACAAGCATTAAATAGAGAATAATACACTAGTACAGGTATGTTTGCGTAACCAGAAATTGCATTCATGCTGAAGGTGTGGGATGCTACATAAACCTCAGAAGTGAAGCTCAAGAAACCTTGAAATGCATCTGAGAATGATGTCGTGTGTATAAGATTCGGTTCCATGTAAAAATAGCAAGCGCTAAATGGCGTGGAATAAATTGGCGACGTTTTCTTAGCGAGTGCCAATATAGAAACGCTACAGAATGGTGCTGCAAAGTATAGCTACTCTGAAATATGAGAGATCACTGTATTTTGTATTTGGTACTTGTTTACCTTTGGTTCTGATTGTTTCGTTACTTCCTGTTCCCAGCATATGATCCTCCCTCAGTCTTGATATTTAAATATCACCTGTGATTGCTCGGTTCTGGTTCTTGTTCTGGTAGAGCAGTTGGATTACACGATGGAGTTTGAGCTGATTCAGAGGCAGAAAGGTAGGCTTCTAGCACTATATCATAGCTATGTCTACCATAAAGATATGGAAACAAATGAAAAAATATACTGGTGTTGTGTTGATGCACATAAGTTTCAGTGCTTGGCTAGACTACACACCATCGGCACCCAAGTTGCTGCTGTTATTAAAGATCTTACACACATCCCAGATGCCGGTGATGTTGGGGCACAGAAAGTGATGGCAGAGATTAGGGATCGTAATCGAAACAGTGTGGAAACAACCTTGCAGGTGGTTGTTCAATGCACCAGAGTGCTCCTGATAGCTTAGCTGGCCATCTGCCTGCTGTTCCTTAGTTCAAACGGACAGTTCAGAGAATAAGACAAGTGGATAGAGGGTGTCCTGCAATGCCTGCCACAGTTCAGGAGTTGATTATTCCTCCTGAGTTTACATTAACAAAATACAGAGCACCCTTTTTATTGTATGATAGTGGCAGTGAGCCTGACCGTTTTGTTATTTTTGCTACCTCAAGCAATTTAAAGCTGTTACAGGACAGTAATGACTGGATGCTTGATGGGATGTTTAAGTCCTGCCTGTTGTTATTCAATCAGCTGTACACAATTCATTGCCTCAGGTCAGGCTGTGTTGTTACAGCAATATATGTACTTATGTGTGCAAGGAAAAGCAGCTCTTACACACGGGTGCATAGCAAGCTGCAAGATCTGTGCCCAGATTTAACACCTGCCTCTGCAAGAATGGATTTTGCGCTATCTGCATGGAAATCATTCTCTGCTGCATTTCCTAATACAGAGGTACAAGGCTGCTTCTTCCATTTTGCTCAAGAACTATGGAGGAGGATCCAAAAGTACCCTGAGATCCAGGAGAAGTATAGTGCAGACCCTGATTTTGCACTGCATCTTAGAATGCTACTATCCTTGGCTTTTGTACCAACAGGTGATGTTGTTGCCTGCTTTGATGAGATGAGGGAGTGGGTGTTTTTCTCAGTACATGAGGAGATGTCATCACTGCTTCTTGACTACTACGAGTCAACATGAATTGGGAGACCGAGGGATCATGCCGGTATAAGAACCACTGCATTCCCACCTGAGCAGTGGAATTGTTTTGAAGCCACAAGCCAAGGTATTGAACACACAAATAATCTGGTTGAAGGGTGGCACTGAGGTTTTAACTGCTGCCTTGGTGCTTATCACCCTAGTATTTGGAAGCTGATAAAATGCTTGAAAGAAGAACAGTGGCTGATTAAAGATTGAGCAGCTGGTGTCTGAGGCAGGAGATGCTCTCAAAAATGAAAATATAAGGATATGAACATCCAAGTGGAAAAAATTGTATCACAGTATTCAACACAAAGCAAATATGATTATTTGCATGGATTAGCTTATAATTTCCAGTTCAAAGTTTGAAACTGGTGTTTTATGAGTTGTAGTGAAGGTATGCAGTGTGTGCTTTTCAATAAAGAATAACGTTCCACAGACATGAATCTACACCACAATCTATCTCTGTTTTTTTTCCTAACCTAAATTCGCCATTTTGATGCCACACCTGGACAAGAGCTGAATCCATATAATTTATATTCTGTTAAACTCCATCTGAGCGCAGTCCCCAGGGACATATTTGATATTACTGGCAATCTCTAAAAAAACAAAGCACATATGCAAAGTCCAAATGTCTGGGATGGAGCGAAAAAGCCCAAATCCCTGAGGCTATTTTTAAAAAAATGCTATTTTTTAAATTTGCCGATCTTGTTTAAAGAATGGTGACAAAGTCACTTATATGTTGACTCACTGTTATTCTGCAGTAGAGATATTGACACTCGCTAAATTGCATTAGCTATAATTACTTTGCAATTTTTGCATCGCTAATATCATGGGACACCTAAGATTCAGTGTTATACACACCTACACGTGTGTTCTTTAGTAATTACTGTTCTGCATTTTTAATAAGTGAGGAATTAAGACTGAAATTGGTAGAGTTCAAATATATAAACATATTGTTGAACTTACTGTTCAGTTATGCAAACGTTAACTTGTTTGTCTAATTCAGCTTTGTTTCTGTGAGGGATCCCAGTCACCCTTCCCACACTCTGCTATGGGCTTGTCTCATTTGCCCATGTCCCAAAAGCCAGTCTCTCTAAATGGGACACTGCATACAACAATGTATGTCGTTTTGTGCTCTCTGCTCCCTCACTTCACTCACTGCTGTGAGCTATACTCCTGACTTGAGTGGCTCCCACTGGAAAAGCATTGCACATTTGTCCTAGGCAACTTCATCGACAGCATTTTCAGAACTGCCACCCCTTCTACACTCGCTATATCCCTCTTACCTGCAACCTTCTCCTTCCACTTAAGATCCAGTGACTCTCATGTCCTCCTGGTTCCTAAAACTAACACCCAAATGGGTGATCGGGCCTTCGCCGCTTATGCACCCAGGCTGTAGAACTTCCCCCCCCCTCCCTGCTAACACTTGCTCCTCCTCCTCCTCCTCCTCCTCCCATACCTGCTTCAAAGCCTCCCTCTGGGGCTTCCTCAATTTGGCCTCCTCCTGCTGCTGCACTTAACAACCCCCTTCCCCAAACCTGCTGCCCAGACCACTCTGGCCGGCTGGGTCCTTAGTAAAAAAAACGGTTTGACTGTTCAGGAGATGGTTCTCCTGTTCATGATTCTGAATGCACCATATTCCCTGGTGAACTCTCAGCCACTTCAGATGCATTAAATTGTATTGGGTCCTTTCCAGGCCCAACTTCTTCATGTAAAGAGTATGAGTGCTTTCCTTTTTCTGTCCATGGTGATTACTGTTGTCCATGCCTGTACCATGCTAATATCAATCTACTGCTTGTAATGTATATGCTCGATGTTCTTGATTGTACCCTGATGCGCCTGATGTTCTTGTATGTACCTTGTAATCTCCCAGCTCACACCTGAAAATAGGCACTTAGCTATCTAGTGTGCTTACCTGGTAAACAAAAACAAATAAATTTGAAAGAAGTGGCAGTTGTGCTACTGGGGCACACACAGTACCTTCAGCTGTTCAAGTTTGTTTAGCAGCTTGCAGGTATACAGAGCATGACCAGCAGTAACTAAAAATTAATACAGCTGTTGAGCTGTTATAATGTAGGCCTCTAATTAGAAAATAATAATTTATTTTCTGAATTTAAGAAAATGGATAAACACATTGGGCAATGTAACTTTTTTGAATGGAAGATAACGGATATTGTTTAAGATATCTAAAAGCATTCTCTAGTTATGGTAAACCAGCTACTTAAATTATTATTAAAATCATTAATTTTGTATATCTATTGGAAATGTACATACTTTATTTAATCATTGCATTATTATTTATTTCATGGGTTTCACCAGAACACACAGACTGGACTAAAAGCCCAATTCCAGATTTGTCCTGAGTGAGGGGGATGTGGAGAGTGCAATAAGATGTTACATCAGTAATGTTACAATTACGAAATGATAATAACTATAAAAACTAAAATTAACACGGTAGACAGCTGAGAGGAAAACAGAGTAAGCAATGCAAAACAAACCATTTTGATAGCATAACAATGGAAACAATTCTGCAAAGTGCAGCTGGCAGCACAATGAGGGAGGGAAGGGAGACTAGGATGTGCTCACCCAGAATATTAACTCCAAAATACTGTACCACAAACAATAGGGTTAAGAGTACTTGGAACTGAATACTAAACATTTATCACTTTTTGGTATTGTTTTGGGAAAACTGCTCAGCAAGAATTCAAAAAGGTTACTGTAGCTTTCTGGCAAATCTGAGACCATTTTAAAAAGTTATTGCAGTCATCTCGTGTGATCCTGCCACTTGCCCGCACATAGGCCAGGGAGACATATGTGGTGTATGCTTTCTGGCTAAAAATGTGCTGCACAAAACAAGTAAATGATAACAGCGTTTGAAGAAAATTGTGCTTTTTATGGTGCACAAGAGTAACATTTGTGACATTGTGTTCTGTGCTTAGATTTAAGTCCCATTTCTGTTGATGTTTACACTTGATCTGAGACCCACAGTAAATGAAGTGGACTAGTGTCTAAAACAATTTTTAGTCACTAGTTTGTCCATGTTAAAATGATGATTTTTATATTTTATGACAGGGGTACTTCTAGACCTGTGTTCACAAGACTGATGCTGTTTGAGGCCTACGTTGTGATACCAGTGTGAAAATAATATTGCATTCAGTGACTATTCATGCACATCGAAATTGCATATACTTTATATTTGAGTCCACAGCAGTATTTTATTTGCAGGAGTTTGTATGCTGTTTCATCGCTACCTCAGTGCATTGATGGCCTGGTGAAGTTGGGAAACTGGGCACAGAGTTCTCTACAAGAGTTTTCTTTTTTTTTATTTCTCTTTATGCTCCCCCTTCTCCCTGTACACTGCCCCATCAGTAATCACCTAGGCATCTGCCTCCCTTCCACTCTTATCAGGAGTCCATGGGTGATCCCCATTTAGCCTTGGTTCTTCCCCCCAGGCATGGATGAGGTGGGGCCCATACACCCTGAACTTCTAGTGTTCATCGGGTACTCTGAGCCGGACAGGTAGGGTGAATTTGGGGATCTGTGCCAGACACTCTGTCTTCCCAGCAAGCTGGGAACTTTTTTTCTGGTATTCTTGGTATGACATGCGCCCTGATGTCAAAACCCATTTGCCAACATCCATCACACTTCCTCCCTTCAGAGTGGCTTGTTGCATGCTGTACTGCCAGCCTCTGCCAGAGGGGTAGCCTATGTAGGTGACATAGTTGGGTGACCCGCTAAAGGGTGACTCAATTGTTACCTATCCACAGTACTACCGGTTAGGGACAGTGACTGGATGGGGTTGGTGGGTGACCTTAGCGACAGGTGTCGCGCAGGTACGCACGTGGGGAGAGGGAGCTTATGGTACTTATGGTAAGGGCTGAGGGATTTGATGGGTGGTGCTGTGGTAGGCTGCTGAGCTGGTACCATGGTGTAGTGTGTCGGCTCATGGCCTTAGTGACTAGGGTGCTGGGTTTGGGTCTGGGCACAGGTTCATTTTTACTGCGCCCAGGCCGAATTTTATTTTTTTTCTACGTTCCCCCCCCCCGACATGCACCCCTCTGGAGTTGAGAATCATTCAGTAGGGGGGTTACAGGGGTGAAGCCCCCCATGGAGGTGTGGGGGTGCAGCCCCCCACATAAACATAAAAAAATACAAATCCCCAGTGCTGTTTTATTGTGCACCGGGGAGTCAGAGAGCCAAAATTGATTTTCAGCACTCTGACTTCACCGTAAAAGTAATCACCCTTTGGCAGTCACCATTATGACATTGAACTGCCAGAGGTCAGTCAAGTGTTGAGTCTTGTCCTCCCTCCCTCCCTCCCCAGAGAAGGCAAGTGGCCCTCCATCTCCCCGGGGGTTCCACTATGCTGCAGCAGCAAGAAATTTGTTGACCATCGGCACAGCGACAGCA
The DNA here is from genome assembly GCA_016271365.2 of Neoceratodus forsteri. Classification (NCBI taxonomy): domain Eukaryota; kingdom Metazoa; phylum Chordata; order Ceratodontiformes; family Ceratodontidae; genus Neoceratodus; species Neoceratodus forsteri. The sequence continues at coordinate 455,587,033 of CM028137.1, forward strand.
CAATGCCATCAACTGGTGTAGTGCCATCGCTGGAGGAATAAGTGTTTTCTGTGGGGGGCTTTGCCTCCCACACCTCCATGCAGGGGGCTCTGCCTCACACCCCTTCCCCAAACTATAGTTTTCTAACTCCAGTCGCAGTTAGTTCTGGAGAGGGGAAAACACCCAAGCGGCAGCAGTGATGGGAAACATGGAGACCATCACAATGAACTGCTAAAAATGTCGCTGGGATGGTTTTCATGGTATTCCCATCACTGTGCCATTGGTATACTCTCCCTGGGCACGTTCCTGAACCCAGGTCAGTGGCATTGTGAGCGATAGTGCTACCACTGCGCTGGCATGCCAGCTACAAGTGTTTTCTATCTTCACTCACCATGGCACTTTGTTGACTTCATCACATGAAAAAATGCCCTTTTCTCCATGTGCCAACTATGCTTATTGTCACTTCACCAGTGAAGACTTCACTAAGTGAACTTTACTTGCAATGACTATGCATAATTCTTTCAAAGAAGCATTAAAAAAACCATAAAAACATCCTCACATAGGTAGCAATGGCCCCACCCTCAAGCGCCAACCCGTCTCACAATGTCCTAAATGTTCAAATGGTCCCAAAACGCAACCGATGCACCACTCATCCCCCACCCACCTACCCCAGCCACTTAGAACTAGCTGATTTCAGCTCCCTTCTCCCTCTGCACTTGTAATTGTTTTACTGTTTTACCAACTGTTTCAGTGTATTTTACTGTTGTAAAATGTTGTACAAATTGTCTGTATCTTCAATCTACTGCTACTCTCTGTACAAACTGTACCCGGGTCGCACCTGGAAATGAGCCTCAGCTCAGTGTGCCTTTCCCGGTCATCAAATTTTAAATAAATAAATAAAAATAAATTTGCACCTTTGAAAAATCAGAATGAAATTCTCATCCCCACTTTCATAGCAAACAAACAACCCTGTTTACCCATCCCAGTGAAGTTCACAAATATCTCCACTCCCTCCCACCCAATGTCCATGTATCACTCTTCCAAAAGACCATACTCTTTCTATGCATGACCCAGTAATTACAGTACATGATCCCACAATCGGTTACTGGCTGAACATCCCCCTTCCTCCCCTGTCATATGAATGATATCCCAGCACATGAGGACTGTAGATCACCCCATATCTACGGTGTGTAGATATGGGGTGATCTACAGACCTCCAGCAGATAGGAAGGAGATGGACAGGGTTCTAGTGGAAGCCATCCATAAGATGTCAACAAAGGGGGTGGTGCTGGTAGTGGGAGACTTCAATCTGCCTGATGTGGATTGGAGCATCCCAGCTGCAGCTTCAGCTAGAATCAGGGACATCCCAGACTCCCTACAGGGGGCATTCCTTAGGTAATTTGTATGGGTGACTACTCATGAGGGAGTAATATTGAACCTAGTATTCACCAACGGGCATGATGTAGTGGATGTCACAGTGGGTGACCACCTGAGGGCCAGTGATCACCAAAAGGTGTGGTTCAATATCAGAACAGTGGCTGAGTCAAACAACACAAAAGTGAGGGTCCTGGACTACAGGATGGTTGACTTTACAAAGATGGTGGAATGCCTCAGGGATGCTCTGTGGATAGAGAACTTGGTTGGAGTGGAGGAACAGTGGGCAAAACTAAAAGGAGCTATAGTGAAGGCAACTAATATCTGTGTTAGGCAAGTAAACAAAAGCAAGAAGTAAAAAAGGCTGTTACAGTTCTCAAAGGAGGTGGTGGGGAAGGTAATGGCAAAAAAGTTATCATTCAGGTGGCATAAAGATACTCAGCGGGAGGAAGGAAGACAGGGAACTGCATCAGGTGAAGCAGAAGGAGGAAGGGAAAGCAATCAGATGGGCAGAGACCCAAATGGAGCAGAAAAAAACAAGGTAATAATTAAAGGGGGCATTTTTCAAGTACTTAGGTGAAAGCAGAAGGAACAAGGGTGGGACTGTAAGACAAAGGAGGGAAGGAGAAGAGTGTGTGGAGTGAGACCAGGCCAAGGCAGAGATCCTAAACAAATAACATATTTTTTGCTTAGTATTCACTGAAGAAGGTGGAGGAGAGGGACCACAGATAAGTGGCAAGAGGATCATTGGAAGGGAGATGGACACCAGTCCATTTATAGAGCAGAGTGTCATGAAAGGAAGTCACAAAACTGCAAGTGTGCAAAGCAACGGGGCCAAACAGGATACATCCAAGGATGTTGAAGGAGCTTAGATAGGTGCTGATAGCACCACTAACTGCCCTGTTCAACCACTCACTGGAGACAGGAATGGTTCCAGGGTACTGAAGGAGGGCAGATGTAGTCCCACTTCACAAAAGTGGGAGCGGAGGAAGGCTGGCAACTACAGGCCTGGAGAAATTAGTGGAATCACTGCTAAAGGAAAGGACTGTGGAATATCTTGAATACAATGGCTTATAGGATCTGAGGTAGCATGGATTCACAAGGGGAGGTCATGTCAAACATATTTGATAGACTTCTTTGACTTGGTGGCCAGGAAATTAGATCAGGATATAGCAGTGGATGTGGCCTACCTGGATTTCAGTAAGGCCTTAGATACCATTCCATATAGGAGACTCATACACAAGCTGGGCAGCCTAGAAATAGGTTCTAATGTGGTAAAATGGGTCAACAATTGGTTGAAGGATAGATGACAGCGGGTGGTGGTAAATGGAGTTCACTCTGAAGAGGGGAGGGAGACCAGTTGGGTGCAACAGGGATCAGTACTGGTTCCAGTCCTCTTTAATGTCTTTATAAATGACATTGCAGAGGGATTAGAAGGGATGGTATGTCTTTTTGCAGATGACACAAAGATCTGCAACAGGGCTGACACTCCAGAGGGGGTGGAAACAGTTATGAGGGATCTACAGTAAGTGAGCCAGAGGAGTGCTCAAGAATGTGGCAAATAAGATTCAATGCAAAAAAGTGAAAAATCATGCAATTGAGGAACAGACACTTGGGGTACAGTATGTGATGGGAGGGGGCGAGGTACTGATGATGTCCAAAGAGGAAAGGGACTTGGGATTAATAATATCTGATGACCTAAAAGTGGCCAAGCAGTGTCACAAGGCAGTGGGGAGTCTCAGTGGGATGTTGAGGTGCATTGGGAGGGATATCACCAGCAAAAAGAAGGAGCTGGTAATCCTGCTGAACAAATCCCTGGTGAGAATTCATCTAGAGTACTGTGTCCAGTTCTGGAGGCCACATCTCTAGAGGGGTATCCCGTGATATGAGTGAAGCAACTGAGTGACTCAAATATGAGCAACTCAATTTGCATGTCTGTAGGAGCAGTGACATGAGGTTTTACTGAGGGAGGGAATAGCAGTGGAGGAGGGACAGAAGAACAGCAGAGAATGATGTGTGATTGCCTGGTGCTATAGTCAAAATGGGGGAATGTAGCTTGCTGATGCTGAGTTGGCCACCTGGCATAGTGGGTACAGATGCTGCCTGTGTTGCTGATGGTCCCAGGTTCAGGACTGACTGCAGGTAGATTTTTTGTAACTTTCTGGTATTGTTTTTTTTTGTGTGTGTGTTTTCTTCCTGTGGTTATGGTGCCCCTGCTATGGTATCCTCCCTGTTTACTGCAGCCCCCCAACCCTGTAGTCTCCTGTCCTCCAGGAATAATTATTTTAAAATGGAAGGTGTGAGGTGCACAGCTTCTCACAACAAACATTAATTTTAAGATCCTGTTTTGATATGTTTTTCAGTCACCTTACTGGTGGTTGCTGAGATGGGTTCTGTGCTGCTTTCACTTTTGGCGAAATGTACTCGCTCTTTTGTGAATCATTGTAAAATGTTCACTGCTATGACATGGAACCCTCCAGAAGGATAAAGACAGAGGAGAGGTGGTCTAGAGGAGGGCAACTAAAATAGTCCAGGCTCTGCACCAAAAGCCCTATGAGGAGAGACTAAAGGACCTCAATATGTACACCTTGGAGGGAAGGAGGAAGAGTAGGATATTATAGAGACGTTCAGATGTCTCAAGGATATAAATGTGGTACAGGAGGGAAGCTTTTTTCAGAGAAAAAAATGTTTAAGAACAAGAGTTAATGCTATGAAGCTGGAGTGTGTGTGTGTGGGGGAGGGGTAGACTTACAGGAAATGTGAGAAAGTGTTTCTTCACTGAAATGGTGGTGGATGCATGGAACAGCCTTCCAGTGGAGCTGGTGGGGGTTAAAATGGTAATGGAATTAAAAAATTAATGCAATATGCATAAGTGAACCTTAGTGATTAGGAAAGGGGTTATAAAGCCAGAGATCAATTAAAGTCTGCAGTATTATTGCACATAGGGTAAACGGCCAGGCTAGGTGGACCAAGTGGTCCTTATCTGCCATCAGTTTCTATGATTCTATGCTTCTATCATGTAGACACGATATGATAACTACTGATTGGCTTTCAATCAATTTGTGATTTCCTAGGTAGCCCACCTGATATGATTCATAAAACAGTGACTAGCAGACATGGAGCAACCAGCTATGGGAACCAGCCATCACTACTCAGAGTGTTTCAAGTTGCCAGAATCTGTGAATTTTGGCAAATTTGTTGATCTGGGGATTGCAGTTTGATTTGTTATTTGCCAGGTGGACTGGCCAAATTCATACAGTGAGTGGCCAATTTGCCTGACAAGTAACAATGCAAACTGGGTGGAAATCATGATACACCCTCCCACCCCCTCCCCAGCTGACACCACTTATGAGCTGGGAGTCAGCATAGAACAGAGCAGATGCTTTGCAGCAGTGGAGCCTTTTCTTTTTTTTGCAGGTTGATTATGTTGGCGCTTCTGGAGGGAAAGAGGATGGTGGGGACCACTGCGTGTTTGAGTCGGGGACTGAGTACATGTAATAAATACAGTGGGATTTAGGTGTGGGAAGTGGGTAGATGGTATTTGGTGCACAAGTGGGGGGAAGGGATTACCTTTTGTAAGTGCCACAGACATGCACAGCAGCATGATATTCACTGGGGCGGAGGCAGGTGGGTGCCAACGTTTGGGTAAGGGAGATATCATGATAATTTCAAAGTTCTTGTATGCAGGGGGTATGGTGTGATTTCACTGCACATTGGTTCGGCAGAGTTTGTTTTAGTTAAAAATAATCTGTTGGCAAAGTTGGCAGTTCTGCTGCAGAATTTTTGAATTATTACTGGTGAATTGCAAATAATATAGATTTGCACCAACTTTGCCAGCAAACTAAAAATTCACAACATCTGTAATCACAGCTTGTGTTGTATCCTTTCTTGCACAAATGAGGGGGGAGAAGGGTGTTGTGTGTACTAGAGGGTGTCAGTTAGTGGGAGTTAGTTGACTGCCCTCGTCAGTGGAAGTGGACAACACACACACATGAACACTCAGTAAGTGAAGTTTTACATACTGCAAACTAAAGCAGGAACAAAAATTGCATGTAAAAATCTGTACAAATGCAAAGAGCAATCTTAGAAATGGAAGTGTGCACATAAACAATTCAATGTTTGGGGAATAACAATGGGGTATATAGTGCTTATGTAACTTGTAGTACTTTTTATGGCTTAACTTTATTCTCACTCTTGAGCAGTAGGTATGTAGGTAGGGACTGTAGGGAATAGAAGGCCCAGGGACAAGGGTGAGAAGGTATGATTGGGAGATGCTCAAGTTCAGGTGGGAGCATCAAGCGACAGTCTAGTGGAGGGCAGGTAAGATGGAAACAGCTGATTGAAGAAATAAATTTCCAGGCACAGTAAATGGGGAGAAAGAACAAGCCTTCAATGTCACTCTGCAGAGGAAGGAGGATGGAAGCAGATGAAGTACTGAGGTCCTTATCGAGCGGGAAGCGCAGCTGGACAAGAGATGAAGGAGACAAAAACTCAGTGGATCCAAGTATAGGCTATCACTCCTTGATGTTGGTGAGAGGATGAGCAGTTGATGTCGTCAGGCAAGGCAATGCAGAAGGCAGGTGGAGTGTGATCATCCCATTCCTGAAGGGAAGCAGCAACCGGTATCGGGTAGAGGAAGCAGACAGTGGAAACAGCTAGGCAAAATCATGATCTTGAAAGAAAGTAGTGGCCATGCAGCAGGTCGAAGATACATAAAACAGCAGGTGTGGGATGGAGGTTTGGACAGCTATTGGTTATGGCTGAGGCAGGATGATCCTGACTGGAGGCAGCTGGGAATAGGTAGGATGCTGCGGGCACATGTGGTGAAGAAGTTCTTTTCCCAAAGGGAAGCAGCAACTGGTAGGAGGTAGAGAAGGCATGGTAAGACTCAGTAGACTGTAGACATGACTCCTATCCCTGATAGTCGGGGTGAGCTAACGGTCCCTCGATGCATCCAGCAGAGTTAGGGACAAAGGATGCCTGCCTGGTAAGTAGTAGGAGGTAGTGAATGTAATAGAATCCCATCTCCGGAAGACAGGGGAAGCCTATCTTCACTCAGTGCCTCAGAAGGTGTGAGTTAGGGACAGAGTTCAGAATACTGTGGAATGGGCAGGCTAAAGCATATCACTGCTGCAGAGAGAGGAAATGTCAGACATGAAGCAAATATAGGACAATGAAACGGGATTGCGGATGAATTGCAGGTAAAGTAAACACAAATAGTGGGAATGAGACATACGTGTCATGAGGTATGATAAACACAGACAGCAGCAGTAGATGGGGTTAGTTCTTTTAGAGCATAGATTAAGGAGACAACTGGAGAACAGTGAAGGACTTAGATAGCAAGCATATAGAAAAAAGGTCTGTATCTTAGGGTTGGGTGAAATGGTATGTGAAGATCAGCCATGGAGAATGAAGCCTTGGCGAGTTCCCAGACCCTGGAGGTAGGGTGATAACTGGAGAAGCGACTGTGATGATGGTGCTTACATCATTGAATCAGAGTAGAAGGCCTGAGTTGCGCTGTCCTCTTGACCCATGGAAAAATCTGACGTAGAGATACAGCAAGGGCTGTGGATGCCACACAGCTTATCCTGGGATGGTGTTTTTATTTATGTATTTAAGAATATAGGAATTACAGCCTTTGAGTCATAGACTCATTTCTAAAGGCTGCACATCACAGTTACAGTAAAATACATCAACAAAAGGAGACTAGGACAGCTGAGTACAGTAGAGTAGCAAACAGGTGAGAAACACATGTACTGATAAGTTTGATGCCTATAAATCTGTAATGCCCCAAAGCAGGGGGACCACAGTAAAAAAGAAATAGAGGCTATAAATCTATAGGGGTTACAGGTGCCCAGGGTGCCTGCTGTAGGTGTGGGCTGCAGGGTACAGTCCAAAGGGGCCCTTATGAGTAAAGTTTCCCCTCCTTGTAAAGTGAAAAAGCTGGTAAAGAATAAAAAAAGTGCCCAGTGCAGTACAATACTGTCAAAAAATAGATTTTATTGCAGCTCTTGAGACAATGGCCTGGATGGAATGTTGTGCTGAGCTGCTCCTGCACAGCATTCCACTCCAGCCATTCCAGAACCAGAAGGGTTTAAGTTTTAAAATAATTATTCAGTTAGTGTCAGTTCCTGGGCAGCTGTTGAGGAGAGAGGATGCAGCAAATCAAGGGAACAGGTAAAGGGCTTACCTCGGGTTGAAGCCATCCCATAGGGCTTGCCTGCATGCCTGCTCTACCTCCAGCGCCCGAAGATCCCTCCTGCTGCTGCTGTGTGGCATGGTTGGTGGTGCCATCGAGGCACCACAAAGGAAGAGAAGCCATCCAATTCACTCATTTGGGCTGTGAACCCAGCCGTTTATTTTTATTTTTAATTTTAATATTTTCCCCATCCCTCGTCAGTGGCTTGCCAGTGCTGCATCGCCAGTTGTCCTGTCGGCTTTCCTGAGACCCCCAAAATGCCCACCACACTGCCTATATGTTCCCTTCCTCTGCAGCCATACCTCCTGCATCCCGATTTGCTTCAGAAGTCCCCAGGAGTGGTGAGTTGGCAGCAGCACACTGTTCTGTGCTGTCTGCCCAACAGAAGAACAAAGACTGTGCATATTTTAAATTAAATTGTTTGCACTAAGCACAATAGGAGTGGCTGAGTGCCATGGGAGGGTTGGAGAGCAAGGACCCTAATTAAATATTAAAAAGGGTCGGGATGTAGAGATGCCCACAGGAGGGGCTATCCAGCAAGGCCAGAGCAAAGAGCCTAATGAATATTCATAGAGGGGCTGGAATAGGGAGGGATAAAAAGAACTAAGTGGCAGGAGACTGAAACAGAACCAGAGGGAATTAAAGGGGCCCAGATAAAGGGAGCCAGCCCACAAGAAATTAAAAGGGCATCAGGCCCAGTTTAAGGAGGGCAACCAGGCCCATGGTGATAAAGGGCACCAGGCCCAGTTGAAGGAGGGCTACCAGGCCCGTGGTGATAAAGGGCACCAGACCCAGTTGAAGGAGGGCAACCAGGCCCATGGTGATAAAGGGCACAAGGCCCAGTAAAGTAAGAGCAACCAGTCCCGTGGCAAAGTAAAAGGCACCAGGCCCAGTCAAGTGAGGGTAACCAGGCCTGTAGTGGTAAAGGGTAACCAGGCTTGAAGTAGTAAAGGGCACCAGGCCCATAGTAGTAAAGAGCACCAGGCCCGTGGTAGTAAAAGGCACCAGGCCCAACGAAGTGAGGGCACCAGGCCAGTGGTAGTAAAGGGGCATCAGGCCTAGTAAAGATAGGGCATCCCAGCCCATAGGGGGGAGGACAGCAGGCTTAGTGGCAATTAGGGTGACCAGGCTAAGCAGCTGGGGTATTTACATTAAACTGCTCAGGGGTAGCCAGATCCTAACGAAGAAAGACCGCAAGAGGAAAAGGGTCCAACTAAGGGTGTTTAAGCACACAACCTGTTATGAAGTGATTATCAGCTATTGTACTGTTTCTACGAACTGTTTATTCCTCTAGCATCTCAAGTGTTGTGTTTATTGCGTGAAGCACCGAGACTATATTGTAAAATATTAGGATTGTGGTAATTTTCCCCGGAAGTGAACAATTGCTCTGGACTGTTGCAACTTGCCCCTACTCCAGAAGAGTTGCCCTTGCCAGTGAACAATTGCCCCAGACTGTTGCAATTTGCCCCTGCTCCAGGTAAGTTGCCCCTGCAAGTGAACAATTGCCCCAGATTGTTACAATTTGCCCCTGCTCCAGACAAGTTGCCCCTGTCAGTGAACAATTGCCCTGGATTGTTGCAGTTTGCCCCTGCTCCAGGCAAATTGCCCCTGAAAGTGAACATTCCAGTGTCTCGTGCTAAAAGAAGTACCATTGTGCTGTATCAGGTCTGTAATTCAATCTTCAGCCTCCATCAGCTCTTCACCATAGCCATCTTCAGCCAGCAGAAGACTTCAGTATCTTCTTGCCCTTTCGTCCACCATAGTTGAAATCAACATCCCTCAATGAGTCGTGGCCACCGGTTCCTGATCAGCAAAGAAGAAAGACAACTGAAAAGTGCCTTGTCTGTCACTCCCAGACGCCCGCCGAGAAACGAGTCCATCGAAGTCAAGTGTGTTTGTGGTTGCCGTTTTCTTATTTTGTTCTTCATCCTCATGGAATCCTGATCCTCACCTTCTACTCCTTCCTGCTTGTTTTGGCCTGCATCGCCAGTGCAATCCTCAAGGTAGCAGCTCGAGTTTGGTGGTCTTCCAAGCAGATCTGTCACGAAAGCAGCTCAGCAGTGTCTTCTTTGTCCTTGGTAGTCCTCCTAGTGGATTGTTCACCAAGACCAGTGTTCGATATGGCAGCCCTAGTCGAGTGTAGGTGCCAGGAAAACCCACAGCAGTTCTTCTTCGTTCTTGGCATCCCTGATTGAGGGTTGGTGCCGAGGAGAAAGAGGCAGATTCCTTCTTTTGTGGCAATTCTGCAGGTGGATTCCTTGCCACATTTTGGTTCATCCTTGGCAGCCCAGTTGGAGGGTTCTGTGCCAAGAAAGAGCATTACCCCAAGTCAGTCAGTCTGTGCTCTTGTATTCCAGCAACCCTGGAGAGTGGGTTGACTGATGCCTATGGTCTGTTTAACAATCTCTCCATTTCCTTTTGTAACCTCTCATAGGTTTTCTGGTAAGCTTGGTGTCAAGCAGGAGTTCCTCTTTCTCTTCCCCCCATTCTTCAGCTGTGCATGAAGATGACGGGCATCTGCATCTAATAGATTTTGAGCATGTGATACTGTTTGTTGGTTGTACATTGAATGCTTGTTACATGGTATGATAAAGTAATGTTGTACTCTTGATGTGTAAGCCTCTTAGTAGGGTATTTTAAGAGTGATAAGAATATTACAGAGTGGCCTTAAGCCGAGATGAATATTACAGACTGGCCTTAAGCCAAGGTGAGTACTACAGAGTGGCCTTAGGCCGAATTACCTATAGAGTATAATAGAGTAAAGTGATTAGAGTGTTAGTTGCGAGTTGCTGTCTATAAGTGTTATTCCCCGACTTTCCCTTGTGACTGTGTCTACCTTCCCTGGTATAAATAAAAGCCTGCTGAGCATCAAACTTCAGATTGTCTCTTGCCTCTCCTTAAAGGGTGTTTCCTTTCACCCGACCTTATTCAGACCACAGTGTTGTCTCGCAGGTCCACCTGCTTGAGGCGATGCTGGGTGTGCAGCTGGGACAGGCAATCTCCGAGGTCAGCACTCAGTTGATAATATCAGCACACAAGTGGTAGCTAGGCTGGAGTTGCAAAAACAGGTTACAGATTGGTACAGCGTATGACAATAATGCAATGAGATTAGGAAAATTAAATACAGTCTGGGAAAATACAGGTGTGAGACATACATACAGATTAGATAGTTTGCCTGTACAAGTGGGTAGCTAAGTAGTAGTTGCATCACAGTTTCAATCACATAATAATGTGCAACCTCCAGGGAGGTATCATCAGATTTCTATGGTAAGAAGTGATCTCTGTGGCTTATTTAGATGGACACTGGGCCAGTGTGCCTCAGTGGAGGGCGGCTGAGGGTTTGTAATGGAGATGCATACGGATGTAGTACGCTCCTGCAAGAAAGTAAATGAGGCCTAACCCCCCCGCCCCATTACCTGGGACGATAGGAAGGAGCAGTGTAGTAGGTGAGGCAGAAGTCTGATACTGTGAGCTTTGGGGAAGAGAGTGGCTCAGCTGGGTAATAATACATGAGGCTGTAGTACACTAAGAGGGCAGTGTTGGCTTAACAACTGAACCAGCTCATGATCCCTGTAAACTGGTCAGGTAAGGAGAGTGGTACAAGGCCTGGGTAAGCAGAGGGTCATAGCAGGAGAATGAGATACTGATGTTATGGGAACGAGGAAGGGAGGGTTCCAGTGGTGGAATACATGCATTGAACTATTAATGTACAACATTGTTAATGACCCACTTCTAATGAATGAGATGTGCATGGAATTCAAACAAAGCACCATAGTTACAGTACCATAGGTCACCCCTTATAATTAATGAGACAGACATTTAACACCAGTAAAAGGCACCATTTTTGCATCAGAAGAATTGTTATTCCCTGGAAGAATTACCAACTGACATTTGTAGCAGGAAAACACAACCAGAATTTAAATTATAGCTTGATAGTTACATACAAAAGTAAGCAGTTCTCGATTGTTCCATCGGTGGAATACACAGAATGGCAGAGGTGTAGAGTAGTAGTGGAGTAATGGCTAGTGGTGGTAGAAAAAGAGAATGTGCGTATGAGTCCGTGGGATGGAAGGCGTACCTGATAGGCGAAGGTCCATGTTGTCGGTGGCCTCTGTACGATGCAAATGGAAGCAGGAAGGAGAAAAAGCAGGGAAACAAAGCAGATGGAATTTGGAATAGAGCAAGGATGCCTGTAAGTGTCAGCAGGAGGTTGACAAATGCCCCAAAAACAACAAATGAGGCAAGACAGGAAAGGGGGAACCCCAACACAACAAGGAAGGGGGAAAAGGAGCAGGGAGGTAGCCAGAGTGGCTGAGGGGACAGATAGAACATAGAATGAAGATACACAGTACTCGGTGGGGGGGGGCAAGGGAGAGGAGACGGGCGCAAGAAAAGAAAAACAGGCAGCAGGAGGCACAGAAAGCATGCTCACACAAGCCATGCAGGGAGCTCAGGAATAACACTCCCTAAGCATGGGAGGTGCAGTTAGTAGAAGGCTTAAGCAGAGGTTGTGGGAGGAGCAAGTTCACACATTGAACCACGGGCTAGGCCCTACCAAACCATCCATTGTAGCTGACATACCCAGGCTGAAGAGCAATCATCCCTAAAACATAATAACATATACATAATCACAAGGTCCACAAAGTCTACCTCTTTTGCTGCATAAACAGGGATGAAAATTATGCTGTTCATACATGTACCATTTTATTGGATTCACATACTCTTTTATCCAGGGTACTTGGTGAGTCTGTTGGTAAGCATAACTATGTCTAGGCTTAACTGTACCATTGTGATCATCATTGTCTTCACAGCCACTATTTCTGCTGGAATGCTTTTCCATAAGCATACCACCCTCTGGGGAAAAAGTGGCTCCTGAAATTACTCCAGAATTTTCTACCTCTGAGCTTCTGGCCATATCTCCATGTCCTTCTGGAGTATATAAAAGCAAACAACTGCTTGAATTGGCAGTACCTTTAAGTGTGTGAAAGAATGACATCATGGGCTCAATTTTCAAAGTGTGGTGAAGGGCTTGCACTAAGCCCTGCACTACAACACTTAGGTTCTGGCAGTGTGCTGAACCCCTTTGCCTCAACTGTGCCCGATTGTTGAATATCAGGAACAGCTGAGACAGTTTCCACATTTTACAGCAGCTTATGCCAAATATCTGATACAAGCTCTGTAAAAAAATAGCCCCAGGAATGCCTCAAGCTAGACAAGAAAAAGTTGGTTTAACTTATGGCTCCTGGCACACATGTTGAAATTCCCAATCAATGGCTGGGTGATTGATCCCTGTGTACCATATCTTTGGCACACCTGGGGCTTGCAGAAAAATAGAAACATAGACTTTGATGGCAGATAAGGACCACTTGACCCACTCAGTCTGTTCATTTCCCCTACCTATTGGATAAGCTGCAGATTCTCGTTAACCAACAGCCTACTTCCTGCAACCCCCCCACTATAATTGCCTTATGTCTGTCCCATGCATGTTTGAATTCCCCCACTGTTTTAGACCCCACAACCTCTTTAGGTAGGCAGTTCCACGCGTCCACCACTCTCTCCGTGAAAAAGAAGAAATCTGGGGCTTTGAAAATGGGGCTTCATGTCACCTCCCCAGCTTTCTTTTCTCCAAGCAGAAAAAGTTAATGGCATCTGGCCACTTTTCAGGGCTTTTGCTCCTGTAGATCTGTGGTAGGTATTTGCATTGAATCAGAACTGGCCACCAAATGCATAGAATATTAATGGTATTTCTTCTTCTTGTGAGCTGTAGTCAGCCTTATTCAGCAGCTGTATTCAGCACCAAAATACCCAATTAGAAAAGATTTTTGGAAGTATTTATCTCCCAAGTGGCAAAGTTGCCCACCCTCCCACACCCACACCAATTATCTAGGAATATGCACCCATCCTGTCCATGTACAGCAGCAGCAAACCATGCCACCCTCCACCTATCACAGGTTCAGTACTATAAAGTGCCACCTAAAGTCTTGATTTAGCCATTAATTAATTTCTGGCTGGGCTAGTGGCTGCCAGCAGTAGCCAACAAACCCTTCCTCTCTTTTCCCTGCAATCTATAAATTAGCAGATAGTCCCACCCTACGCTACCCTACCCTACCCCACCTTTTGACGGCCACCACCCTTACTAGTAGTAGTAGCAGTAAAAAGCTTTATTTTTATACTGGATGATGTCACAAAACACCATTAGTACCAATATGGAACTGTTTACAAGGTGTTCCTGTAAGAATTTGTTACTACAAAAATATTTCTAAACAACAAAATTCATACATGCAATACTGAATTGCAAAATAGTCTAAGAGAACAAATATACTCACAAAGATACATTCAGTACAAGTTTCCCATATTATATAAATTACTAGGCTATCTCCTTTTTATATTGATTGGCATGTGCAGCCTATCATTGTTGCAATCTAATACTCAACCTATTTCAATCAGAAAACATTCAAAGCATGAACAGTGAAAATTTCAACTAAAAGACAGTGTACACTCCTGCTGTTAAAATCTACAGTTATTGACAATCCATACACCCAGTTGTTTGCCTAGCTGTTAATTTAGCCCGGACGGGTTTAGTTTTCAGTTCCAGCTCATTTTCATGACTACTACAATAGCCCTAATGCTTGGCAACTTGGTTTGAAAAGGCCATATTGCCCTATTTATTTTTAACTTTGAAGGTTTGATAATGAGAACTACCATTATTCCTCAGATTATAAATAATATCTTTTGTAATTGGTTATCTATTAGATAGCCTGGTGAATAATTATTTAAAGTACTTTGTATTAAGTAAACTCACTTAATTCATCTTTTACTTTCTAAATCTAACCATTTCAATTTTTTATACATATTGCAGTGATGTGTTGTGTAAGCACAATTAAGTACAAATCTAGCTATTAGATTGTATTTTTTTTTACTTTTAACAGCCGTATTTTGTTTGCTAGACCATATATGTGAGATGAGGATCAAAATTTATTTTGCTATTGACTGATGCACTTCGAAATTTAATCAATGTTGTGATCTCTGAAAGGCTCAGATTCTGATATCTAATTTCATAATCAATGATTTTATGTGATATTCAGAATTTAGGCTAGCATTTACCAGGACCCCCAGGTACTTGTACTCACTTGTTTGAGATAATAGCTCATTTTTTATAGTTTTAATACTGATTTGCTTTTTTATCTTATTACTAGCAGGTGAATTAAATGACAAAACCTGGAACTTTTTTCTTTTTTTGAAATTTAAAATTTTTATTGAGTTATATAAAACCAACCATACATGAGATAAGGACTGCTTGGCATGCTATACATGGATCAAGTAAAATACAATAGAGGAGATAAACAAACCTCTAAGAATTAAAGGGAGACAATGAGAACAAAAGGCCAACCCAGGCCCCCCCTTCCCACCATCCCCCCCCCGGAGGTGCCATGACAGAGGAGATTAAGTCAAAGGAGAAGGGTATTGTAGAGAGCAACACCAGATAGCAGTGTCAGTCCAAAGGAGGCAAGTTGGGTAGCGACTGTCAGAGGCCCACCTTATATGGAGGTTATTTCAGATATAAGGCATATAGTTTGCCCCATGTCTCATTGAAAGAAGCCAAATGGTTTCTGGAACTAGCTATTAACTTCTCAGTGTTAAAACAAAGGGACATCTCTTTAAGCCATTCCGAGTATGTAATAGAATCTTGGTCCATCCAATGTCTAAGGACCAGTTTTTTGACTACTATAGAGATGAGCGCCATATGGTACCTGCGTTCCTTCACCTCAGTGTTGGAGTATATTCCTAGAATGCAAACTTCTTTGGTGAAGAGTTCCTTTAGCCACAGAAGCGGGTCTAGATTATTTCATATTGTGTTCCAGAGGGGTGCTACCCTGTCACAATCCCAAAGGATGTGCAGTGCAACAGGTTCCCTTCAGTAAGACCACATCGTGTACAGTTAGACGATTGGAGTTTGCCAAATTTAGCTAATTTAACTGGCGTGTAGTAGAGGTTGTTCAGAATGTAGTATTGGATTAATCTATGGTTATCCTGGGAAAGGTATTTGTATAATTCCTTCCATATCGGTTCCCAGAGAAGGGGAAGGTCTGATATAAGAGATGTCCAGATTTTAGAGCCCTCCAGGGTATTAGGGAGCAGGGCGTCCAATAAGTAGACATATATGTTAGCTATACCATGGGGTTTAACTGCAACTTCATGGATCTTTTCCAAGACGGACCTAGTTTTGGATAGTATATATACAGGCCCAAATATCTTAACTATTAAATGTCTCAATTGAAAGACCTTAAAGATGTATTTCTGGGAGATATTAAAGGAAGTTAAAATATCTTCCGAAGGTAGGAGTGAGCCATTCGAATACAGAGATTCCACTAGTGAATCATGAATTTGTGGGAGCCACTCCGAGGTCAGCCATTTGCCCCCGATTTTAATGTTGGGATTTAAAATGAGGGGTTGTGCCAGGTCCTTCTTGTGGGATATGTTGAAGAAACTCCAACACTGGGATAGAATTTTAATAGAGAGACCAATAGTGGATTCCTGTATGGCTACAGGTAGTGTGGAGAGGGAGTAATAGTAGATATGGGGAGGTCGTAGATTATGTTGGTCCAGCAGTTTAAGCTCCAATTGTAGCCATATTGGTTGGGGTAGATTAAGTTGGGAGATTGACCATTTCCCTATTTTATACAAGTGGCTTGCCCAGTAGTATAGTAAGAGATTATGTAGATGAAGGCCCCCCTTTATCTCTAGTTGCGTTAAGTTTGAGAAAGGCCTGTCTAGGTTGTTTTCCTTTCCAGATAAAATTGGATAACGCAGAGTGTATTTGTTTAAAGTACAATCTAGGGAGCCAAATATTTAATAGATTAAGGGGGTAAAAAATCCAGGGTAACACATTCATTTTAACAATGTTGATGTGCCCCTATAGGGATAGTGGTAAGTTTTGCCACTGGTCAAGATCTCATTGGATCCTTATCAACAGATCATCCAAGTTGAGCTTCTTGATTGTTTTCACCTCATGGGCTAGGTGGAGGCCTAAGTACTTAAGCGAGGCTGAGGACCACTTCATACCGAACTGGGTAAAGCCAGTCTGAAAGGTGAGAGAGTTTAGTGGAAAAATAACTGATTTAGATAAATTTAGCCTGTAGTTAGACACCTGACCAAAACGTTCAATGATTTTTTAGTGCTTGTGCTAAGGATGATTCAGGGTTAGTAAGGTGTAATAAGATATCATCTGCAAAGACCGACAGTGTTAGTGGAAGTTGAGAGATAACACAGCCTGTGACTCACGTTGAGGCTTTAATACTAACTAACAGGGGTTCTAAATATAAATTTAATAGGTAGGGGGACAGGGGGTAGCCTTGTCGTGTACCAGAACACAGGGGAAATCAGGAGGCGAAAACCCCGCTGCAGTAAACTCTGGCTGAGGGTGCCTTATAGATAGTCTTAATCCACTGGATAAAGGTGACAGGGAAGCCCATTCTCTTCAGAGTAGCCCACAAAAAGTCCCAGTTCACCCTGTCAAAGGCCTTTTCTGCATCAAGTGCAACTAGGATCGTAGGGGACTGTGAGTCTTGGGCCATTTGAAAAATGTGGGACAGGGTTCGCAAGTGATCTGCTGCGGATCTGCCTTGGACAAAACTGACCTGTTCCGGGCTCAACAGATGTTGCCAAATCTTCTTGATTCTAAGAGAAATCATTTTAGACAGTATTTTAATGTCATAATTTAGTAGTGAAATTGGACGGTAGCTGGCTGGATCCAGTAAGGGTTTATCTAGCTTCAGAATTAAAATTATCGTGGCCTCTAAAAGAGAAGGGTCAAGGCAGTCTGAGCAAAACATGTATTCATATAATTTCAAAAGTAGAGGAGATAATTCTTTACAAAAGACTTTATAAAAATTAGGTGGAAAGCCGTCGGGACCTGGGGCTTGTCCAGAGGCAGATCTTTAATTGCTACTTTTACCTCAGTTAAAGTGATGGGCGAGGATAAGATAACGCAGTGGTGTACCTGAAGTGAAGGGAGTTTGACCCCTTCTAAAAACTGCTCTATCATATGGGAAGATGGTTGAGAGGCACACTTGCCATAGATCTCTCTGTAGAAAGATTTGAAAATTAGAGCGATATCTCTAGGCAAAGTTTTGATGGAGCCATCCTGAGAGTTTAAAGTTGGGATTAAATGTGAGCTCTCCATCTCCCTCAATCTAAGAGCTAGCAATCTTCCCGGTTTTTCTCCTTGGCCTAGATAGCGGGTCTTAGTTTTAAGCATGGCGTACTCTGCTTTCTCTCTTGCTAAATCATTTTATTCACTCCTGAGTTTAATTAGAGCTTCCAGGTCTTTTTGAGAATTGGAGTGGAGGAAAACATCTTCGGCTATCCTAAATTGGTTGACAGCAAAATTATCTTGGCCTCTCTTGTCTTTTTCCTACGGGAAGCTACCTTTATAAATTCACCCCTAATAAAGCATTTAAGACAGCACCAGAGTACGTCATCTCTGTGAACAGATCCTTGGTTAAATTCTAAGAAGGATAGGATCTTATCTTTGATCTGGGAGACTGTATGATCCTCCTTTAGAATTTGCATATTTAATTTCCATGAGGTATCCCTCTGTCCTTGCAGTCCGAGGGAAACCGTGAACCATACCAGAGAATGATCCGAGATAACTATTGGTTCTATACCTACTTGATGTGTGTTACGCAAAAGGGTAGAGCTAGTTAGTATGTAGTCAGTTCTTGACCATGTTTGATGAACCTGGGAGTAAAAGGAAAAGATGCGGCTATTGGGGTTGAACAGATGCCAAGGGTCACATAACCCTAGCAGGTGCACAAAATCAGTGAGAGCCTGCTGGGACTTTTTTCTGTTCAGGACCAGTTTTGAATTTATGAACCAGTTACTTAAAATACTAAAATATTTTTGTAGGTGTTCTTCCATATCTTTTACAGTGGCAACAAGCACAGTGTCATCTGCATAGAGATGCAGACTAGCGTTATGTATGTAATTTGTCACCTGCCTCACATATAGTAAAAACAGAGTTGCTCCCAATATCAACCCCTGTGGGACCCCCTTGTTTATTGGCTGTTTTTGGGACAAAAATACCTCCCACCTGTACCTGTTGAAACCGGCCTCCAAGGCATGAGTCAAACCACTGTAGGGTGACTTCTGCCACTCCAATCTCCAGTAGTCTTGCACTCAACTCTGGATGTTCTACAGTATCGAATGCTTTGGACAAGTCCATGAACACTGCACCCACCAACTGGTCATAGTTTAAAGGAGTGGCAACTAAATCTATCAGGTCAGTGAGTATGGTGTTCCTTCAACCACCACCAGCACTCACTCAGTAACTGACTCCCAGCCTTCTCTCTATCTTGGACGGCCATCATCTATCTTGGACAGCCATCATCTATCTTGGACAGCCATCATCTATTGAACAAATTGCATAAAACAACAACATGAACACCAAGCACAGCTAAAAATGCTACCTTTGAATGGAGAAATCTGAACTGTACTCAGCAAAAAACAACACTCCATACACTCCCATGTCAAGCTCCCTGATTAAGTCATTTGGTGTTATGTAGGGCTGTCTGGGGTGTTGGATAATATTTTATTATAAAGTAGTTTGCTTCCCATCCAGTGTGATGTGCACACTCTTTGTTTTTTATTGAACGAACCTGGCTTTGTCTATGTGTACATTTTCTTTTGTAAGATTGATCTCTACATTTGCATAGATGTTTGCAGCTGCAGCCAATCAGTGATTACTACTGATCCCAAACCACGGCTCCCCTGGAGCAGATGGATTATCCCCTGTCTTCCTGAGACTTATCTTCCCTGCCATCGTTGCCCCTCTAATGTTCATTTTCAACCTCGCCATGTCCATCCTCTATGCCCGATACATGGAAACCTGCTACCTATCCTGGAGTACAGCTCTTCCATCTACTCCAGGACCTTTGCATCCACCATGGCAAAACTATTAATAGCATACAACATTGCTTGCCACTTCTCCCTGCTGGCCCCTTTCTCCACACACCACTGTACACGTTACACTACACTGGGGTGGCTCCCACTACAAGCCAGCTTTGACCTTGCACTGCACAGTTTTATTGATTCTGACATCCGTATTGGCCAGAAATCCCCTCTTGCTCCCCTCCTTATGGTCCAAACCTCACACCACTGCCTGTGCTCCTCCAGTATCCCCATCTCTGAAACTCCCCAGGGTAGCCATGAACATGGGTGCTACAGTCCTGTCTTTAGCAGCCCCCACACTATGGAACAAGCTGCCCACTGAACTGTGCACCATAAACACTCACTGGCAGTTCAAGACTCACATCAAAGACTGGCTTCTGTTGGCATCCACTTGCCACTGCTTTAAGGACTACCCCCCCCCCACAGGTTCAAGGGGTAGGGCCAAATAGGTTCTCTTATTTACTGAAACTGTACCACCATGAGCCTTACTTTGCTGTGTTATATTTTGTCCCTCAACTACTGCCACCATGTACTGCCAAATGTAGCAACTGTAACCTTTCACTACGTATTACCTGCTCTTGTTTTGTTCTTGTTATGCTGATGTTTCTACTCTGTGCCAACTTACGTGGCCCGGGTCATGCCTGAAAATTGTCCCTGGGATCAATGCATCTGCCCAGTTAACAAAGTCATAAAAAAATAAAAAAAGTGAAAAAAAAAATGGGTAGAAAGAATGCTGGCTCCTGACTGGCCAAGAGCAGCTTTCAGGTGGGCTGTTATCCCGGCACAATGGCCCCGCTAAAAGTAATATGTTTAAAAAAGGCTTTAAATTTACTAAAAATGACTCATTTCATAATCATAATAAGGCACTCCAGAGGGTGTGTTATGGTGGGCTAACGACTCTTCTCAGGTGGTGGAAGCACTCAGCTATGCCTTGTGCTTCAACCCACCCAAAGTAGGCCGTTATCCCACCATAGCACACCCACTGTCATGCCTTATTGCTTAAGCATGCACTGTGTTTCAGTCAATAAACAGCAGCCAGCTGAGCTGGAGGGAGGGCATTACAGTTGTTTTCTGTGGGGCTACTTTTCTTTTTACTTTTGTGTAGGTATTGGTAAGTGAGTGGGGGCAGATGGCTGGTGTCATATGGTGGTGTGGTAAGAGGTTGGGTTAAATTGTTTCAGTCAGGTGGGGAGGGGGTTCTTGGCCACTGTTGGTAGCCCATCTGGAAGTTAAGTTCCTCAATCAGGAACTGAGATTGGAGCTTAAAGTATTGGACCTGGGGTTGTGGGAGGATTTTATGGTGCTATGTTTACGATTATGGGGTATATTCCTGGATGATGGCGGCATGTGAGGGTGGACAACATTAGCAAATACTTAGGTGGGGGTATTAAACACCTGTAATACTCTTTTTTTTTTAGTTAAACAAAGGCTTTGTGGGAACCTGTATTCTGTATACACAAATACAGCCAAATACCAAATACTCACAAAGGTGTTCTGCATATATTCATTGAATAATAAATATACTGTATTTATAAAATAATTAGGGCAAATCCAGTGTTCTGATTAGCTAGGACCAGTGCATTATACGGGCATAATACATTATAAAAAAACAGACCCTGCCAAACCAGAACACATTACTCTTGAGAAATCAATGTGCCTCAATTTAATATGTTCGTTTCAAATTTCTACTATTTTTCCTCTTTCATAACCAGTACAAAACACCAGTTAAAACTTAAAAACAAAGATGGCAAAACCAGTTTCAGTGTATAGTCATTGTTGCTGTTTTCAATCTTTTTTTTTATTTTAAACAGTATATTCTCCAAGACTCAACCAGACTACTGTGACCTAGAACCCATGAATCCTCAACTGTCCACAGACATTGATTATTATGCTCCTCAACTTCTTGTCATCAATAGTTTAAAGAAATCATCTACAACTGTCTTGCTGTTTATAAAATACTAAATCATTTCCTTACACTGACTGACAGTCATCTAGATATAGAATCAGTTACTCACTTATCTGCCAACAAAACCTACTCCCCTCCCTAAGCTGACACAGCAAATCAAGGCACACAGTAGTGATACTTTTTTATGGCTGTGGGCAGAGCTGACAGTCATTTTGTTTTCTCTGGCTTTAAAATGGCCAATCGTGGCACCTTCCTTTGGACTTTTGGAGGTATCGTTCCAAAAGTCCAATAGAGCTTGTAACACTCCACCATGATTGGCCACTATGGATAAACAGCCACTCTATTTTGGCTGCTTCTTCTGCACTTCGGGGCCAGAACTGCTCATGCGTACCTTGCATGCATGCACAGTTCCTCCGGTGCCTCCATCTTGTGAATGGTATATTCCTATTCATCACAACCGTGCAAGTGTGACTGCTGCACATATGCAGCTGTGTTGCCGCTATCTTGGAGATGGCAATCAGAGGTATTCATTCTTTGAAGCTCACAAGATCACCACAGCCATGTCGGCTCTGGCTAGAGTTGTTTATTTTTGCTAAAGCAGCTGGCAGTGTGCTGTCAAGAAGTCTTCCCCACAGTCACATACATGCTCTGCATATACAGCAAAGTGTCAATATGAAGCCAAACCCATTTTATCCTCCAGAGCCAATCTGTGGTCTGCTCCTCCTGAAAACTAGTCTCTGTCTCCAGTCAGTTGGCAGCTGAGGTCACACACCTCCAAAATGATCAAAACCACATACAGAATTCTCCACAGGCCTTCAATCTGTTTCTTGACACACCAGCTATCATTCAGTAACATGAGCTGGGGGGAAGGGGATCAAAGAGCAATGGGGGCTCCTTATATTGGAAGTGACTAACCAATACATCAGGTTGATATTCAAAGACAAGAAAAGAAAACCACTATGATTCTCAAAAGAGGTGGCAGACAAAGTGAGGGCCAAAAGGAGGGCATTCATGAAATATAAGGAGATCCATAGGGAGGACAACAAGGAGGTGTACAGTACCTAGAGTGTCTAAGGGAGGCAGGGAAGGTTGTTAGGACTGCAAAGTCACAGACTGCATAAGGATTAGCAAAGACAGTGAAGTAAGGGGTCAAGACATTATTTGGGTACATCAGTGAAAGAAGAAAAAAATGGGTGTAATTGTAAGGTTACAAGGGGAGGAAGGAAAATGCAAGGTGGGGGACCTAGAAAAGGCAGAAATACTGAATAAATACTTCTGTTCAGTATTCATGGAGGAAGGGGAAAGGTCAGGGACCACAGTTGGGCAACCAGTATGAAGAGGGGGGAAAGGTGGACACCAGTCCATTCATAGTGGAGAGTGTCCCGGAGGAGCTCATGAAACAAACTGAAGGTGGACAAAGCAATGGGACCAGATGGCATACACCATGTGATATTATAATAGTAGTAGTAGTAAAAGGGTGTTCTGATGTTCAGAAAAGGATAGCTCATTTGAGCTTAGACTCATTTACAATGGGGTCCCATGAGCATAAAAATGACAAAACAAGTTACACATATACAAAATTGTACAAAGTTTACAGTCAGTGCATAATTTAAATTGAGTTTAAAATAATTTGAGAATATTAATTACAACAAACCTTAGGCAGGGCGTAGCATACTTCACCAGCCAAGTCTTTATAGAGTTCAAATAAAAGAGCTGCAAAGAGAGCCAGCAGCATCTGTGGCAGCTATGTTCAACGAGTCACTCAACACAGAAGTGGTCCCAGTGGACTGGAAGAAGGCACAGGTTGTCCCTCTGCACAAAAGAAGGAGTAGCGAGGAGGCAGGGAACTATAGACCAGTCAGGCTCACTTCAGTAGTGTGGAAGATTATGGAGGCACTGCTAAGGAAAGAATTGTGGACCACCTAGAATCCAGTGGAGCCCAGGATCTGAGACAACATGGATTTGCAGCAGGACGGTCATGTCAGACAAATCTGATAGACTTTTTTACTGGGTGACAAAGGAAGTAAATCGGGGGCGGGGGGAACGTTGCCTACCTTTAATACAACAAGGCCTTCTACACTGTCCCATATAGGAGGCTGGTTAACAAGATGGGTAGTCTGTGCATGGGGCACAAGATGGTAACTTGGGCTAGGAACTGGCTAATGGACAGGATACAGAGGGTGGTGTTAACTGGTATCTAATCTGGGGAGAGGGGAGTGACCAGTGGGGTACCACAGGGTTCATTCCTTGGGTCAGTCATGTTTAATGTCTTCATTAGTAACATTGCAGAAGTGCTAGAAGGAAAGGTTTGCCTGTTTTCAGATGACACTAAGATCTGCAGCAGGGTGGATACTCCAGACGGGGTGGAATGAATCAGGTGGGACCTGGGGAAGCTTGAAAAATGGTCTGAAGTGTGGCAACTGAGATTTAATTCTATTAAGTGCAAAATTGTGCACCTGGCATGAAGGAATCCTAGGGAGAGTTACAGGATGTGTGTGCATGTGTGTGTGTGTGTGTGGGGGGATTTGCTGATAATTACCAAGGAAGACAAGGATCTAGGGGACATCAGAAATGATGACCTCAAGGTGTCCAAGCAGAGTGCAAAGGTTGAAGGGAGGATCAGTGGAATACTGGGGAGCATAAGCAAAGGTACCACTAGCAGAAGGTGAGAGATTGTGATGCCATTGTATAAGACAACTCACCTAGAGTACTGTGTGTAGTTCTGGAGGCCACACCTTTGTAAGGACTTTGACAGGGTGGAGGCAGTCCAGAGAAGGGCAACTAAGATGCTACAGGGCCTGTACCAGAAAACATATGAGAGATTAAAAGACCTCAGTATGTACTCACTGTAGTAAAGGAGGGAGAGGTGGGACATGCAGAAACATTCAAGTACGTTAAAGACATAAACAAGGTGCAAGGGTGATCTCTTCCAATTTAAGTGGAGTACAAGAACAAAGGGACATGATATGAAAATGGTAGTTGGCAGACCAAGGGGAAATGTGAGGATGTTTTTCTTCACAGAAAGTGTGGTGGATACATGGAATAGTCTGCCACAGGAGGTGGTGGGAGTGAGCACAGTGAAGGGATATAAACATGCCTGCTATAGGAATAAGGGAAACTTGGAGGTGGGAAGGAGTGGAGAAAGGTCACTGAACAGGTATGGTCAGAAGATGAAGACAACTGTAGGGCTTATTGGCAGACTGGGTGGGCCTTGTGGGCCTTGTGGGCCTTATCTACTGACAAGTTCTATTTTTCTTTGAGTCCTCAAGAAAAGTGTCCTTTTCACTTTGAGGTAAACTGATATGTCTACTACCCTCACTCTTTCAAAAAAAAAAGAAAAATTCAAAGAACCACAGTCCATAAAAGACCCTCTCATTGATTATTCTTGGTGGCATTTGATGCACCCAATAGTGGCAGGCATAGGCAGTTGGAGGGACTATTTAATGCTTTTGCAAGCAGATTGTTAGCAAAAAAGTTAAATATTTTTCCAAACCTTTGCTCACATGGCTGATGGGTGAGACATACTGTATGTTTTGATACCTGTGTGAAAAAACATTGCATTCAGTGACTATTTGTGCACATTGAAAGTGCATTTCAAAAACATAAAACAATACTCCAGAGATGTGCATTATGCTTTGAAAACTGCAATCCCATGGGTACACTCACTTTTGTGAGTGTGATTATCACAATGTAATGTGCACTTCATTGTGTCTTAATGCTTACATAGTGCCATATAACACAAGCAGGGAAGTCTCTGCATGTGCAGAGTGGGACATCTGCGCACCAATAGTTCATACTAAGCACTATTCTGCAGGTTTGAAAAGTTATTCTGGCCATTGAGAATCAGGCCCCAAACTTTAAAAAAAGAGACACTTCTTTATATAGGCTTTCAGAGGAAAGTTAGACATGGTCTAAGTTGGCACACCTTTTACCAAATTATGCAACATCAGTTTATAAATTTGCGATCATAAATGTATAAGATCATAATGTTTCTGAACAATACTCATTTTTATGTCCCCTTTTTGTGTAGATTGGTGCAGATATTTGTGGATTTTTTGAGGATTGTTCAGAAGAACTTTGCAGAAGATGGATGCAAGTTGGAGCATTTTACCCTTTTGCCAGGAATCATAATGCTGAGAATTATGCAGTAAGTATTGACTTGGCTATAAAACCAACACATGAAAAGCTTCAGACAAGCTGTTGCATTTAGTATATAAGCTTATTTTGACAAACATTATTATACAGTATCTTCTGGAATGGAATAAATAACTTCCAAGCAGTGACAACCCCAGTGAACAGCATAATGTCAATATTCACACATATTACAGGATTAAATTAGTAGCAGTAAAAAAAACGTAATGATGTAAAATAAAAAATGATTTTATCTCCATTTTTTGTCATGCAGGAGATATATATTTTATGTACATATCATTGAATGGAATAGGATAGAAAGACTGCTTTGCAGTTTTGTATTCCATCTGAAAAAAAAAATGCATAAACAGAAATCTGGAATGCAATACACACATAGGCCCAGATTCTCAAAAGGGTTGCACACAGCGCGACAGTGTTGCACCATGCACAACCCACTGATGAGCCCTGGCACAATACTCAAAAGGGAAAAGTGCGTGACACAAATCCCGATGTGCCGGAGTGCATCAGTAACGTATGCAGGCACAGGTCGGGGGGCGTGCCCATGCATAACCTGCGCAGCCTGATATTCAGCCCGGGATGTGCAGAGCCATGCATGTGCAACCACTACCTGTGCCAGCACAAAGTTAAGCCCCCAAATAAAGGAACAACTGATGGTCACCCACAGGTGAGCTGCCATATTGCAGGGCACAATGTGGCAGCTGCCACCTGTGGGTGGCCACCCGCGTTCCGGCTGCACCTGGCGGCGCCCCCATGCCCGATCGTGGGCATATGTTTAAAAATAAATTCTCCATCCTATATCCCTGGTGCTCGAGTGGACTGCTGTCTGCCTGATCATGGGCATATGTTTAAAAATAAATTCCTCATCCAATATCCCTGGTGGTCCAGTGGACCGCTGTGTGCCCAATCACGGGCATGTGTAAAAAAGAAAACCTCCAATATCCCTGGTGGTCTGGTGGTACCCCACCACCACTGAGCCCCTACCCGCTCCCCGCGGTCAGCCAGCGGGTGGCAGCACCACTCGCCTGCCGCCTCTCCCGCCGACTGACACCTAGGTGAGGCTGCACGCCCATTGGTTCTACAACGTGAGCTAATGGGTGTGCAGCCTTGTCAGGTTACACATTCCAGATATGTGAATGATTCATTCATATCTGGAATGTAGCATGGCTGTGATGCCCATTGGCTCACACTCAGAACCAATGGGCGGCAGCCCTACTGAGGTGCTCAGTCGGTGTGCGGGGGGTGGCAGGCGGATGGGGTGCTGCCCTGACTGGGGAGCGGGCGGTGGGGATCAGTGGGCGGGTGGGGGTACCACCAGACCACCAGGGATATTGGAGGTTTTTACACAGCCCACAATCAAGCACATAGCAGTCCACTGACCACCAGGGATATTGGAGGTTTTTACACATGCCCACGATTGAGCACATAGCGGTCCACTGGACCACCAGGGATATAGGATGGGGAATTTATTTTTAAACATATGCCCGTGATTGGGCTGTAGGGGGCATCAATCCCTGATGGCTGCTGCCTGGCAGGGTGCCAGGTGCAAGTCGTCAGGGATCGGTGCACCTGCATGCAAATGGAATGCAAATGGGGCCATAATGACAAGCAAATGGCCCCATGTGTGCCTTTGCATAAATTATGGCCCCATTTGCATGTCACCTTTTGAATAACGCAGGTGCTGTGAATGGTGCAATGGCACTTGCGCTAGTGCATCTCCATGCTCCACTCTGGCCACTTGCACTGACGCAGTGCCACTGCACCATGCACACTACGGGTGGCCAGGGTGCGATATTCAAAGCTGCTGAGCCATGGCGCAGCTCCTTTGAATATCACCCAGGCCACACCACTGCACAGCCAAACTGAGCTGTGCCCATACTTTCACCACAGTCTGGAGCAGTTTGAATATCCAGGCCATATTGTATAAATATGTGCTTCAAAGTGGTCAAAGGAACCACCTTTCAGGACAGTTCTATCTTGCACTCTTTTGTGCTATACATGAAAGGGACTGGATGGAACCTAAGACTTTTCCTGCCCTTTTGCACAGGTAGATACACTAGCACAGGGAAAGACTCAGGAGGAGTACTCAGTAATAAGATCATAAATATGCATGGAGTAGCTGTGATATGTACAGTGGACCCCAGAACCCTCACCCAATGATTTCAAGGTGCAGCAACCCCTTGCCAGCAAGAACTGCTGAAACTGTTCTTTACAGGGCTCCAGCTTCTGAGTCTGAATTTCTGTTGCAGAGTGGGGAAAGGGCTTACCGTACACAGTGTCAGTATGGTGATGGGACTAGGGACAGTGAGCCACTGGATACTAGGGGTGCACAGGAGCAACACATGCAATGAAAAAGCCACTAGACTACCAAGAAAAGCCAGAGATGGTCTTAATTAATTACATACCACTAATCTTACAAGTAGGTCTTTAAGATAGAGAGTGGGTGGCTGGGGGAACCACATCTCGAATAATGCTGTGTGCCTGCTGCATGGGCTATAGCATGGCAACATGTGTCTAGTATCATGCCATTGGCCAATCATAGTGGCTGCCACAATTCTTGTATGCTAGTATTTGTACAGCCTACGTGCAACCACTAACATCTGGAAAGGCAATCTGTATAACTGGGTATGGCACCATTGTCCCAGTTGACATTCTGTCCACTGCAGACAATGGCACCTGATTGTGCTTATAAGTTTTGGTAGGCAGTGAGAAAGGGAGCCTAGTTCCCCCACCCAAATTCTATCACCCTGTAATTTGACTGTGTCTGGGTCACAAAGGTTTAAAATCCAGCTAGTTGTGCAACAGCAGGTGCAACCCAAAGAAACATTGTATGATAAAGTGATAACTATATTTAATTGGTATACTGCGTTGACATTATCCAATTATGTATTCACATTAAGGATGACACTATGCAAGCAGCTTCATGTAGGATAGTAGCAGCCACACCCAATAGATCACCAGCAAGAAAGTGTATTATATAAATTAAATGTAGCACCTGCTGTGTATATTACATTATCAGTTTTTTTAAACTATTTGTTTGGTTTGGAAACTGATTGATGTTAAACCAGATTAAGCTATGGGTAGATACAGTAGTTCAAATCTCCCTGATGATTATCTCCAATGATGTGACCTCACCCTTTTGGCAGAACTGAGGTCTTCCTTGTCTTGGCTTTGACCACATTTATTTAACTTGTACTGCAGGCAGGAAAATCCACTTAACAGCATTAGCACTCAGTCCTAAAATGCCCCTCAGAGACTCCAGCAACAGTGGTCCCAGTCATCACATTCCACAATATCTAAAGATGTCAAGCTACTCCTGTTACCATGACCTCAGGAAAAACTAGTCACACTGCTCAGTGTCACTTAGTATCACTGTTATTAAATGGAAAATATATACACTGGCATCTACAGGGCTGTTAAAATCCAGCAAATGGCATTTTATATATACATAAGCAATCCTGCACATGCGTGGGCCTTAATAAGCCATGTTAGACAGTGAGCTCCAATGGTTAGCTACTAATTTGCAAGAAGATAGTGTGAAGTGATGGCCTTAATTATTCTTAATTGTGCTTCTCTTAATATACTGATTAATATGAGGTTACCCAATGCTGAGTTCCA
This sequence comes from Neoceratodus forsteri, assembly GCA_016271365.2. Taxonomy (NCBI): domain Eukaryota; kingdom Metazoa; phylum Chordata; order Ceratodontiformes; family Ceratodontidae; genus Neoceratodus; species Neoceratodus forsteri. The sequence goes on from CM028137.1 coordinate 455,616,207, forward strand.
TAGTACTTGTAATATAAAGCCCCATTGAATTCTAATTTATCACTTTGCCCAGCCTTCTTCTTCCTCCAACATGTCAAGTCAAATGTATATTAGGGCTGTGCAAAATGAAACTTCTGCCAGCAAAAGTTTGACTAAAGTCAGAATTTCACTTTCGTGAAATTTTGGAATGCACTTTGGCAATTTTCATGGAAATTCCACCTTAAAATGGTGGAATAAATGTATCAATTGTGGATTATTGTATTAAACTGACATGGAGCCTTTGCAAAAGAGTCTGTGACTCAAAGGATTGTAATTCTGATTATATTCAATAAATAAAATAAATAAATAAATAAATAAAATAAAATAAAATAAATGGTGGAAAACAATACTGCAGAACTCATCACTCCCGGTGGTCAGTTCTGCTGAATTTGTTTATGCAATTGAATACATTATTCCATACTTCATATATTTATCCAGCAGTTCAGTGAGTCACTAAACTATAAAATGAGTGTATGAACAGTTGATTAATGAGCTATACTGCAGAAAGAAATTCTGCAGAACTGATCACTGAACTGTAGAATAATAACATGTACTGTGGAATAATCCATTGAACAGCAGAATAAAATTCCTCAGAACTGTCATTCCATAGTACATGTGCATTATTCCATGCTTCAGCCAAATTATTCTGTGGAACAAGGTAAAAATATGCTAAATACATTCTGAAGATTCCAATATCTCCAAAGGCAGAAATGTAAAAAAAAATCCATGTTGAAATCTAAATTTAGTAGTTGCTGTATTGGTCCTTGCAAGAACAGATCAAGAAGCAAATGATTTGATACCTTTTAATGGACCAACATAGATGTAACAACAAGAAACAAAAATTCAATGAAATTTATGACATTTTGCGAATATTCTGCAAAAGCGGAATTCACAACTTTAGCTCTAGCATAGATTGGACAACATTCATGTTTATGGCTTTCTTTAAAAATCACAAAATTCCACCATTTTTACAAAAGTTCAAGGAATTTGACTTTCATTACTCATAGTACTTTACAATTGTAGCTGCTTATATTTGGTCATCCTTTAATCAAGAGATTTGAAAGCTGATACACGCAACCAACTTTGTAGGGTCCATAAAACTATCAAAACTGTTGATATTGTACATTCTAGTAAAGTTATAGGGGCTTAAATTGTGGAGCTTATGTATTTGCCTAATTTTATTGTAAAATGTCTCAGTGTGTGGCTGCTTACAACTCAGCCCTCTTTAATGCTAGCAATTTGAAACTTGTTACACATACCATGACACAGGTTTGGCACAATTTGCACAAGTCATTTTAAAATTAGATGGACATAATTGAAATGAATATTTTAACAACATTTAGCAAATGTTTTGTGGACATGTCATGAAATGTCATGGAATCAGAATGGAAAATTCACCTGAATTCCACCAGTGGAACTCAGATATGACCTTTCCCTATCTGCTATAGGCAGACATTTAAAGCAGCAGTAATAGATAATAAAAATCAGATTTTTTGCAACAGTGTGTTGCCTGTGCCCTGTTGCACTTGCCTGGTAATCTTTCTTGTTTCATTGTACTGTCACTCTGTAATTTGCTTAGCTTTTCTTTGTTTTTGTTTCTATTCTCCCACCCACCATGTTGAATTGGAACCCTCTGTTGCCAACCGCACATGCGCATGACTCACAGTACTACATAGGGATGGGGGAACATGCAGCACAGGGTCCCATGGAAGAAAACCATAGATGTGAGGTAATGAGAGGAGGGAGCTCAGCTGCAGATTAGGCACCATCCAGATTTGCTGTGTGCCCATAACAACAGAAATATATTTTAAATATCTAAGAAAGTAATGATCACTAAAGAAAATTACAGATATGGAATCTGGAACTATGGCTACATGCTTCCAGACAGAAAGGAGGGTTTTGATAATCACTTTCTGATTATCCAGTACTGCTGCTTTAAAATCATTATTTTAAACAAGTAACTTATCATGGAATACCTTCAGGGGGCAAATACCATATGCTGGGTAATATATTCTGACAAACTTTTGATGTATGATTGTGGGCTTCTGATATTACTGTGTTTGGCTTTCAGCATCAGGATCCTGCTTCATATGGTGCCGACTCAGTTTTGGTGGAATCTTCCAAGCACTACCTGAACATTCGCTACACTTTGTTGCCTTACTTATACACCTTGTTTTTCTATGCTCATACCAGGGGAGACACAGTTGTAAGGCCAGTTCTGCATGAGTAAGTCTTGAACTAACTTTCAGCAAACTGAGATACATTACCATACACTATGTAAAAGTGAAATGTATGTTTATGTAGTTCATTTGTTTTCTAAAAAACTCAACTACTGTATATTGCTTTTTATACAAACATAATTACTGGAAATAAATTGTCTGCTAATTGTAACGGGTAAGTTATGTGGCTTATCACATGAGACTCTGCAGTCATGCTTTTGTAGCCTAGCAGGCTATCATAATGGTTAAGGGTGCTGAGCTGCAGACTTGGAGATCTGTGTTTGAATCCAGTTAGCCCCCACTTGCATACTGTGTGACCGTGAGCAAGTCACTTTACTTCCTTGTGCTCCCAGGTCACACCTGGAAACTAACAGTGGTTTGGTGTGCCTTTTCAGGTTGGACAATTTCCCCTTTCCCTTTACAGTATTAAGACTAGTTAGAAAAACTTTCTAGTATACTGTAGGTGTTTATATTATAATGCTGAAATGAAAAGTTTGCATGAGTACTGAGCCACTTGAGCTTCTGTAGTCTAAGGGCCAGGCTTTTAAAAGTTGAGGTTTGTGCCTTACAAATTCCCTTCCCAAAACAATAATTTGGGCAATGCAAAATGTTTACTGTTTTTAAAAAAGGCTTAAACTTTGGGTGCTCAAACTAAGGTTTATAGTCACCCCTAGGGTGCAGTGCTAAGCAATGCACCACCAGCTGCTCTGACACAAAGCACAACCACCTTCTGACCCCATTACAGTATGATGCTCAGTAGAAACAATAGGCTACCTAGGATCAAAGTAGATGTTAGGGTGTCTAAAAGCTGCCCATGCTGTTTTACTGAATTGTGATCTGCATACATCTACATGCAAACATGCTAATAAAGTTAGTCCCCATAAATATCACTAAGTGGTAGTTAGCATCTTATTATGGCACCATTCACATCTAAGGTGCACTCTGTTGTTCCTTGGATTCCATGAAGGCTTTGTAGCCTTGTGTGATAGCACAACTTATAGCTCAGATCTGTAGTTCTGTTTTTGTGTCTTGTTGGGCAGGTCTTCAATTTATTTACCCAGGATAGGTGAGCTGAGCTGCAACTTACCATTAACAGTGGTGTCCAACTTCTATCCATTTCTGTAGCTGGGTGGACTTGAGTACTAAGATTTTAAGTGACTTTCTTAAGGTTACTCAGTGAGCATTTAGCTCTGGGTTTTGAACCTGTACTTTATATATTGTATTTGTGGTTTTCCTGTCCCCACCTCCCTCACCAAATTCCATTGCTTAAATAAAATCCTAATGCTAGTGGTACAGTATCCCCTCCACCACCCAGTCAGATCTCTGGCTCCATTGGTGTCCCCTCCCAATCACTCATCACATTGGTTAAAGAAACTGCCTGATGCCAGTGGCATTTCCCTTCTTGACCTGGTCCAGTTTTTTAAAAAGAAAACATTCTGTTTCCAGTGCTATTCCCCTTTCTATCTCAGTGGTTCCAATCCCTTAGTCCCTGTATTTCAGGCATCTGGTAGAATCCCTCCATGAACCCCAGCCTGTTCTCTGAAATGGAGCTGGTACTTTTACTCCTTTCACTTCTGCTGCTAGTCACTATTTGATACCCAGAGGAAAAATACTTCCTATATGTCAGTATATCAATATTGTACTTGCCCAAGTGTTCAATACTAAAATTCTAAATTGTACAGCAAGACTGTACATGTAGGACTTAGATGGAGGCCAGCAGCAGAGAGGAACATTAAGCAGGTGTCTAAGGGCAATGGACTAAGCTAGATGGTCCACCAGATACTATGGCTGCCAAGTCTTGGAGTGGGGTCAAGTGCACTATCAGGGAGTTTTTTGCATTTAGCTTTTTGGACTGCTGACCCACCACCTACTTCTTCTTCTTCTAGCTTTCCTGACAGTCACTCCCAACACAGTCATCTGCTCCACCACCTAAAATATCATTTTTCTACAGTTCCCTCTCCCCTCCCTTAACTGTCAGACAGAATGATAATTTAGTTAGAGACATAATGTTCCCTTTGGAAATTAGCTGTTTCTTAGCTCAGTAGGCTTTCCAGGGAAAACTTTAAAATAAGATAAAATACAGAAAAAATGGGCTGTTTTCAGTCCAACCATCAGGCAAAACAGTGAAGATCAATGTTCCATTTTCATATTTGCTTACAAGCATGGGTAAAAAACATAGCGCCACCATACAAATTTTCATAGGTGCGCCACCCCGCTTCCAATGCCCAGCTCTTTCTTGCAGGCGTGGCCTCACTACACCAATAAATGTCCAAGCAGTCTATGACAGCAGTTTAGATGCAGTGGTGTACAGTTCAAAGCAAAAGACCGCTGCAATCAGCGGTGGTAATGTATAGTCAATTTACATACTGCCATCGGCAGGCAATTTACATACTGCTGTCGGCAATATGCAAAGTGCCTACATGTTAGCACTACATCTGAACAGCTGTCATAGACAGTTCCATTTTTTTCTTGTTCTCCCCCCCAACAAACACCCAAGTAGCATGCTGGGATCCCACCCCAGAATGCTCATGTGATCCCCCCCAGCACACTGTATGGTTGACGGGGTGCCCAATCCCCCATCTGCTCCACTGGTCCCCAACAGACTTCCAGGTGCCATGCTAGGAGCCCACCCCAGCATGGCAAAAGTCCATATGGCTGATGGGGGTGCCAAATCCCCATTGGCTCCACTGCCCTCCAACAGAATTCCAGGTGCCACATTCAGAGCCCACCCCAGTGTGGCAAAAGTCCGTATGGCCAATGGGGGTGCCCAATCCCCCATCAGCTCCACTGCCCCCCAAACAAACTTCCAGCTGCCATGCTGGGAGCCCACCCCAGCATGGCAAAAGTCCTGTGTCATTTTCATAAAAAATGAAAAAAACAACACCTGTAAGAAAAAAATGGTCCCTCATTAACTGTTTTTCCCCCTCCCTAAACCCATGCCCACCGTCTGTATACCCCACCTCCCCAACCCCCTGCCTCACCAAATACTTACCACCAGAGACTGGCATGAAGATCTTCAGTGGACCGGGAACATGTCTGCACATTTCAAATCTGACTGCAAAATGAAGAAATGCCGATAAGCTGTATAATGGCATACATTTTATTTTCAGCTTTGGTGCATATCTTGGCCATTTTGGGGAATGTTTTCACTAAATTTTCAACATGGGGTTCTAAGAACCCAACTTCATGAACTCAGTCACTGTCATTTTGTTATTCCGTCCGGAAAGGTGATTCCGTGGTCACTGCGTGGAACCACCTTTCGGGACCGATTAACAAAACAACAGTGTCACAGTTCATGAGGCAGTCCCCCAAAAACCCTATGCTGAAAATTTGGTGAAAAAATTCCCCAAAATTACTGTTTTACAAGCATGTGTTGTGCAGTTCCTACACATGCTCGTAACTTTGAGAATTTTTAATATTTTCAATCCAGATTTTCAACATTGCCATTTGACCACACCTCCTTATGGACAGTATAACTGTCATTTTTCACATCTCACCCAAAATGTGTTTTCGTAAATGTAGAGCACATTGATGCAGTTGGTGTGGGAAATCAATGTCCGGGACACATTAAAAAAATCACAGTGACACTGTTCATGAGCAGAGGTATTAAAATGGCTATGTTGAAAATTTGGTGACAAAAGTCCATAAAATGACTCTGTTATGAGTGTGCAGTAGACAATTTCCATGCACCCTCATAAGTTCATAAATTTGTAATATTTTCAGTCCACATTTTCAACATTGACATTTTTCCACAGTTCTTTATGAATAGTACAGCTGTCATTTTTCACACCTTGGCCAAAATGTGTTTTCACACTTCAGGAGCAGAATAGTATGGTCGCTGTGGGAACTTAGTGTCCTGGACAAATTAAGAAAATCACACTGACACTGCTCAAGAGCGGAGGTCCCAAAATGCCTATGTTGAAAATTTGCTGTAAAAAATCCCCACACTAATTACATTACGGTTGTACATTGCGCAGTTTCTATGCACGCTTGTGACTTTACCAGTTTTTGTATATTTTCACACCAGATTTTCAACAATGCCACTTTTTACATCTCCTCATGAATAGTACACCTGTCACTTTTCACATCCTGTTCAAAATGTGTTTTCACACCTGTGGTGCCAAATGGCGCAGTCGCCGTGCAAAATCAACTTTCGCCTAACAAACTAATAGTGTCACTGATCATGTGGTAGGGTCACAAAATGCCCATGTGGAACACTTGGAGTAAAAATTCCAAAAAATGCCAAGGGCGTTAGGGTTTTCGACCATAACACCCTACCCAGTAGGGACTGACAGGCGTCAGGGGTGTGACATGGTATTGTTGACAGTAATGCTCATACCATTCCACCACCACCCCAACCCTGCAGCCAGTGAAAGGCATTGAGGTGCACCTTGGACCCTTTGCACCCAGAGTTTACCTCATTCTCCTATACTGAGCCCATTTCAGCATTTTTCCTTAAGGAATGAGGTGAATGTAAAGCCCTAACACTCCAAGGCACACCTCAACACTTATCAGTGTCTGAAGGGTATGGTGAGGTGAAATGTTGTGACCGTCATGGGCAATGACCCAAAGGCACACCTCAATGCCTATCCATCTCTGCAGGGTGAGGGTGGAGATGGTGTCAGCTCAATACTTGAATGCCATTCCTTTACTGCATCTGTCTAACTCCTGCACTTCCACTGCTAATGCCAGCAAGCAAACATTTGGCATTGACAAATGCTTGTTAAGGTAAGATATATCACATTTTCTTGTGTTGAAAAATAAGGAAGAGAGCTCACAGACATAATTGGACTGATGCTCAAGCATTTTAAATGGTGCTATAGTTTGATGAATGTGAAAATTTTCATCATTTTTCAAACTCTGTGGAAATACAGTGAGGTCTGATTACCATCACTTCTCTCAGGATAATGCAGGTAATATGTATTGAGAGGCAGTATAGTGCAGTGGTTTAAGGCTCTGAGCTGTAAATCTGGAGACCTGGGTTTGAATCCCACTGCCCCCACTTACATACCGTGTGACCTTGAGCAAATCACTTAACTTCCCAGTGCTCCCAGATTGCACCTGTAAACAAGCTTTCAGTTTAGTGTGTCTCACCTGGTTAAACAATTGGAAAAAAAAATGGGTGGCATCCACCAAATTCAGGGTCCTGAATTCAAATGGTGCCTCTCATAGAGTTCACTAGTTTTATACTAGGTGGTCCCTAGGTACAAGTACCAGGTTCCAAGTGTATATTAAATGAAGTTATGTGATTACATACCTGCATAATAAGGCTCTGTTTCCTTACAACTCCCCACATTTATTGGTGTGTTTCACTTACCTACCCAGGGATCCACCTCTAATATAATGTCCATCAAGGAGTTGCTCTATAATAAAGAAGGTTATCTGTGGCTATATATGGATGATAAGGACCCACATATGCACTACATTTTTAGTACAGGTACAAATATTGGGCTCTGTGTTCGAAGAAGTGGAGCACCTCCATGCCACGAATGTGAGGTACAGAGACACTCTACACCCATTACGCCACCCATGCAGCATTCACAAAATGGAGTGTGGAGCCCCCATACATATGATTCCCCACCTACGCAGATGGCAATGCACAAGGGACAGGTGGGGGGGTGTCCCGTCACTACGTGGCATAAACAAAGCCATGTAGTGGTGCTCACTGGGGCACATGGGGGGCAGCCGGTACACAATTTAAACCCAAGTGTACTTCCCCCTATGCACCCTGGCCCCATGTACACCAGATGAGGGAACAGCCCCGAGGCAAATGGGCATTTCCCACAGAGATAGAGCAAGCTCCTGCCCCACACCCCAGAGGATGACCCCTCCAAACAATATGGTGCTGCCCCATCTCCTGTAGTTGCATACCCATCCCAGTGTGACACCACTATGCCTGGGCTGCCAACTGCCCAACACTGTACTGGCAAGGCACCCAGTGTTTTGAGGCACCTCCTCCTGGCTGCACCTGTCCCCTGATCGCAGGTCCCCCCAGGCAACTGCCCCTGGTGGTGCAGCCCCCCCTCACTCACATGCATGGGCACAGTGGTGCCCTAGGTTCTGTCACACACACTGCTGTCCATCAACCCCCACACACATACCTGCAGCACTAACACCTCATTCCACCCATATGGTCTGACGGCTCCACATCCTGGACAGCCAATGATACTACCCACCACACACCGCTATGGCTGCTGGCCATCCATCCACAGGGTTGCTCAGCTCATGCATGCCCAGTCACATATGGGATCCACTGTTGGATGTGGGACAGGCACCTGATTTGATGCCCACCCGTGTCCATAACTAAGCCCTAGGTCACCTCGTGGAATGCTGAATGCCAGGGGGGCATGCCTGCGGACATGTGCTGGCATCCTATCAGCCTCATGTGTGTAAATCCCACCGGTGTAGTATAGGCCAGAAAGTGTGAATAAGTGTGATCTTACCTCACTAAGGGAAAAAAATCAGTCAATTGTAGGTTAGATATGAGAGAATAGATGACAAACGCTACAGAGGCTGCAAGTCTGTAAGGAATGAGTTGGAAATAGTCTCCCAAGAAACAGTAAATAAATATGCACTTCTGCTGCAGGGACCCAGTGCACCTATGGGGTGGAGAGACCTCAATTATATGTGCACTTGAGGACATGTTAAGAAGATATCTATGTAACTGTCTAGTTAGAATTCAATAATTATAATTTTCACTATGTGGAGCATTTGTGGGTTACACTTCTTTCCTGATCCCCTGAAAATTTAAAGGCCATTCATTTTATGAGAGAATGTGATTTCACAGGACTGCTGTGGCCACATATGTGAGTGGCTCCCCCTCATGGACCTAACATGGCAGGTATAAATACCTAAGTGGTATAGAAAGAGCCTGCTTCTTGATGAAAGTCTATTTAACCAAAGTACCTGGATACCTGGTCAGTAGTTAAGCGCCTTTCTTGTTCAGAATATTTTTGTTTATCTATTTGGTTGTGAGCATTGTACTACTTTGTGACACTGCATTATGCCCAGTGCTCAAGAATGCTGTAAATCATCTTGCATCAACCTTGGTTTTGATTTATACTATTCTCCCCAACTTCTCTTTGTACCTATTTGTTTTTATTTTTATTTTGTTTCTGTTTACATTGGGGGTGTTGAAAGGAATCTGTACATTATTATCGCAGGCAGTCTATATAATTTTCTGGCATGTGCCCTTATTTAATATACATTTAGTTTTTGTGTCAAGTGACCCTCTAGAATGAAGCAAATCAAACCCATGAGAGACGCCATAGGAAAAAGAGCCCTGGGCGTGGTAAGGGGAATCCTAATTGCCATGTAAATAGAACACAAAGTTCTGAATTTAAAAGACATTGTTATACTACTTCCTTTATGGAAATTATGCCGACAAGATATGTGTATTTTGTCTGTATAAAGGCTTTCAATGGATTGTGGATTCTATCTCTACAAAGTGGTTGGGTTCAGAATTTAATAAGGGAGCCATCTCTAGTGTTGTCTGTAGCTGAGAAGTGCATGTTTGTGTGCATATGTGCATGTATGCAAGCATGCATGCATGCATGTGCCTGTGTGTGCATATGTGTGTGTGTGCGTGTGTGTGTTAATGACCTATTCTTTTAATAGTAATCCCTTTTTTTGCTACAGAGTTTGCAGCGAGTTTTTCTCCATTTCTCCATTTATCCAGATGGAGTACTAGTTTCCAATTATTTGTGCTCATGACCACCTTAAATCTATGCACTCCAAATAATTACAATCTTTGTTATCTTCCAATCAAGGAAATAAAGGGATGTAGCCATTTTCTTTTAACTCCAATATTCAGCAATGGAACGCAACAATTATGTTAACTATTTCTTTCTCTGGGATAAATTCTTGCTTGACAGCCCACATTCACAGAAATCAGATTGGAGGGTAAGGGCAATTCAAGTAAATCATCTTTTAAGTAACAGACATGAAAAGAAAAAAAAAAATATTCAAACTGTGGCCAGCAGTTATTGTATCGCAAGTTGTTCTTAACCTGGAAGGTGAATCCATAAGTGGATACTCTCTGTTTATCAAAAGGCTTGTGACTTGTCCGGTTGAGTAATTACAACAATTTTCATAACTACAGTAGTGCTGACTTCAGCAAACCATTTATATCTCTCTGATTAGACATACAGTATTGGTAAGTTCACAATTTCAGAGGTGTAGGCAGCTGTTATATTTTATTTCTTTTCTACAGGTTTTATACAGATGATACAACATGGACTGTGGATCGTCAGTTTCTCTGGGGTCCTGCTTTTCTTGTAACTCCTATCTTGGATCCAGTAAGTTGAATAACTAATGTTTAGCATTCTGCAATACATATTAAACATATAGCTAACTGCATATGTTTGTATATGGAAAATATACAATGGTTTCCACATGTCTATTCTTCACTTTTAACACTGTGCTTGGGGATGAGGGTTGGGCTTTAGGCCCAGAGAACGTAAGAAGATTCTGACTCCTCCCCCTCTGAGTTTCAGGATATGTCCAATAACTCTTATTGCATTTACCAGCTCAGATATCTGTGCATACCCTGGTCTTTTCTAGGCTACATATATTTAAGTACTAAAATGTCCAAATTCCTCATAGATTTTGTGTGCTAAGTAACTAATCTGCTAGGTTGTACTTTGCTAAACCATCTCAGTCTCTTTAATGTCCTTTTGTACTGCAGTGTCCAGAACTGGGCACAGCATTTCAGGTGTGGTCAAGCTGAGGCTTTATGCAGGAGGATGATCACTTCCCTTAACCTTACACTTACATCATTGTAATGTATCCTAGCATGCATTTCCTGCAGCAGCACAGTGATTTCATTGACTTCATCTTAAGGTCTACAGTAATCCCTAGGTCCAGTTCCTTGTTTGTGCTAGCCAGTGTCTCACTACATGGTGTATATTGACCAAAATCAATATAAAATCAACTACATTTTACTTGTATTGCAGCAATAGACACTGGAAGATTAGATGGAAGAACTCATTCTGATATACGGTGCTGGCATTTCAATTTTACATAAAAAAATTAAAACTGTGTGTCATTGTAAAACACAACATGAAGTGAACAGGTGCCTTGTAAAGGGAATCCAGTATTTCTAGTGGTTGTAGATTTTTGGAGCAAAGCTAGTTTTCAGCAGCACATATTTAATCAGACCAGAATTTGACATGTATACCTTTTTTCATGACAACTACACATTTAAAGATTGTGTTGTGCTTCTGCTTGGTTGATGATATTTTGCTTTGTTTTCTTTAAGGAAACTGACACAGTAAGTGCCTACATACCTGATGCGGTGTGGTATGAATATGAAACGGTAAGCGCTATTTTCATTACATCAAACATAAAGCAGAACAGATACTACACTTGCCTTGTATAACATAGTAAAAGTGCAACATATTCGTTATTTAACCCAACAAATCAAAATTAGGTTCTTCTAGGATATTCCAGTGTTCCCATGTAGCTAGTTGATTAGAAAACCCTGTTATTAACTAAGGTTCAATTTGTAAGGATTGACGGATGCCTGCAAAAACTCAAAATGACTTTTGTCAGTCTTATACGGTTCTCTTCCATTGTAAGTGATCATAAAAGAGGTCTTTGAAACCTAACAGGTTTCAAGTACAGTGTACTTAGCAATATTGCATAGCAGGGTGTGGTATATCTTGGGATATACAATGCTATGAGTTAGACATTGGTAGGGCAAATGCCTCCTGATGACCCAGCATGTAACATGTTATACTTCTTTACTAGTGACCTGGTTTTGATAGTAACCTTGGAGAGCATGGTTAGTGGCCATTGGGCTTTTGTGGCACTGCTGCATGGCTGCACTCCTAGGGACAGTGCTGTAGTTCTGCCACCACATCTACCCTAGCAATTTGCTGGGGAGCTTGCCTTCTCCACAGGTACACTGTTGAGTGATGAAAGGCCTGAAATGGCATGGCCCAGTGTCAGCAGGAGGTGTATGGGGCTATGAGATGAGAATGAAAGCAAGAGAAATTTAATGGGGGTAGATTTTCAATGACAGCAATGCAATTAGACCATCTATTAAATAGCTTAAGAAAAATAGCCTAACAACATCTGCAGTCTGCATCCAAAAATGGATGCAGTTGTGCTTGCCCCCAGTTGAAGACAACTGCATTCATTTTTTGCCATAAATTGTGACTTTTTGTCATAAATGGGTGCAACTTCTGAAAATAGCAGCAGGGTCACCTAGACACAAAAAAGTGATGCAGATGCAGCATTCATTTGTATCCATATCCAGCCCTTTTGAAAAAAAAAATAAACATGTCTCCTTAGTTAAATGTATGGTGCCTTCTGGTACTCTTGATTACAAGTTAATGTGGATTCCCACTAGTCAGATGGTTGGAGAGGATCTGCTGTGACTGGGAGGTCACCAAACAAATCCTGAAGACAGGTGGTTGGGCAATCTTGAGAGAAAACACCTCTATGAAAAAAAAAACATATATAAGTAAGATAGGCAATCAGTTAAGTCATTTATTTCTCAGCTGTTGTCTATATATTCCCCGTCAATTACAAGGCAAGTGTTTTTAAGAAAGAATGTTGTCTGAGCCTCCAAAACAATACTATCTTCTTTCTGAAATGTGCCACAGCACTACTTAATGTCCACCCAGACATCCACTCGAGAAGGGTAGAAGAGACTTCAGTTTTATGTTATAACTGGAGGACAGCACAGCTAGCAATACAGCATCTTCTAATAATACATTACAGTGACAATGTTAGGAATGAGAACAGGTCCCATATAGTATCTCCAGAATTTGGCATTCCCTTGTCATCCTCAATTATTGAACCCAATGGCCAGAATGTCATACCATGCCTTACTGGGGATATGTTTTTGTTTCTATTGTTAAATGTTAAGAAACTTTACAGTCCTGCACAACTGTAAATAGTAATACACTTATCATTGCTGTTTGACCTACAGTTTCCTTGTGAGATTTAAATGCTCTCAAGTAGGGTTTAAGAAAACTATAGTCACTGTTTCCAGACTACTAGTTTCACATAAATATTATAGTCATACAGTGCATGCCTTAATATATGCACATACCATCAGTGTAATAAATATATATGTATATATATTAACCACATAGGGAGAAAGGATCACATGGAGAAAAACGAGGACAAGCATGTACCTACCTGCTGATAAAATTGGACTTCATCTCAGAGGAGGCTATATCCTGCCTACACAAAAACCAGCTAACACAACATATTATAGGTAACTGTTTGATATTGTTGTACCAGATATGTTGACACTGTTACTATAATAGGGGTGAATCATCCATTTTTGTGATATTTTGTGGAACTGCCAGAGGCCTGAATTCTCCTAAAGTAATACATAGGAGGATCTACATTATGGTTATGTTAGGATTTATGGCCAATGCACAACATAAAGGATAAACAAACTTTGATTCTCACTTCTATGATCCTCATACTGTAGCTTCCTTTGCCCTCTGGTCCCCCCACCTCACAGCTCTAACCAATGACATGGCCAGATGTTTCCAAAATTTCTGTGATATCGCTACAGAAATTTCCCGCCTACCTAAAGTACCAATATGGGCCACCAGAGCGAGTATCTCTAAATACAAAAACATATCTGCTAAAGCTTTTTTTAAAAAACATTTATTTCATGTTGATTTGCTGATTTGCTGTTTTGAACCACATTAAAAAAATTACTGCACTGTAATTAAAGAATGGTTGTAGTGTTACTGAATGGATGAATGTCAAAAGTCCCATGGTGGGTAGTTGAAAAATCATTGATTACTGGCTGTGGCTAGCATATGAGGGCAGCTTCTATTACACTAATTTGAAGTCAAATGCAGCTACTTTTTTTCAAGGGTGGCTAGTATACAACGGCAGTCAGTAATTGATGAAATATGGCATATCACAAAATATCTGGAAATATCTGAATGTATCTATGGCTGCAACTGTGACATCCCTCTATATTTGTAATTGCTTATCTCCAAATCATCACAGCAGGCAGAAGAATTCCACTTCATCCCATCCAAGCTAGATTCCAAGACTGAAATATAATATATCCATTGATGGGAAATGGGGGATACCATAATCTATAATTTAATATGCGAAGTCCTACCACCATGCTTTGTTTAGTCCACATGCTAGTGTGTAACACTTTGCTTTATTTTCCTTTAGCAAAGTATGCACCTGATGGAAAAAAGCCATGCATTGCATACTTACTGGTTAGAAAAAGCTACAAAGTGCATGCCTTGTGGAAAAATACCACAGTTTGCACTCAAAGTGTACTTTTTGTTGCAATATAGATTTCATGGATTTTGTCCATGAAGCATGGAGTGTAAATGGAGTGCCCACTTTAAAAAATTCACACAAACTGTGAAGTGGGCTATCAATGTTGTGGCACTGGTTTCTGTATGCCCACTGATTTCACACCTTGGTTTGATGTGGTATGACTGCGAACTGAAGGAGATGAAAACAAAGAGCAGAGGCTGGAAATTTTTTGGAGGAGATTCAGGGCCATGGAAGACAAATTGGCTCAGATGTCTCACTATGGTTAGTATCAGATGTCAATCACTCAGAAAAAGGCAGAGTTTCTAACTAGGGAGATTGCTGTTTGACTGAACTGACTGGCTCAGCTCTTCCAGATTGTGTCTAGGCTTCTCTAGCCAGCCTGTCTGGAGCCCATGAGAGCATTTTCACTCACAAAATGTGAGGAGTTCACTCAGTTCTTCTCAGACAGGGTGTCTTCTGTTAGGGGTGGGATCACTCCAAGTTTGTCATCATAGTCCAGCAGGGTTAAGCCTATGAGTCTTGGATGCATTCAGTGGAGTTGGGATGTGTTTTGTCCAGTCACAAAAGGAAAGGTAAGCGAGGTGATTTCTAAGCTGTGGTTAATATTTTGTAATCTGGATCCAGGCCTGATGTGTCTACTTGTGAGCATTGTTGGGCAAGTGGGCCTGGTATTTGCTGAGATTGTTCAGTGGTCCTTGACAGAGGTGGTGTTTCCAGTGCAGCTGAAAAATACATTAGTGAACTCTCTTCTGATGAATCCCTCTTTGAATGCAGACTTACTAGTAAATTACCAACCAATCTCTAACCTGCCATTTTCAGGAAAGATTGCTAATAAGGTGGTTGTGTTTCAGCTCAGGACATACCTAACTGCCTTTAACATCTATTAACCTCTCCAGTCTGGTTATAGGTACAGGCATAGCATAGAAACTAACTGCATTATTTAGGGTGAACCATAAACAGCTCAGGGTGAGAGCTATATGAGAATGGTCAGTTCTCATCCTCCTTGATCTCTCTTCAGTGTTTGACAGCATGGATCACGGTCTATGATTGGACCAGCTCAGGGAGTATTTAGCACTTGCTGGCAAAGTCATCTGCTGGGTTGAGTCCTGTCTCAGCAGCAGGACCGAGATGGTATTGTTGGAAAGGTTTCCTTTGCTCCCAAAGGTTCTGTCCTACGGCATACCCCAGGGTTTGCTTCTTTTTCTCATGCTATTTGCAGTGTATATGTTACCCCTGCATGAGATCATTAGGCAGTGAAGTGTTGGGTTTCACTGCTTTGCTGATGATACCCAGCTCCATATGTCCTCTGTGCCTGGGACCATGAATGCAGTTGGTGTGTTTAATAAGTGCCTGGCTGAGATACAAGATGTTGCCTAGCTGGTGCAGATTTGGCCCAGAGAAAACTGAAATACTGGTGATAGAGACAAGACATAGGGGGAAAGGACAGCTACCAAGAGGGGAAGACAGGGCTTCAGCTCAGTTCCTCTTGGCTATTGGCTGTCACAAATGTGAAAAATCTGAGAGTCTTTCTGGATGAGGGACTGACATTTGAGCTCAAGTATTGGCAGTAGTCCAGAATTGCTTTCACTATCTGTGGAACATCAGCCAGATTAAATCCCTTATCCTGCCTTGCAATCTGGTCACACTGGTGCATGCATTCATGACTTTGAGTCTTGACTACTGCAGTGCTCAATATATTGGGGTCAATGGAGGTATGCTGCAAAGTCTGCAGTATGTGCAAAATGCCGTTGCTAGGTTGCTGACTGGCCTTTTGAGATCATGTTATGTCCAACCAGTGCTATGTGATCTGCGCTGGCTGTGGGGCTAAGTGGCATGTCTCCTTTAAAGTTGGACTTCTAACTTATAAGGCCATGCATGGGAATGCTCCTGGTCTATCTGACTGACCTCTTACACCCTCATGTACCTTCACACCTTCTCCTCCCTGTTGAGGAGGGCCTCCTGGTAGTTGTTAAGTAAAGGTCGAAGACCTTGGGGGACCAGGCCTTTGATGTGGTGGGTCCAGTCCTCTCTAATTCTTTTCCAAGAACTTTGAGGGGGGCGCCCACTCAGTGGAGCCAATAAACATGGTCTGAAAACAATTTTATTTATGTAGGCATTTAGGTCCCAATCTTCCTCATAGCTGCTGCATCATAGTTTTAAATACTGACTAATTTATTTATGTATTACGATGTTGTAATGGCACTTTGAGCCTCCGGGGAAGGTGCCAGATAAAATAAGTACTGATACCACGGCTATTGCTAATTAGTGAAGTAAAAAATTGCAACCTCCCTTTTCTGTGATTAGTCATCCTCAGTTATGCTGGTGTTTCATTATCAAATACTTTTATTTGTTTTTGCCTGATAGTCCCCACCCCAACATGCTAAAACAGTGCTTGGGAAAAACACAGATGGCAAACATTTGTATAGACTTACATTGTGACTGTCATATGAGGTGAGAGGAGGGTTTCAGTTGGGGGATAAGATGGTGTGGGGATGGTGAACAAAAGAGTTATTTATTTATTTATTGAATTTTGATGAGCGGGTAGGCCCGCTGGGCCCCTAAAGGTCCCTTTTTCAGGGTCGACCCGGGTATTTATTCATATTATCTATCTATCTATCTATCTATCTATCTATCTATCTATCTATCTGTCTGTCTGTCTGTCTGTCTGTCTGTCTATCTAACTAGCTATCAATCTATTCTACCTATCTATATTAATAACATATATTACTACTTAAGAAAGCAGAGTCCACAGGGTTCATTTCCAGTTTTGACGTGGGGGCAGTGAAGGAGGTACTGTAATTAAATTCTGCTTTTGGTGGGGAAATATTGGGTTATGGGTTCTATGATGCTGGTGAAGGAGGAATTGTAATTTAACTTTTCCTGGTGGAGGTGGGTTGTTGTAGGATGCTACTTGTGTGAGGTAATGTCACATATATATATATATATATATATATATATATATATATATATATATATATATATAATATTCATGGCAAAAATCCATTTAATGCATCAGTTAGGGTTGTTCATAGCGACAAAAGTGAGGAAATTCAGTGTTAGGGTTGAAGTCCCTTGCATCCCCATGCCGCCCCAACTGGCATTGGGGTGTGCATTGGGGTCATCGACCAAATCTCACCCATCACATGTAAGCAAGCTGAGGTATGAGGAGAATGGGGTAAGAGTTAGGACCGATGACCCCAATGCACACCCTGATGCCAGTTGAGGGGGTGGGCTGGGAGTGCAAGGGGGCCTTCAACCCTAACACCGAATTTCCTCACTTTTTTTGCTGTGGAACTACACTAACTGATGCATTAAACTGAGTTTTTTGGCATACATTTCCCTTCTGTTTGAGAATGAGGACTATAAATAGTGAAAAGAATGCAGTGGTGGGAGCATGGGCCCATTGGGCCTTGCACTCCCACCACTTGATGTCTTGTGACATAGTAATGGTAACTGCAATGGAAATGCAAGCACTAACAGTTACACACATGGTGATACAAATGGAAATGGTAACTCAAACGTTAATAGAAACACAAGCGCAAAGTGACACCAAAGTGAACAGTGACGCAAATGGAGATGCCAGCACGCATGGAAATGCAAGTGGTAACATGCACGGTCATGGTACCACTATTGTAAACTCAAATGTTAACTGTTACAGCAATAACAATGCCAAAGGGAACAGAAACAGAAAGGCAAATGCAAGTGCGTACGGAAACGCAAATCAAAATGCACGTGGTCACCGTACCGCAATTGGAAACACAAATGGTAATGATAACAGCTAAAATAATGCCAAAGGAAATTGAAACACGAACGCAAATGCATACAGAAATGCAAACCATTATGCACACGGTCATGGTACTGGAATTGTAAACACAAATGGTAATGGTAACAGGAACAATAAAGCCAAAAGAAACAGAAACGGAAACTCAAGTGTGTACAGAAATGCAAACTGTAATGCGCACAGTCACGGTACAGCAACTGTAAATGCTAATGGTAATGGTAACAGCAGCAATAATGCCAAAGAAACCAGAAATGCAAATGCAAGCGTGTACGGAGACGCAAACTGTAGCACACATGGTCACGGTACCACAATTAGAAATGCAAATGGTAACGGTAACTGCAACTATAACGCCAAAGAAAACAGAAATGCAAATGCGTATGAAAATACACACCGTAACACGCACGGGAATGCAATTGGAAATGCAAATGGTAACAACAACAATGATGCAAAATGAAAGACAAACACAAAATGCAAGGGTGGCAACAAATGCAAATTGTAATGCGCATGGTGATGCAAAGTGAAACACAGACAGAAACCGTACTGTAGACACAAATGGTAAGAGTAACGCAAATGCAAGCGCAAACAGAAATGCAAAGGATAACGCACACTGTGGCATACACGGGAACACTAATGCAAACGAGTATGGAAACGCAAGTGGAAATGCTACATGTAACAGTAACTGGAGTGCACACCCTCATTTTCCCCAACAGCTGCATAGAGAAACACAGTGAGTACAAAGAATGTATGCATAATAATGGGGCTCGGAGCAGAAAATGAGGAGTTGGAACACTAAATTGCTTGCATCTCAGGAACCGTACGACGTTGAAAAAAAATTTAAATTTCATATAAATTATTACTTTCCTGGCTAGTTTTGTACTTAGCCCCTGCATAGGGGGCTAAGCATTTTTCTGATGAAAAGCCATATCTCGCACTGTTTCCAAGATACGGCCTTGAAAGACGCGTCAGACGCCGCAATGTTAGTCTATGGGAAAAAGTGTAAACTTCAGAGCACTGTAACTTTCCATTCATGCAATATTTTGTCACCACTGAAAGGCACATCTGTGGGATGTTGGCTTTCTTCTCTCCAAATTTCAGTCCAAAAGACCAAACCGTTGCCTTGTAGCAGGGTGGCAAAGAACTCCTGTTATTTTGTGCATAGTGTTGCAAAATAGTGTCGCAAATCACAACACTTTCGCAAATGAAATCATGAAAGTGTCATGAGTGAGACACTACTTTGTGACACTACTTTTTCCAGAAATTTGAAAAGCATATTCCTGGGATGTTTAACCCCAAAATAAAGACATGGATATCATCCTGAGGGTCCGACTAGGTGAACACAAAAATAATTGTGTTCCTAGAGGGTCCCAATTTTAAATGCTAAGCATTTTTTTGATCAGTAATTGAAAAAAAATGGCAGATTTGTGACACTACTAGGGCCATTTGCGACACTAAAAAGTGCATTTGCGAAAGTGTTGAACTTTTTGTTAGCTTTTCCCATTGACTTATATTGGGAACTTGTTTTTTGAATAACTTTTGAATCGTTCAATATTTTTTCATGAAATCTTCAAAAGGCACCACTGGGACCCTGGCTGCACATTCCTTGAAATTATCAGACTGGTCATGCAAACCATGTGACCCGTTGGTGTGAGCAAGAATGCGCAATAAAACATAATTGCGCATTTGGATGTTGCTTAATAACTCTGCAGCTGTATAGCTGACTGGTACAAAAGTAAGAAGATCCCAAGACCTACCATGTTCAACCATGCATACCAAATTTCAGACAAATCTGTTGAACAGTGGCAAAGTTATTAAGGTGCAAAATTTCACCCTTTAACCTTAAAAGTGCTACTCAACACTAACTATGGTAGCACTACGTACTACCATAATATATATATATATATATATATATATATATATATTTATTCATGGCAAAAAAAACTCTGTTTATGCATTAGTTAGGGTTGTTCCACAGTGAGAAAAGCGAGGAAATTTGATGTTAGGGTTGAAACCCCTCCTTAGGCCCCTCATCCCACCCCTCCAGCTGGCAACGGGGTGTGCATTGGGGTCATCAGTCCTAACTCTCACCCCATCACATGTGTAAACAAGCTGAGGTGTTGAACCATAGGAAAATGGGGTGAGAGTTAGAGTGAGAATGAGGACTATAAATAGTGAATGGAATGTGGTGGTGGGAGCGCAGGGCTCCCACCATGTGATTTTTTGTCACATAGCAACGGTAACTGCAATGCAAGTGCTAACTGTTGCATACATGGTGACACAAACATAAATGGTAAAGCAAATGTTAATGGAAATGCACGTGCAAGGTGACGCCAAAGTGAACAGTGACGCAAACGGAGATGCAAGCACATACAGAAACACAACTGGTAACATGCACGGTCATGGTACCAATATTGTAAACACAAATGGTAACTGTACCAGCAACAATAACGCCAAAGGGAACAGAAATGGAAATGCAAACGGAAGCACATACGGAAACACAAACCGTAAAGCTTGGTCATGATACTGCAACTGGAAATGCAAATTGTAATGGTAACAGCAAAAATAATGCCAAAGGAAACAGAAATGGAAATGCAAATGCAAGCGCATATGTAAACACAAACTGTAATGCGCATGGTAATGGTACTGCAATTGTAAATGCAAATGGTAATGGTAACAGCAACAATAATGCCAAAGGAAACACAAACACAAACACAAACGTGTATGGAAATGCAAAATTGTAATGGGCACCGTCACGGTACTGCAATTGTAAACGCAAATGGTAATGGTAACAGCAATGATGACACAAAACAAAAGACAAATGCAAACGCAAACAGAAGGGAGGCCCCAAACACAAATGGTAATGAGCACGGTGATGCAAACTGAAATGCAAACACAAACAGTGCTGGAGACGCAAATGGTAACAGTAACACAAATGCACGAACAAACGAAAACACAAAAGGTAATGCACAAGGTGGCATAGACGGGAACGCTAATGCAAACAGATACGGAAACGCAAGTAGAAATGCTATGTGTAACAGTAAGTGGAGAGCACACCCTGATTTTCCCCAAGAGCTGCATAGAGAAACACAGTGACAGCAAAGAATGTATGCATAATAATGAGCCTCGGACCAGAAAATGAGCTCTTGGAATACTACATTGCTTATATCTCAGGAACTGTATGACATAGAAAAAAAATTAAAATTTCATATGATTCATGACTTTCCTGGCTATTTTTGCACTTAATGATTAGCCCCCTATGGGGCTAAGCAAGATTCCAATGAAATGTTTGTATCTCGCACTGTTTCTGAGATACTGGCCCCGAAAGGCGCAGCGTAAGATGCAATGTTAATATATGGGAAAAGCATCAAATTTGGAGTACCATAACTTTTCATCCCTGCAATATTTTGTCTCCAAACCACCAGAAGGCACATCTGTGGGATGTTGGCTTTCTTCCCTTCAAATTTCAGCCCAAAAGACCAAACTGTTCTTTTGCAACAGGGTGACAAACAGGTCCTATTATTTTGGATATAGTGGTGCAAAGTAGTGTCATGATTTGCGACACTGGCCAAAAAAAATCATGAAAGTGTTGCAGGTGCGACACTACTTTGTGACACTTCTTTTCCCCAAATTTTCAAAAACATATTTTGTAGGTGTTTAACCCCAAAATAAAGACATGCCTAGCATCCTCAGGGCTTGACTAGGTAAACACAAAAAAAATTGCGTCCCTAGAGGGTCCCAATTTTAAATGCCAAGCATTTCTGCGATCAGTAACTGAAAAGAAAATGGCTGACTCACGACACTAGAGGGGTAATTTGCGACACTAAAAATTGCATTTGTGACACTGTCAAACTTTTTGTTAACTTTTTCCACTGACTATAATGAGAAACTTTTTTTTTTAATAACTTTTGAACCGTTCAATATTTTTTCTCGAAATCTTCAAAAGGCACATCGGGGACCCTGGCCACACATTCCCTGAAGTTTTTGGACCAGTCACGCAAACCACGCAACCTGTAGGCATGAACACAGAATGCACAAAAAAAGCGTAAATGTGCAACAGAATGTCACTTAATGACTCCGCAGACGTATAGCCCACCAGTACGAAACTTGGCAGATTCCAAGATCTATGAGAACGCTCTGTGCCTACCAAAGTTTTGGTAAATCCGTTGAATGGTGGCAAAGTTATTAAGGTGCAAAATTTCACCATTTAACGTTAAATGGGGTACTCAACCCTAACTATAGCTGCACTACTGTGCAACTATTATATATATATATATATATATACACACACATATATATATATACTGTATGCAGATATATATATATATATATATATATATATATATATATATATATATATATATACCACACACAAACAAACATTTTTTTAAAGCTGCTGAGTCATGGTCTAACATACTTGTCCAGAATACCAATATATTTTAATTTGGTTAGTGGCCCAAGAGTTAACTAAGTGACTATGGTTTTCCTAGTGATATATAACCAGCAAATGAATCACTAAATTTATTCTCATACAGTAGATCTTGCAAATCCAATCCATGCATGCAGTATGTTATACATTTTAACATACTGTGTGTGCCCAAAGTAACATTTTATCTTACGTTTTGAGAAATATTTTTAAAACAGGAACAGTAAGAACACTTACAGTGAGGTAAAGCAACAGCAAAAAAATCAGTACCAACCACTGGAACAAATAAAATGATAAATTATTACCTAGGAGGAGAAGCAGTGACAGTTCAAAGATAGCAGGAGCAAATCTCTCTGGCTATCTTTATAGTGTACCTGCCACTCTTCAAGGTAATAAACTTACCATAGTGTTTGCTCCTTTAGTTATGACAAACTTTTGTGGTGTTTGTATTTTCCCTTGTCATTCAGCACCAAATTTCTTGTCAGTGTACTGCATACTGACAGCTGCTTCCTTTGGTAAAGACTATTACCCTGCTAATTTTTGTGACTAAATGTCTTGTAGATTTGATAGTCAATTGTTCCAAAAATTAAACCCAGAAAAATACAGGGAACTGACACAATTTATATGTTTTCACGTAGAGCAGCTCATAATTTAGCTGCCCATTTATTGCCTTTGCATATTCAGGTACCATAAAAAAAGTCTTCAAGTTCTATTCAAATCCATCATTAGGTTTTTGAGAAGTACTGCCTGAAATTAGAAAAAATTACTGGGCCATTGGGGCAACAAGTCAAGACCATCAAATTACTATACTGTAGTTCAAGAAAAACTCAGTTCAGATGTGAGTCTTAAAGTACTGGGTGTGGACTGATATTGGTGCCACTATAGTGCTATGTATCCATTCATAAGCCATGACATAGCACTGTGTAACTAGCACAAAACAGTGGACAGCAGCTACTACAATTCCACCATGTAAGTGCTTGCACAGCCTATGTGCAACCACTAGCATCTGGAATGACAATCTATGTAAGTGTATGCAGCACCACTGTTGCAGTAAACAGTCCTCCCCATACAGACAGAGGTACCGGTTTGTGCATGCTAGTTTGGGTGGGTGGTAGTACATTGATTCCAGTGCACTCCTGAACACTACAACCCACTGATGCATCTGTATATGGCAGTTCTGATGTCTTCTAGCACTATGTGGTTTATAAGCAAATTTATGAAACTGCATTTTTATGCGATTTTGTGAAATAGCATCATTTCCAAATAGGGACATTTTCTTTTGTTAAACATGTCAAATTTAAAGAGAGGGTGTATTCTGTCAGAGGCCATATCCAACACTGTTTTCCCCATGATTTCTGGTTGTTTCTCTGCGATTGTGCATGTCTGCTACATCAGGAATACAATATCATATACAGCAGAATAGGCATCAGTGTATCCAGTAGCCTAATAGGCCAAGGATTACACAATCACTTTGTTTTAGACAGTCTCAACAGAAGTAACGGTTTAAACTGTGTTTTTCCACAAGTGCAGTTTAATACATGATACAGCAGACTAAAAGGTCAAATATCACTAGTAGCTTAATAGGCTATCCTACAGTGTTTGTGGAACCCAAATTTATATTGCCGATTTATCATAGGCTACAGTCAAGTAGCAGATATTTAGGGCCCCATATTCAAAAGTGGCAGTCTGCATCACGCAGCTGCATATACTGTGCAAATCAACTGCACCAGCACAAAATAATGGTATATTCAGAGCCTGCACTCTAACATGCGATCGCGCATGTGCGGCTGAATATCCTGAACATGTGTGATCTTGTTCAGAATATGAGACTCCTTATTTTGACTATTGCAATATAGTCTACAGTGCTGCTCCTAAACCTTCCCTCACCAGATTGGATACTCTTTTCATTGCCTTTTGTCACTTTGCTCTTGACCCCCTCCACCACACTCATCACTGTTCTTTGCACCATTCTCTCACTTTCTTCTCCCTTGAGAGCAGACGTCTCTCCCACTGCGCAAAGGTCACTTCTAAATTCTGGTTTGGTTCTCCCCCTCTTACCTCTCCACCCTACTCTCTCCTCCACTCTGCTCTGCTTGCCCTCTCAGATCCACTGATGCCTGCACTCTCGATATTCCTTGTTGCTCAACTTTCATCGGTTTGGGAAGTTTTCTCCCACCACTTCCCAAAGCTCTGGAACTCCCTGCCACCTCCTATCTGATTCACTTCATCCCTATCCTCTATCTCTCTAGCCACTACATAATTTCTATACCCCTAACTGCACTTGTTTTGAGTCCCACCCCATGGCACACTATTCATTTAGCCCTACTTAACTCCCTTCGTCCATGACACTTACTTCTTGCCCCTCTTCTCCATCCTCCAAACCCTTGTGTATTAACCTGTACTCTGCTTCCCCCCCCTCCTCTAGCCTTGTCATTCCTCTTAGGCTCCTAATTTGAACCCTCCTTCTCTTCTCTTCCTGCCCCCCTCCCTTACATCCTTTTCTTGTCCATGACCCCCTCTTGTAAGGTTCTCTGCATCCTGAAGGGGTTCAGGTTCTGGCCTTCACTCTTCTCCCTCCCCACTCTCTATTTCCTGATTCCCTTTCAGGGTTCTCAGCATCCTGAAGGTGTTTAGTTTGGCTCTCTCATTTTCCCCTCTTCCCTTCCCTCCACTTTCAAACCCTTCACCTGCCCATCTACCTATTTTCATATCCCCCTCCCACTCCCAAGTTCCACTGCCCCTTCTTCTCTATTCCCCCTTTCTTCAACTCCCCCTCTGCCTGGTTCTGTCCCCCTTGTAGGGTTATCAGTATCCTGAAGGGGTATAGATCTTGTCTGCCCCCTTCCCATCTTATTTTCTTCCCCCCACCCTTTTACCACTGCCTTCTTTTCTTCCCACTTGTCTTAGTTACAGCCCTCCCATGGGCCTATATTTAGCACTTTCCATCCTATGCTCAGCCAACTACCATAGCACTTCAGCCAAGTCAGCTATCCTTAATCCTATGCTCTGCAGGTTCATCTGCACTTGGACCATTATAATGTCTGTTTATCCAAATATGGTTTGTTTCCCTGGCTGTTAGGTCACGGTCACTCTGCTCTGTACCTGTTCCACATTGCTATGATTTGTTAATCATCCTTGTCTGCTCCAGAATTGATATATATTATATTGTTATGCTTTTGCTGATCTCCCAACTTTGTAACCCACCCTCCCCCCAGACGCTTCTGGAAACAAGCTGTTTACAGCTCAAGTTGTTGTTCCTGGTGAAACATTTTCCAAATAAACAGAAACAAATAAATAAATCACCCAATGGGAGATGCGTGATATGGCAGTTGCCCACAGCCAGTGCAGACCATACAGAAGCCCGCAATGAAAAACCACTTGCACAGTGCACAGATTTGCAATATTCAGCCAGGATAAGCAAATGGCCTTAGTGCACAGTCAGCGCCCAAACAGCACGTTTGCATTTTATTACTGGAATGTATTCAGGTCATTTGCATACTATTGGCATTCACAGTTCCAGCATTGCAGGGCAGCATTACCACTCCACAAAAGTGATGAGGAGGTACTGCAGCCTAGCAGGCAGGCAGGTAGGAATGCATGGCTGTGTGTGGATGAACTGCACTGGCCCGAGTACAGTGCTACAGTACATACCCCCCAATTCCTTAGCAACCAAATGTGTGCCAAGGTGTGTGATACCTAGTCAGAATGTATGACACAGAAGCAAACATGACAGTGCCAGCTTGGAAGACTGTGGAAAATAAGTGCACCAATGTTGCTACTGTGTGCTGATACCTCGCATCTCATTTTATTATACAATTCTGCATAACAGTCTCAGTGGTCTGCGTGTAATGTCACCCACTCTATGTGGTCAGAGGGTATCTGAGTGATAACATGAGTGCCGTACCCCATACTGTGTGACAGTTGAGAGGTTTGCAGTGCTACTACCCATAGCCATATTAGTGCCCTAGGTGGCCGCATGCACAACAGTGGAAGGATCAGGTGTCCTTGGGCAGGCCCCTGCCAGCTCCAGGCTTCAGGTGGTGCCACCCCTGCTGTGCACTGCACAAAACTGTGCACTCATCATCACCAGTACACCACAATGACTGGTACCTAGGGACCCTGTGGCATTGTCACACTACAGAGATGACATCGGTGACGTGTGTGGTTCCTAGTGGCATGGGTCTGGCACAGGTGTGCTGTGTGCACCTGTGGTGTTTCACAAGTGGGTCTGTGGCATTGGGCTGTGCCTGACCCATGCTATGCTGCCACCATTACTGCCATGCATCCTGCTCACCATTGTCCCAGACGCCACCATGGTCACAAGCCTACACTGGGTGGCATTCTGACAGTCACATGAGTGAAGGCCATGGCACTTAGTACATGTGCCACATTGTAGCTGTTTGTTCTGCTAGTGTGCTGAGGGGTGCCTGCTTAGCATGTGGCAACTGGGCATCCCTGACCTGGATGTGTTGAGGGGGGTGGCTGACTGTGTGATCTCACATTTGGAAATGCACGATACATCTCTGCCTTTCGAAAATTGCGCTTCTGCTCATTTTCTTGGATGCTCCGTACATCTCCATTTTGGGCCACGCATCTTCTTTGAATATGTGGGCCTTAAACTATAACTGATTTCTTGCATCACTAATGCATTAGCAGATACAGCAGTCTTCATTGTTCAGTAGCCTAACAGGTTATTCAACAATGTCTGCTAACATCCAGGGAATATATCTTTGATACTCCCCATATAAAAGATGCAAAAACTACAAATATTATATTATTTTCTTTAGAAAAAGTAGTGCAATTTTGAAATTACACATTTTTGAATATTAAAACTTTTTAAAATCTACCATTCAAAAACACTATTGGATTTTTATTAAATGTCATTGCAATTTAATGAAAATTGTACCAGTACACAATCAGCAATTTCACATTTTGCCAGCATAAATATAATCTATACCAGAAATGTATACCATAAAAGACATCCCTCTGAAGCATTGTTAACTATTATTGAAGACATCTGGTAGCTTTTACATCCACATATGTGCAGGTGAAACCTCAGATGACTCTGTATAGGCTTCGGAAATAAACACTGAGAATAACAGTTTGCATATTTCAGTTAGAATCTGTCATTTAATGCAAACAAAACTATGGATTTTTTTTCCAAAATATGTATCGCCGTGTTCAACCAAAAATATTTTTAGGAAAAGTACCAGTAATAATATAATACTTGAACAGGTTAATGCTTATAAATATCTGGGGATGTGACTGAACAACATGTTAACATTAGAAACTCATATTGAATCTGTGCAATCTAAAATAACATTCAAACTAGACTTCCTTTAATGTAGTAAAATTGGTTTGTATGTTTATTTATAAAAACACTAAATAGTAATGTACCATGACATTCTCAAAGATGGTATACCATCATCACAGCGACTCCCAGACCGCGAAAACCACCACAGTGCCAGAAATCAGGCAAAATAATGCCCATCGCTAAAGTGGTCCATGCAGCAATTGGGACTGCCTTGCTGGGTGTTTGCCCCCCCCAGTCCAACTCCGACTCAGTGTTAGAATCCTAGAGACAGGAGTTGTTGGGGGCAAAGCCTACCACAAGGGGGTATTCAGGGGCACAGCCCCATATTGTCTGAGCCGACATCCTGTGGCTACAATGCTGACAATCGGCTTTGTAGCTGTCGCTGTAGGGGATGTCGGCCCTAGCACTGCTGAAGTGCTGGAGGTAAACCCTGAAAGACTACTTCAGATCCGAAGATGATGATGGTTATCATCATAATCATCATCATCATTAGTATACATTATCACTTTAGATCCAGAGGTTCTTTATACTGGGAGTGCATAGGATTTCTATGTTTGGAAGTTAATACAATATAGCACCATATATGGAATACATTACTGCATGTGTTATAACAGCATATGTTTATTTTGCAGCCGTCAGAATTCCATGGGACTTATTATAGCATTAGACGATGATGGGACTGCTGTTGGAAACTTATACTGGGATGATGGAGAATCAAGGAGTAAGTAATCATAATATTTTACATTTATTAACATTTTAGTAATTGTAGTCATCATGGGGACTATGCACTAATGATTGACCTGGTACACACAATTTGCATGTGTTTAGCCCACATAGCTCCATACCCCCAGATAAGCATGTCGTATCAGGCATGCATGAATGCTGGTTAGTGCTGTGTGCCTGTTCAGGGCCCCACCATCCAGGTATGCTGCTCTGCAGGGGACAGACTAGAGGACACAGGTGGGCATCTAATCTGATGCCTGTCCTGGTCCCCTTGTGGATCTCCTGCTCTGCATGGAGCAGGGTATTCTGGGAAGGTGCAGGATTTCCTAATATAAAGCTTATAGTCAAGTGCTTAAATGGCTGCCTTCAGCCCTCCCTGTCTGCTCAGCATGCTGAGGAAGCATGATAGGGGATTCCACATTCTGCCATAGCCAGTGGGTGCAATCTTGGGGAGGGGGGGGCATGCAATGAATATGGCAGGGTCCCTGCTGTCATATCCTGCACCCCGTCACATGGCACTCCATGTCTTCATGAATAGCGTGGAATGCGGGTCCACCCCCAGGCACACCCCAGACCATCTCTGTGTTTAGCTGCACAAACACCCAGGGGATCCAGTGCAGAAGGGATGTATGTCCCTTCTGTGAATGCTGTTGGTGGTCTGCCAGACTCCCAATGCATGGCATTCTGTCATAGGGTTTCCTACACACCACAGATTCGTAGTACATAAGCAGTCCACCCCTACCTGTATAAGGGACAACGATCTGCATATATATATATATATATATATATATATATATATATATATATATATGTGTTCATTATATGAGATGAGTAAATCAAAGGTGATCAAGCAAGGACATCTTGAACTGCAGTATTACCAAGCTAGAGCTGAGCTGAGGTTCTGGCTTGACATTTCAAGCCAAAGCATGAGTTGTGCCATTGTTGTTAGCTGTCATATGTGACAGTAGCAGTGCCCACCACTCATGAGTATTACAAAAGGAGTTGAAAGTTACTGCCACAACACTACTGTCTTACAGTTACAGAAATGATTACTTCAGTCATAACTGGCTCAACATGACCTTGGCTCTCAATTGCAAGTTGAGGTTCATTTAAACCATGGCCAAGCATTATTTATTTATTTATGTATGTTTCGGCGTTATACCTTTGAGCCAACAGGCTCTTTTACAAAGGTTCCACATCATAGAGAACAGTAACATGCAATAACAGCACAGGTAAACAAATAATTACACAGAGTTATTAAACAAAAGAGCAAACAGGCAAGATTGTTTAGCAGAATTAATATTGCATGAGGTAACAGAGAAACAAGAGCTGCCAGAGGCTTTGTCAGTTTTAGGCCTGGAGAGGGGCCAAGAGGAAAGGTGGAGAAATCAGACGTGGGGGAGGCTGCATGGTATCAGGGGTTGAGAGGGAGAGGGGAGAGCGACAAATTGGGGCAGGGGCCCATGAGATGAGAATTTTTAGGAGGAACAGTCACAGATAGTACAAGCCACCAAGTGCTGTTTCAGTTTGCGCCTAAAGGAGCTTAGATTCAAGGTGTTAGCAATGTCTTGCAGAAGTGAATTGTACCAGTTTGGGGCCCTAGCTTTGAAAGAGTGCTGCCCTTGAGAGGTGTGACAGTGGGGAACAGAGAAGGCTAGGTTTACAGGTATACTGTCGCCGCAGCAAGTCCCCGATGACGAAGACCATCACAGCAACAGAATTTGGGCAAAATCCGCATGTCACTGTGATGGTCTCTGCACAGCCATGGAACTGCCTCTCAGGGTGTCATGCCCTCCCCCCCGGTCCAACTCTGACTCAAAGTTGGAATCCTAGAGACTGGGGGTGTAGGGGTGGAGCCCCCTGCTGGAAACATAGAGGCATCCCCAACACCACATTGCCAACACTCAGCAATGCAGCTGTCACTGTCAGGGATGTCTCAGTGGCTGCTGTCATTGCAGCATGGTAAAACCAGGTTTACAGAACTCCTAGTTGTGTGCATAGGGCAATGAGGGGACAGTACTAGCTTAACACCAGGTGGCATGAGGCCCAAGTATGCCTTTTTTGCTAGAATACATTTTTATATTTTTATTCTCCCAGGCAGTTGAGGCCAGCCAGTCTGCTCATATAAATCAAATGTGTGTGTGAGATGAGGAACTGAGGTGAGGAGTTGACAGCCTTTGTTGAGAGCTGGGGTGATGCACTGCAGAGCAGTGTCAATAGCGGAACCATAGATTATGAGTCCATAGTCAATAAGTGAGGTAGCCAAGCTCTGTATTGCAATCTTCAGCATTTCATAGGTCAGACAGTCTCTGTGTCTATAAAGCAGTCCTATGCGGCAATTGACAGTTTTGGCAATGTTATGGATATGCATGGCATATGAGAATGTGCAATCAAGGGTCACACCCAGGTATTTGAAGTTTTTAGACTGTTCCAATGTGGCCTCAGCACTATTTTTGATTTCCAGTTATTGGCGTTTGTGCTTGCTGTGTGTGCCGTGAAACAGCACAGATTTGGTTTCAGAGTAGATTAAGATGAGCTTGTGGGACCTGAACCAGGATTCAACATCTGTGAAGCTGCATTGCAGTTGTAGCTGAATGAGAGAAATGTCTGAGTGACTTGTACAAATGACAGTATCGTCCACATACAGGAGTATTCTGTCTTCACATAAGGTGGGAGTCCATTCACAAAGATGCTGAATAGTAAGGGGCCCAGAATAGATCCTTGTGGCACACTCAATCAGATAGGGCAGGGAGACGAGATGGTATCTCTGATTCTCACCTGCTGAGAGCGGTCACTAAGGTAGCTCTGAAACCAGTTAGTTAAACCATTAGGTTTGAGAAGGGCTCAAGCCTCCCTCAAGCATGATTTGACATGCCAACCTCCAGTGTATTTTACATGTGATATATTTTTTTCTGAAATGTAGACTCCTTCCATCCTCCTTCATATTCAATAGCCATTTTTTGCACACAGACCCTAAAGGTATTTATAGAACTGGTTTTGCACAGTTCTCTTGGGACAGTAAATTAATTGCTGCCCTGATTGATCATTTGTACTTTTAATTTTGAATTTACTGCAGATCTGTCACCATACTTCTTCCTTCTTTCTTTACTCTTCCCCCAGAATGCCTCTGAAAAAGAATTGCTACTGCTGGGCAGGCATTTCCTGAGAAACCCTTTAAATAATACTTGAACGACTTTGCACAATGTGGGGGGTAATACAACGCTGATGAAGGCCACTATGCAAGCAATAATAGCCAACAGGGTCGGCAGTGTTGGGCAAAACCAGACCGCCCAAGGGTGCAATGAGGCCTGATGCCCCAGGCAGAGGGCCTTATAGCCCAGGGAAGATCCGGTATTGCCCATACCACCCACCCTGGAGAGTATTATTGCACTTAGAAAATGGACAACTGTATTAAAAAATGATATAAAAAAATATCTATTTTTAACTATTAAAACTCTTAGCTGTTTGCTTAGTTTGTAATAAAATAGGTCCTCCACCTGCGTTGAAATGGTGTGCCCCCCCCCCCACACACACACAGATACACAGGGGATCAGTAAAATTCATTTTGGTTTAGTTTTTTTTTGTATATTTATTTTTTCATTGATTTTAATTTATGCATTTATTCCACCATTCATTTATTAACTGGGGAATGTGGCCATGCAGCAGTGGTGGCAGTTGGGCGAGCTGCAAATTAAAGAAACAAGCCTGCTATATATAGGTACATTTTGATAATCTGCCTTTGAATTTCACCTTTCCTTTTGAGCTACATTAGTGAGGAGGGCTGCAGTTTCAAAACTGAATGAATCTGGAGAGGGAGAGGAGGTGGCAGGTGGCTGGCCACGCTCTGTAACTGGTTAATATATTGAAAATCAGGAGGGGAGTGGAGGTGGCAGGTGATCAGCCATGCTTTGGAACAGGTGAATGATTTTGGAAATTGGGAGAGGAATGTAGGTGGTGGGTGAGTGGGCATGCTGTGGAGAAGATGAGTACAGACAGAAGGTCCCTAGATTTTGTAGGAGGAGGTCAGCCAAGGTGGCAGGAACACAAAAAACTAAGCCTGCAAAAAGCTGGTACATTTGTGAACGTTTGTGAACTTTTGGGGGTGTTTTGTGTAAATTAGTTGAGGATCACTGATGGGACAGGATCACGAATGGGGGGGGCTGCTGTGGACAAGCATAAAGGGGGAATTCTGTGGACAAGTATAACGGGCAATTTTCTGGTTCTTTCAAATGAAGAACTGAAAGCTTTTTTTATGGCAAAATAGTTGTGTTAATGGTTGTGCCATGTGTCTGTGATAGGAATGACTTGGTAGTATCTCTCAGTAAGTGAGACCAAAAAAATGGTGGCAATTTGAAATTCAGATTAGGAGGTTTCAGCCAATTAGGAAACAGGGTGAGCACTAGGATACTTCAGTGGCTTAAGGGGCACTATATGCTGGTAGTTTTTATTTCATAGGCATCTTTTGAAAGTTGATATATCCCCTGGCAAGGGTACTAGCCAATCAGATGCCAGGACATAAAAAGTCCATTTTCTGATGTTCACAATTACGTCACTGAATACATCCTAAGAAGGCAAAAAAGCATCATGGGATTTGCCCACATCTATGTGATGTGCCATGTGCCTGAAACCACAAGAAAAGTTGGTAAATCCAATAAAAACCCGTGTCATTATCAGCTGGCTGCTCTTGCTGGCATGGTGGCTACATTTCTTGAACAAATTGTCTAATCCTACCACTTCCCATACCTGACTATTCCTGCTACTGTTGCAGGCCTGTTGGACCACAATGGGGACTGGGATTGGATTTGATTATAAGGCTGATTCTATATTCATGTTTTAAATGATGTCACAAATAAGGCTCCCAGTGTTCAAGTGGACTAACCCAGTTGAGTAGATTGATCATTCTACCATGATTGCACCATGCTTTTAGTGAAGTTGAGGTACCATTAGTAAAATACTCCCATGTTGCAGAAGATTTCTGTATTTGTTTAGATAAAGGTTTGGATTGCTGAGGATGGGAGCGTTGCAAAAAGCTGGGTGGAGACTATGAGATTATCTATTTTTTTTCCCCAACTGTGCTATGTTGTGGCAAGGGGCAGTCATGCAGGGAAGCAGGTGGTGCAGGACTGGTCATGCTTGGATGGTCTGTGTATTTGGTTGATGTTTAGAGTTCCCTTCTTGAGAAATTTGTTTTCTTGCTTTTTGCTGTTTCTTTATCTTTTCAGTTTTGCCATCTTCTCCTGTGATGGCCTTCACTCCTCAGTGTCCATCTCATCATTGCTATTAGTCAGTGGCCTAACTGACAGCAGACATTTAAGCTCTTCGTGCTCTTCATCCTCCTCTTCCACATATCTTTCTTATCCTCTTTTACATCTACTTAATCATGCTGTTGATCCTCTTGTGCTTCTTCCTTCTGCTACTTTTCTTTATGTACATTTTCATCCCCAATGTAATTTCCCCTATCCTTTCTTCTTCTATTCATGTATTTCCTTCACTACTACCTCTTCAGTCCCACGCCCCTACTCTGACAGCTCCACTTCCATATCTTCCTCACTGGGATTTTCCATCAGATGCTTTTCAGGTGGTTCTACTGACCTACTTATGAACAATAAAAGGGCTGGTTAGAAACTTCCATACCAAATACTTCAACAAACAATGTTAGAAACTTCCACACCAAATACTTCAACAAACAATGGTACTTTTTATTCTGGTCACAGAATAACCACACAGTCTTTATCAGACCCAGACTCACTATCACTTTCATTACAGGAGGATTACTAAGCAGCTGCAGTGAGTTTGGTTTCATTGCTACTGAGGCATGATATCAGTGCAGAGGGGCATCACATAATGATTCACGATGGACAGTCAATTGTTCGTGTTTACCCAAAAGTGACTATGTGGTCACAACAAGATGCATATGGGATAGGATTTTCTTTAAAGATCTTGATGGATCTATTCCATCCCAGGTACAGGAATTGGTATCGTGGAAAAGAGAAATAAGGGGAGACCACTGTACTGCTTAATTGCTCAGTGTGGATGCTTTAACATATATCCTAGACATCCATCTGGGAATAATAAGTCTGCCAAAGGACTGTAGCAGACATCCATTTGTTTGTGGCACCCTCCCCCCTGAACCTAAAGTTAGGCAGGTAGGGTTCCTTCCCTTGGGGGAAAGGCAGACACTGTCACCACCCATGGATGCAAAACCACAGGGGCCACCCTAAGATGGTGCCATCTGCAAAGGGGTGGAGAGAGAGGAGTTAAAAAGAGCTGTACCAAGCAGCTCTCCCTCTTTTCTTCTCCCTCTTCAGATCATCCACCACAGCCCTCCTCATAAAAGCAGAGTTAGGGTTAGCCATACATGACAGAAACAGTTGACCCAGTATGGATGACTGCACTTGGGGTAGGGGAGTGAGTTGTCACAGTTTGTCTTTTAGAAAGGGATTTTATATTTGTTTTTGACCTCCTCAAAAGGGATAAATTTAGTTAAGGTAAAGAAACTTGCATTTGTTGCACCCATGAATCAATGTAACTTAGGAGTATCTCAGACTGATGGCTTAGGGGAAAAGATGGGATGAGTCTAATTCTTCCAAAGAGTTAATTGCCTCCAGTCAGCAATAGGTCTGTGGGGCCACAAGACTGGGGCCCTGGTTGGGGGGCAAGATCAAACTTCATTAGGTTAACCTGCAAGGGTGGCAGCAACAGACAAGGGCCATTGCTAGCCACTTGGCCATATGACCTCCACATTCTTGGGGTTGGGTATTGACCCAGGAGGTACATCCATTATTTGGCCCACCCAAGGGTTGGCATTTCCGATGAAGGTGAGTGTTGGGGCCAGAGGTGTTTACAATTCACATAGCTGTGAATTCCACTTCAATAATGTGACATGTTAAATAAACACATAGCTGCAGCCATTTTTTTCTAAGACCTGAGTCAGTGCATTTATTCAGGAAAGGGACATGGGAGCTACTGAGACAATGCTGCTTGCAGTGGAAGTAGAACTGGCAAAGATCTGTGGATGAATGAACCACAGTTTCTTTGGCAGCAGTATCATGCACCAAGCACTAGTCCTCCTCTCAGTTGCAGCCTCTGCCCAGCCACTATGACTGTCACTCCCAGTCTGAACTCCCTTCTCTCCCACCATGACTTTTGGAACTGGTACTTGATGGAACTTGCATGGTGGAAACTTTCCCTCATCATTTTATCTCTCGGCAACCCTTTGTCCTCCAGTTCTTTTCTTCATAGTTTCCACATGGCATGATGGCAGGTACACACACGAAGACACACACACACACACTCACTGATCACTCTGGTACACCCTCTTCTTCAACCTTACTGAGTGACCTAGGGTTTAATTGTAGCAGCCTAGTTTACATAGTTTTCACTCACAGGCAAAAGAAAAACAAATGAGATAGATCTTTTATGTCAGCAACATTATCAGTTAAATCATTTGACAAATAAATCCTTCAAACTCCCCAGCACACTTGCCAGTCTGCTCTGTTTAATATCTCTTGTTCCTTCTATTGGGGCAAGGTACTATAAAATAAAGTAAAATAATCCTTCCACACCACTAGCATTCAGAAACAAAATGTCAAGTAAATCTTTCCAAAATACTCCCCTGACCTCCCACCCATTCCCAGTCTGCTGAACTCATTCTGTCTTTTTCCTGCTGTGGGACCGGCAGTGGCTGATGCAGGCTCACATAGTGCACTCTTCTCTCCCAATCAGCATGATTTCACTAGCCTGCCTGCCTGCAACTCCAGCTAAATGTAGTGAGAATCGCTAACTGGAATGATAATGCCTGTTTCTCTGATGATTTTGAATGTTTTCTGATCAAAAGTCACTCTTAGCTTCTTCCCCTGTGAGATAGAGCTGGAAATGATACTTCAACATTTGCACTGCAAGGAGTTCTCAGTCTCCTGCTTTGCTGATTAACTGCTGCAAGTCATGTGACTGTTCAAAAATATTTGCATGCTCAGTGTGTGCTTTCCGTAAAAAGTGATGTGTCACATGTCCAAGTGTCAAAATGCTGTTGGGAAATTGAGTTTCTACAGGCCTGCTTTGCTGGTGTCCATTACAATATGTCAGATTTAGGCAGGTTCACAGAAGGCAAATTCTGTGACTGCATTGCCTCGCCAATAATCAGGCTTCTACCGTAACTGTGTCTAACAAACTTCTCTTGCTTTTCCACATGAACCCCACTATAGCACTCCTCTTTCCAGGCTGCTGTGTACAACCACAAAACTACACTGCCAACAATTTGCTCATTTTACTTTGGTATGGTGCAACTCTCATGTGGGCTACCTGCCTGACCTGACCTATGACATCATCATTTTTGACAAATGTACAGTACCTTGTTGACACTTTACAAATTCATTCAACTCTATTCTAATCATTTTAGGTTATTGGTTGCCCATATGACTGACACAGGCAAAAAAGAATAGAAAATTATAAATAAGGAAGATGTTTCCTGAAAACAAGACCTGAATCAGTTGAACCCCAGATAATGTTGACCTCTGAATAACCATGAAATGTGCTAGAGCATGCATAGAGCAATTCAAGTGCAGTGTTAGCAATACTAGTTATTAGTGATAAAGAAACTCTGTATTGTCAACAAAATAATCATTCAGTCATCATCCTAAATGCAGACTGACAATAATCTATTTGCCCTTATTTGTATTAGTGATCAGTGTTGTTTATAATCCATTTTTATTTGTCTGATTTCTCCATTATATGCAAGTGTGCATATTAAAGAGTGGCCATGGGACGGATTCACAAAGAGCAACTCAGGACACAAAGCAACTTGCGTCACAAAAAATGGTGCAAGTAGCACTTACGTCATGAGCTGCACCATATTGGGATTCAGAAAGGCAGCCTGTGATGTGCTGCAGGCTGCCTGCATCCAAGTTGACCAGTGCGCTATAAACCCCCTTGCAACATGCCATAAGGGGGTTTATGGCAGCAGTTGCACCCTATTCAGGAAGGGTGGCTGCAAAGTCCCCAGACTGGAATTCTGAAAGGACCCCTGGTGGACATCCATCAAAAAACACTTACACCTGCTATAAGGTAGCATAAATGGTATTTGCCATCCACCAGGGGTTGTCAGTATGCAGTCAGTGCTACACAGTGAATAGCCCTCAGGGGCTATGGCCCCCCAAAGTCTGAACCCCAGCCCTATAGGTCCTGCCCCTCCACATGCCCAATGTTCCACCAGTAGTAATGTACAAGTCCACCAGTTTGGGCTATGCACCTCTGACTATAGTAGTTCTGCTGTATAAGCCCTCATGGGCTATCAGAAGCACCCCCCCCCAGCCCTGATGCCATTCCCCGCACCCCAAACCTGAAATGCCATCCATTTCAACAGTATTAAACTGTCCCCACAATGTCCCATAGATTCCTGGTGTTCCAGTGGCTCCCCCACCCGAGAGCTGCAGCCATCATGGCTCCCCACACCAATACCCCACTGGCGACTGGCACAGCCCACCTCTCACCACCATGGCCAACCACCAATGGAGCATTACATAGTGTGTACAGTTAGTATGCATCCTTGCAGCTGCTGTAATTCTCTGAGCATGTATATTAACTATACGCACTCTATGCAATGCTCCATTGGTGGCTGGCTGCTGTGGTGAGTGGTGGGCTGTGCCAGTTACCAGTGGTTATGGTGTGGGGAGCATGATGGCTGCAACTGTCAAAATAGGGGAGTAGAAACCACTTGAGACCAGCAATCTAAGGGCATTAGGAAAGATCATTTAATACTGTCGCAAACAGAACAACATTTTGGGTTTGGGGTGTGAGAGAATGGCATCAAGGCTGGGGAGGGGTGTTCCAATAGCCCATGAGGGCTTATACAGCAGAACTATTGGGAGGGGGGCATATCCAACACTGGTGGGCTTCATTCACCACTGGTGGAACCATGGGCATGTGGGTGCAGGACCACTGTTAGCTCTCCCTATGCGGGCGCATCTGCCGCCCACCTGTCCTGCAGCTTGCTGCATTCTTGGTTGCTGTGTCCTTTGATTTGTGGATGCTGTAAGCCATAGGATGTAGGCTCCTGGACCCTGTCCAATACTGAATTGGGCACAGGGTCCAGGATGCAGTGGCCCCTACCGCAATCTGCCATTGCTGCAGTTTGCGGCAAACCTTTGTGAACATCCCCCATGTCTCAGCCATGGCTGCCTGTGAAAAGCAAGACACAGACACCACAGCTGATTTCAATCAAAACTTGTTATCATCCATAACTTGCAGCAGTGTCTCTGTAATCCAGCTTTGTTTGTTTTTAATCTTGGAAACATAGTGAGTGTAGGGAATGGGGCGGAAACATAAAAACAGTAATTAGATAGAAAAAAACCAAAAATAGGAAGTTGCTACTCTTTGTCATTTTTATAAATCCTCAGCGTGTAGTGTCTGCATGCATACCACGACTGTGTAAAAAAACTCATGCAGTAATACACTGTTTCCTATACACTATTCTATATACATAGTATAAGACATTCATATTGATCACCCATTAAAAATATAATAACATTTAACCTGCTTGCAAAGCTTACATGAGTGCATCTATTTTTTATCATAAAGTAATTATGTTAATTGTTTTATGCGTAATTTACTGTTTTCTTGTAGGTGCAATACCAAATGGGAACTATATTCTATATGACTTCTCAGTTTCCTCTGTAAGTATTTATTTTCATATTTGTTTGCCTAAAACATGTTTAGATTAAATTAATGGTGTCTGTAAAACTGGGGTTTGGTTTTAGATGTACAGCATTTGCACAGGTTGAATGGTTCCAGCCTCAGAATTAGGCAGACAATCTTAGCCAATCCAGAGGCATAGAGGGTTGAGGCACTGGACACTACACCTGCCACCACACTGGTGACCTGGGTTCGAGACTTGGTCTGGATCATGGGTGGCCAGCCTAGGGTGGAGGATTGAGCATCTCAGGGAATACACTCCTCCTTTAGGAGGGAGGGTAGTTATGCTCTGGCACTATGCTACCACATTGGTGACCATATGTATCCGTGCACTTGGAGAGACTTATCGGGTGGAGGATGCCAGTGATGATGCACTGCATGCTTGCATATGAGTGAACTAACAGGGAAAACTCTGACCAGAGCAACAGCGAGAGGACCAGTCCCTCTCAGGTGCCACATTGGCCTTAAGGCCGTTCCTCTATGGAAGCCTATGTCCGGCATGTAAGAGGGGGCCTGCTAACCCTAATGTGGAAAAAAAATGTGGGGGAAGTAAGGAGATTGACCTAAGTCTCTGTGATATTGGCTGGAGGGGTCAGACCAGCATAAAAAGATCTGTCATGGATAAGCATAAACAAATTGACTAAAAAAAGTAGGCACTATAATGTATAGATATTTTTGAAAGGGCTTGTGTGCAAACAGAATATTGTACATTGCTGCATGAACCAATTCAATATGCTAACCACTCTGTTATTAATATCATTATCACATGTATTATAGTGGTGAGCTACAATAGTTAGGAATGATTAACAAGGTTCCACAAAATCTGAACACTGGGTTTTAATTTTCCTAACTTGCAACTTTGCATACGTTTCATTTCAACTGTAGTAAAAGCATTAGCACAGTTCTTGCAATTAATTTTGTTAGTTTTTTAGAAAACATAACAAATAAGAGGCAGTATAGCACAGTGGTTTAAGGCTTTGAACTGCAAATCTGGAGACCTGGGATTGAATCCCACAGCCCCCACTTGCAAACTGTGTGACCCTGAGCAAGTCACTTAACTTCCCTGTGCTCCCAGGTTGCACCTGTAGGCAAGCTTTCAACTTAGTGAGTCTCACTTGGTTAAACAATTGGAAAAAAAAAATATGAACTTGATAGTGCCACTCAGTGTGCCAAATGTAAATCTTGCTTCAGAAGTGGTCTTGTTGACCACTCACACAGCAGTTGATTGGTAACACTCACCATACAAAACTGAAGTTCGCTTTTTAAGTGGCCCTGCAACTCACAATGCAGCTGTATAATGACACTCACTGCACCAGACCTGCAGCTTGCTTTATGAGTTGCCCTGCTACATACTGATGTACAATGCATCAGACCACAAGTGGACTAAAGCAGTGCCAATCCCTAGTTCCCATTTCTTGAAACTGGGTACTCAATCCCAGTGTCAGGAAACCACAAAATTCAGCCTCCACACCCACTAGCACACATGCCTCCCTCCTCCTCCTCCCACACAAGCAAAATGCACCTCATCCCTTGGCCCACTTAACACCTATAGCAACTCTCCAACATTATACATATTTTAAGTAACACTAGCATTAGAAATATAACACAGCTTTCCATTCATCCTAGTAGGCCACAGTCTAATAAGGAAACATTTCTCAAAACAAACTATGCACACATGCATTTTTTTTTCATTTTTTCTTTTGCTGTAAGTTGTCCATTTCTATTCATTTTGAGCCAGTCTTTACAAGGTGCCCAAATGGCCACAGCTTCTTATGACCATCTATGTGCACCTTGTAAATTGGAAACACTATAGGCTCAATTCTTAAAGAGCCCTTAGACTGACAGAAGCTGCCACTAAAGGCAGCTTCTGCTAAAGCCTGGTGCACAAGGGACTCTGCACCCAGTTCTCTATTGAGCAGGGTAAAGGTGGCAAAGTCTCACGGCTTGTGTTAACCCTGCCTTTGTGCCAATCAGCGCATAATGAGGGTGTTCCACAAGCCGCAGCATGGCAGTGCAGCATTGTAACTAGTCCATGATAACTAGTAGCATCCCATCCTGATCCCCAATGTTCCCAAAATTAGTAACAAACAATAACCTGTGGAGGGGGATGGGAGGCCACTAGACCACCACCAATGTTGTGTTAATTCATGACTAGTGATTAGGGCTTCAGGTGGGGAGGTGCTAGATCACCAGGAAATAAGGACTGTAAATTTATGTTAGGGATATGGGGGATCAGGGAGGGGGTCCACTAGAACCCCAGGGAATTTTTTTAAGCAGTTAATTTTGGGGACATCGGGGATCCAGGAGGAGAGAGTCCCCTAGATCACCTTGGGATATTTTTAATAAATTATTTTAAGGGACATTGGGATCAGGGAGGGGGTTCTAGATTACCAGGGCTATTTAATTTATGATAATGGGGGACTGGGCCTTGAGAGGGGGGACCACAGCACATTGCTGCAAAGTGCTACACTGTCCAATAGGGATACAGTATGTCTACATACCCTTAGACCAGCCTTGGCTAGTCTGACGGTACTTAGAAATTCTCGCTCTGAAAGAGTTTTGTGAATCCCACTTTCAGGGATACGGCAGCCTACATCTGCTGCAAGTCCCTAGCACCATACCACAGCCGATTTTGTGGTGCAAGGCTGGCATATTTCACCTTTGGTACATGCAGCCTACATTTGATGCAGGCTGCTTTTGTGAATAGCTCTAGGTGCATTTTTTGTTACAAGGTGCTAATTGTGCCATTTAGGTTTTATGCAGGCACCTTGTGTCAGTCTAAGGGCTTTGAGAACTGGGCCCCATGTGTTTTGGGGGGGAGGTCAACCCATAACACACA
This sequence comes from Neoceratodus forsteri, assembly GCA_016271365.2. Lineage (NCBI taxonomy): Eukaryota > Metazoa > Chordata > Ceratodontiformes > Ceratodontidae > Neoceratodus > Neoceratodus forsteri. Next base: position 455,658,489 of record CM028137.1, read on the forward strand.
TTTTGGGTCACATTTACATTGTGCAACTTATATAGCCATAAGGTAGGATGACAACATAGCTATGTTGACAATTTGTACCCCAATTGCCTTAATTAAGCACATTGGACATTATTTGCCAAGCAGGCAGGGGAACGAGGAAAACTCACATACCTTGCCCATGCCCCTGTGCCCCGTGGACAGGTGTGTACATGCCAGCATTCACCAATGCTGGTCACCTGTCCACTGCTCCTCTCCCACAGTGTACAGGACCCCACAGGGTGGCCAGGGGAGGAGTCATTGTCCTGAGCAGGTACCCAATAGAATGCCCCCCTTGGACATACAGTGGATCACTTGCGATGGGGTTTGAGCATTTGCTATTAGTCACTTTTAACCTTAGGCAGATGGCATGGAGCACTGACAGTAGGCTTAGATGAACACAAGCAAAAACTTGTACTTGAGCAGTGTAGGGAAAGGGGTGCTAGTGCAGACTCGCCAGCCCCAAACCAAAAACATCAAGAAATAAGAAGTAGCAGCAATTCTTGGGAGGAAATCTAATTACACAGTCCATGTTCAAATGCAAATAATTTTATTGCTGAAACAGCAATTTTACAATTATGGAACAGTCAGCAGTAGAGATCCAAATGCTAGAGCTACCAGGTTTCCACCAATTCACTCTACTGCGCTTCATCAGGGGGTGGGCTCCTGGTTCAAATACCAACTTCTTATTTATACCCAACACCTACCAGAATAGGCAACCATGCATTTCAGACTGGACTGTGTAATAAGAGTTCCTTCTGAGAGTTCAGATGACTTAGTCACCTGACTCTGGTCACTTATATGCTTAGCCAGATCTGAAGGACATATCAGCTGAGGAGTTTGTTGGCATGCAGGAAGTGGCACTGGTGGTGGTTTTGACTTGTTTAAATGAGAAGGCTGTGTTTGCAACTCAGACCTGCAGTTTTATGTCATGACATTGGATTCCATCACAAAGGTGATATTAGTCAGTTTTACAAGAATTTCACTTCTGAAAAAAAACTTTTAAAACAAGAAACGTGAAAAAATGGTGTTTTATTTTCTAAATAATTTACCTCTCCAGCAGCTAGCACCAGTACCTCCTCCTTTTTAAAATACACTCCATCCTCCAGTCCACTAAGCACCCTTAATCATCCTTCCCCACTTCAAACACATTTTAAGTAAAATCCAGCATTGCATATCTAGAACAACCATCCCTTCAACTCAACTGGTTGCCAAGTGCAGTGCTAAAGAAAAAAACAACTGAAAAAATTAAGATCACATGCATGTGCAATGCATTCATTTTGCGACTTAGCTTTTTTTTCCACTTTTTTCTTTTACTCATAACATTGCCGTTTTTGGCCCTTCTTTAAAAGTTGACACACACCCTTATGACCACCTACAGTACGTGACACCTTGGATATCTAGCACACAATGTATTTCGGGGGTCAACCCCAAACACATAGTTTTGGTCACTTTTACAAACAGAAACTTATGTGGTCATGACAAGTTGGGATGACAACTGGGTCACCTTGAAAATATGTGCCCCAAATGGCCATAAATTGGCAAATTATGAGCAACAGAAAACTACTTGGAAAAACAGTTTGAAGTGTACATTTTGTGCATGCCACTCCATTTAGTTTTTTTTTTGTTTCATACTTTGGCCATTTATAGTCATTTTGTGCCCAAACATTTGGAGTGGGACAAAACTATTTCTATACCATATTTTAAAAATATTGCACACATATACATACAACTTTCCATTTTCTACACAGAATTAACCCATCTTGTCATAATTCAATCAATTGCTGGAAGAAGGGGCATACTGGCTGAAGGGCTCAGCATCCACCTCCAGTCACTTTTTATTTTTGGTGGGAGGGGAGATACCTGTTGAGTACCCACCACTGGATTTCTATTAAAAATCCATTAGATGGAAATTGGCACCGGGAGAGCTAATGGGCACCAACTGATTTTTTTTTTGTATGGGAGAGCTATTTCTGTGATTCAAATCTGCAGTGTTGGGTCATGAAAATGGGGCCCTTCTTAAAAAACTTACCTAAATCACTTTCGTCAGAAATATTTTATGAATCAAATGTTAAAAACATTTTTCATATATGTGAAAATTCACCATTATTCTGCAAATAAAAAAAACCCCACAATATTCCTCCTTAGGCCAAAGTCTAAGGAACTTAAAAGTCTAAGATTTCAGCTCTGAGCTGTTTGTTGTACCATCAGTGAGGAAAAGAACACAGGCTTCATTTCTATGCTTTTTAGGGACTTTGAACTTAAAACATATAAACCACTGAACTGACCATTACAAAATTTATATGGTCCAGAGATCCTAGCATCAACTCTGAGCTTTTAGGCGATAAAGACCAGAAACAATCGCATAACTAAGGTGCAAAACCAGGATTTAACATTAAATTGCCTACTCAGCCCTGAAAAAATGTACAGCCTCTATGATGTCTGCATAATATATACTTGTTAAAAGACATTTACAAGGATTGGTTTTCTAGGCTGTAAACAGCTCATTTTCAGATGAGTCCTGGTGAACAGGTACATAGGGAAGCACATAAAGTAGTTTAACACTAAACATAAAATCCATATATAGTGAGTAGCAGCAGAATATATATATATAGTAGACAGACAGATAGGTAGGCAGGCAGGCAGACAGACAGACATATAGATAGATAGATAGATAGATAGATAGATAGATAGATAGATAGATAGATAGATAGATAGATAGACAGACAGATAGACAGACAGATAGACAGACAGATAGACAGACAGATAGATATAGAGAATACTGGTTGGGCAACCAGGTACTACCAGCCCATGTTGCAATACAGGGGTTCTGACTGCATCAAATCTCAAGAGTAAAACTTGAGAGGTCGGAAGTAATATGAAGTCTGAGGTAGTGGTATAGAGATCTTGGCATTTACTATGCACATTCCAACTTTTATGCTATAGAGACCAGGGACAGTCACATAACCAAGGTGCAAAAACCAGGGTTGTGGTTGCACTACCAGTATTTTGTATAGTGTATAGTTTTCTTGTTTAGTTTTTATTTTTCCTTTTAAACAACACAAGTGTTTTCCCAGTGCTCCCATGGCAGCAGTGAATGTGCCAGTGCTTTCAGTTCAGAAATTGAGCTGATTGTTGTGAATGTGGCAGTGCTGTGAAAAACACCAGCTACACCAAGGTTTTCCAATAAGCTGAATCTTTTGCTGCACCACAGACATGTACAACCACATACCATGACCGCTGAAGTGTGGTACAACAATGTTTCAGCTGGCATGGAACTCCATGCAGAACAAATGCTCAATAGATTGATAAATAGACAGACAGACAAGCAGGAGCATATGGCAAGCGTGTGTTTATGGGTGATATATGCAATCCTCTGGTACCTGCTCAGTCATAAGGCCATAAGCTAAGTATCACTCAGTACAAACACTGGAAGAATGCCTGTATGTACAATTAATGCAGCTTATTGGAGTACAGTAGGTTACTGTACATTTAAAATGACATGATACCTGTATTAAACATTTTTCCTCAGAAATTTGCAGCACTATGCATAGGTAAGCATTGTACATGTGAACACATCAAGTGACTTTCTCCAGCGAAAGAACAGTATTTATGATAGCCATCTTGAGCAATTGTATATAGATTGCACTTCTGCCTGGTTAAGTACACACACACACACACACACACACACACACACACACACCGTTCAAACTATGCATGCAGCAGCTGAAGCAAATTTTGTTGTGAAAGAAAGAGGAATTGACTTTTGTACCTTCTCAAACTTCAGAACCAGTTAAGGATGCAAACAGTGCAAAATAACTACAACGACCCTAACAACCTGAGATTTGATGAAATTAAAATCCTTGGAGTTTCACAAGCTTTACTTTCTGTCAATGTGATGGAACAAGAAACAACCAACACCATTCAAGTGCCTAAGGAACAAATCCACTTTGATGCTAACTACAAGGTTGCTCTTATCACTGAAATATTTACATGAACTACAGAAAGTAAGTATAGTGCTTGACAACCCAGACTAATGACTCTCTTTTTCTCTCATGTTTTTTATTTAGAAATTCACAAGTTAAGAAAATAAATAAAAGAGAAACATTAGATATTTGGAACACAGCTGTTAAACAAATGGAAAGTAAAACAAAAGAGGAAAACATAATTTACATTAAGTAATTACACTGAATAAATTAGAAAGAAACAGGAGCTATGCATATGTCTTAAAAATTATTGCACTTTTCAGAATAAAAAAATGATTTAAGCACAATGTGTTATGTTATAGGCAACATTTAGTTTTACACTGTAGTTACTGCATAGGTATTGTTTGTATTTACTAGAAGATTCATTATTTACCCTGATGTTTGCAGAATACTGTATATTTTCTGTCTTCTGTGCTTGTATGTTTGGCATTAGGAGGAGTAAAATATTTACTGTTTGTATGTTTTAGGATTTGTCTTCTATTTTTACAAATCAGCCATTGTATAATAGTGATAATGCCCTCCAGATTGTGTAGTGTGGAATGACATCAGTTCTCAGGTGTTGCATATACTTGTGCCCAGCTACCCCAGGTGTGACATTATTCTAGTGAGACACAGACCTTGTCATGCATGTTTATTTAATTAACACAACTGCTAGATGAGATGGAGATGAGTACCTCTTTACATAGGACAATGTGTCAATGCAGTTTATTAACTGTGGTCTTGCTATTTTTGTCTCCTCTTTGGTCAAGCCCTAGTCACATGGTGGGAATGTTCATTGCATGACAACAGAAATGTAGGACAAAAATCATGCAAATGATATGACCCCTTCCCCAGGAGAAACAGACGATATGCATTATGTAGTTACTGCAAAAGTATTTATAAGTCATTTGGTTGTTAGCTGCAGCTTTAAGCTTTGATTATCCCTCTCTTTGGGGATGGTGTCCACATATTTATGTTTTTTAGTATTTTTAATCAGTTGTTAAAAGTCTATAGGATGGCCCAGAGGAGGTACAGGAGAAAAAAATCAGCAAATGAGCACTGACTGCAACTGATTAGAGGTACCTCCCAGTAAAGATGTGCAAAGCAGAGAAATCTTTGTATTAACTAAACTTTGCAAAGTTGGCCAAGTTCATGAAATTCAGAATGTCAACTTTGCAATGGTTTTTGCCTGGCAAAGTGGCACTTCTTTCCATGAAGTGACCAAACATCACTTGTAGAGGTTCACCTTCATGAAAAAGAGTTTCACGTTTCCTAAAAACAACATTGTGAAGTCAGTAAATTAAAAGTTGGTGATGCCAAAGGAAACTTCATGAAGCATCACAAAGTCAAAGTTTCACAAATGCATGGCAACTTCAGTGATGAAGTGTAATTTTTCTTCATCTCTACCTGCCAGTCCCATGGTGTGGCACTATGAGAACTGTGTCTGGAGAGTGACACAGGTCTCCCATTCAGTCCAATTTCTGGTTTCCATGAGGATAGTAGAGCTGCATGATTGGGTACTATATGTAACCTAAAAGGGTAAATCTTCATCTTGCCCTGTATGCACACAGAAGGTTTGCTTGATCAGTAACCATAAAAATATGCGGAAATGAAAGATACAGGAGTCTTAATGCTTTTATTTTAAAATGTGTGGTCTGGAAAGGCACACTGAGCTGAAATTTATTTCTAGGTGAGGCCCTGGAGCACAGAGAGGTTATGTAGCTTTCTTGGGATCAGAGAGTTAGCAAGTGTCATTTGTGACTCTAAAATGTAGGTCTGCTGGAACTCAGATGCACATCTTGGTTCTCTAACCTTTAGGCTACTGCCTTCCTTATCTTAGTTGAATATTATAGTGTGACCCTGATTAATAGAAAGGTCTGAATTTCCTGAAAGCAATGGGTTTCTCTAGCTGGTGCTAGTCTTTGCAGCCACCTAGTACCAGAGAGATTCTTTTAGTGAGGAAGTTGGTGAAGGACTTCTCACCATGTGCCACAGATATTTAGACATGGATTTGCTAAAGTCCCATGGATCCCATTTGGAAAGATATGTCCTGTCTCACTATGAATGGTTGAGAATTCTGGAAAAAAGAAAACACCTGATATGAGTCCTGGATCAGACCTCTCGGTTCTTCAGGTTAACAGGGTTAGGCAAAAATAGGTGTTTGGAATGACAAAGATAGTCTACCTATGAGATGAAATCAGATACTTGACTTTTTTCTTCAAAACTCTTTATTAATATTTTAGTTCTAAAGAGATGTATGTAAAACAACTGAAACATGATTTAAGACATGTGCTTTCAATTCCTTAATCCCTAAAGTGTTACCATCTAATAACAAGTCTTTCCACCTGTTAATCCCAATGACTTTCACGTATGGGAGAATTTTCTTCTGTATTTCTCTGTTCATAATGGTAAAACCCCATATAGGAGCATGAAACCATGGCACATTAAAATTAGATACCAGACTTGATACCATACCATTCTGACTATGATTTATTAAGCAAGCTCCGAGGGCACAAATCCCACATGTCCACAACCCACTCAATGTACAATGCCTGAGTTAATTTTGGCACCCAACCTTCCTAACCCTCACAGACAAGTAATTGTGCTGGGAGATTCTATCATCAAGCACATAGATCGAATTATTTGCAACCAATATAAAGCAAATCAAACCAGCTCTAGCTTTAGAGTGGCAAGTGTTACAGATATCACTGCTATGGTTAATGATATATTGAAAAACATTGGGCAAAATCCCTTAGTAATAATCCACTCAGGTACTATCAATATTGATTTCACCCATCCTGATCAACTTAAACAAGAGTATGTAGCATTGAACAACCTGTTGGTAGAAAGAGGATGTACTGTTTGCTTGTCCAAAATCCTACCCATACCTAGAGCAAGTGATTCTAAAACCCAGAGAATTAAACTTATTAATCAATGGCTCAGAAAATGGTGCATTAAACAATCAATTCCTTGCACTACCCACTGGGAGGATTTTCATGATAGAGGTTCCCTATTTTGCTGGGATGGTCTGCACCTCAGCTGGAGGCGCAGCACACTCCTTGGCAGAGGCATTGAGGCATGTTTTGGAAAACATTTAAATTAATAAATAAGGGGAAGAATGGGAATGTACCTAAGTCTCTGACACTACTAACCACCACAGACAATATAACTCACCGAAAAATACAAGATCCCTAAATCTTGTTAAAACGGCACAGCTAGAAATATGATGTCTAGATCTTGATATTGGCATAACTGGTACCGAAACTTGGGGGATTCCAACTCTTCCTGGATTGGGGAGATTCCAGGATACAAAATGTATCATAAAGACAGATTAGACAGAGTAGGGGGCTGGGTTTTTGTATATATTTCAGTCAGAAAATTCCATCATATGAAATTCTACATCAAATCTATGTAAGGGAAGGGATAAAAGCAACAGAACTAAAGGGTAAACAGGGAGGAGAGGAAGCACTATGTATCACCCTGGAGACTGGAAATAGATCCACAATCTGTACAGGGTTGTATACAGTCCCCCATCTCAGGGGGAGGAAATGGACAAGGAAATTCTAGAAGGCATCCTTGGGATGGCAGAGAAAGGGGAGATATTTCCAATGGGGGACGTGAATATGCCAGATGTTGACTGGAACACCTTTGCTGCAGCCACATCCAAGAGCAGGGCCATTCTTGATGCCCTACAGGGGGCATGCCTCAGACAGCTAGTTTTGGAACCCACTCGGGAGAGAGCAATCTTAGACCTGGTACTCTCAAATGGGGATGGAGAGAGGATCTCTGATCTTGAAGTGGGTAGCCATCTGGGAACAAGCAACCACCAAACAGTGTGGTTCATGATAAACTTAACTGTAGAGTCAAGCCAACACAAAAGTAAAGGTACTGGACTTCAGGAGGGCTGATTTTGTCAAAATGGGAGAGTGCCATAGAAAAGCACTAGCAAACAGACAAGAAAGTAGGGTGGAGCAACAATTGGGAAGCATCAAAACTGCCATCACAGAGGCAACAAGTCTTTGTGTGAAGCAAATAAACAAATCAAAATGAAAGAAAAAAACACTATGGTTCTCAAAAGAAGTGGCGGGGAAAGTAAGGAAAAAAAGATAGTATTCAGGAAGTATAAGGAAAGACAGAAGGAGCAGGACAAAGAAATGTACCAGTTAAAGCAGAAAGAAGTGGGAAGGCTGTCAGAATAACAAAGCCCCAAACTGAGGAAATGATAGCCAACTCGGTTAAGAAGGGGGATAAAACCTTTTACAGGTACATTAGGGAGCAAAGAAAGACTAAGGCAGGGATACTGAGGCTGAACAAAGAGGAAGGTGGTTTAGGCAGAGAGTGACAGTGAAAAAGAAGGGATACTGAATGAATACTTCTGCTCAGTATTCACAATGGAAAAGCAGGGGGAAATACCTAATCCGGTCAATAAAAGCACTCTGGATAGGCGGGTTGATACTAGTCCTTTCACAGAATAAAGGGTTCTGAAAGAACTCTTAAAACTGAAGGTGGATAAAGCAATGGGGCCTCATGGGATTCACCCCAGAATTTTAAAAGATCTAAGGGAAGAACTAGTAACACCACTGACTACCCTTTTTAATAAATCATGAGAGGATGGAGTGGTACCTGAGGACTGGCGGAGGGTGGATGTGATTCCCCTTCACAAAAGTGGGAGTAAGACAGAGGCAGGAAACTACAGACCTGTCAGTTTGACCTCATTGGTAGGGAAAATTATGGAATCACTTCTGAAGGAAAAAATTGTTGAGTACCTAGAGACCAGTGGGGCACAGGATCCAAGGCAGCATGGATTCACAGCGGGAAGGTCATGTCAGACCAATCTAATTGATTTATTTGACTGGGTGGCCAAAGCAGTAGACCAGGGAGGGGCTGTGGACATGGCCTACCTAGACTTTAGCAAGGCATTTGACACAGTCCTGCACTACCGATTAATAAACAAATTAGCCAGGCTTGGAGTGGGTCCTGGGTAAAACACTGGTTGGACAACAGGACACAGCAGGTAATAGTAAATGGAGTCCACAGTGAAGAAAGGAGGGTTACTAGTGGGGTACCACAGGGTTCAATACTGGGGCCAGTCCTTTTTAATGTCTTTATAAGAGACATTGCAGAGGTACTGGAAGGGAAAGTATGTCTCTTTGCAGATGACAAAAAGATCTGCAAAAGGATTGATACACAACGTGGAGTGGTAAGGATGAAAAGGGACTTGGCAAGGTTGGAGGAATGGTCAAATGCATGGCAGCTTAGATTCAGTGCAAAAAATTGCAAAGTAATGCACCTGGGAAAAAACAACCCAGGAGAAGAGTACACAATGGAGGGTGAGATACTGTCAACAACAAAAATGGAAAGGGACCTGGGGGTAGTCATATCAGACAACATAAACATGAGCCAGTAATGTGAGAAGGCAGTAAGGAGGGATGGGGGGGATACTGGGATGCATAGGGAGAGGCATCATCAATAGAAAACAGGAAGTTGTTGGCCCTCTGTACAGACAGTTGGTAAGACCACATATGGAGTACTGTGTAAAGTTCTGGAGACCCCATCTCTGCAAAGATATAGACAGACTGGAGGCTGTCCAGAGGAGGACAACCAAAATGATGCAGTGTCTGCATCAGAAGACATATGAAGAAAGACTAAAGGAACTAAAGATGTATAGCCTTGAGGAAAGGAGGGAGAGGGGGGACATGACAGAAACTTTCAAATACCTCAAGGGAATCAACAAAGTCCAAGAGGGTAACATCTTTCAGAAAAAGAGATGTGCAAGAACAAGGGGGCACAATTTGAAGATAGAGGTGGGAACAGCTCAGAGGCAATGTGAGGAAGTATTTCTTCACAGAGAAGGTTGTGGATACATGGAACAGCTTTTCTGAGGAGGTTGAAAAGTCAAAAACAGTGGGAGAATTCAAGAATGAATGGGACAGACATAAGGCAATTCTAGTGGGGATAGGAGGAAGTAGGCTATCGGCTAACTAGGATCTGCAGCTTATCCATTAGGTAGGAAAATTGGCAGACTAGGTGGGCCAAGTGGTCCTTATCTGCAATCAAATTCTGTGCTTCTATGTTTTTATGTTTAAACCACCACTGAGAGCATATTAGTTAATATCTAATTTAAGGGGCAAGCACAAATTATGTTAGGGAATCGTTATCGACCTACGTCTTCTGATTTTGATTACACCTCTCAACTCCTGCATGACATTTCAAATTTAGCTGACAAAGGGGATATTATCATCCTGGGTGACTTTAATATGCCAAACATTAATTGGAATACACTAACAGGCTGTAGTTTATATGTAAACAAAAATGGCTTTAACCCTCATTGATGCAGGGCTAGACCAACTAATAAATCAGCTTACCAGAGGGAACAACATTCTGGATATCCTTATCACTAATATAGAGATTAAAATATCTAACCTGAAAATGATGGATCCACTGGGAAAACAGTGATCATAATTCTATCTTATTTAAGATAGCATACAAGCAGAAACCCCAGGTAAGCCTCTTGCTATTTAAAAACTGTGATAAGGCAAATTTCGAAGAAATCAGAGTCTCCCTGTCCAGTATATACTGAGAAGGTACCCTATGCAATCTTACAGTTAAGGAGGCCCAGACCCTATTTAAAATGGAACGGGGTCAAAATGTCGCACGGCAGAATGCCGTATGACTTAATCGCATTGTGCAATTTCTTTATAACAGTTGCTCTGTGGGGGCTGTGCCCTGCCCCCATTATGGGGGCTGCCCAGACACCCCACTTAGGATTCTAACTCTGGGGGGGTTGCAACACAGAGAGCGCACAAGTCTGGGTTTTGCACATAATGCCGTACACTATTAAGCTACGACTTTATGACCCGGTAGGATTTAAAACAACCAACTTTATACTTGAGGAGACATATATACCTAAAAAAAGGAAATACAATAAAAAAGGATAAGATTCCAACCTGGTTAAATAAATACATTGTGACTCAAATCCAGAAAAAAAATACAAAAAAATTAAATCTAATAGCTCTAAGAATAAGATAGAAATTTACTCCAAATATAAAATAGCACTATCACCATTGAAACTCATGGTTAAAAAACCAGAAAGTAACCTGGAGTTTAGGTTGACACATTTAAAAGATCGGAAAATATTATTATTTTCTTATATAAATAAAAAAATGGAAATCAGAGGGCTATATAGGTATAGGTGTATAGGTCATTAGTTAGACTGCACCTGGAGTACTGCGTGCAGTACTGGCACCTGTATCTGAAGATGGACATTAAGTTACTGGAGAGGGTGCAGCGTAGGGTGACAAAGGTGATCAAGGGGCTGGGGGACTCATCATACGAGAGGAGGCTGAGGGAGTTTAACATGTACTCACTGGAGGAGAGGAGGGACGGGGGGACATGATTGAAACCTTTAAGTACATGAAAGAAATAAACAAGACAGGTACAGAGGGGCTGATCAAAGTAAGGGAGGGGAGGGACACCAGGGGCCATGATATGAGACTGGAGGGAGGAAGGTTCAGGAGGGAAATGAGGCGGCACTTTTTTACAGAGAGGGTGGTGGCTGGGTGGAATGCATTACCTGCAGAAGTGGTATCCAGTAGAACAGTGGACTGCTTCAAAATGGGATGGGACAGGACAAGGGAGAGGGTCAATGAAGGGGAAGGGTGGAAGGGAGGGGCAGCAGCAGAATAAGGGGTGCTAGCTGCACATTTGAGCAGACTTGATAGACCTCTAGACCTTTATCTGCTGGCAAATTTCGTATGTTCGTATGTTCATATTGGTCCAACAACCAATAACGGGGACACCTTGATCTCGGAAGGTGATATAGCCAACAATTTTAATGACTATTTTTGCTCATTTATTTCACAAAGACTCCCATAGCTCTGCTTATTTTCCTGTTGATTCTTCACCTAACTAATACATACATTATTTAATTCGAGGATGTACTGTTTATCTTCAAAACTTAAAAAAAAAACACGAGTCCAGGACCAGATGAAATCAATGCTAGACTCTTATTTGAAACAACAGAAGAAATATCCTTTCCCCCATAAATGATCTTTAACAAGTCTCTCAAGGAAAATAAAATGCCCTCTGACTGGCTTCAAGCGATTGTAACACCAGTATTTAAAAAAAGAAGATCTAATGCCCCAAACTAGCTTAACCTCCATCATATGTAAATTATTGGAGAGAATTATTAAATCCTATTAAGAAAATTAATTGGAATCAATAAATATTGTCAACCAAACCCATCATGGATTTAGGCCAGGCTATTCCTGTACAACAAACCTTATTGCTTTTTATAACCATATAAGCCAGGGACTAAACAACTATAGCCCTATGGATGTCATCCTTCTAGACTTGAGCTGTGCTTTTGATAAAGTCTCCCGTGGTAAACTAATCAACAAATTAGCCTCACTAAGGTTCTCAAAATGCCTAATCAACTGGGTTAAAACTTGACTTACAAACAGGTCCCAGAGGGTGAGCATTAATGGCTCTCTTTCCTATATAGTACTAGTGACTAGCAAAGGCTCCCAGGGCTTGGTACTGGGACCTACCCATTAGGTATATTTACTAGTGACATGCAGATAAACTCCAACAATGTACTGTTAAAATTCACTGATGATACCAATTTGGGAGGTAGGGTGGGCACCCCTACAAATACTTCAGCACTCATTTTGGAATTAAAATCTATAGAACTCTGGGCAGAGGCCAACAATGTGTTCTTCAACATTGATAAATGTGTAGTCTTACATTTTGGGAAAAAGAATCCTAAACACACTTACCACCATCATAACACCCTCTTAAAGAATCAAACAATGAGAGAAATCTGGGCATTTTTGTAAATAACACACTTTCCTTTTCTGACCACTGGACAAAAGTTGCCCATATGGCTAATGGACTGCTTAACAAAAATCAATCTACCTTTGTTACTAGGACTGAACAATGTTTAATTCCACTATATTGAGCACATGTTAGACCATACTGTATGTGGACTGCAGTTCCCCCTTTTGTAACCCACATCTTAAAGGTGATATAGCATGCCTTGAGCAAATACAGAGCTGTGCAACTAAAATGGTTCCACATCTTGCCCCCTTAAACTTCCCCCACAGACTCAGGAAACAGGTCTTCACTCACATCATACTAGAAAATGTAGGGATGATATCCTATTTTTGTACAAACTCGAAAGATCTCCTGAGCTTATGCACCAGTGTGGGATCACTTATACATATAGATGCATTGTCCTGAGACTTCATAATAAGCAGCTTGAAGTCAAGAAAGCTAATACAAACAAAAGGGATTTTTTTTTTTACAATTCATTCTTCGAAAATTTGAAATTCTCTACCATAGGATTTGGTTAACATCGATAACTTCAACTTATTTGAGAATAGTCTTGATATTTGGTTAAAAGAAAATCTACCCCAAATATAATTGCCCACATGGTAGGGGACAATCTTGATGGGCTTCTGCGTACTTTTGCCGTATCTGATCCAGTAAACCTAGTGATAAAGATCCATGAGATTAGGGCAATCCATTAAATAAGAGACTGGAATACTGTCAAGGCCTATGCACATACTGAAAATCAGCATGTTTTCTTGTTTCCCTGTAATTACATGTGTTTTTATAACTTTATAGGGAACCCAAGCTGAGCAGTCCTTGTGCCCCAAGGAAGCATCTATAAGAGGCCCTCCTAGTAGCACTATACAATTATTATAGATTGTTCTCTAAGTATTATTTTTGCCATTAAACATTATTTAATTTTTACAATAACCAATTAACAGTACTGCAATAACAAGCAAACAGTGAACATGTAACAATAATAGGAAAAAGACAAAAAAACAAAAACAAAACAACCAACAGTAAACAGTCCAAGAAGTCAACTGTGTAAGGTGATATCCACAAACCATACAACAAACTAAATAACATTCCTATAAATTTCACTCCTTAGAAAGGAAAACTCCTAGGTAGACATGCAGATTGATGCAATACTTTACTGAATGAGTATGGCATCAATAAAGGTCAATAGTCATACAGAATATTAAAGTGAGGGAAAATGACATAAAGATATTGGACAGCCCAAGTAGAAGGGACAAAAAAGCTAAAATAGAAAAGAAAAAGCAAACTGAAGAACAGACATCCATATCACTGCTACTAATTTGTAAGTAATAAAGAATGGAAACTCTCCCAATGAGATTTGTATTCCTTTAAGGTTTGAAATAAACAAGCAGTAGCTCTTTCAGAGTTCAAGGCTAATAACATTTCACTGACCCATTCTAGTCTTATGGGAGGGGACACTTCCTTCCAGTGTTGAAGAATGAGTAACTTAGCCAAAGCAGAAATGAAAGCCATACACTTTCCTAGGTCCACATGAAGGTGGTCCATAAGCCCTTAAAATACAAATTTCAGGGGTAAGATATTTATTTAGACCTAAACTGGGGTCTGAACCATTCTGAATAGAATCCCAAAACAGATATATCCTAAGGCATTGCCAAATCAGGTGGTACAGGATATCCTCTTCACAATTACACTGAGGACAAGCTGAGGAGGGAACTTTTCCCATTCTATGCACAGTAAATACATAGGTGAGTAGTATAAATTATGGAGAATATTAAATTGTGTAAGGCGTAGTCAATATTGTCTTAGATATTTATAGATATCAGTCCAAATTTTAGACTAATAGGAATCTGTTTTTTCCTTACCTAATGTGTTTGCCCAGTAAAATGAAACAGGAAATGTCTTATCCTAAAATAATTGGATAATAACTTTACAGAGAATTTGAGATAGGATGTGAATATTGAGCAAGGGTGGAAAAAGTGTCAAAAAGTATTCCAGCTTTCTTGGACCAGGGAGGGTGTCCTAAGAAATAAAATATACATTTTGTAATTTGATGATATTTAAAGAAGGAATTAGGGGACATACCAAATTTATCATAAAAGGTGTCAAAGGAAATACAATTATTAAATAATAATAATAAAACTTCATTTATTTAGCACCTTTCAAAATTATCAAGGCGTTTTAACAAGAATTTGATAAAAACAAGATAAAATGTATGACACAATATAAATACAAATAATCTGTAAAATCAATAAAAGAAATCAGAAAAGGCTAGGCACCACAGGTGTGTTTTCAAGGCCTGCTTGAAACCCACCATGGTTGTGCAGTCCCATAACTGATGGGGTATAGAATTCCAAAGGGCTGGGGTCACATACATAAGTGCACGGGCCCCCGATGACTTTAAAGATACCCTTGGAATCTCTAGCAACCACTCATCAGCTAAGCGGAGCAATCACCCAGGGCAATAGAGAGACAGGAGCTCTTTCAGGTAGTCAGGGCTGAGTCCATGTAGGGCTTTATTAGTCAGAAGTCCGACTTTGAAGGTAATCTACCACTGAATTGGAAGCTAGTGCAGTTTGCACAGCACTGGTGTAATATGATACATTCGAAGGGTCCCTGTCAACAAACTGGGCTGCTGCGTCCTGCACCAGCTGCAAGTGGCAGATACCAGCCCCTGGTAGCACTAGGTAGAGGGAGTTGAAATAATCAAGGTGCGAGGTCACAAAGGTGTGGACCAGTGTGGGAATATCACTGGACAGAACTAGATGCTTAACCCTGGTGATGTTCTTTAGATGGTAAAAGGAAGACTTGATGACTGCCAACACCTGAGATCGAAGTGTCAGCCAATCATCAAGAATCACCCCCATGCCCCACACCCTTTCAGAGGCAAGAAGCTGGGAGGCCCCCTTGAAAAGCCCCATAGGCTGACCATCCCCTGACCCCTCTATCCGGTGACCTGGATCCACAACCATCACCTCAGTCTTTCTTGAGTTCAACTTCAGCCAGCTGGAATTCATCCAGTCTTGGATTTCAGCAAGGCAGTTGTGAAATACTGAGAGTGCACTATTCTGGTCGGGGACAAAAGACAGATAGAGCTGGAAATCATCAGCATAGCAGTGAAACCTCCTTTCATACTGTCTTACAATGTTTCCGAGGTGCAGAATATACATCGTAAACAACATGGGGACAACACTGATCCCTGAGGGACCCCACATGGCAGAGAGAAAGGGTCAGAGGAAAAAATCCCTGACACCACCCTCTGAGTTCTGCCATTGAGGAATGAATTAAACAACCTGAAGACTGTACCCGACAGGCCACAGATGAACCTCAAGTGCTCATGCAGCACCCCATGGTCCACGGTGTCAAATGCTGAGGAGAGATCAAGAAGAACCGAGGAGTGGCTTTTCCGATCTCTCACGATCAAGAGATTATTGAGCACCAGAACCAGTGCAATGTTGGTACTGTGCCTCTTTCAAAAAACTGATTGTAGAGGTTCATAGATGTCTTGGATGGTCAAATGGTTCTCCAGTTGTAAAGCCCTTACTTTCTCAATCACCTTCCCCACAAAGAGGAGGTTAGAGATGGGTCTGTAGTTAACAAGGCAGTCTGGGTCCAGAGACGCTTTCTTCGGGAGGGGTGTCAGCACCGCCTCCTTCAGGGAGCTATGAAACTCACCCATCTCAAGGGATCACCAGACTATCCATGCAAGGACCAGGCCAATAATATCACAACAACTCATTATCAGGGAAGTCGGGCTCAGATCCAAACTACAGCACATAGGGTGCATACCCTGGACAATCTGCATAACGTCCACAAACTCCAGCCGGTCAAATGTACTCCAGACAAAGTGATGGAAAGTGACTGAGCACCGATCAATAGCATCGCCCCTAGAGTCTGCTAGGTGGATCTCTGTCCTGATGCAGGCCGCCTTATCTGCAAAGAATGAAGTGAGCTCTTCACACTCCAATTGTGAAAAGATCTTTGAGGCTGCAGACAGGCCAAGTTACACAGTCTGTCCACAGTTTGAAAGAGCTGAGCCGGTCGGTTCTGAGCAGCCTCAATCTCCCCTGACAGGAACTCTGCCTTCTTATGGGAGATTGTTGATTGATAGACTTGATAATGTTCTATCAGTCTAAGATGGTCAGCCTCCAGGGCATATTTCTGCCAGCAACGCTCTAACCTTCATCTTTGTCGCCTCATCTCCTTCAAGGTTCCATCAAACCAAGGGACCAAGGGCGAAGGGTGAGAGAATGAACTTGGACAGGAGTGAAAGAATAAAGGGCAGTAGCAATTACCTTATTATAGCCCAAAACCAGGGCCTCTGGGCTCCTTCTTGCTTCAGGAAGCATCGATAGGTCAAGTACCACTGCCAGGCCATCACAGCTCACATCCCATAATGGGCACTATCTGACCATCTCCACATGGGGTAGGCCTACGAAGGGGGGTGCAAAAACTGAACCCCATGGTGTATTGATCAGATCATCTGACAGGTTCCACCCCCAAAGCAGAGGCTTCGATACCCAGGAGGAAGACCAGGTCAAGAGAGTGACCGTGTTTGTGAGTAGCAGAGGCAACGATCTGTATCAGGCCCAGTGATGTCATCAACTGGAGGAAGTGTTGTCCTGATTGCGAGAGTTCATCATTGACCCCGGCATTGAAGTCACCCAGAACCATCAGACTGGGTGACTCAAACATCATGTCGATGACAAACTCTACTACTTCCTGAAGGACTCCCTTCTCATGCCCAGGTGGATGGTAGAAGAGGGTGATTCTACAACTTACACCTGTTACAACAGTACACTCAATTGACCTGATCAATTCAGCTGGAACATTTTGGAGGCCCAGTTCAGTCTTGAAATAGAGTGCACCCCCCATGGTCCAGTCTTGAGCAGTGTATCACCGAGTACCCAGCCGGAATGGTTGCCTCTAGAGTAGGGCCAGCATTCTCATCCAGCCAGGTCTCAGTGATGCAAGCCAGATCCACTGTCCTAACAAGATCTGCCATACTTGCAGTCTTGTTTTTAATGGATCTGGCATTGCATAACATCACTTGAATTGGATGAGCCTCCAGAGTTGCACGGGCTACCTGCCCACTAGTAGTGGTGGTGCCTTTGGGTATGGACACCTGGCATGGAGAACCACATTCCAGAATCCATTTCACCCCAGGGCATCTTCTGGGCCTAACCACCTGATGTGAGAGCCCCATTCATTCATCCTCCACCATTCGTGCCCCCAACCTGACCCCCCCGATGGGCAATACCCAGTGTTCTACAGCCCTGATAGATTGAAAACTGTAAGGGGGGAGACAAAAGGGCAGAGGCTGTGAAGGGCAGAGAATGAAAAGTGCATGACCTGGGGAGAAGGCCTCCAAAACATATTTCTATCCCGGCGACAAGTAAACTACACCAAGCTCAAAAAGAAAATCCAGCAAAAATAGACACAAAACAAAACCCAGGATAAATAACAATGTTCAATGCTCCCACAACTCTCACTTGAAGGAGGACCAAACAAATAATACCACCAAGCAACAGAACAAACTTAAAAATACCCCCCCATAAAACCTCTCCTCTCTCCCTCACCAAGAGGATAGAGGTTCAGAACAATATTAAAACAAATCAAATTACCAATATACTGTAAAACCCTACACCCCTATACTCAAACAATAAACTATAATAAATTAAAAACTATAATAGCAGATGCCAATGGCCATTTACAAATTTAGCTGTCAAACCAGTCACCAGAGTCCTGGAATAAAAAGATCTGCTTGAAGAGTTCAAATCAATGAAAAAATAAGAAATGAAACTTCATAAGCTGTAACTGAAAACTCATGTCAATGTGCAAGGTAGAGTTATAGTTGCACCCTCCCCCATTAGGTGCAATAGATCAGATGATATAACAAATAGTAAAATATCTTCAGACCACCTGGCCCTCTCACTTCCTGGGGGTATAAAATACAGACAGACTCATTGCCTGCTAACCAGAAGAAAGTGCAAGTCATCAAAAATAAATAACATTTTGCAATCTGACCATTTCAGCTGATGGGAAGTCAGTCAGAGAAAATCTTCCCTGTGATGTTTATTTTTTCTTAGGCAGAGTGCAGAAGGTGGCTTGAAAAACCCCGTCCATCAGGGACCGAGGCCAGAAAATGTTTGCCACCATGACCTTGGTTCTTCGCCAGTGCCATCCCTCCAGCAGACCCCCTGAAGAACTTGAGAGAGCTACAGGCCTGCTAGCCAGCTACCTGGCTAACCCACGGCCTGGTCCCCTGCACAGTAGCAAACTCCAGCCACAGGCCACCTGACAGTGCCAGATGTTCCTGCTCGACTAGCACCAGTATGGCCAATATCCCAGATCATGTCGGCACTAACTCCTGTGCCAACTGAAAACTCTGGCCAATTATCCCACTGTCTGCAGACACGATCAGCAAAAAATAAAATAAAACCTCAAGTAGATCCTTGTCCAACTCCACTCCGGTCTCTCCACTCCATCTCGCCCCAGAAAAAATGCTTCCTCTCCTCAGTTTCTTCTCCCCTCAGCTTCTTCTCTCTGACTGCAGCAAACAGGCAAGTAGATCACAGGTACAATAATAGCAGTAATCCCTTTTTTGATCAGTGCAGTAGCAAGATCATTCAACCAGCACTGTTAATTGTTAATTAATTTCTGAGTGCATCTGTGCAGTAGTGCTAATACTGCATTCAGTCGGTGGCTGGCCATGGAAGTAAAAGGTGGGCTGTGCCAGTCGCCGGTTGGGGACAGGTGGTGGGGTGCTAGGTGGGCTGGCAAGGCTGGGTAGGGGGGTTGGGGCCACTAGACTACCAGGAAAAAGGGTTTCTTTTATTATTTATGTACAGTTCTGGGGTAGGGGCCACTAGCCTACCAGGGGAAATAAGGAATATTTTTTTATTTATGTACTGTTTGGGAGGGTACTAGACTACCAGAGCAATGGGGATTCATGTTTTTATCTATGTACTGTTCGGGGGGGGGGCACTAGACTACCAGGGAAACAGGACTGCACATTCTTTATTAAACAGTTTGGGGGCAGCCACTAGACTACCAGGGCTACCTATCCATGGCATTTGAAGCTGGCAACTATGGGGTCAGGGCATGGGTGGGGAAGGTGGACCACACCACCCTGCTGTTATGGCTTGAGACATGCTTACCAGTTCAGCGTACCTGGCCACATGTCTCAAGTCACAGGACTTAGCTGCGATGACCCTGCCCCTACTTGAATAGGGTGCAGGGCCAATGTTGCAGGCGTGGGTGGCGCAAGTTGCATTCAGCGGCAACTTTCACCACCTTCTAGAATCAGGACCACAAAGTTTATATTAAGCACAAAGCACTTTTTCTATTTGTAACCAGGAATGGGTATAACTGTCCACATTCTTCTCCTCCACCAAAAGGGCCCATTGAAAATATTTTGCTCCATGAAGAGTAAAGTAATATCTCTGAGACTGTGGTATGGACAGGAACCCACATTTTTGGACCTAACCAACTTATTATATGTTCTTCTAGGAGGTTTATCTAGCCATAACAATTTAGAGAAAAGTGTATGTAGTTTTTGGAACCAAGATTTAAGGATAGTTATATTTAACATACCAAGAGGATAGGTTAGTCTGGTTGATATATTCATTTTTTCAATGTTGAAATGTTGACTCTTCCCCCTTAACATTAACAGTAAAGACTTCCATCATCAAAAATCCTATTAAATTTGTTTTAGGAGAGGGTCAAGCTTAAGTGACTTCAGTAAATTAGAGTATTTAGTAAGTCTGATATCTAAATAAGTGAAGAAGTGGATAACCCTCTGAAGGCCTAAATCAAGAATCAAGAATCTTCTCCTTAGAAAAATGAGAGGATAGTGATGAATGTGTAATTTGCAGCCTGAATGGCATGAAAAGTTTGAATTGTGTGAAGAACAACAGGTATAGAAAGCAAGGGATCTGTGAGATGTAATAAGATATCAGCAAACATGGATATGTTCCATTCCTGCCCTCCCAGTTGGATGCCAGTGATATTAGGGAATGAAATAATTTTACCAGCTAATAGTTCAATATATAAATTAAACAGAAAGGGGGGAAAGGTGGCAACCTTGATGTGTTCTAGAGGTAAGGGAAAAATGTTCAGAGAGAACCCCATTATAAAATACTTTTGCTGTAGTAGAGTGATATAAGATGTGTAACCATATAATATAGGGAGCAGAAATATTGCAGTGGTGTAGAATAGAGAAACAGTAGGACCAGGAATAGCCTTAGAATCTGCCTCTCTCCACGCATAAATTAAGTGGTAGAGTTTTCTAAAATGGTCACTATCGAGCCTACCCGGGCATGAAACCAATCTGTTCTGATCCAATTAATCAGGTCCAAAAATTACCCTACTGGGAAGCCAAGACCTTAGCCAAAATCTTAATATCAACGTTAATAAGGTAAATTGGTCAGTAGTTGTGTCTGGCTGAGTGCTGTCTTTTCCATGGTTAGGTAACAAAACAATTCTGGCCTCTAACAAAGATGGATCTTGCAGGTTATGACTTTGTAAACAACTGAGTAATTGGGATAAAAGAGGAGCCAGGTCATCTACTAATGTTTTGTAAAACGTAGTTGGAAAACTGTCTGGCCCCGGTGCTTTGTCTAATGTGAGAGAAGAAATAGCTGTCCTAACCTCATCCTCCCTGCAGGTGCTGATAACGTATCTTGTTGTGCTTCTGAAGGTTGAGGTAAAGTTACACCTTCCAAGAAACTAACATTATTGAAGGATTGTATAGATTCAGTATATAATTAGGAAAAATAAGTTTTAATAATGTCTGCCAGTTCACCAGGGTTTGCGGTCAAGACAGAGGAAACGGTATCTTGCAAAGATGTACAGTAAGCCAGTATGAGGCTCTCTGTTCACTGAGACAAACAGCCAGCAATCTGTTGCCATTTCTCCCTGACCTACATATGTAGCTCTGGTCTTAACAATTGCCCTTTCATTTTTTTCAATTAAAATAGCAGAATATTATGCTTTTAGTTGGGAAAGATGTCACCTATCTGATTCTGTGGAAATTGGTGATAGATACATTTCTGGGGTTTGAATATCATGTAAAAGCTGATTAACCTGTCTCTCCTGAAATATTTTTTTCAAACCGAGGTGAAACATATAAGTTCACGCATCCAGATGTATTTTAAAGAGCCCCAGAGTACATCAAAAGCAGAAACAGAGGTTGAATTATTTTTTAAAAAATGTTGAATGGATACCCATCAGCAGGGTCTGGGTATTTAATGACCTAGTGTTGTCTCTACTACTTTTAGTAAATACATCAAAAGTCATTTAAACAGGGAAATGGTCAGAGATAACCATTGTTTCAATTTGATTACAATATAGGATAGGCCATAATGCCATAAGGCCCATTCTGTTCTCAATTTTTATCAACAATGCAGCTGAGGTCCTGGAATCCTGCTCAGCTATTCTCTACGCTGATGACCTGATCATCTATACTAGTTCTTCTAGTATTGCCTGCATAAACACATCTCTTACTTCAGACTTCAATAAGGTCTTAGACTGGCTACTAGACTGTAAGCTTGTACTAAATGAAAAGAAAATGAAAGCCATGCTCCTAGCTTCTGCACCAAAGAGTAAGACCTGTTCTAGTTTGCTGGAGGTTCTTCACCCAGAAGGATTTCCACTTGAAAATGTTACTTTGTTCAAGTACCTTGGGATACTGCTGGACTAGTCCGTGGATTTTAATCTTCACATTCAGTCCTCGTGCAAAGCTGTACACTCGAAACTGGGAGTAGCTTACAAAATGAGCTACATGCTTACACCCTCAGCTAAATTAGCAATTGCCCGAGGTATTCTGCTTCCAACCCATACTTATGGTGTCTTTATTCTTACCTCCCTACTAAAATGGGACATAACTTATAACAATATATGCTAATTTGCCTCTTTGTTGCCTCGACTCAAACATCACTGCTTTCTTTATAAGGATCTGAATTGACTCTCACCCTCTGCCAGTAGATAATACTACCTTGGCTCACTATTGGACTTGATCATCCAGGAAAAAAAAAACATACCAGCTGGCTGCATTGCTGGTCCCTCAACCATCCTCCCATGGCCTGTGATCAGCTGACAAATCCTTCCTCTATGTTCCGAGATGTCGAATGCCTAAAGGTACAGGTGCCTTCCAATTCTCTGCTCCCAGGCTATGGAATGATTTTCCACTCAACCTCCAGCTGTCTCAGTCTCACTTTGGATTTAAAAGTGAATATCGTCATTATCTATTCTTAACTGAAGCTTGTACATGCTTTGACCCAACCTGAAGCTCCTGAGACTTACCAGCAATGTCACCCTCTCTAATCCAGCTCCACTACTGTCCCCTCTTCTCCTCCCCATATTTTTCCTTCTCTTTGTAAATAACTTCTTGACTACTAGCTTTCTTCCTTCTTGAACCTTGTTGCTGACCATCCACTGTTGTTTTGCCAATTACCACCCTGACCTTCCTTCTGTCAGTCTTTCTTGTTATGTTTGAACACTCCTCACATTTCTCTCTATATAACCTTACTATCTTATTAACCCTTTCACTCCACAGGTCGGGTCCGTGGTTTCTGCACTTAAATATCTTACTGCCATCATCTGTATAATGCTTGCCATTATTTTTTGTTGTTTCTACCCATTGTCTTTTTGTAGCACTGCTGTACTGTTCCTCTATTTGTATTATTGTACCCATGTTGCTGTTGTTCCACTGTTCTCTTTTTGTTGTACTCTCCTGGGTTATGCCTGAAAATAGTCATTTTATGGCTAGTGCACCTACACGGTTAACAAAAACTAACTAAATAAATAAATAAAATAATTGTCGACTAATAAAAAAATAATCCAAGTGGTAAAAAGAATTGTGAGAGGGAGAGTAAAATGTGTAATGATGATCAGTCAGATGAAGTAACCACCAGGGGTCTATGAGTTCCAGCTGCTCAATTAAGTCTCTCAGAGTTCATTGAACTGGAGAAAGCCCAGCGGTACTTATGCAAATTCTATTCAATTCATTACTAAAAAACAAATTCCAATCCCCACTAAGTATTAAGGACAAACAGGGCCAAGGCAGTAGCTAATTTCTGAAACAAAATGACAGACTATCCAAGTGTGGACCATAGAAGGATCCCTGAAGGACTTCAGAATAGCTTAGCCAGCCATGTACACAGATGTATTGCCCTTCTGGGTCCCCTACATCAGTCAAAAAGGCATAAGGGACCTTTTTGACTGTAAGCATGGTTAGTTTACACTGGTGAGTACTGTTCTCTGATCTATAAACTTGTCCAACCCATTCCCTTCTAAAGTGATAAACTTGCTGTGTTGGAAGGAGAGTCTATTGGGGAAAAGCAAAATGACTTTGTAGGCTTTTTAGACATTTAAGAATACAATGTCAATTAGTTTTTTTTTACTGCCCACCATTAATATTCCATGATACAAACTTCCTTCAATCGGACATGATAAACTGAAGAAATTAAATTAACAAGTAGGCAGCCAAATTAAAAGGTAAAAAAACAATTCCGCATGTCCAACCATCCCACCATGCACCCCCCCCCCACCAAAGAGAAACGCAAAATAAGAGAATACAATCACAAGAAACGTAAACATGGGACAATAAAAAAGATCAATCCTGGGCATGAAAAAAAAAGTGTTTCTTCTGAGGAAGGGGACAGTATCAGCTTAATTTACTGAGAGCAGAGAGTGAATATAATTGGCAGTGTGGCTTAGCAGCTTAGGTGTACAAAAGCAGCTGTCTCCAATTACAGCTTCTGGCTGTTTCTGGCAGAAGAGAACTGGTTGCAGAGCAAGAAACAGAAGTCCAGAACTACCAATTTTTTACTAATTAATCACTTCTGTCTCAGCAGGAGTAGTACCTGTTTGGATAAGCAAACAGATACTTTATTAGAAGAAGGGGGTCTCATTTAAGTAAAAAAAAAAGTGTTTTTTTCTGAGGAAGGGGGCAGTACCAGCTTAACTTACTGAGAGCATAGACTGAATCTAATTGGGGCTGTGGCTTAGCAGCTTAGGTGTACATAAGCAGCTGTCTCCAATGACAGCTTCCGGCTGTTCCTGGCAGAAGAGAACTGGTTGCAGGGCAAGAAACAGAAGTCCAGACCTACAGATTTTTTACTAATTAATCATTTATGTCTCAGCAGGAGTAGTACCTCTTTGAATTAAGAAAACATATACTTTATTAGTAGAATGGGGTCTCATTTAAATTTAAAAAAGTGTTTTTTTCTGAAGAAGGGGACAGTATCAGCTTAATTTACTGAGAGCAGAGAATGAATCCAATTGGGGGTGTGGCTTAGCAGCTTATGTGTACAAAAGCAGCTGTCTCCAATTACAGCTTCTGGATGTTTCTGGCAGAAAAGAACTGGTTGCAGAGCAAGAAACAGAAGTCCAGAACTACATATTTTTTACCAGTTGCCCTTCTTCCCACCCCTCCACCCTCCCACCCAAAGCCAGTTCTAGTTTTATAGCCACTGAATTTGACTGACAACAGGAACTTCCTGTTTGGCAGTAGGAAGGGAAGGATCACTGAGACATATTAGTTTCAGCAACCTTGAAGGAACCTAAAAAAAAATCAGAAATTAACTCTTTATCCCCCCAGGCTGCTGGAGGTCTGAATCCAAGCATGGAGGAAGGAGACTACTGAAGACTACATGAAGTTCCTGTCCCAGAACAGGAAGGGTGAGAGTTGTAAGGGCACACAGGCAGTAGGAAAGTAAGTGTAAAAATACATAGAGGGAGGAGACAATAAGCATACAAAGTAACAGGAGAGGGGACACAAAATAAGTCAAGATGGGAGTGTTGCAGTGCAATGGCTGTGGAGCAGCAGTGTTCCGGGAGACATTCTGGAGGCTGCGATACTGCCTTGTTTGCAGGCACCTCTCTGGTCTGAAGGAGGAGGTTTCCCATCTCCAGGCTGACCTGGCTAGAATTTGTGAAACCTCTTACCCCACTCAGGTACCACCAGGGCCACCACCATTACCTCAGAGGTTGCCAAGAAAGAGGAGCGGTTGGATCAAGGTGGGCTCAGGGAGGAAGAGGGTGGTGGAACAGAGGTTCATCCCTCCAGTTGCAGGTCTCCATAATTCATATGCTGTTCTGGCAAACAGCGGTTCCTCTATGGAGGCACCTGCAGTGGAGACCAAGGAGGATGCTCGGAACCTCCACAAAGATACCCACAGGAGGATGGCATGAGACCCCACAGGGGAAGGAAACAACACCTGGTGGGGGACTCAATCATTGGGGGGTAGATGTGGGGAAGGAAGGGGATAGGGTGGTAAGGTGCCTGCCTGATGCCACGGCTTGGAGGGACAGGAAGCGAATCCTCAGGATCACGGGAGCAGCTGCACGAGGGAGGGAGCTGGATATCACTGTCCACCTAGCGACAAATGACCTGGCTGTAAATGGGATCAGAGCAGTGCAAGAGGAGTTTGTGGAGTGGGCCTTAGACAAGTAGCATGTATGGTAATCTTCTCGGAGGTGCTGCCTGTCTATAGCAAGGATGATGCTAGGGTATTCTACACCATGGGATTCAATGAATGGCTGAAAAACTGGTGTGCAGCTCAGGATTTTGGCTTCATTGGGGTCTGGGGAGCCACCTGGAGGGATGCAGGCTTATACTGGCATGATGGTCTGCATCTTTCCGAGGGGGATCCAGGATTAAGGTAACAGGTTTAAATGCTTCATTGGCAAGCATTTAAACTAGCCAAGGGGGGAGGCACTGAAAAGGAGCAGGGAAATCCCAGCCTCCCCCCACAAAGTGCAGTAGTTAGAGAGGTAAACGCCAAGGCACAGAAGTCAATAGGGAGCAGGAGAGGGATAAATGCATAAAAAGGTGTTAAGGACAGGAATGGGGCTAAAAGGGGTAAGGCCATAAAAAATAAATGGAAAGTGATGAGTACCAATGCCCGCAGTCTATGCAACAAGCTTTCTCAACTAGTGGCCTTGATGGAATAGGAATGCCTGGATATTGTGGCAGTCACTGAAACATGGTACACAGAGAACCATGAGTGGGAAGTCAACATACCAGGATACACAGTCTACAGGAGGGACAGGGTGGGTAAAAGAGAAGAAGTAGTAGCTCTCTATATAAGGGAAGGGATTAAAGCAACAAAACTAAAGAGTAAACTGGAAGTTGATGAGTCACAATGGGTCACCCTGGAGACAGGAAATGGCACCACAATCCACATCGGGGTTGTGTACAGACCCCAATCTCAGGAGGACAAAATGGATAAGAAAATGATAGGAAGAATCCTTAAAATGGCAGAAAAAGGGGAGATATTGTTGATGGGGGACCTGAATATGCCAGATGTTAACTGGAGTACCTTTGCTGCAGGCCCATCCAAGAGCTGGGGCATTCTTGATGCCCTACAGGTGGCATGCCTCAGACAGCTAGTGTTGGAACCCACTCGGGAGGGAGCAATCTTAGACTTAGTACTCTCAAATGGGGAAAGAGAAAGGATCTCAGATTTAGAAGTGGGTAGCCATCTGGGAACAAGTGACCACCATACAGTGTGGTTCTCAATAAACACAGCCATAGAGTCAAGCCATATAAAAACAAGAGTATTGAACTTTAGGAAGGCTGACTTTGGGAAAATGAGAGAGTGCCTTAGAAAAGCACTAGCAAATGGGCAAGAACGAGGGGTGGAGGAACAATGGGGAATAATCAAAACAGCCATCACAGAGGCAACAAGCCTTTCTGTGAAGCAAATCAATAAAACAAAACAAAGGAAAAAAACACTGTGGTCCTCAAAAGATGTGGCAGGGATGGTTAAGGAGAAAAGGATAGCATTCAGGAAATATAAGGAAACATAGAAGGATCAGGACAGAGAACTTTATCAGTTAAAGCAGAAGGAGGCAGGGAAGGTAGTCAAAGTAGCAAAGGCACAAACTGAGGAAAAGATAGCCAACTCGGTTAAGAAGGAGGATAACACCTTTTATAAGTACTTTAGGCAGCGAAGAAAGAACAAGGGAGGAATACAGAGACTTATTAAAGGGGAGGGAACGTGGGCAGAGGGTAACAGTGAAAAAGCAGGGATACTGAACGTATATTTCTGCTCAGTATTCACAACAAATGAGGAGGAGGAGGCGTCTAAAACAAACAAGGGAGAAACTCTGAATGGGGGGTCGATACCAGTCCATTCATAGAAGAAAGGGTTTTGAAAGAACTCTTGAAACTGAGGGTGGACAAAGCAATGGGGCCTGATGGAATCACCCAACAATACTAAAAGAACTTAGGGTAGAACTAGTAACATCACTGACTTCTCTCTTTAACAAATCATGGGAGGATGGAGTGGTACCTGAGGACTGGAGGAGGGCAAATGTGATTCCACTTCACAATAGTGGGAGCAGGGCGGAGGTAGGAAACTACAGACCAGTTAGTTTGACTTCAGTGGTAGGGAAAATGATGGAATCACTTCTTATGGAAAGAATTGTTGAGTACCTAGAGGCCAGTGGGGCACAGGACCTAAGGCAGCATGGTTTCACAGCAGGAAGGTCATGTCAGATGAACCTAATAGATTTTTTTGAGTGGGTGACCAAAGAATTAGACCAGGGAGGGGCTGTGGATATGGCCTACCTAGATTTTAGCAAGGCATTCAACACAGTCTCACGCAAAAGATTAACATACAAGTTAGTCAGCCTTGGAGTTGGTCCCAAAGTGGTAGCCTGGATAAAAAACTGGCTGGAAAACAGGAAACAAAGGGTAATAGTAAATGGAGTCCACAGTGAAGAAAGGAGGGTAACTAGTGAGTACATCAGGGTTCAGTACTGGGACCGGTCCTCTTTAATATCTTTATAAGTGACATTGGAGAGCACCTGGATGGAAAGGCATGCCTCTTTGCAGATGACACAAAGATCTGCAACAGGGTTGATACACAAGGTGGGAGGGAAAGAATGGAAGGGACTTGACAAGGTTGGAGGAATGGTCAAATACATGGCAGCTCAGATTCAATGCAAAGAAGTGCAAGGTAATGCATCCGGGAAACAAAAACCCAGGGGAAGAGTACACAATGGGGCGTGAGTTAATAACAACAACAAAATCAAAAGAGAACTAAGAGTAATTATATCAGAGGATCTTAAGGTAGGCAAGCAATGTGAGAAGGCAGTAAGGAGGTCTGGGGGGATACTGGGATGCACAGGGAGAGGCATCAACAGTAGAAAACAGGAAGTTGTTATCCCTCTGTACCAACAGTTAGTGAGACCCCATGTGGAGTACTGTGTGCAATTCTGGAGACCCCATTTCCGCAAAGAGATAGACAGAGTGAAGGCTGTTCAGAGGAGGGCAACCAAAATGGTGCAAGGTCAGAAGACATACGAGGAGAGACTAAAGCAGCTTAATATGTATACCCTTGAGGAAAGGAGGGAGAGGGGGGACATGATAGAAACTTTCAAGTTTCTCAAGGGAATTAACAAGGTACAAGAGGGTAGTATCTTTCAGAAGAAGAGATGTGCAAGAACAAGTGGGCACAATTTGAAGATAGAGGGGGGATAGCTCAGAGGTAATGTTAGAAAGTATTTTTTTTCCAATGAGAGAGTTGTGGATGCATGGAACAACTTTCCTGAGGAGGTTGTGAAGTCAGGAACAGTGGGAGAATTCAAGAATACATGGGGCAGGCATAAGGCAATTCTAGTGGGTGGCAGGAGGAAATAAGCTGTTGATTAACTAGAATCTGCAGCTTATCCAACAGGTAGGGAAATGGGCAGACTGGGTGGGCCAAATGGTCCTTATCTGCTGTCAAATTCTATGTTTCTATATTTCAATAAGCCCACTCCTTCCCTTCAGGTTCATGTCTGCCTGGAGGATGGGTTGCTCTCCTTGGCCCTCATACTCAACCTGAGCCATGTACATTGATCACTGTCCTGAAAAACTCCTGCCAAGACATCCACAAATAACAATAGTAAAAAAGTAACACCTATTAATAGATCACCTATTAGCAGCAGAATACGAAGGCAGAGATAAACAGTGTTCAAGGAGTAGCATAATAGAAACTAGGTAAATCAAAATATGAGTAAGTACAATAGTGCACTAGAGGGGGCCACGTCAGTAAATATAGGATAAAACTAATGTTGCAGCCAAGCAATATAGAATTAGAATCTGGTCAGTAGCTCATTAAAAAGGTAAAACTAACAAAACAAGAAATGACCACAGGAGCCCCTTAGTTGTATATTTATAGTATTACTTTTTCCCCATTCCCTACGAACATAGGTAACTTACCTAACAAGAATACAATAGCCAACCAAAAGGAGACAAAGGAGAAAAAGAAGTTTCTCAGTTAAGTCACATAGTTATAAGGTAGAAAGCAGAGGTATAGCCCAAAGTGCATTCAAAAAAATGTGTTGTGCATGCCTATCTGTAGTTGAAAAAAAATCAACTGGCCACAAAGCTAAACCATGGGGGCTTCCTTATCCCAGCCAGAACAGAAACTGGTTGGCCCACTAACAGTACACAAAGACATTTTACCTGGGCCAGCATAGAAAATGCATAAGAAAGAGGAGACCCCAGGATCACCATTCACCTCACCTCCTTAACATGAATTATCAAAAAGAGACCCCCTGATCCCAAAGTCCTTAATGACAAAAAACCTGCAAAAGCAATCCCCAAACCACATGAAACTATAAGGAAAGAAAATCAAAAATCAAAAAGAGTAGTACTCACTAAGGTAAAGTATGATGGTAGGGCCATAAATGCCTCAAATAATCATGGGTCAACTACTATCAGGGGCTAATGCAGCAAAAATGTAATATGGGATACCTACATACAGCATGAAGCAATAGCAATCTAATAGCATGCCAACTGAGTTCCAAACCTCAGGACAAACTCAATCAAGGGCAGAGGGGCATAATAGCACAGAATAAAGGACAGCAATCAGGAAAGTTGACTGAACATCATCTGCATAACTGGAAACTTACTGCCCATGATGGCGTCAAGGCATTGGAATTCAGAGACACCATCTTGAGAGTGGAAAACAGTAAACCAAAGAAAATGAACATTTATATGTAATAATTGGCTAGGTTGAAACCAATACTCCAGTAAAACAATTGATGTCTTGCTAGTCACTTGTAACAATCGTGAGGTCATGGGAGCAGTATTCCTCATCAAAGAATTCTGCTCCGATGAGGTAAAGAGGCATAGGAAGATCTAGAAGACACACATATTGAACTACAAAACATTACTGGAAGGCTTCTAGAAATGAAATTATTCAAAACAGAGCATGAAAAATATAGAAACATAGACTTTGATGGCAGATAAGGACCAGTTGGCCCACCCAGTCTGCCCATTTCCCTACCTATTGGATAAGCTGCAGATTCTAGTTAACCAACAGCCTTCCTCCTGCAACCCCCCGCTATAATTGCCTTATGTCTGTCCCATACATGTTTGAATTCCCCCGCTGTTTTAGACCCCATGACCTCTCCAGGAAGGCAGTTCCATGTATCCACCACTCTCTCCATGAAAAAGAATTTCCTCACATTACCCCTGAGCCTTCCCCCCACTAACTTTAAATTGTGCTCCCTTGTTCTTACACATCTCTTTTTCTGAAAGATGCTACCCTCCTGGACTTTGTTGATTCCCTTATGGTACTTAAAAGTTTCTATCATGTCCCCCCGTCCCTCCTTTCATCAAGGGTATACATATTAAGCTCTCTCAGTCTCTCTTCAAATGGTTTCTGATGTAGACCCTGCACCATTTTAGTTGCCCTCCTCTGGACTGCTTCCATCCTCTCTATGTCCTTGCGTAGATGAGGTCTCCAAAACTGCACACAGTACTCCAGATGGGGTCTCACCAACTGTCTGGATAGAGGGATAACCACTTCCCTTTTTCTACTTGTGATGCCCCTCCCTATGTATCCCAGTATCCCCCTGGCTCTCCTTACTGACTTCTCACATTGCTTACCCACCTTTAGGTCATCTGATATGACTACACCCAGATCCCTTTCCATTATTGTTGTTGTTAGTACCTCCCCTGCTATTTTGTACTCATCTCCTGGATTTTTATTTCCCAGGTGCATTACTTTGCACTTCTTTGCATTGAATCTAAGTTGCCATATGTCTGACCATTCCTCCAACCTTTCCAAGTCCCTTCTCATTCTTTCTACCCCCCTTTGTGTATCAACTCTGTTACAGATCTTTGTGTCATCTACAAAGAGGCATACCTTTCCTTCCAGACCATCTGCAATGTCACCTATAAAGATGTTAAAGAGGACTGGACCCAGTACTGAACCCTACGGTACTTCACTTGTAACCCCCTTTCTTCAGAATGTGTTCCATTCATTATTACCTTCTGTGTCCTGTTGTGCAGCCAGTTTGCTACCCAGGCTATCACCCTGGGACCCACTCCCAGGCTGGCTAACTTAATTATTAATCTTTTGTGTGGGACTGTGTCAAATGCCTTGCTAAAGTCTAGGTAGGCCATATCCACAGCCCTTCCCTGGTCTATTACTTTGGTCACCCAGTCAAAGAAATCAATTAGATTCGTCTGACATGATCTTCCTGCTGTGACTCCATCCTGCTTTGGTCCTGTGCCTCGCTGGCCTCTAGGCACTCAACAGTTCTTTCTTTCAGAAGTGATTCCTTCATTTTCCCCACCACTGAGGTCAAACTAACAGGTCTGTAGTTTTCTGCTTCTGCCTTGCTCTCACTTTTGTGAATGGGAACCACATCTGCCCTCCTCCAGTCCTCAGTATCACCCCATCTTCCCAAGATTTGTTAAAAGTTGTTGTTAGTGGTGTCACTAGGTCTTCCCTTAGCTATTTTAGGATTCTAGGGTGAATCCCATCAGGCCCCATTGCTTTGTCCACCTTGAGTTTTAGGAGTTCTTTCAGTACTCTTTCTTCTGTAAATGGACTGGCATCATCCCCACTATCCAGAGTGCTTCTACTGTTTGGTTTAGGTAACTCCTCCTCTTCTTCTTTTGTGAATACTGAGCAAAAGTATTCATTCAGTATCTCTGCCTTTTCACTGTCTCCCTCTGCCCACCTCCCCTCTCCTTTATTAATCTTCACTCCCTTAAATTTCTATGCTCTCTAATGTACCTATAAAAGGTTTTATCCCCCTTCTTAACTGAGTTGGCTATATTTTCCTTGGTTTGGGCCTTTGCTTTTCTGACTGCCTTTCCCACTTCTTTCTGCTTTAATTGATACAGTTCCCTGTCATGCTCTATCTGTGATTCCTTATACTTTTTGAATGCAGCCTTTTTCTCCTTAACCTTCCCTGACACCTCTTTTGAGAACCATAGTGTTTTTTTTTATTTTGCTTTGTTTTCTTTATTTGTTTCACACAATGGCTTGTTGCCTCCATGATGGCAGTTTTGATTTTTCTCCATTGTTCTTCTACCCCTCATTTCTGGCCATTTGCTAATGCATTCCTCAGGTATTCACCCATTATGCCAAAGTCAGCCCTTCTAAAGTACAGTAACCTTGTCTTTGTATGGCTTGTCTCCATGGTTGTGTTTATTGTGAAGCACACTGTGCACTGGTCGCTTGTTCCCAGATATCTACTGACTTCTAAATTTGTGATCCTCTCTCCATTTGAGAGTACCAGGTCTAATATTGCTCCCTCCCAAATGGGTTCCACCACTAGCTGTCTAAGGCATGCCCCCTGTAGGGCATCGAGAATGACCCTGCTCTTGGATGTGGCTGCAGTCCATGTCGCCCAGTTAACATCTGGCATTCAGGTCCCCAACAACAGTATCTCCCTTTTCAGCCATTTTGAGAATGCCCTCTATCATTTTCTTGTCCATTTCCTCCCCTTGAGATGGGGGTCTGTATACAACCCCTGTGCTGATTGTGATGCCATTCCCTGTCTCCAAGGTGACCCAGAGTTCCTCTTGTCCTCCCCCTTTACTTTTTAATTCTGTAGCTTTGATCCCTTCTCTTATGTAGAGAGCTACTCCACCTTCTCTTTTACCCTCCATATCCCTTCTGTAGATTGTGTACCCTGGTATGTTGACATCCCAGTCATGATTCTCCATGTACCATGTTTCTGTGACTGCCACAATATCCAAGTGTTCCTCTTCCATCAGGGCTACTAGCTCTGGAAGCTTGTTTCCCAGACTATGGGCATTGGTACTCATTGCCCTCCATTTAATGTTGGCTTTATCCTTTTTTACCCTATCCCTGCTCTTATTGCCCTTGCCCATTTTTCTATTTACCCCTGTCCTGATCTCTGTCAAGCTCTGTACTTCAGTGTTTACCCTACTACCTGCCATGTTTTGTGGGAGAAGGCTTGAACTTTCCTGTTTCCTATCAGCACCTCCCCCCTTGGCTAGTTTAAAAGCTTGCCAAGGAAGCCTTTAAACCTGTCACCTAGGAACGTGTTTCCCTTCCTGGACAGATGCAGACCATCATGCCAGTATAGACCTTCATCTCTCCAGGTGGACCCCCAGTCCATAATGAAGCCAAAGCCCTGTGCTCTACACCAGTTTTGCAACCTCTCATTAAACTGCATGGTGTGCAGTACCCTAGCCTCACCCCTGCTATAGACTGGCAGCACCTCTGAGAAGGTTACCATGCTTGCTACCTGTCTGAGGCCACTCCCCAACTCCACAAATTCATCCTGCACTGCACTGATCTCATGCCTAGCTAGGTCATTTGTCCCAAGGTGGACAATGATATCTAGTTTCCTCTCCTGTGATGCTGCTTCTGCAATCCTGAGGATTTGCTTCCTGTCCCTCCAAGCCATGGCATCAGGCAGGCACCTTACTTCCCTCTCCTCTCCCTTCCCCAGGTCTACACCCCTAACAATTGAGTCCCCTATCAGAAGCTGTTTCTTTCCCCTGTGGTGTCCCTTATCACTCTTTTGTGGGTCTCCCTTGTGGATGTCCCCAGCATTCTTCTTGGTCTCCAGTGAGGGTGTCATCATAAAGGAACCTTGATTTGCCAGACTGACATATGATTTGTATAGAGGTGCTACTTGGGGGATACACCTCTGTTCCACCACCCTCACCCTCCCAGAACCTACTGAGGTCCATCTGCTCTTCACACATGGCAACCTCTGAGGCAGTGATTGTGGAACTGGTGCTCTTTGGGTGGGGGATGCCTCCTTAGTCCTTGCCAGTTCAACTTGGAGGTGGGTAACCTCCTCCCTCAGAGCTGACAGTTGCCTGAAAATAGGGCAGCAATGCAGGTTCCAGAATGTCTCCCGGAAAATTGCTGCCCCACAGCCAGTGCATTGCACCACTCCCCACATGTCCCTCTTCCTTATAATATACAATGAGTAATATATAATTTTGTTGTCGCTGTTGTTGTTTTTTTTGTGTGTACTTACCTTTTAGGCACTGTGCTGGATAATTAAAACTATGACAGTTCTGCCCCAAAACCTGTTGAGGAAGTGATGACAGAACCTTGGCTATAAAGGAAATGCCACACCTGGGGTGGGCAGGGTGAGGAGAAGGGTTGGTGGGTAGGCCACAACCACTGGTGACTGTTAGAAACAATCAGATATACCACTGCTACACCACCCTGGTGAGTACTGCCCTTTATAGTAAGTCAACCAGCACCACAATTTACTAGACCACTGCTCCTACACAAACCACTCTACTGAGTTCATGGATAAAAATGAACTCACTGTTCAGCAAGCAGGACACTTCTAAAATATTGCACACATATACTTCCAAATCCTATGTGTCTAGCACAGAAATCAAGCAACTTCAGTTGTATTTCACCCCCTCTGGTTATAAAATTACTACACTTTAATGGAATCCTGAAATTCTTTGTGCCAAAAAGAAAATAATGAAACTTTCTGTAGAAAGTGTAGCTTACCTTCCTAACTAGTCCCCAACAATATTATGTTTTACCAGGTTCCCAGTTCCTCAAATGCATTCTAGTTTGTTCTCTGCAGTATAGTAATGTTCTCAGCTTCCAACAGGAGCAAGCAAGTCTTTTCTGATTGGCTTCTCTCTGTGTAGTTTTCCTAAGACAGCACAGTGATAAAAGCCCCACCCAGAATCAATTGATTGACTAGTGACACCTGTGATGTAAGAAGGCCTTTCAGTGAAGACAATTTGCTATGTCTGCTTCTAATACACACACAACCCCTTTATCTGAAACCAGGGATAAACTCACTGCTTAGCCAGCAGGACACTCCTAAAATATTGCACAAATATCCTTCCAAATCCTATGTGTCTAGCACAGAAATCAAGCAACTTCATTTGTATTTCACCCCCTCTGGTTATAAAATTACTACACTTTAATGGAATCCTGCAATTCTTAATGCCAATAAGAAAATAATGAAACGTTCTGTAGAAACCGTAGCTTACCTTCTGACCTAGTCCCCAACAATATTATGTTTTACCAGGTTCCCAGTTCCTCAAATGCATTCTAGTTTGTTCTCTGCAGTATAGTATGTTTCTCAGCTTCCAACAGGAGCAGGCAAGTCTTTTCTGACTGGCTTCTCTCTGTGTAGTTTGCCTAAGACAGCACAGGGATAAAATCCCCACCCATAATCAACTGATTGACTAGTGACACCTGTGATGTAAGAAGGACTTTCAGTAAAGACAATTTGCTATGTCTTCTTCTAATACACACACAACCCCTTTATCTGAAACCAGGGATAAACTCACTGCTTAGCCAGCAGGACACTTCTAAAATATTGCACAAATATCCTTCCAAATCCTATGTGTCTAGCACAGAAATCAAGCAACTTCAGTTGTATTTCACCCCCTCTGGTTATAAAATTACTACATTTTAATGGAATCCTGCAATTCTTAATGCCAACAAGAAAATAATGAAACTTTCTGTAGAAGGCGTAGCTTACCTTCCGAACTAGTCCCCAACAATATTATGTTTTACCAGATTCCCAGTTCCTCAAATGCATTCTAGTTTGTTCTCTGCAGTACAGCAAGTTTCTCAGCTTCCAACAGGAGCAGGCAAGTCTTTTCTGACTGGCTTCTCTCTGTGAAGTTTGCCTAAGACAGCACAGGAATAAAAGCCCCACCCAGAATCAATTGATTGACTAGTGACATCTGTGAAGTAAGCAGGCCTTTCAGTGAAGACAATTTACTATGTCTGCTTCTAATATACACAACAACCCTTTATATGAAACCAGGGATAAACTCACTGCTTAGCCAGCAGGACACTTCTAAAATATTGCACAAATATCCTTCCAAATCCTATGTGTCTAGCACAGAAATCAGTCAACTTCAGTTGTATTTCACCCCCTCTGGTTATAAAATTACTACACTTTAATGGAATCTTGCAATTCTTAATGCCAATAAGAAAATAATGAAACTTTCTGTAGAAAGCATAGCTTACCTTCCTAACTAGTCCCCAACAATATTATGCTTTGCCAGGTTCCCAGTTCCTCAAATGCATTCTAGTTTGTTCTCTGCCGTATAGCAAGTTTCTCAGCTTCCAACAGGAGCATGCAAGTCTTTTCTAACTGGCTTCTCTCTGTTACAGGAAACAGATTTAAACATAACACAGGAATAATTATTCCCCAAGAACAGAAGATAACAACAGTCCCATAAGTGAATCTTCAACTATGAAAATATTATAAATCACATAATTTCCAATGGTTACAGTCATGGAGCTTTAGTAGGCAGCCAAAAATGATTAAATAGAGCTGGGTAAATCATTGGCAGTTCCTTGGCTGCTTGTGTAGTGTTTTCACACCTCTTCTGGATGTCCAAGGTAGAAACTTCCAGTCGAGCAGGATAAAGCAACCTATGCTTTATCAGAGTAGCCCATAATTTAGAAAGGATAGAACAATATTATGCTCACCTCAGCCTGTCCAACAACTTTTAATCTTGCAACTACCATAACCAATGCCATTCCCAGTACAAATCCTTTTGGCTATGAACAGCGTTTAGAAGGTGAGCACCTTCCTGATGATTTAAGACCCAAAATATGGGAGGCCATGGTGTGTCCCCAGGTGCTGGCTTGGGTCTCAGTACCCTATGAGTCTTTTCTGTAATATAGGTGGGGCCGATAGGGGAGGGACCTGCAGACGTTGGTAATAACTTCTGCTGGAAATCAATGGAGTTATGACCTTCAGCCAACTCTGGAAGCCCAAGGAGAACTAAATTATTTCTTTGTCTTCTCCCCTCAATATCTTCAACTTTTTTTCTCTAACACGGCCACTGTGTGCCTGACAGAGCTCACCTCCAGCTCTAGACAGTTTAAGCAATCCTCTGTAGAGTTGATACGAGCCTCAGAATCGGAAACTCTCTGAGTCAGTTCAGACAGAGCCAGCAAAACATTGTTAAAATTAATGATAAAGGTAAGGACTGCCATTTAAATAGAATTTAACTCCAAAAAGAATTTTTCAACAGTAAGCTCAGTAGCTTTGAGGGTTGGAGTAGTAAGGGGTGATTCACTGAATCATGGCCTCTTAGGCTCATGGGAAATGGTCTACAGTTTTTGAGGTTGCTTAGCAGCCGCAGGCGGATCAGCGTCCATTTCTGCTGAGTCCGAGTGGTCAGTCATAATTTTCCACTCTAATGCCACTGTTTAAATTTTAGAGTAGTAGTAGGTGACAGAAACAACCCTCAGGATAGGGAATATATGTATTTTAAGAGAGGAACTGACAGAGCTCATTCATGAAGCTGTTAACCCTGCAACCGCTTAACATGACTACCTAGTATTTTTTAAATTACCTTTTCTAGTCTATAGTTGCAGACTATGTGGCAATAGCAAGAAGCCCATTAGAGTGGCACAGCTCATCTTCTAGGATTGCCTGCTATGGATGTACTGTAAGACTGTCCTCTTGCATCCTTAGGGCACCAGAACTGCTCAGCTTCGGTTTACAGTTATCTTGCCCTACAGAGATGTGAAGCAACAGTCTTTTATTGTTGAACAGCCCTCCTAACATCCATATAAACTTATACATCAAACATTTAATTACAGTAAAATAAGAAAACATGCTGATTTAAAGTGTGTGCATAGGTCTTGATGGTATCCTAGTCTCTTATTCAATGGGTTGACCTAATCTCATACTCCAAGTTAGCTGACAGATGCAGCTTGATCCAAACAAATGTTACAAAGATGTTGAAGATGTTCCTGACTACCCCTGCAACCTGTTGCTCAGTGACAGCTTGCAGTCAAGAATAAAGTCAAGATTCCCTACCACTTCCACTGCTTAAAGAGTCTCGTCATACACCGATGGTAAAAGAAGATCACCACTCATCATCACTGACCCATACCAGCCTGGACTCACAATCATAACCTCTGCCTTACAGTACATGGGTTGAGACACAATCAATTGAAGGCCATTTAGATATTAATTTCTTGCAGGTGCTGTCCCAGTTCCCAAACTGTTGTGGTTATATGGGATGCAAGAGAGCTAGAACAGGCTGTCATCTATATAGCAGTGAAACTGAACCCCATGCCACCTGATGATCTTGTCTAATGGCAGTATACACACAGCAAGCATCACATATGCCATGATCAAGGATTGTGGAACATTGTAAGTAACTAATGCCACTCCAGAGATGATGTTACATAGAACCACCTGCTGTGATGTCTCAGTAATTTAGGAATCAAACCAACACAGAACAGTACCAGTGAACCCCACATAGTTACTCAGGTGATCAAATTAGACACCATAATCCACTGTCAAATGCCAATGAGAGATTTAAAAGGACTAGATGGAACAGTCTTTGGTCGCACCCCTTGAGTAGACCATGTACCACTCTGAGCAGCGTAGTCTCAGCACTGTACTGATGCCAAAATCCAGACTGCAGAGGCTCATAGATGTTAAAAAGTTCCTAGTGATGCTAGGCATAACTGTCTTCTTAAAGATCTTCCCCAAGAAGGGAAGATTCAAGACAGGCCTGTAATTTACTGGACTGCTAAGGTCCAATGATGGTTCCTCAGGAAGTACTTCACCACCACTCTTTTCAGAGCTGGCAATAAGATACCATCCCTGAAAGAAGACCCTCAAGTCTGAGTATATACTGTTCCTAGGAAGTCAAGACTAACAATATGCAACCAATTGGCCCAGGATCATCTGTACAGCAAGAAGGGTGCAACCTTGAGTTCACCTGGACCACCTACTTTTCTACAAATGGATGCAACTCAGCCCTGGATGGCAGATCATCAATGCTGCTCACACTGTCAATATTGTCAGCCCATGATAGACTGCTTGAGGTGATCTTGGTCCATATGGAGGATACCTTCTAAAAGAGAAAATGTCTACAGTCTTTGCATTTATCTGCTGAAAAAGTGTGATTGGACAGTTGGCAAAATTGATTTGAAAATGTGTCTACATTTGGAAAAAGCTGAGCTGGTCAATTTGTTTTTGTGACAATCATCCTTTACAGGGTAATTGCCTTATGATGAACATCGTAGTGAGTTATCAGAGGCAGTTTATCTTCCACAGAGCAGGATCTCTATCAAAAACACTCCAACCTGTGTCACTTAGTTTTCAGGTGCCTCAACTCCTCACAATACCATGGACAGATTTGATGATAGGTCATGGGAAGGAAACAGAAAGGTATTAGGGAGTCTGAGGCAGCCTAGAGAACTGCATTTTTGTGTTTAATGGTTTTCCGTGGCACCATGAACACACAACATCATCATGCATTGGATATCCTATGTTCACCAGGGGTTTCAGAGGCTCTAAATTACATTCTGAGTGCACCTAACCATCTCTATATAATGGGTATTAAAATGAGGGGCCTCACAAGGGAACAACGCAAATGTGGTTATCTGACCACACAACTGGAGAAGCCTTAACTACACCTATGCCAAGGCTTGATGAAATAAACAAGCAGTGCGTGTAGCAAATGGCTTGTGTAAATATGAAGCCTGGTTTATTGCAGAATAATGTGTAATTGTAGTTAGATCCACAGACCATTTTAGCTTTAACCCCTTTCTTTCTCCCAGGCAGATATTATGGAATTAGGCCACAAATGGGCTCTGAAATCTATTGCTTTCTCAGGAATAGAACTTACCGAAGGTCTACAAGCCCTTAAAAATCTTAACCTGGACCCTGTAGTTATGCAGCTAGAGCAGGACCTGCAAAGATGGCAACATACACCATTGACTTTATGGGGCAGAGTGAACATTTTAAAAATGGTTGCTTTGCCAAAACTAATATACCATTTGTCCATGTTAAATATTCCTCATTCCAAACACTGGTTTTAAAAGATTGCAGCAACCTGGATAAAATTTCTATGGTTAGGGAAATATCCCAGAAGGGCGTTGAAGAAGTTATGTAGACCTCAGCAGGTAGGGAGATTGCAACTTCTTCATCTTTTTTCATATTACTTTGCTTTCCAAGGGGTGAAATATATTCTCTGGCAAGGAGACTCCAAGATTTCCAAGAAGGAACATGAATGGTTGTCAATAGAATGATCCAGAGTGAAAGCTTGCAAAATCTCGCTTTCTTCCCTTTTTTTCAAACCTTATGCAAAACTTCCCCTCCATCTGAAGTGTTCTCCAATTGGGTGCTTGGTGAGGGCACACCAGCAACTGTGTCATTATTTTCAGATATACAATAAAACAGATTTGGGACAGCAACTGTTTGAAAATTTAAATTTACTGATAGGTAATATAGTTATTACACAAGGATTTTGGCAAACTCAGAAATATTATTTTCTATCTGATCTCATTAAACAGCATAGATTTATCAATGTAGCAGAATTTAGAGATCTATCTCATCTCCCGGCTTCAGCCTTTTTCAAATACACAAAAATCAAACACTGTATTCAGACTTTTTTAAGGAAACCTCCCTGGTTAACTGAAGCTAGTAGCCATTTTCAAAACTGAGAGAAACAATTCTACAGAGTAAACCAATTTCAAGGCTATACAAAGTAATTGGAGCTTTAACTTGGGATAAATGCTGTCCAATAGCATTTTATTGACAGCAAGCTGCGCATTTAACATATGATTCAAATATTTGGAAGTGGATTTAGATGGATCTCTACCATTTTATTAAACAGGATAGATTAAGATTGGTTCAACACAATATTCTTCACAATCTTTACTATACGCCACTCAAATCTTTCAAGATGGACAAATTGACGGAGGTCCATTTTTCAGATGTTCAAATAAAGAAGGCTCTTTACTGCATATGATCTGAACATACATTAATGTGGAAATGTTTTGGCAGGACATCAAGTACAAATTTTCTAAAATTTTTGGGAGTCTGAATTTTTTCTTCACTAGAAGTGTATAGTATAGGTAACTACCAATTGATACAGTCCCTCAGATACCAGGCCTACATGGCCGTAATTACATCAGTTATTAAATAAATTTTAGCATTGGTTAAGTGAAACACTTACGTCCGTATGCAAATGGACTCAGGAATTAACTACTGTCATAAATTCAGAAAGACCCATTGTAATTCAGAACCATAGATTGGCACAGTTAGGAGAGCTTTGGGATCCTATGCTTCATTATATTGATGGGAGGTGAGTTAGTTCCTCCAACAGAATTCATATTTTTTCTCTCCCATTAGTCATGAGACTGAAATTTGCTTTATTTAGTCATTTGTTTGTATAATTTGTGTAGAGGAAAATCATAATTGCCTATATGATGGGTCTTGGGAAAAATTGTCTTGGTTTTGGGAGGGTAGGGGGTTGGGAGAAAGGTGGTATGGTGGGGGATATTGGGCTGAGTGTGTGGATATTATTGAGCTTTTATGAATAGTGTTTTAAATTCATTTTTTGCTCTGCTTGGTGGGGGGTAGGGCTGCTTTGTTGGTCTCGAATTGCATCTTTGGATTGTTTCCCTTGTACTGTATATCTTGGTAAACTTTAATAAAGCATATTAAATAAAAAAAAAAGATACACAGACTAGTGGCCACTACTACTGGCATGCATTCCTGCACTATGCTACCCTTCCATGCTGTCTCACTTTTAGTGTACATGCCTTGCCAGTACTGTATCATCTGAACTGTCCCTTCTTGTGGCATACCTGCTCACACTGTACCATCCACAGGGCCCCTTTTTTCAACTCACCTGCCAGTGCTGTACTAGCCATAGTGCACCTGCCTGTGATTTCATATCTGTACTGAATTAACCATCAGAAATACACCCCAAATTTGATTTTCTGCTGGCAGTGTTTTACCTACATCACCCATATTTATAACATACCTGCCAGTTAAGGATGAAAGAATTGGAGAATTGTAAACTTTTGTTCAACTTCAATTGGGGTTTGTAAATTCAGTTTGGTTTGAGGAATTCTGGCTGTACCACATTGTCTCGCAAAGTAGAAAATGGCATATGGTAATGCAAACTACATAATGATGGATAAATGAGCCACAAAGTCAGCAAATGAATATTAATTACTGTAACATGTGATACAGTCAGTAAAATTCTCTAGGAGTGTCATGGCCCACTGTGATCTACAGTAATAGATGCTATTCATTGCTGACTTCAAA
Organism: Neoceratodus forsteri; assembly: GCA_016271365.2. Taxonomy (NCBI): domain Eukaryota; kingdom Metazoa; phylum Chordata; order Ceratodontiformes; family Ceratodontidae; genus Neoceratodus; species Neoceratodus forsteri. Next base: position 455,701,619 of record CM028137.1, read on the forward strand.
GCATATACCTCCATGTAGTCTCTTAATTACCTCAAATGCCAATTACTAAATTCACTATGGAGTATAGTCTCACTGATTTTCAAATTATATAGTTATGTGCCACCACCCCCCAGAAATAGAAGCAATGCATCAAAAAATAGAAGAAAAGAAAGAAAAGTAAAGACATTAAATGCCAGTCATTCTATTGCCCATAATGAGTCTTTTTTGATAGATATCAAATATATGTGCTTTGTGTTCTCGTTCACACATCTGATCACATTGAACTTACTGGTTACAATCATGTGACAGTTGTTGAAGGTGTCATCAGTAAGATGAGCTGCATCACAACTGCTGGCAGTGCTGAGTTGGACTTTGTTTCACATGCCAGCATGAAGAGTCAATGGAGACTTGCCACCTGAAAGTGTAGGAGTTGGAACTGTTGTACAATAGATATCACTTGTTGTGTTGGACATGTGAATACTCAGATGATTTATCCTTGGTACACTGAGACTGAGAAAGACTAAGTATTTAAGATTCTCAAGATTTAGCCTTGACATGAAGTCAACGAAAGAGGAAAAGGAGGAGGAAGAGGATGAACAGGAGGTTATATATGTAATTTATTGTTGGTTCCTTTACTTATCTTTGCTACTCCACCATAGATGTATGAAACAGTTTTTGTTTGATATTATCTAGGGGCCTGACTCCAAGACGTATGATGCAATTCACTGATGGATGTGAGTTGCGACATATGCCGCTACACTGGAGACCCTGCACCAGATTCAAGAATGGGTAGGGTGGCTGGCACCTATACCCAGCAACTTGCAGCAGCTCCATGGTTGTGACCCAGGAAGGGTGCACCTGACCTCAGTGCCACAAGCCACAGCAATGCCCACCCACAGGGCTCAAGCAGCACATGTCATGGCCCTCCCAAAGCACCTCACCAGGACACCATGACAATGCCCCACAGGGCTGGGGAGGGGGTGGGGCATACCACCAGACAACCTTGGGGTGCATGGAAGGTGTGGGACATGTACTGCCCTGCAGGACACTGCTTGGGATTGGAGCATGGAGGTGCCAGCTGCCCACTGAAGACAGCCCTGCCAATGAGGATGGAGTGCAGACCTATGTGAGACTGTGGGGGGGGGGCAGCTGTAGGGGCACTAGGCATGGAGGTGCAACCCAGGTGGATGTAGGGTACCATTAGACCAGTTAATAGCTGGTCTGACCCTATGTATGCCATTGTCTGCTTGGGTCCCTCTTGGAATCATGAGCTGCCTTTCCATCAGCTGTACACTTGGAATATGGCAGTAACCAATGCCAGAAACCCCTGTGCACCATGTTGCAGGGGGTTTCTGGCATAACCACTGGCATAGCCCGCCTTTGGTGCAGGCAGCCTGTAGCATGTTGCAAGCCACCTTTTGGAATATTGGGTATCATAATTCATGTCGCAAGGTGCGACCTTCACCATTGGGTTTGGTGCAAGTTACCTTGCACCACGTGTAACCCATTCTGTAATCAGGCCCTATCTGTCCACTGGAAATTAATATATCTTTATATCTGGTATCCAGTAATGTTGTAATGTTAAAACATTTATTCAATTTAATTCTGTTAAACATATCTACAAGTTTGGTCAGAAATATTGCTTTAATAAGTATTGCATCTCGGTACTGATGCTGCGATAACTCAGATAAACTGGACACCTGTCATTCTGTACCATCCGACACATGATGAGAAAAACATTATTCATAACAGAGAGAGAAGGATTATGACAACGAGGATGGATTACGTTCAGAACCAGTCAACCTCTATGGTTTTTATTTTAATGTAATAATTCAATGTAGCTGTATTCTTAAATGCTGCTTTATTTATATGCAGAGAAAATGTGATTTGTAATGGTGGGAGGGAGGGAGGTGGTATGATGATGATGAGTATGCATTGTTTTTTGAAGAATGGCTTAAGATGAGATGTCTTATGAACTGTCAGCACATGAAACAGCAAGAGCAAAACTTGGCAGTTTAGTTCAGGGATGCAATTTGCTCAAGCAGTGTACTTTGTTTTCTTACAACAAATTCAGCACTGAGTATGGTACATACACTGGACCTGGCTCTAGTTTTCACCTGTTGGACACTTTGTGGTGCAGTGCTGGTCTGGTACCAGTGGATGCATAGGTTGGCTTAGACTGCTACCACCCATGGTGGCTGGATTACTTGAATGAAGCATCTTATCCCTCCTATTCCCATAGCTAACCTAACTTGACTATCCCTCATGCTTTTGTTGCTGCTTCATCTAACCTTATTGAATATTTAAAGTGGATGTGGTTATTAGAAGGATGCCATACTCACATTTTAAATAGCCATTCAGAACACTGATTCCCAAAGTTTAAGTAGATATTTCTGACGCTGAACAGTCTTTTCATCACACCAACTGTAACATGTTTTCAGTGACTCTGGAGTGTCATCAATAAAGTATTCCCACACTGCAGAGGATCTGTTGGTTATTTTAGATACAGTGAACTGTGGGGGAAGGGGCTTGGGAGGTACATCAGGATGAATTGGGAAATTAATTGTGCCTATTTTTTCATCCGCTATAGATTGATATGTCTTCAGACAGCATTCAGCAGGACAACAGATATGATTTATAAGAGAATAATATGCCATGATTTAATATATCATACAATATAATTTGGGAGAACATAGTAATCAAATTAGAAGATGATTTAATCTGATATAAAATTACATGGTTAGCACTAAGGCATGGCAGGGGTACATTATGGTGGGAAAATAGCCCACCTCAGGTGAGTTAAAGCATGAGTCAAAGCTGAGTGCTTCCACCACCTGAGAAGGGCCGGTAGCTCACAATAATGCACCATGTGGAGTGCATTAGAACTATTGCTATTATGAAATAGTCATTTCTAGTAAATTGGTTGTATCTTTTTAAACATGTGTTTTTTAAACTACTTTCAGCCACGCCATTTTGCTTGGATAACAGCCAGGCTGAAAATACCTCTTGACCAATCAAGAGCCATCATTCTTTCTACCTATTTCACACTGGCAATATATCCCTTTTGTAAGGCAGTAACCTGAGATACTGTGTTACATCCTGACAGGCTCCCCTGTATGATCATTTGTATTATTCTTTACTTTATTTAGTTTCATATATTATTTTTAGTTATGTGGCAAGAACACATGAATCATGAAACTAACCTTGCGATCTTGGCTTACCATTTGGCTCCCTTGCTTCAAGCTGCTTTCAGAAGCCATTAGTGACAATGTGAGGCATGCGTCTTTGCATTTCTGGATGGATCACTTCTATTCCTAGTATGGTGAATTGGAATAATTTGAAGAAGGAAAATTAGGAAACTGGTGTGATTCTAAATTGCTTAGGATAGTTTCATCTTCAAATGTACCAACAAGAAAGGCTGCAAGCATTGCAGTAGCAGTTGAACCAATGAGTTTCTGGGAACCAGTGAACCCATGTTTCTTTAGCATTGCTGACATGCACCTTATCCCTTGTTCTTCTTTCCTCCCCTCCATCCCTTTCTCCTCCGGTACTCCCCTTTGTGTTTTTTATACATGTATCAATAAATGCATGAAAGATGACATGACACAGCTGGCAAATGCCAATAATAATAGTCATAGATGAAGCACACATGAACACAAGCCTAGTGCATGCACAGAATTCAGTACCATATGACTCAATAGGTGATGTACAAATAGCACTACCAGTTCCTCTACAACCCACACTTAACCCCACTGAGAGACCTTGGGCACACTTCTCAAATGAGATAGATCAACACAAGGGACTTGCAACTGAAGACTGTGGCACAAGAGGTGACTTGCATCACAACTTGCATCAATCAGGATTTTGTAACACAACTGCACTGAAGCCCTCTGGCACCACGGTTGTGTCACACAACCAGGTGTGCAAGGTAGCAAGGGGCTTTTGCCATGGTAGGGTTGCAACATCCACTTTATTGGTATGCTGGAAGCCCTGCCATGGGCACAACAAGGGGCTTGAGTTAGACCAACCAGGAGGTCATCAAAGTCCAATGCACCAGTGCCACACAAAGCAGAGAAATAGGGGTCTCTGAATGTGTAGTATGGGTGCTGAAGGGGCATGGGGATGCCACAGCGGTGTTGTGGTGACAGTGGGCATGCCACAGAGTGATGTGGCTCCTGGCCAGGGTGCTGTTCATGTGACCATTAAGCTAATGGGAGGATACCATGGGGGGTGTTCCAGGGACACACATTGCCATGGCCCCAGGTGGGCACAGTTCTGGAAGCAGCCTCAGCTTCAGGCATTGTTTGTTCCTGGCCTCCCCATGGTACCACCCCATCAGCTTAATAGTTATAGGATGGCACCCCCACTGGGTGCCACATCATCACCTCACATGCCCACCATCTCCACAGCTCCCCTTATGGCACCCCCATGCCCCTTCTGCTCACAGACCCCTCCTGACAAACTTGCTTCACCCTTCCACCATCCTGGCGCCTCTAGTGTTGTGTCAGTCGGGGAAGGTTGCCCTGATCCCAGACACAATTCCCACTGGTGTGCCTATTGTCTAGCACTAGCCTGCTGGTGTGACAACTCCCAGATTTTTGGCAGAGGGACCCCTGTTTTTACAGAAGTAGTCTCAGAGTACCTGATGCTCCCAGAGTTCACCACAGTGCTTGATTGTTAAAAATTATGGCATTACATTTCATTGACCGACTGGCTGGCATGCTCACACACAAAATAACAAATACAAATATGGATTTTTTGTACTGCTGCATCACTAGTAGTCAATAAAAAATGACAAATCCTTTACCCCTTCCCCAACCACCTTTCCAAATCTGACAATCTTGCTCTGCCCTGCTCCTGCTGCAGGGTGCCCAGAAAAATAAATACAAAGTAAATAAATGGATTTCTGTGTCCTCTACACCACACCCACTCAGTAAAAAAATGTTAAAACTTAAATCTTTCTCAGTGTACTAAATTCACTCTGTCCTACTCCTGCTGCAGGGCTGCAGCCTCACCATACACACACTCTTTCCTCTGCTGCAGCACAATTCCACTAGTTTGTCTGCCTGAAATTGAAGTTAATTTGTACTGATTTGTTTAACTAGAATGATAATACAGAATTGTTTGATTATTTCAAATGTTTTCTACTCAAAAGTCTATTTTTTTCACCTAAATGGAGCTGCTTCTGAATGCAGTTCTTTCCTCTGTGACAGAAAAGCTGGAAATGAAACAGATGTGAGCAGTGCAAAGAAATGTCAATCACATGCATCACTGATTGATCTATCACTTGGCTTGCCAACAACTTGGACATGCTCAGTGTATTCTCTCTGAAAAGGCACTGCATCATGTTGTTGCAGTGTTGAAGGAAAACAAAGTTCCTTCAGATAAGCTTTGCCCATGTCCAAAACATTGGATTTCTGCATGCTCACCACTTGACAGTTCAATATTAGCGCTTCCTTTCTGCAAGCACTTTGTCATTTGTACCAGCTGCAATACACCTGCCTGTGCTTTACTTGCTAGCACAAAACCTGCCACCAAAAACATATTGTAAGTCCTGTACTACCCCAGATTTGATATTCTGCCCACAGTACACTGCTTACAGTATGTCACAAATGCTTGTAATATACCTTCCAGCACATCAGCACCCACACTTTACCATCTACTGTGTCCTGACTGCTATATATAGTACCTGCCCATATTGAACCAACTATCAGCAATGTGCCCCATGCACTATCCCCATCTTTGACACCATGTCCACACCGCATTATGTGTGTTATTAATGTTTGCAATGTAACAGACAACACACCCTCACCAATACTATGTAATCTGAACAGTTCTACCTTCTATATACCTGCCAACCCAGTAGCATCTGTACTACATCTACTTTCATCTTCAGTGTTATTTAAACCCCAAAACAGTGCTGTTGAGAAGCATCATTAATGGTGAATGAGCCCTTTGTCCAAAAGATTCATCTTAGCTTTAAAAATGCTAACCCTGGATTTAAAGAACTCATATAAAGAGTGGGCTCCCTATACACAGTTGCAGTTGGTGCAGCCACTGGTGAAACCAATTTTCCCATGCAACATCACCAAAAAACTGCAATGCTCAACAGGAAAATTCATTTGCCAGTGGGAGGAATCTTCCTGTTGACTACGGTGAAATGCCTGTAATGGTTGCAAGATGCTTATGATTGTCAGTAGGTTTTAGGATCACTGACAGCTGAGTTATGATAACCACTGAGGACTTTGTATGACATAAAACCAGTTACATGGTGCTTTACCATTTACAGTGAATCTGGTACATGGTTCTGCTGCAAAAACCTTTCCCCACCTGACAAACATTGAAAACTGGTATACTTCTGAACTGACATCACTCTTCATTCTTCTGCTGACCTTTTCTGCTGTGTACGGCAAATGGGTGCACAGTTCAACACTGACGCAAAGTGGTTATCAATAGCCCTTTGCACCAGTGAATAATGACTGATAATAGGGCACATGGTTACCAGAGTATCAACCACACTAAATGAAATGTTTCTATATAAGTCAAAGTTACAAGTAGGCACAGAAAAAAGATCAAAATCTTATATTTGTTGCAGTTATTTAAACATCACATGGGAAAGCTAAACTCACAAAACTGTATGGTCCTGCTGTTAGTGAAACCATTTAGATTCCTGTCAAATCCTGCTTCCAGCATTCTGAAGTGAATCTGAATTTTATTAATGGAATGTTATTTTGCAACTATGTGAAACAAGATTTTTTTTTAATTTACTGGCCAGCCCGGTGGCACTGAGGGTTGAGGCAATGGATGCCACACCTGGTGCCACGCCGGTGACCCAGGCACAGGAATGAGCCTGGGTCATCAGGGGTTGGTAGGGGAGGACTTGGATCGAGTGTCCAATGACAGCTCTCCTAGCCCTGGGGAGAAGGGAAGGATGCACGTCGTGCTGTGCTGGTCCTTGGGGACGCCTGGTGGTGCTGCAGTAGCATGGGTGCTATTGGGGGGGGAGCATGACAGATGTCTGCACATTAGTGCGCTGACATCCTTGAACGTCCATGCTTCCAGGGAACCAATGGAGGAAAAAGCAACACACAGATTGGCGGCAGCTTGATAGCCACAGTTTCACCGGCCGACGATGCCCAGATATGTGCCGGTAATGGTTCCTCACTGGGCACAGGGGCTTTGGGAGGCCCCCTTCCCAGGCAGATATGTGTCTGCCTGATGGGCATGGAGCTTCGGGGTCAGAGGTGGAATGGAGGAGTGGCAGCTGGAGGTAAGGCAGGGCTGTGGTTGCAAGGGAAGGAGAAATTGTTAAATGATAAAAAAAAATAATTTACTACAGGGACTCTAAATTAGAAATGTATTTTTGGTAAAAATACTGGCAGTTTGATGTAATGGAACAGTTAATGTTTTGTAGAGAAGAAAGGTAGTGAGTCTTTTTCAGTATTTGTAAGCTTTTAAAATTATGTTTCTTAAGATATGTAGAAAAAACAGTGATTAGTTTTAAATGTTTGTAATTTTTTTGTAGCACAAAACATAACATTAATGGTTATTTATTCTTCTTTTAGTTTGCTCTTATCACTGGTCTAGTGCTTGATCTTGGAAAGTCATACACAGTAACATGGTCCTGGGGTCAAGAAGATAAAGATATCTTGGATTCTGAAAAAATTGACTGTTATCCTGAAAGTGGTGCAAATCAAGCTGTTTGTGAAAGGCGGGGCTGCCTTTGGAGTGTAAGCTATGAAGATTTTACTTCTTTACTAATTTATTTGATGCTTCTAGAGTATCCCTCATTGAATGTTATTCTACTTCCCGAGTTCTCATCTCTTGCCCAATTTGCCTCCAGGCCCATCACCTTACTGTTGTTTATGGCACTGCATCACTGATCAGGTCATGGTGGGGCCTATTTTAAAACACCTCTCTACTTGGTTGAGAGTCCAAACCCAGTTTCATTAATGTAGTATGCTTATACATTAATATGGGCAACACCATTTGTATATGATTTATTGAGACTTCTAAAGGTGGTCATTTTTTGCACTTGTTGACCACATCCTCAGTAACACCGAAGGATGTTTCAGGCAAGTCACTTCTGATGTCATGTTTGTTCAGCATTTAATTAATTTTGAAACTAGTGACTGGGAATGGCACACTGAGTCGAAGCTTCTTTCCTGGCAAAATGTAATGGAGGTGGTACAAGAGACAAAAATCCATTTAGAGGTAAAAAAAGAAATGACAACATAACAAAATGCATAACTATGCTATCATATGTGGATATTTGCCCCCTCACTTCAATGTACAACATCCAAGCGTACCAGAGCAACTAGGGATAGTAGTATGGCGGGAACTGGATCTCTTCCTCCCAAGTAAAGATAAACATTTTTTTGGGATGCATTATTACATGCTGGGCTGTGACCCTAATCTGTCAGCCTGACATACAGCTCCCTAGTCACTGCAGTAATGGATTGCCTAGATTGTAGTATTAGTAATTGTATACTACAATCTAGGTTCCTCAAGAATAAGTATCTCAGTTGATTAAACTCATGGATCTGAAAATGTTGTTGTGTACCCTCTTTTGGTGATTTAAACTTTTTAAGCTATAATCTTTTATTACCAAATTGCACACAATTAGAGATTTTGAAGAAAACAGAATAATTAAAAAATAGTGCTGTGTGGAGCTTTCAAATTCCAGTAAAATAAAACATCACAGAACTTTCAAAATTCAGTCTCAATGTTTTCTGCAAAAATGGTTGCAGAATGATTTTCCACAGACACAAATGCTGAGCCATGGAATATTATTCCATAGATATCTATATTGTATGTGGAAGTGAAATCTTTTCCGTGGAAAATATGCTGTTCCACAGAATATTTTTCTGCAAATCACAGCAGGTGAAATTCCACAGAAGAACCAGTGAAATTCTTATGGAAACTGCACCTGTGGAAGAGTCATTTTGTGTTAATTTTGCCAGTAGAATTCCATATTCCACAGAACACTAATAATAATCCCCCCACAAAGAACAAGCAGGTTGCCTTGCCAGTGAGGGTGGTGACGTCATGGACATGAGAGTGAAGCTCAACTGCCAACATGATGTCACCACCCTTACTGAGTGGTGGGTACCTGCAGATTCATTGTAGAGAGGGTGTATCTTGTTTTATCTATCTATCTACATATAAAATGGGTTTGAAAAAAGAATGTCAGCAAATGGTGAAAGACCATCATGTGACCATGCGTATATCAGACCATGACCACACACCTGCACTTTTACCCCCCCCCAAATGGTGGTTGATGTACACCAAGGTGTGTGTCTATCAGAGCACGACCGCACACCTCAGAGTGGTTTATCTATATATATATATATATATATATATACACATATACATATCAAATGTAAGAGCAGACTATTTCTGAAACAAGGTCATGCTTTTCCAGTTTTACTATGTAAAGCAATGCAGTGAGTTTGTTACAGTACTTGGTGCCATTTTGAAATGAGTGCTCATGAAAAGGGGTTGTTTGTCAGCTGTCTTAATCATGTTTACACTCCAGGTCCTGCATCTGGTTTGAAGGAGTAAAATTCATATGTAGGAAGCTATCTGGAGAAATAATTTACATTCTAAATCTTGACTTATTTCTTCATGCTTCCTAAAAAGCTAGAATACATTTTTTGGAAACCATGATCAGGAATAGGCTGACTGTATAAATAGGTTTCACATATGCAAAATTAATTGGTGAAATTTGTGGTCCTCACCTTTACAGTATGTGTGAATTTTCTGGAAGGCAAAGTCCATATGTACTCTGTAGTACAATGTTACCCATCACAATTTAAGGACATTGAAGAGCAGAACCACCCAAATAAATCCATAAATAACCATGCATTATCTAAACCCCTATATCACAATTTCTCACTTGCCCTTCCCTTACAGGTCTCAGTACTATAGTTAATCAGCAAAGTAGTATTCTGCATAACCATTACTGTTTGTAGGGGGCATGCATTTATAGATAGATGCAGAAGTATGTAAATGTAGCTTTCTTCTTCCAACCCTTAGACTTCAATTTCTTAACCCTATCCCCTGCCACCGCTTTCTTAAACCTCTCGTGGACTAGTTAGTGCTGCATCACCACACAATGGGATGGCCATGTCAGCAATATAATCCTTTCAGTTTCTATCAACAGTGAATCACTTATTAAACAAGTAAGAATTTAAACACCAGCTAACCCCTCCAGGAAAATGTCACAAAATATAATATATAGACACAATTCTGCTTAAGCTTTACATTAACTATGTAGTCAACTCCTCATTATTTATTTATGGACATTTTCATGAAATAAGATTGTTGGCTCTGAAGAATAGTTCCATTCTAGTTGTTTATTCCTTACCTTGAGTCATAATGCTTTACTTGTGACATCACAGTCATTCCTATGGTTATAGGTTGTTACAGTATATTATAACAATGGATTATGGCCTCAGCTGGTAGAATGAGCTATGTGGACAGAACACCAAGGGATACAAATTCTGCATCCTTGCACATTTCCTATAAAGGGGAAGATGAATCTCCAAAAGATATAATAAATATAAGCTAAACAGAATACCATTCCTGAGGCACTAGCGCTCATTAAGTTAGGGGTCATTGCATGGTGGAGGATACTGGAAGCTAGTTACTGGGAGAAAGGGGATTCTTCTTCCATACTACTATATATAAGTAATAACAATGGTTTTGATAAGATAAAGTATAACATAAAGTCAGCTAAAAATGTGAGGCACAACTGATTGCTTTCAACCACCAAACACTGCTGTTTGTCTAGAACAATGGTATACCCTGAACTGTTTTATTCCTCTATAAAATATTCAAATAAATAAAGAAAATAACATGCCTAATGAACAGACTAACTTGGGTTATGTGGAATTTTTTAATCCTAAGGAACAAAATTTTATTCAATTTTAGAAAATTCCATCTGAGTAATTCTGTCAGTAGCAGATTTCAATTTTTTTATGGATTCGTAATCCACAGCTTACATAAGATGCAGATTCCTGGGGCTGGATTCACAAAGCTTTCAGAAGGTACAAAACCTTCCCTCAGTCCCCAGAATTGCCATAGCTATGGAAAAAAAGGGGAGCTTGCTCTAAGTGCTATTCACGAAAACCTTTGCAGCTGCAAAAAAACCCACAATGGACTGTGGAAAAAAGTGCAGCTGTGGAAGTCCCTGATTGGGAAAAAAAAGGTGTGAGATAAGCAAGGCACATCCCCTGAATGGCTAGTCTCAGCCAGGTGTTTTCTGCAGTTGAGGAAAAAATGTTACACACAGTGGAATGAGGTGTAACTCTCCCTTAGCAAACTCAGTAGTGCTCCATCAATTGGAATCAATTAAGATGGAAGTGAGACACATGTAGTACCATCCTAAATAGTATAGCAGTGGCTGATGTTACAACAACAAAAGCACATGTTGCCATGCTATGGCAACAGGCAACAACTAACAGACCCAGTACAGCCCATGACAGAGCCCCACAGGCAGTAGAGCCTGACCAGTCTACAATGAGTGCTACCCCTGCAGGAAACAGGAATGATCCAGGGAGGGACAACCAGCAGTAAAAGTCAGCAACTGTGGTGCCACGGTATTGCTTGTACCTCTGGTGCTGCAGTGGTGCCAGTTGAGGGACTGCTTGCTGGTATCTTTGTGGATGCTGTCAGCCTCATACTATGGCAGCAATGTTAATGTCTGCCACTTCAGCTATTTGTTGTACTATTGCTGTGCCTCCTTAGCCATTTCCACAGCTGTGGATCCTCAGCTGCAGATTCACCACACTTGCAGAATTCCTGCAGCTGCTGGAATTCAGCAGATGCAGGGTTTTTTGTAAAATTCCCTCAGCTGAGGGATTTTCTTTAAGGATATCATGCAACTGTTTTTCCTCAGTGCTGCAAGCCTTTTTCCCACAGCTGCGGGATTTTTAATATTCTTTGAGATTCCTGCCTATTTTCTGCAGTCTGTAGACTATTAAAACTGCACTCAATAGATTTTGTAATCTTGCCTCAGAAGCTGGGAAAAGTACCCATACTTATGATCTGTATAAACTATCTAATTGGCTCCACCTCCAAGGGAAACTAGCCTTCCAGACCTGCCTCCTAGCCAACAAAATTTGCCTCAGCCTTACCCCTCCCGCAACATGTGTCTACTTGCTGCCCACCCTCCATGCCAGGAACACCTACAGTTCCTACAAATCCTCCTTTCCTGACCCCTTTACCTGAACCTCTCAAGTCCAATGCTCCTTCCATATCAGGGCCCATCCCTGTTGAATGGATTCCCTTTAGATGTCATGACAGAAAATAAAGTTGGCCCCTACAAACTCAAAGTGCTTCGCCACCTATCCTGCCCTAGTAACTGTGACAGCAACCACTGGGCCCCTCTACCCTCCCTCCCTTTTTCACTTTCCTCCCCCTCATTTCCTGGCTCCCTTCCTCCCCTGCTCACAGTCCTCCTTTCCTTCTGACCTCCCCCTACCCTCTTCCTTCTTCCACTATCTCTTCCCATTATCCTCCACACACCTTTTACTCCTACCACTTCTGTTCCTTTCTCCACATGCTTTCCTCCACCTCCCTCCCTCCCTACCCCTCTTCTCCACACACCTCACCCTCCCTCAGTCTTCCCCTCCTTACTTTCCACCCCACCCCCTACTGTTCATCCCTTTCTCCCCCTGCTGCAGTCCTGCCGTCCTATCTTTCCCCCTCCTCACCGCTTCACTAGCAGTACTCACCCATCTCTTACCTCTTTCTCCCCACTCTCTATTCTATGCATGGTAGCCTCACCCACACCCCTTTCCCAACAACCCTTCTCCCCCCTTTCCCTACCTCTTTTCCTCCACAATCCCCTGCTTTCTTGTATGCACACACCACGACCCTTATCCCTGCATCTCTACTATCCTATCCCCCCATTTCCCCTTCTTCCTGGTACACCTGTGCCAAGCCTGCACTTAAATGACAACGTCACCACAGTGACTGCCCCCTCTCCCATGACTTTAAGCCCCCCCGGGTTTATCTATATCCACTCCTGATTTTCTTACCATGTCACTATGATGTACTTTATTTTGATAGTATTTACTGATTCCTGCACCATGAAACTGTTTCACATTTATTATTAGATTGTATATGTTTATTTTTCTCTACCTTGTTTGCTCTACTGACTGTATTTTGACACAAACCTCTGTAAATAAGCAATTGGTTCAAAGGTATGTTGTAACCCTAGCATGCAACAAATAAGTAAATAAATACACAAAACATAGTTTACATAATCTGCAGAAAGGTATTTCCTGGTTTACATAGAAATTATTGTTGAAATAAAAAAAAAACAATTCTGAAAAGCATTTCTGTAGTGTAATTGTTATTCTGCATGGATTTCACCTGTTGATTTCTTTACTCCACAAAGTTCTAACTCTGACATCAGAGTTGAAATGTCCAGCTGTGCTGCAATAGCAGGGCAGTCACATGATGCTCTCAGCCAATCAGACTGCTAAGATTTCTTTACCGGTTTTATCAATTTTCTTGCACTGCATGCCACCCACCCCTGCCAGGAAGGGCCAGGAGAAAACAGTTCATTTACTTTTTCAGAGACATGCATAAGTAAAGGGGATTCAGAGAAGAAGCAGGGGAGGTGATACTTGTTTAAGATTTTAGTAACATAATGAATTGTTTTGTAACTTAAATAGAATTTCACTTAGCAGTGGCCACTTGAACTGGACTTCATCATGTTAATAATGATTGTTAGTGCATTTCACAACATTCCAATATAAATTAGTGGCCATTTTACAGGGCAAACTGGTCATTTCGCATTGAATTTATGGTAAAATAATGTTTAGTTGTATCTTGCACCTACCCTAACTATAATTTCATTCATTTTATAATACAGCTTATGATGACAATTCTGTAGCTGCGCAAATGAGAGTCTATTGTAGTTTACATTGTGACGACATAGGCTCTGCAGTATCTTTAACATATGTTGCTTTACTTATGGGTGTAGAAAGCAGGAAAGTGATTTGTAGCAAGTGTAACACCAGTGCCACACCTCAATTTGCAGCAAAAAGTTTATTTTTGTATTCTAAGTATGTTACAACATGCATAAGCATTCCCTGACATAAGAACAGAAGAACTGAGGTCCCATCCTACAAGACTTCAAGGATTACCTGTCAGCTGATATTTCTTTATTGATCTTCAGCAATCAAACAGTGCCGGAACAAGATTGCTGAAAGTCGAGATCAATTATTTAACACTAATGGCAAATCAGGAAGATGTTTGTTTAATCATATTATTTGTGGATAAATGGGGTTAACACTGAAATAAGTTCACACAGCCTTATCTTATATATATATATATATATATATATATATATATATATATATATATATATATATATATTTGGATATGTGTCTAAAGGACATGCCAGAAAGACCAAACCCAGCCTTTGTTTAACAGTTCATTTCCAGATGCATTTTGGGGAAACGGAGGGGAAGTAATGAAGGGTATATCAAGAAACTAGAGCATTATGAAAATAACATTAAATAAATAAATCAGGAATTGTTCACATTTTTGCTAGCCAAAAAGCAATCACCAGATGACTATGAGCAGAAACTGCCAGGAGTAAAACAAAACCATACTACATTTTAATAAATATAAACACTATAAATATAAACACTAATATACAGAAAACAAATGTATACTATATCAAGTAGTCACATACAAAAATGAAGTAAACTAGTAAAATAGATTACTTCAAAATGTCAAGACATACAGTAGAAGTCAAAGTGAGGGAATCCAAACAGACAAGCCCAATGGATGGTATGTTAACAGTCAAAGTTGGAAGCATAGGCCAGGAGCAAATTGACACTGGCCCGTGGATGGCAACCACCCTAGGTCTTTTAAGAGAAGTAGACAGGGAGTGAGAACTGGCTCTCTTAAGTGTCTTTTCAGAGATGACATTGAGAAGGGGAAGAAGAAGTTTCCATATGGTGGTGAGTTGCCAGTAGAAGGACCTTAGTCCAAATGACCTGTGTCATTTAGAGGTGAGGAAGAGGAAAGAGTTGGATTTTCTGAGAAGATGGTTCACAGGTGGGGCAAGCATCATCTGAAAAACATTTTTACGAATGAAGAATTATAAACAATCTTTCCTACATGAACATTTTTTCAAAGCAACCTGTTTTCCATTTTCTCCAGCAAATGATAAGGCCCTGGCTCATAGATGAGTTGCAGCTTGGTTTTGTGAACCTGTTGTTATAGGACCCAAGCCTAGGTTTTTAAAAACTGTCATGTGCCTGATATTTGTGGTCAGTGTCTTTTTTCCTCTGAAACATTCTCCTCCAGGCATGCTGAAGTGGTGTTTGTGTTCTGCATTTTTTATGTCAGTTACAATGGCCTCAGGTAACTTATTTCAATATTTCCTTCCAAAGGAAAGCGGGGCTTACCCTGTAGTACTATCTGCTGTGGCTCAGAATGCCAAAAAATGAAGCAGTTCCAGTCCCAGTCTTTTCCTTCCATGTGCACAGGGAAGCTAAACAAAGTGTCTTATTTGGGCATTCTACCACCCTGTTGGCTGTGGCCATACAGTACTAAATGTCTGAGAACAATACCATTCAAATGCAGGTAATCCTGACAATCCTTGGATATAAATTGTGTTATTTTGTCAATCACAATCAATTTAGGATGTCCAAGTGCAGTATGAACCCTCTCACGAGCACCAGTCATCACTGAGCAAGTTGTCCTTTAAAGAACTGACCTCACTTGCTACTGTAAATGATAATCTGTCGGGTTCATTAAGCATTCTCCTGTGGGACTGTCACTGAAATCTGTAACTAGTAGCACACAGAGACTCATTGCCATGTCTGTTTTTTCTGACCAGGTTGGGGATTTTGTTTGCATCCTACTAACTGGCAGGCTTTGCATGCAGCAACCACATGCTCTGCTTTTTTGTGTATATATATATTTTTTGAAATATTCTTTTTTATTATATCACATAATAGATTTATACATATAGAAACAATTGAGAAAATGTGTACATATCATACACATTCAATCATCAATTAACATGATAGTCACCTTTGCATCGTCCCCAATATTCGTTGTTAGCGATCAAAATTGCAATATTTGGTATGTAGCTCTCCATTAATATTTAACCTAATCTACCCATCCCCAACTGAGTTTTTAATTCTCACAAACTCAGTGGATCAAAAAACAGGATGTACACTTAAATGACTGTTTAGGAACCTATTATAGCAATAAGTCTTATATTTCTATAATGCTTTGCAGTGGTGGAATAATTTCTTCCATGTCTCTCCTTCTTAGGCCCATAGGATCTCCCAGATCATCATCTACATCATGGATTAATTTTTCATACAAAATGTTTTCATGAAAAACAGCCCACCATTTATGCCCTGTAAAAAGTTATCAATCACCCTCCTTCCAATTCTCCAGTATTATTCTTTTCAGAGCCATCAATGCAAATGCAACAAGTTTTTGTTGATTACTATGTAACCTAAGTGTAGAAAAATTGTTCAATAAATAAATCTCCACTGAACATGGAATCTCTTGATCAAACCATTTTTTGATGTTATTTGGTTAACTTTTAACCACAAAAGACGTATTTTTGGACAAACCCGGAGACAATGAAATAGATTTAGTTTTTTACCACAATTGTGCCAGCTTAACATGGAATATTGTTTATTTATCTTATGCATTTGAGATAGGGTAATATATGCTCTATCACTTATATTTCTTTGTATACACTTATTTTTTTCAGAAACATATATTTTATTATTTGTCTAATCTGCACCCACTGAACATGATTAATTTGTATTGTAGCTTCTTTATTCCATTTATTATTTGTTTTGTATAAACCTGTATATTTTCTTTAACTAACTTCTCATAAAAGAAAGCCAATGAATTTTTAAAGTGTGGGACAAACATAATTTGTTGTTCTCTTAAGCTTAAAGCAATACTGAAATTGTTAAATTGATTTGTTTGTACTTTCTTAAACTTTTTTTGAAGTGCATAATATTACATGATATTCTAATTATTTACCCCAGTCTTTTTAACAGGTTAATATAAGATATAAATTTACCTTTTTCTATCAGATATTTCCATAAAATAATGTCTTTATTGGTCAAAAGATTTATTGTTGCTCTATGCAGGGTTCCCATCTGCCCCCCCCCCACATTAATAGGAAAAAATAACCAAATCAGATTTAATACATGTGGCTTCTTGAAATATCTATATAGTAGGTCAAACCATGTTGGCAGGACAATACTTTTACCCCTTTTAATACTTGGTCTAAACCAAAGTTCTAAAATTGTTTTCTAAATTAATCTTTCAGTCCTTGTGAAAACAAATAATCTAGATACACTTTATAAGATTCCTTATCACCAAATGTCCATTGGTTTATTAAAGCACAAAGGTGTGCAACTGCATATTTTTCAGGATCTGGACATCTTAAGCCTCCATTTTTCCACATTACAGTAATGGCTTTCCATGCTATACGAGGGCTGGCCACTCGCAACAAACATTTTTTAAAGGTACTTTTTTAACTACATATACCAGCCTGAAAAAGGAGCCACCAAAATATTTTGTATAACTTAGATCAGGTGTGGCATAGCCATCATTTTTATTGTGTCCACCCTTCCCCATATGGATAATGGAAGATTGTTCCATGTTTCCAATAGTAATGTTATTTTATTCCTAGTATTACTGTAATTTATTGTTATATTTGTATCTTGGTTAGGGGTTAATATTATGACTAAATATTTCAAGATTTTGTATTTTAAATTCTTGCACATATTTATATACAGGTTCTGATTTATTCTTTATAATTTTCATTATTACTGATTTATTTTTGTTTATGGAATACCCGGCTACTCTAGAGTATTTTCCTATTTCATTCAAAAAAGGCCTTTAGTGATTTTTCTATATCTTTAATAACCATAAGCACATCATCAGCAAAAACACTAAGTTTCATATTTTCCACCTTATTCTGTACACCTTCTGTAGATTCATTAGCTCTAATAGAATTTAGAAAGGGCTCCAGAATCAAAACAAAGTTGGTGAGAGGGGACAACCCTGCCTAACCCCATTATTCATGGTCAATTCTTCTGAGAGAAAATTGTTGATTTGCAGGTTTAGTGCAAAATAGAAACATAGACTTTGGCAGCAGATAAAGACCGCTTGGCCCACCTAGTCTGCTCATTTCCCTACCTACAGGATAAGCTTGCAGATCCTAGTTAACCAACAGCCTATTTCTTTCTACCTCCACAAGAATTGCCTTATGTCTGTCCCATGCAGTCTTGAATTCTCCCACAGTTTTAGACCCACAACCTCTTCATGAAGACTGTTCCATGCATCCACCATCCTCTCTGTAAAAAATACTTCATCACATTGCCCCGAGCCATTCCCCCTCTATCTTCAAATTATGTCCCCATGTTCTTGCACATCTCTTTTTCTGAACAATGCTATCCTCTTGGACTTTATTGATTCCACTGAGGTACTTAAAAGTTTCTATCATGTCCCCCCTCTCCCACCTTTCCTCAAGGGTATATGTATTAAGCTCCTTTATTCTCTTCTCATATGGCTTCTCTTGCAGACCCTGTATAATTTTAGTTGCCCTCCTCTGGACTGCCTCCATCCTGTCTATGTCCTTGCAGAGATGGAGTCTCTAGAACTGGAAGCAGTACTCTAGATGGGGTCTCACCAACTGTCTATACAGAGGGATAACAACTTCCTGTTTTCTGCTGGCAATGCCTCTCCCTATACATCCCAGCATCCCCCCAGCCACCCCTACTGCCTTATCACATTGCTTGCTAACCTTAAGGTCATCTAAAATAATTGTCTCCAGGTTCCTTTCCATTTTTCTTGTTGTTACTACCTCCCTCCATTGTGTACGCTTCCCCTGGGTTTTTGTTTCCCAGGTGCATTATTTTGCACTTCTTTGCATTGAATCCAAGCTGCCATACTACTGACCATTCCTCTAACCTTGCCAAATCCCTTCTCATCCTTTCCACACCTCCTTGTGTATCAACCCTGTTGCAGATCTTTGTGTCATCTGCAAAGATGCATACTTTTCCTTCCAGTTCCTCTGCAGTGTCACTTATAAAGACATTAAAAAGGACTAGACCCAGAACTGAACCCTGTGGTACCCCACTAGTAACCCCTCTTTCTTCAGAGTGGACTCCATTTACAATTACCTTCTGTGTCCTGTTGTCCAGCCAATGTTTTACCCAGGCTACCACCCTGGGACCCACTCCCAGGCTGGTTAATTGGACTATTAATCTTTTGTGTGGGACTGTGTCAAATGCCTTGCTAAAGTCTTGGATGGCCTTGTCCACAGCCCCTCCCTGGTCTACTACTTTGGTCATTCAGTCAAATAAATCAATTACATTTGTCAGACATGACCTTTTCACTGTGAACCCATGATGCCTTAGGTCCTGTGCCCCACTGGCCTCTAGGTACTGAACAATTCTTTCCTTCAGAAGTGATTCCATCACTTTCCCTACCACAGAGGTCAAACTGATAGGTCTATAATTTCCTGCCTCTGTTGTTCTCCCACTTTTGTGAAGGGGAATCACATCCTCTTTCCTCCAGTCCTCAGGTACCACACCATCCTGCCATGATTTGTTAAAAAGCGTAGTCAGTGGTCTCACTATTTCTCCCCTTAATTCTTTTAGAATTCTGGGGTGAATTCCATCAGGCCCCATTGCTTTGTTCACTTTCAGTTTTAGGAGTTCTTTCAGAACCCTTTCTTCTGTGGAAGGACTGGGATTGACCCCCTATCCATAATGCTTCTGTTAATTGGATTAGGTACCTCCCCCTCCTCCTCTTTTGTGAATACTGAGCAGAAGTATTTGTTCAGTATCCCTACTTTTTCACTGTCCCTGTATGCCCACCCCCATCCATTCTTTTCAGCCTCACTATCCCTCCCTTTGTCTTTATATGCTCCCTGATGTACCTATAAAAGGTTTTATCCCCCTTCTTAACTGAGTTGTCTATCTTTTCCTCAGTTTGGGCCTTCGCTATTCTGACTTCCCTCCCCGCTTCTTTCTGCCTTAACTGCTACAGTTCTCTGTCCAGCTCCTTCCGTGTTTCCTTACACTTCCTAAATACTATCTTTTTCTCCCTAACCTTCCCCATCACCTCTTTTGAGAACCATAGTGGCTTTTTCATTCATTTTGATTTGTTTATTTGCTTCACACAAAGGCTTGATGCCTCTGTGATGGCGGTTTTGATGTTTCCCCATTGTTGCTCCACCCCACTTGCTTGCCTGTTTGCTAGTGCTTTTCTGAGGCACTCTCCCATTTTGACAAAATCAGCCCTCCTGAAGACCAATATAAATCAAGATAAACTCAGATACAGAGTCAAGCAATACAAAAGTGAGGGTCACTTTTGTATTGCTTGACTCTGTATCTGAGTTTATCTTGAACCACACTGTTCGGTGGTCACTTGTTCCCAGATGGCTACCCACTTCTAGATCTGAGATCCTCTCACTGTCCATATTTGAGAGTATGAGGTCTAAGATTGCTCCCTCATGAGCGTGTTCCAAAACTAGCTGTCTGAGGCATGCCACCTGTAGGGCAATGATAATGGCCCTGCTCTTGGATGTGGCTGCAGCAAAGGTGCTCTAGTTAACATCTGGCATAGTCAGGTCCCCCATCAACAGTATCTCCCCTTTCACTGCTATCCTAAGATGCCTTCTATCATATCCTTGCCCATTCTCTCCCCCTGACATATGGGTCTGTATACAGCACCTGTGCAGATTGTGGTGCTATTTCCAGTCTCTAAGGTGACCCACAGTGCCTCCTCTCCTCCCTGTTTACTCTTTTATTCCATTGCTTTTTTTCCCTTCCCTTACATAGAGAGCTACTCCTCTCCCTCTTTTCCCCTCCCTGTCTCTCCTGTAGGTTGTGTACCCAATTTTGTTAACATCCCAGTCATGGTTCTTTGTGTACCATGTTTCTGTGACTGCTACGATATCCAGGCATCCCTCTTCCTTCAAGGCCACCAGTTCAGGGAGATTGTCTCCCTGACTATGGGCATTGGTACTCATTACCCTCCATATCTTGATGGCCTTACCCCTTTTTGCCACATCTCTGTCCTTATTGTCTTTGTCATTTTCTCCATTTACCCCTGCCCTTCTCCCTATTGACATCTCTGTCTTGGTGTTTACCTCACTTACTACCCTGATTTTTTTGGAGGAGTTAAGATTTCTCTGCCTCTTTCATGTGCCTCCCCCTTTGGTTAGTTTAAATGCTTGACAATGAAGCATTTAAACCTATCACTTATGATCCTGGTTACCCTCTTGGATAGATGCAGACCATCACACCAGTATAGCCCTGCATCCCTCAAGGTGGACTTCCACTTCCCAAGGAAGACAAATACCTGAGCTCTGCACCAGTTTTTCAACCACTGATTGAATCACATGGTGTGGAGCACCCTAGCCTCACCCATGTCATAGACAGGCAGCACTTCTGAGAAAGTTACCATGTGTGCTACTTGTCTAAGACCCCTCCCCAACTCCACAAATTCCTCCTATACTGCTCTGATCCCTTTCACAGCCAGGTCATTTGTACCTAGGTGGACAATGACATCCAGCTCCCTCCCCTGTGCAGCTGCTCCAGTGATCCTGAGGATTCACTCCCTGTCCCTCCAAGCCATGGTACCAGCCAGGCACCTTACCTCTCTCTCCCCTTCCTACCCAGTTCCTCCCCCCAACAATGGAGTCCCCCACCAGGAGTTGTTTCCTGCCCCTGTGGGGTCCCATGCCACTATCCTGTGGGTCTCCTTTGTGGAGGTTCCCAGCATCCTCCTTGGTCTCCATTGCTGGTACCTCTATAAAGGAACCGCACTTTGCCAGAATGGCATATGAATTGTGGAGAGGTACAACTGTAGGGGTGCACCTCTATTCCATGACCCTCACCCTCCCTGAGCCCACTGTTCTCCAACCACTCCTCTTTCTTGGCAACCTCTGAGGCAACGTCAGTAGTCCTAGTGGTTTCTGTGTGGGAGAGGAGGTCCCACAAATCCTGGCCAACTCCACCTGGAGATGAGCAACCTTCTCCCTCAGCCCAGAGAGGTACCAGCAGATGGGACAACACCTCATCCTCCAGAACGTCTCTGGGAAGATTGTTGCTCCACAACCACTGCACTGCACCACTCCCATTATGTCTTATTTTTGGCCTCTTAACTGTTGTTTGGAATACTTACTCTTTCCTCTGTTTTTTTATTTATTTATTTTATTTTTTATAGTGTAGTATTATAGTGTAATTTCTTAATCATGCATATTATTTCTTCCAGAATACCTCAATATTCTAAAGTTTCAAACATAAATTTCCTTTTTATAAGGTCAAAAGCCTTTGTTGCATCAATAGCTACTGTATAACAAATACCATTTTTATATTTCTTGGAAGAATTGACCAGTTGAACAATAGCTTAAATCCTCATATTTGCCTGAGATATTTTTCTGCCCTTTATAAACCCATACTGGTTCCAATGTTTAACACTGATAATTTGATTCTGTTATCTATTGTTTATTATTTTAGCTATTAATTTATCATCTGAGTTTAGGAGTGCAGTAGGTCTGTAATTATCTGGGATATCTGTTGGTTTATCTGGTTTTGGAATTAGAATTACCTTAGTATTTTGCATTGTTAAAGGAAGCATTTACTCTTTACTATTATCTCATTTATTAATTTATTTAACCAGGGTGTTAATTCTGCATTAAAGGTCATATAAAATTCATTTGTATAACCACCCATAACAGGTGATTTGTTTTTTGGAAGGGTTTTAATTACATCTGTTATTTTTACTGTTATTTTATGAAATTCAAATTTGAATGCTTTTCATTGGGATTCCATTAAATAGGCAACTATATTATTTTTTACTAGGATTTAAGTACCTTTGATAAATCCCTTTTTAAAATTCCAGAAAACATAATGCTATTGCCTTTATTGTAGTTTGCATCACCCCAAGTTGTTTTTATACCCATAATTACGTTTTTTTGTTTTTCTTTTCTTAATAAAGATGCTAATAATTTCCCTGATTTAACTAAGTGAAAATATTTTGTTTTTTAATTGTCTGAATCATTCTAATAGTTTCTTTGTGAATTAGTTTCTTTTTCTTTGCCTTATAAATCTTCCATTCTTTCCGGTTAGAATCAAAATCCACAGGTATTAATTGTTCAAATTGTTTTAATCTAGCTTCAATCTGTAAGCTTTTGTTTTTCTCTTGCTTCCATTGTTTTATCTGATAGGAGATTATATGACCTCTAATAGTCACCTTAAATATGTCCCATATTTGTGTTACCCCAATTGCTCATTATAATTAAATAGCCAAAATTCTCTAATTGCAGTTTTAATTAGTTGCACAAGACTCAAATATTTTAAGAGACCATTATTAAATCTCCATTGGTTATTTTTTTGAGAGCCTGAGTTTTTTACCTTTAATCCCTTGGCGGTAGACAGGGAAGGATCACTGAGACACATTAGTTTCATCAACCTTGAATGAACCTAAAAAAAAGGAACACTCCCCCCCCACCAGCTGCTGGAGGTCTGAATCCAAGCACGGAAGAAGGAGACTACTGAAGACTACAGGAAGTTCCTGTCCCAGAACAGGAAGGGCTACAGTTGTAAGGGCACATAGGCAGTAGGAAAGTAAGTGTAAAAATACATAGAGGGAGGATACAGTAAGCATACAAAGCAACAGGAAAGGGGACACAAAATAAGTCAAGATGGGAGTGGGGCAGTGTAACGGTTGTAGGGAAGCAGTGTTCCAGGAGACAATCTAGAGGCTGCAATGCTGCCCTGTTTGCAGGCACCACTCTGGTCTGAGGGAGGAGGTTGCCCATCACCAGGCTGATCTGGCTAGGATTCATGAGACCTCTTCCCCCACCCAGAGACAACAAGGGCCACCACTGTTACCTCAGAGGTTGCCAAGAAAGAGGAGCAGTTGGATCAAGGTGGGCTTAGGGAGGGAGAGGGTGGTGGAACAGAGGTGCATCCCTCCAGTTGTGCTTCTTCAGAATTCATATTCTGTTCTGTTATGGCAAAGAGTGGTTCCTCTATGGAGGCATCTGCAGTGGAGACCAAGGAAGATGCTAGGAACCTTCACAAAGGAGACCCTCAAGAGGGTGGCACGAGACCCCACAGGGGAAGGAAACAACTCCTAGTGGGGGACTCAGTCATTAGGGGGTAGAAGTGGGGGAAGAAGGGGATAGGGGTAAGGAACCTGCTTGGAGGCACAACACTGAGGGACAGGAAGTGAATCCTCAGGATCATGGCAGCAGCTGCACAAGGGAGGGAGGTGGATGTCATTATCCACCTAGTGACAAATGACCTGGCAGTGAATGGGATCAGAGTGGTGCAAGAGGAGTTTATGGAGTTAGGGTGGGGCCTTAGACAAGTAGCATGTATGGTAACCTTCTTGGGGGTGCTGCCTGACTATGGCAAGGATAATGCAAGGGTATTCCATACCATGGGATTCAATGAACGGTAGAAAAACTGGTGTGGAGCTCAGGGTTTGGGCTTCACTGGGGACTGGGGAGCCACCTGGAGGGATGCAAGCTTATACTGGTGTGAAGGTCTGCATCTGTCCAGTGGGGGAACCAGGATCCTAGGAAACAGGGTTAAATGCTTTATTGGTGAGCATTTAAACTAGCCAAGGGGGGAGTCACTGAAAAGGAGCAAGGAAATCCCAGCCCTCCCCCCACAAAACACAGTAGTTAGAGAGGTAAACACCAAGGTAGAGAAGTCAGTAGGGAGCAGGACAGGTGTAAATGCAGAAAAAGGCAGTAAGGACAGGGATGGGGCTAAAAGGGGTAAGGCCATAAAAATAAATGGAAGGTGAAGAGTACCAGTGCCCACAGTCTGTGCAACAAGCTCCCTGAACTAGTGGCCTTGCTGGAAGAGGGATGCCTGGATATTGTGGCAGTCACTGAAACATGGTATACAGAGGACCATGACTGGGATGTCAACATACCAGGATACACAGTCTACAGGATAGACAGGCTGGGTAAAAGAGGAGGAAGAGGAGTAGCAGCTCTCTAAATAAGGGAAAGGATTAAAGCAACAGAACTAAAGAGTAAACAGGAAGTTGATGAGTCACTATGGGTCAACCTGGAGACAGAAAATGGCACCATAGTCAGCATGGGGGTTGTGTACAGACCCCCTTCTTAGGGAGAGGAAATGGACAAGGAAATGATAGAAGGCATCCTTAAAAATGGCAGAAAAAGAGGACATATTGTTGATAGGGGACTTGAATATGCCAGATGTTAACTGGAGTACCTTTTTACTGCAGGCACATACAAGAGCAGAGTCATTCTTGATGTCCTTCAGGGGTCATGCCTCAGACAGCTAGTATTGGAACCCAGTTGGGAGGGAGCAATCTTAGACCTGGTACACTCAAATGGGGAAGGAGAAAGGATCTCAGATTAAGAAGTGGGTAGCCATCTGGAAACAAGTGACCACCAAACAGTGTGGTTCACAATAAACATAGCCATAGAGTCAAGCCATACAAAATCAAGAGTATAGGACTTTAAGAAAGCTGACTTTGGGAAAATGAGAGAGTGCCTCAGAAAACAACTAGCAAATGGGCAAGAAGGAGGGGTGGAGGAACAATGGGAAATAATCAAAACAGCCATCACAGAGGCAACAAGCCTTTGTGTAAAGCAAATCAACAAAACAAAATGAAGGAAAAAAACACTTTGGTTCTCAAAAGAGGAGGCAGGGACAGTTAAGGAGAAAAGGATAGCATTCAGGAAATATAAGAAACACAGAAGGAGCATTCAGAGAACTTTATCAGTTAAAGCAGAAGGAGGAGGAGGCAAGGAAGGCAGTCAGAATAGCAAAGGCACAAACTGAGGAAAAGATAGCCAACTCTGTTAAGAAGGGGGATAAAACCTTTTATAGGTACATTAGAGAGTGAAGAAAGACAAAGGGAGGGCTACAGAAACTTAATAAAGGGGAGGGAATGTGGACAAAGGGTGACAGTGAAAAAGCAGAGATACTGAACGAATATTTCTGCTCAGTATTCACAATGGAAGAGGAGGGGGAGGTACCTAAACCAAACAAGAGAGAAACTCTGAATAGGGGTGTTGATACCAGTACATTCACAGAAGAAAGGGTTTTGAAAGAACTCTTGAAACTGAGGGTGGACAAAGCAATGGGGCCTGATGGGATTCACCCAAGAATTCTAGAAGAACTAAGGGTAGAACTAGTAACACCGCTGACTACTCTCTTTAAAAAATCATGGGAGGATGGGTGGTACCTGAGGACTCGAGGAGGGAAAATGTGATTCCACTTCACAAACGTGGGAGCAGGGCAGAGGCAAGAAATTACAGACCAGTTAGTTTGATTTCAGTGGTAGGGAAAATGATGGAATCACTTCTGAAGGAAAGAATTGTTGAGTTCCTAGAGGCCAGTGGGCCGAGGACCCAAGGCAGCATGGTTTCAATGCAGGAAGGTCATGTCAAATGAACCTAATAGATTTCTTTGACTGGGTGACCAAAGTAGTAGACCAGGGAGGGGCTGTGGATATGACCTACCTAGATTTTAGCAAGGCATTTGACACAGTTTCACACAAAAGATTAATATACTAGTTAGCCAACCTTGGAGTGGGTCTCAAGGTGGTAGCCTGGATAAGAACTGGCTGGGCGACAGGACACAAAGGATAATAGTAAACGGAGTTCACAGTGAAGAAAGGAGGGTAACTAGGGGGTACCACAGGGTTCGGTACAGGGACTGGTCCCCTTTAATGTCTTTATAAGTGTCATTGGAGAGCACCTGGAAGGAAAGGTATGTCTCTGCAGATGACACAAAGATCTGCAACAGGGTTGATACACAAGGTGGGGTGGAAAGGATGAAAAGGGACTTTGCAAGGTTGGAGGAATGGTGAAATATGTGGCAGCTCAGATTCAATGCAAAGAAGTGCAAGGTAATGCATCTGGGAAACAAAAACCCAGGGGAAGAGTACACAATGAGGGGTGAGTTAATAACAACAAAAATTGAAAGAAACCTAGGAATAATTATATCAGATGACATAAAGGTGGGCAAGCAATGTGAGAAGGCAGTAAGGAAGGCTGGCGGGATATCAGGATGCATAGGGAGAGGCATCAACAATAGACAAGAGGAAGTTGTTATCCCTCTGTACAGACAGTTAGTGAGACCCCATTTAGAGTATTGCTTGCAATTCTGGAGACCCCATCTCCGCAAAGACATAGACAGAGTGGAGGCTGTTCAGAGGAGGGCAACTAAAATGGTGCAGGGTCTGCACCAGAAAATCTATGAGGAGAGACTAAAGCAGCTTAATATGTATACCCTTGAGGAAAGAAGGGAGAGGGGGACATGATAGAAGCTTTCAAGTATCTCAAGGGAATTAACAAAGTAAAAGAGGGTAGCATCTTTCAGAAGAAGAGATGTGCAAGAACAAGGGGCACCATTTGAAGATAGAAGGGGATGGCTCAGGGATAATGTTAGAAAATATTTTTTCACATAGAGAGTTGTGGGTGCATGGAACAGCCATCCTGAGGAGGCTGTGGAGTCAGGAACAGTGGGAGAATTCAAGAATGCATGGGACAGGCATAAGGCAATTCTAGTGGGGGTAGGAGGAATTAAGCTGTTGATTAACTAGAATCTGCAGCTTATCCATCAGGTAGGGAAATGGGCAGACTAGATGGGCCAATCGGTCCTTGTCTGCCATCAAATTCTATGTTTCTATGTTTCTATTAATTCTAAACTAACCATTGCATAATCAGATATACAAATTGTGTCTATATTAACCTTTTCTACTAAATGCACCAAATTATTTGAAATAAAAACATAATCTAATCTTGAGAAAGAACCTGTTTTTTCATCATAATATGTAAAATCTTTCACATTTGTGTTCTTTATCCTCCAAACATCTACTATCTGTTCTGCATGTAGGAAAGACAACACTTTTTTGCCAGATTTAGATTTCCTGGGGAGGGTGCAATTGATAATCCATATATGGGTTTAAAACCATATTCATGTCTCCTACCAGAATTATATCTTCTGCTTGGAGGGCTTGAAACCCCGTTGATATCTTTGGTAGGAAATCTGTTTAGTTACTAAATGGTGCATACACTGAGCTTATTGTAGAAGTATTTAATTTTATCTTTATTTTTATCATGGAAATTCTACCTGTTTTATCTACACATGAATCTATAATGCTGTAATCTAAACCCTTCCTTAATAAAATAACCACCCTTATACTTTTTTCTGGTGCCAGTACAATATAGACAGTGGGTGCACCATCTTTGTTTCAGTTTCTTATCCTCTTTCTCAGTCAGGTGTGTTTCTTGAAAGCAAATAATATGGGCCCCAGATTTCATTGCATACAACAATATTCTATTCTTTCTCATAGGGATATTCAAGCCATTCACATTTAATGTGATTATCTTAATTTTATCCATGGTGACCTCTGTTTTGTTTGACCATTGCACATTCCCTAGTTTAAACCTACTGTCCCCACTTTTCCAGATATAAAAGGTTCCTATTTTAGTAACTTCTGAATAAACAAGTACAGAGAAGTGAAAACATTTCTTGTTCATACCCCCCAAAAAAAAACACTTGAGTTCCTCTTTAGTAAATCAAGCCTTAGTTTGTTTCTCATTTCTGTTTTCTTAAACTTACATGATCCCATAAGGTATCCTAGTTTCCTCTGACTACTATAGTCTTGAAAAACAAGATAAAAATATCAGGTACCCTACAGTAAAACAAACAAAAATAAACACTGTAATATGAAGCAACCCTATTCTCTTGAATTTGCTGCTCCCCCCATGCCACATACTTCATAATACATTTGTTTTTTCTTCTTTTTAACTTCTTTCTCATCCCACCTCACTCCATTTTATCTAGTACTCTTGTGGTGTTGTGCAATCATCCCTTGTTTATAAACAAAGAAAAATAAATGCCATTACAGAGAGGTTCTGTTCATAAGTTTAAATCTAGGATTAACCTTTTTATTTCCATTGCTGCATATTCAACTGTGTCAAAAACATGCCTTTGTCCAATAATTATTACTTTCATCTTTGCTGGCATTATCATTGTTGCTATGTGACCCTTGGACCATAATTTAGATCTTAAATCATCAAACTTCTTCCTCTGTTGAAGGAGTTCATATGGAAGGTAAATAGGTATTTGAACCCCTAAAATAGTGAGTCTCTTTTTCTTTATTACTGCAGCCATCATTTTTTCTTTATCCACAAAGCTCATAAAGTTCATAATTATAGGTCGTGGTGGGGCAGTATCATCAAGTCTCTGATGCATACTTCTGTGGATTCTGTCTATCTGGATGTCAATATTTTCTGGATCTTTATCCAAATAGGCCACAACAATTACTTTAAATGAATCTTACAGCATTCTTGAATTATCCCAGGACTCTGGGACCCCAATCAGTCTCACAGTCTTCCTCCTAGATTGTAACTCTAAATCCATCATTTCCTTCTGTATGACAGCCTGATTTTTTTTGCATAACTTTAATGGATGATGAAACTGAAAATACCTCATTTTGTATATCATTTAAGGCTGCCTTTACTTCTGAGAGATCCTGTTTTAGGGCTCCATTTTACACAATTAGTTTCTGGGTCAAAGTGTAATAGGATTCAAGTTTGTCTTGTAGTTTTAGTATATTGTCCATATTGTCAGCAATCATATTCATCTTATATATCAAAATAACGACCCACCTCAGTGACTCCTCAACAGCTGAAAATACAGTTTCATCTTCCGAGTCTGCTTCTTTGTTAAGTTTGTAAGACTTATTCAGGAAACCCCCCTCTAATCTTTCTTTACTACAGTCTGGGCCTTTCAGACCATTTACATTTTCTTTTCTTAAGGGAGAAGGGGAGTCATAGTTTGGCAGCATGTTCATTTGTCTGGCTTTTTTGTTTCTTTTTTTTTACTTTTGCAAGTGTTTAAATCGACAGAAAAGAAACTTTTGCTCACCCCTTGCACAAACCCAGACAGTGTCTCATCATTGCTCTAGTTTAGCTTTGCATTCTCTAAGCCTTCCTCGCTTGGCACTTCTTTTTGTCAGAGTGTTTCAAGTTTGGATTGCAACATGTCATTGTTCTGGATATGTTTTTGTACTTCACCCACTTTCTGGGGTATCCCAGTGCACTCTTCAAATGCCTCAAGCTGGACCCCTTTTGACTGAACCTCCAGAGCTCCTTTCGATTTATCACCATCAGCGTCTTCACTTTTATACTCGGCCATCTTAAACACAGAGAAAAGCTTTTTGTCTGTGGGAAAGTCTTCCCGCTCAACTAATGAATGCTCAAGTTGCAGTTTGCCTGATTTATTTTTGTTCAAGCCTGCAGTTGCTTTCTTAATTTCCAAGGTGCTTATTTTATATTGCTTTACTTTGGAAGTAGCAGTAACATACCATTTGGATTCTCTTCTGGCAGACATAATCCCAAGCGCTAGGAAGTTTTTTGTTATTTTCTCATGAGACAGCTCTTCACAGAGCCTCTGGATTCATTCAGACCATTTGAACCCTTTACAAAAAAAATGAGTCTCCATTTATCAGTGTGCTCTGGGGGAGAGACGGTGCAAGCAGCTCTAGCTCTGCCGGCTTTCTAAATCTGCTGCCATGCTGCTATCTCATTCCTACTGGACAGTGCTTCACCTGTAAACCTAACACACCATTTCCATATTCTCTGCTTTGTTATCAACTCCAGGCCATCAGAGATTCCCTTAAAATAAATGTTTTTTTAGAACAATACTAGAGCTACCCAAGAACTGAATACCTCAAACTTCAAGTGTTCAATTTTCATGGATGCTGGGAACATTTGGGGTAACATTTTTATTTTCAGTTCAACTGGTGCAAAGCATGAACCAGTCAAACTAGAAAAGGTTTGAGCATGTTCTCCACAGAAACTAAGTTCTGAGCCACCACTGCTGCCACTTATTGGATCAATAATCTGGGGTAGGGGGATTCAACAAATTCCAGGTATCCAGTCATCCCCCTCCTGAGTCCCCATACAGTTTAAAACTATTCTTCTTGACTCCCTGGTACTAAGCTTCGATTTGGCAGCATGTTAAGTTAATCCCACCTTCCCAGCCCAGCTCTTCAGTACACCCAAAATACAATAACATCATTGAAATGATGTGGCTCCCTCTTGACCTCCGATGCATGATTCAGAGGAGAGTGTTCAAGATGCCAGGATAACTCAAAAATTAGAAAAAAAGATTTATATTTGCATATTTTTAGCACTGACTGAAATTTCCCTTTCCTGTGGATAAATACCTAACATGACTATGTACTCACTATTAATTGAATCCTTTATCAGTGTTCATTTCTATACAAGATCACTATCTCTCTCTCTCTCTCTCTCATTCATTTGTGATAGATAATTTAATCTTTTCTTAGTAACCTGCTTTACAGTTATATAGCCCACTACAAGATGTCCAATTTTGTTGTATAGTTTACATTTTGCATCTTCTGTAACTATACAATCTCAGCTTGTCTGACACTTTCTACAAAATCTGTAATAGCAGTTTAATATAGATGCTTGCATACCATCCTGATAGCTACCTTTTGTGACTTTTAAATGTGTTCTTGGTGTATCTACTGATCTCCCTTCTAATGTATGAACTATAACTGACCCTTTATTTGTTGTTTTAATGCTTCCATGGCCCTTGTTATCTTGTGCAAAACTAAGAAAGTCGTATTTTGTTATTATACCAGTCTAAACCATATTTGGTGTGATACACATTCTGTATGAATAATTTGGTCTCTGACAATGTCCTCCTTGAGTTTAACATGCTTGCCTTTCTTTGCTAAATATTGAAAGTCACTATCAACAATTGTAATAACACCTGTGGTGGGCTACATGCACAGCTATGTTGAGCCCAGAGGTCCTGTTTTTCACATGAAGAAACCTCTGTGCTTCTACAGTCCCATTTGTTCCCCATCCATACCTGATACCATGCCGCTGATGTTCCCCTTCATGCAGATAGGTCGGGGCAGGCACAGGGTTAGGGATGGGCATTCACCCTATTCTCTTGGCTTTTTCCACATTATGAGGAGCCCAGTGAGGGGACAGAGGGAACACAGCCCTATGGCTGCAGAAGCAGGTACATGACTCCACCCCTATGCATAGCTATAGGATACTCATCATCACTCAGTTGGTGGCTGCACCACCTGTGCCCTTGCCCTCATCACCACTGGCCTCAGAAAATTCTGAATAATTTGACATTCAGTGAGGATACAGCAGATTGCTGTACATTACTATATACCCTTAATCAGTGTAGAGCGAGACAGCATGTGGAGAGCAGGCATGAGCAGCAAATCGAATGCATTATGACTGGCACAACTCCACCTCCAGACATGTCTCCAGTCACTCTGTACTCCATGCATGGCACCTGCAGTGCCTTGGGAAAACAGCATTCCTTGAAGAATTGCCATGCCCTGCCATATCCTGTTCCATGCAAAGCCAGAGATCATATGGAGAGCAAGCATGGGCATTAATTGGGTGCCTGATGACTAGCACAGCAACTCTTCAAAACCTGGCTACTACCCTTCCTCTCTCCATACATGGCTCCTGAAGGGTCAGGGATTGTGAATGCCAGTGAGCCCCCACCAGCACCCTTTGATGCAGATCAAGGCACACCAGATATGAATGGTTGTCAGTAATCTGAGATGCACTTGTTGATCAGACACTATGTCTGGTAACTAAAGCATCCACTGACACACATTATTCTTGGGTTACCTGTCTAAAAATACTGTGTTTCTCTCTGAACATTTTTCATGGATTAAAAATACTCACTTAGTATATACATGGTTATCTCATAAGTTTGCATCATCTTTTTTACCTCTTAAAATGTTATAATATCTTTACCATCTAAACCAACTATATGTATGTGTAAGACCTGGTATTGTTTATCTTGGGTCACAGCAGTAGCTGTTTTGTAGAAAATGATGCTCTTTTTCCACTTTTACCATCATTGGAAAAACTGGTTCGAACCTCCTCCTCAAAGGCTGAAAAGGCCAGAAAGCTTGAACAGTTCACCATCTTACAAAGATGTCATTTTAGTGTGCCATGGCAAAACAATGTATAGGCTAAGCCTGTGGTTAGGTGGGACTGTGAGCTACTAGCCATGCTCCAATGAGCACTATTTGAAAAGCATGATCTGACTTCCATCAGACAGACATTTCTTTGTTGCTTTCTGCAAGGCTGCACTTTGCTTCTTGGGGGCAGATCAACTTCTTTTTTTTTGATGCCTACCCTCAGTCCTACTTCTGGGGTTCTTGCTCATCTCTTTTGTTATTTATTTATTTTTATTGGGCAGTTCTGCACATCTTCTCTGCATATTATTTAACTTGAATATTTCATATATTACCAGTAAATATACATCAGATAACTACATCCATGATGCTCAAATACTTCAACACCATCTCCAGATATTTCCTTCAGCATCAATCTTTCAGTCCACGGCTGTACCATGCACCCCCTGTTGAATAGGCAGAGTGCTTTGAAGCACTGGAGACCTATCGCTGTTTATGGCAGTCATGTGTGTTGCTAAACAAATATAACTTTTTGCAGTGGATTTAATTTGCACTGGACCTTAGTTTGTTCTTTGCTGGGACATCACAGCCTGATTTCAATTGATGCTTTTGTTATTGGTGGTGGTGGTGGTGGGGGGGTCTTTCACAGTACTGTCACTACTGTAAAACTTATCAGAGGCTATATAATCAATGCTATGATTTACCATGGCTTCAGTACTTTCTTCATCCTGTTTTCTGCTCCTGAGCCACTTTTTCAGCCCATCTAAAGATCTCTACATCTTGTCTACTTTCTGTATATTATGAACTGAAAACCTGAAGGCTTGGCTTACCTTTCTACCAGCTCTTACTTTACATTAGAAGCCAAAGTGACTACCATTAAAATGACTTCCCTGTGATTACATCATACATCTCCATTTGACTCTGGAAAGCCATAGAGTGTAGTGCATAGGGCATAGTTTCTCTAGCATGTATTAAAGATGTAGTAGGGCTATCAATTTACTCCAGTACCTGAACATTGGATTTTAATATTGCAATGCACCCTAGTAACACTTGATGTCTCGTCTATGCCTAAGTGATCCATGCCCTCTCTACTTAAAAGCCACCATCCTGCAGCTTCTGCAATGACAACTCCTGAATTCTTATTCTGGTGCCTGGTTTTGGGCACTCAGGCAGATGCTTCTGCTGCTGCTTCATTCTTCCTACCTGCTTCCTCTGTGTCTACTGCTGTTTATGTTCTTGCAATATTCTGAGATTTTTACCACATCAGACACTATTGTGACTTTGTTCTAACTTTTTGGACACATCGGGGCCCTTCAATTCTGGAAATGGCTCTCAGTTTACTACTTAACCCTTTCTAATATGTGAAGCCTCCATAGGCAGTTGTCTTCTTCATTTCCTCAGGGCTCAGTGTTCATACAATCACCTTTATGCATGGTGTCACCCGGTCTTATCTTACTACCATATGTTCATACTGTAGTGCATATGCCTAAAACCAATTGGGCACTATTCAGCAATGACTACCACACTTTTATCACCACAAGAACTGGGCATATGCCCTCGCAGATTTTACTACTCCTTGCAAATGACTTCCAGGCCTCATGGGTTCAGTTCTATGCCTTTTAAGTATCCCTGTTCTATGTGAGGCTTTCTCCTTTATGGTCATGGCTCCAGTTTTCACTCTTGAAATCCATACTGAAAGGGCAGTAACTTGCAGCCTGTTGTAAAGCATACCTATATCTTGGCATCATCAGCTACTTGCTTCATTGCTGTCTACATGAATTTAATTGCCTATGCTTTTAACTATTTTAGGTTCGCACCCTTAATATTTAGAATCATAGAAATCTGTCAGCAGAGAAAGTTTATCTTGTCTTCCCTGTGTGGTAGTCTAAAGAACAAAAAAGGGCTGCACTCATGTCTAACTGCCAATAAACAAAAAAGGATGCTTACTTCACCATGTCACTTTGGGGATTCCTCAGACAAAAGTGTCTATGAGCACAGGAAGTATATATATATATATATATATATATATATAAACATGTCTTGTAAATTTGATGTTACACTGTATCGCAACTGATGTCGGAGGTACAAACTTAATTATTTGATGTTCAAACCATGATAAGACATCAGTACATAAATAACAAAATAAATAAACAAACAAACAAACAAATGAACCCTGCTCAGTTGTAACAAATTCTCATCAAAGTCACTATGGCTGATTGAGTAGTATTCCCACCTATCATGTTCATATGCCTATATGGGATCAATGTGCCAGTATAATCCTTCATGAGAGACTTCAGATTTTTTCACCTGGGATCATATGGCTTCTTCATTACTGAGTTTGGCTTTTTGGAAAAGATACTGAAGTTTTATAGCAAATATACTTATATGCAGCCAGCCCAGTGGTGCTGAGGGCTGAGGCACTGGATGCCACACCTTGCACCATGCCAGCGACCTAGGTTTGGGAATGAGCCTGGGTTGTCGGGGAGGAGAAGGACTGAGCATTCATAGGACTGCTCTCCTTCTCAAGGGAGGAGGAGGAGGAGGGGGAATGGGTTGTCCTGATGTCCTAGTGGCCTCTAGTGGTGGCTGGAGGTGATGGCAGGTCACAGGCAAACTTGCGGAGACGTGCTGTGGCAGATGCCGGGAAGGGGTGCATGCAGTATCATGCAAGCTCCTGTCCCTTGGTGTCATTGCACACCGCAGATGTCATAAGGAGGGAGAACATGGAAAATATGGGCACCAGTCGTGGCGGCATGATGGCCATCCCCGGAAGGACTAGTTCAGCGCCAAGGGTGTGCGGCTTAACTGGATAGTGGTCTGGTGTGAGAACTTGAGAGGGGGGCTCTCCACCTCCCCACCATTGGGGCAAGCCATGGAGGTGTGCCACGGGCCCAAATGTGGAGCCAGGGTGTTCACAGGATGGTGGCCGGATAACCTCAGAAGTGATGCCTGGATGTAGAGGTAAGCAGACTGGTGGCCAGGGAGGAAAAAGTACTATCAAAAAATGCTTATATGCTCACCCTTGGGCATCTGGACCAGTGTCATAGCTCAACTACTCAAACTTCTCTTTCTTTCACATGCAGTGATCATTTTGCATTAAAAGTGATATTGTGAAGGCAAGTGCTGACCATATAAGTATTTGTTCTGTAACACTTCAGTGCCTAATAAAATCATTGCAGTATAATGTTCAGGTTGAATGTAAAAGGAAAGTGTGTAAGTGGCAGCATGTCAGCAGTGCTGCAGTTTATAGCATGACAGCAACACCTGTGGTGAGATGTTACTGATACAGAAAAGAAAATACTGTATCTCCTGGTATTTCTGATTCATTTTTGTTACTAAACACAGTGAAACTATTGACAAGTTAAACAGTCATGAAACCACCATACTTTTCATACACATCATGGCATTCGGCATAACAGACATAGTCTGCAAACCTTTGTTTGAAAAAGAAAATAAAAGTTTAAAATGAAAGTCAAATATTTCACAAATAATAACTGATACTATTTGCATTATGATATTTCTGGACAAAAATTCCACCCCTAGCCCATTCTTGCAAACTACATCCAGACTACATTTTTCATAATCTGATCATTTATATAGCACATGATGTATAGTGTATATATAGAAAAAATATGTAAAAGGATCTGTATGTTCCACAGTAGCAAGCACCCTGTCATGGCTTATTGCTAAGTTTAAAAATGTAACCAGGAATGGCACATTGAGGTGAGGCTCATATCCAAGTTGTACAGTAGACAGTTGCATTAAACCATGATTAGTAAATCAGGATAGTCATATTGTTTGGGAAGTACTCATTTCTACAACATTAGTAGGGCGCTTGTTTGATTGGTTTGACTCCAGTCTTTACTACTTTGTACTGGTAAAACAATAAAGTTTTTTCTGGTGAAACAATGCTAATATTAAGATATGACAGCAAGTGCAATAAAAGGCAGAATGTTAATTTCCCTGTGTACTGTGCTCTGCTCATAGCAACCGCTTCAGCCCTTATCGTGTTCAAACAAGCCAAAATGTTAAGGTTAGCAGTTGCCGGACAAAAATGTTGCTTTGTCTTAAAGGTCTGTCTTCTACTTTCATGTGTTGCCCTCAGCTTGGGGTCAGACTTTAACTTTGTCCTTATTCAGAAAGTGTCAGTTCACAACCAGATGTATATTTTATCCAATAGACAAAACTGGAAGATTTGAAAACACCACAGAAGTGTTATGGTCATCTGGGCCTTTGCACTGTTCAACTTTTCTAGTTGGCTGTGATTTGCTTGCCACTTGGTAGTCAGGACTCCTGTGTATCTTGAATCAAAAAGCAGTTGTATTTCTAAGAGGCTGAAAATAAACAGTATGCACTCTGCACACAGAGGTTGATTGCTGCCATATTGACTTAAATAGTCCACACTCTGCACACAGAGGTTAAATGCTCCAACAGTGATTCTGGTGCACTGTCTGAATTGCATTAAAGAAAGCACTGCTGAATTATTATCTGTGTTTATTAGCAGTAATAACCATGGGAAGCAACAATCAACTTCTGTGTATGGACTGTTTGCTTGCTTTTCCTTAGCAGCACATCTGCTTTTGGATTCTCTTTTACAGTTAGCTGGGATAGATGAGTTGTCAGCAATTTCCTAAATCCAGCTACAGTTCAGGATATCTGCCATGATGAGTCTGTCTGCATCCTCCCAGCACCAAGCTGTGTTATTTTGAGTTGGAAGAAAGGAAGGAAATAGTGTGGTGAAGTGCAGGCAGGGATTGGGGGTGGCAGAGAAAGGAACACCACTGTGATAAATGGAGAGGAGGCAGGGATATGTGGAACAGCTCCAGTCAAAGTACTCAATGGAAGAAGACAGTCTATGAATGTGGTCTTGTGCTTCTACTGTCCTTTCTCTCTCCTATGTCATAGCAATACACCAGCATGGCTTCACTCATGCAGTCATAAAAATGTAAAGACTGGATACAAATTTACAATTGAATAATCTCCAATCTTTGTAACAGCAAATCACCTTATAGTGTATATTACAGCTAAAAAGAAAGCTCATCTAAACTATTCCAGCATGCAGCACCTTCTTTCTTTTCTTTGTCTCAT
The DNA here is from genome assembly GCA_016271365.2 of Neoceratodus forsteri. Taxonomy (NCBI): domain Eukaryota; kingdom Metazoa; phylum Chordata; order Ceratodontiformes; family Ceratodontidae; genus Neoceratodus; species Neoceratodus forsteri. Next base: position 455,739,716 of record CM028137.1, read on the forward strand.
AATGTAATGCATGACCCACTTGTGGATCTTCTTGTCTTCCAAGTTTAATGTTAGGTCCTTCTTGATTTTTTCTAGGTACAAACATACACGAGGAGACTTGATCTGGCATTGTAACTAATGGCACTCCAAGTTTTAGGAGCACTTTTAAGATAAAGGAACATATCATCAGGAACATATATAATTACAGAAATACAACATGCATTTATGCATAGTATCACAAGAAACTCTACAATTCAAAGCTATCAAGTAAGCCATGTAGGCTGCAGGCTTGAGTTTGAAAGATTCAAAATGTTTCCCGTTTACTACTTAGTTCCTCAGGGTTGCCCCCCTGAGGTTCAGACTTCCCTTTGTCAATACAAAAAATTTAACTTGGCCGGCCTGGTGGTGCTGAGGGTTAAAGCACTGGATGCACCACATAGGTGACCCGTTTTCAGGAATGGATTCAGGATCACCAGGGATCAGAGGGGGGAGGAGGACTGAGCATCCAAATGGATGCTCTCCTCCTCCAGGGGTGGGATCATGGGGTGTCTTGCACACCTGATGCACCTGTGCCAGAGTAAGCACAGGCATCGCTGCACAGGTGGCTTTTTGAGATTCAGGATGGGGTGGACATTGTGGGAATTTGTCTGTGGCATGCGCCAGCATGCCTTATGACTGGAAGTCAGTCCTACATGCCAACACCCTCAGCAGAAGGAGGGACTAAGGGGAGAAAACCAGGAAAAACCCTCTTGGGCCAAGATGACAACTGATCGATCTCGGATGGCCTATCCACAGGACAGACCCTGTTGTGCAGGGACTCCAAGGAGAAGAAGTAAAGTAGAAGGGATAAAGGAGTAAATCTGGCAGTCTAAGGACAGATTCTGTGGGAGGGACCTGTAGGGATGATCAAAGGTCTAAAGGAGTGGAACGAAGGGGCAGTATAGTGGGATAAAAAGGAAAAGTAAAAAAAATAAATGTAATTTGGTGCAAAGACATCTTTTGTGTACATGTCTGACTACGATACTCTTTAAGTCTGTGCTCTCCTTCACTCTTATATGTTCACTTATGTGTATGTTGAAAATGCTTATACTGCCCACTATATAAAAAGCCCTTCAGGAGCATAGCATGATATATACTGTTACTTCCAAATTACATGTAAAGAAGTCATGTATAACAATAACCTTTCCTAATCTTGGGTTGTACAGTAACAACTGTTGCCTATCAATAAATATTTTCAATTATTGCACCTCCAACACTGTGCATTTTGGCAGGTAGCAAGGACAGAATCCTTTGATTTGCCTCTGGGGTTGCAACATATAGGCTTTTTACTAGAATCATTTTTAAATTGTCCACTCTACCAAAAGAACTTTGGGGTTCTATAGAAATAATGACTGCTAGGATGTGGTTAATTTTCAGAGCATCCCAGTTCTGTGTTGTAAAATGTCTCAACTTTCATAATTCACCACTAAAAGTTGTAATAAATATGGGCCTGACCAAAAACTGTTTTTCTGCCACTTGTTCTCTACTACAGTACCAGTATTTGATAGTAATTCTGTCCTGCTCAAACACTGTACATCACTGGCTGCCTCTGTATTTCCTATTCACAACATTCTGAGAACCTCTGGAGGTGAGTGTGGGAGGCATCTGTAGTCAAGAGGTGCTAGCGTTGTAAGGTCATATTTTTTCACAATGAGGGTTGTGGATGCATGGAACTGCCTTCCAGAGGAGGTTGTGGAATCAAAAACAGTGGTGGAATTCAAACAGGCATGAGACAGTCATAAGGCAATTCTAGGGGGTGGGGGTAAGAAAACGTAGGTCTGCAGCTTATCCATTATGTAGGGAAATGAGCAGACTAGGTGGGCCAAGTGGTCCTTATCTGCTGTCAAATTCTATGTTTCTATGTTTCTAGCTTTGCATTCAAGCAGACTTGATAGACCATGAGGCTTGTTTTTGCTGGTGGATTCAAATGTTTGAATGTTTGTTCATTTGATTTTTTCACTTTTTCTGCTCATGCAGTTCTTGACTGGTGCAATTTGTTTCAATGAATATTGCTTGCCTCTTGGGGATACCCCTTATTGGATGGTGTCAGTGACAGCTTGAAGCTAATAGTACAGTGTTGCAGTCAGATTCTTTAGTGAGAAGATCAGTTCTAATGCTCCTGTCTCCAGCCCTGAATAATTTCACATCCAAAAATACAGTACACTGACAATTCACAGTAGGTTTAAACCTTACTGCTGGGTTTGTGCTTTGCCAAAACTCCATAAATCCTTAAATTTCACTTCCCTCCCTCTTCAAAATTACTAGTGTATCATTAATATAACACCTCAACAAATCCTTGTTAACAAAGCATGGTTTTGTAATGGCATTCCTGACAAATATCCCTTCCCACAGAGGAAGGTAAAGGTTTGCAAAACTTGGAGCAAACATAACAGCACCCTTTGCAGAGCCATGAACCTATAGTTAGTACCATTTTTCAAAAATGAATGTATTAAATTTGAGGACCATTTCAGCCGGCATCATAATAAATTCTGTAGGTGGATGTACATCCTCATCACTAAGACCTAAAAAATAGTGTGTGGTTTCCCACCTCTTGTGATATGGAATTGATGTATATAGTAATTCAACATCAAGGGTGAGAAAATATTAGCTATCTTCCATTTCACTCTTGCTAACAATTTTCAGTATGTCATTTGTACTCCTGATATGTAAGGGAATTCCAGTAACCATTGGTTTCAAGACAAATTGGCATAGTGCAACAACATCTCCATTAGCCACAATCCCAGGCATGATCATGTGATTTGGAGGGTTTGTTAAAACTTTATGAATTTTTGGTTTGATGTACACTGTCAGGATTACTGGATTTTCAACTGTTAAGAGAGGAATGGGATCATATTATCATGGGCAAAACCATGTATACACACAACGGTGCAGACCCAATAGCATGTGCTCTCACAGTTTCAGGACAAAATCACAACCGAAACACCAAGAGCACACACCATTGAAAAAACAGCAACTGTCTTTCTTTTTGAAGAGGGCTTCACCCACTGCACTCCCCACCAGCATCGGGGGCATCACCCCCTACACCACTGGACTTACAATAATCAACTCTGGGGAGTTGTGGACTTTGGGGAAAGAGTAAAACTCAGAAAGGGGAAAATATGTTTTCTGAAAAGAAAATACAGTACAGTGGCACCTGGGAAGAACCAAGCCACAGCTGCAGGTCCCTGATGCTGCCAGAGGCAGGTGCTCTAGTCACTCCACCATTGGAGCAGCTCAGCCAGACACCACCGCAGCAGCTTCCTTGACATTCCTTCATGGCAGCCTACAGTGATGGAGTAGTGGTTCTTATCACATGCTGAAACAACTCCTTTTGCTATACAGCCATTCGCACTTCCTACAGCACATTATTTCATGAACAGTTTTGTCCATGCTTTGTTGATCTAGTACAATTAAGAGATGTTTTTATTCATTTTAAATATATCCCTAAGTGAACGCCACATTTAAAAGTTCTCTGATCTTGCCATTAAAGATGGGAGTCCGTCTTTTGGATAATTTTTAATGGAACGTTTGTTCTGGCAGCTGGCAACTGATTTCATTTGCATACATGATCATATTTAACATCACTACAGCCCTCCCTCCCCCCATTATCAGTTGGTTTAATGGTGAAAGACTTATTCAGCATTACATCTTTAAAGTTTCCTTCTCATTCTTCTATCAGTTTTGAAAGAGTTAACTCTAGTATAATTTTCACTTTGGTGCAACAAGTCTCTTTCACATAATTTTATAAAAGTATGAATTGTTGTTCAATGTACTGGGCAGTAGTGAGATTTGGATTTAACATAGCTTTTGTACTTTCCTGATTTATTCTTGTTTCTTGCATATCAGGTTGCAGTATTTCTTCTCAGGGCTCTGGTTGTTGTTCGTCCATGAAAGTTCTGTCTCATAAATACAGGTCCTCTAATTTCCACTGTCCAGATCTCCATTTTCAATTCAATTCTCCTCTAGTGTGGGTGAATAAATAGTTGTTAAAATCAGTTATCTCTCAAATTTGTGAGTATCAATGAATGTGCTAAGAAGGTTTTAACCTGTGTAGGGGACAAATGAAAATCCCTTGTTAAGTAACGTTATTGCATTTTCTGTCAGTTCATATTTTTTAAAGATTCAGTACAGTGTTGTCATTTTGTAGTTCTCCACCTTTAAATTTCAAAGCTGCTTTCTTCCTCTGTACTTTTGTCCCCACTCTTTGTCTTTCTATCTGGAAGTAGGGCTATGTAGTACTTTATTGAATTCATGCACATCCACCCCAGTCTTCAGCAGCCCGTGCTCCTTTTATCAACTCCTTGGTATTGATTCTCTAAGAGTTTAGGCAGGGGGTCATAATGTCACAAGACATTTTGCCTCATGACTAAATCACACTGCCAATACAGCGTGATTTCCGCCATGCACCATTACTCTTTTTTGGGGGGGTCCGCACCCTGCACTCCATTATAGTAGGCTGCGCCCCCAAACCCCACCAATAAAGATTCTCAACTCTGGAGGTAGGGTCAACTCAGGGAGTGTACAAAGTTTAAAAAAAATAAAAGTTTTGGGGACCGGGAATCAAACCCAGTCCCAGACACAGTGCCTGGGTTCCTTGCTGCAGTAGCTCAGTCTGTTGAGCTACAGCAGCTGCTCAACAGAACCCCCATCCCAGCAGAGGTGTTATCCTCTGCCTGGAAGCCTGGAATGTTTTGAGTGGTGCAATACCATGTACAGCAGTATTTGCAGTATTGCACCACTCACTGTAACCTACAACGCTGTGCAGTTCTCGCCATAATGACGTATGCTATTAAGCATGTGACATTATGACCCATTAGGAAGAGTTTAGACTGCCACAAGCTCTGGGTGTGCTGAACACATGACACATGGGGCTTGCAGTATTTCATGGCCGGCAGTTGGGATTCTCAATTGCGGAGCTCCCTGTGCACTGCACACTGCAAGTTAGACCACATTTTGCAGGTTTTACTTCATAGACCTTTTTACAGGGTTTGCGCCAAATATTTGGTGCAGGCTGCCATAAAGGGGGCAAAGTGTTGCAAATGTGCACAACCTTTAAAAATCGGGTGCAAAGTACACCAATGAGGTTGGCGCAGTGTGGGGATTGATGCAGGACTTGTGCTCAACCTTTTTGAATTTAGCCCCTTGTGACTACACCACCATCTTTTGAAGTTCACCACAGTTTTTTATGGACCAGTGCTTCAAGAAGCTTGTTCCATGCCTTGACCACTGTTTCTGTAAAATAGTACTTCCTAGTATCCCTACTGAGCATATTTCTGCCAGTTTACTGCAATTATCCCTAGTAGTCTTGTTTCTACTGACCTTAAACTGCTTGGTTGAGTGAAGCATATTAATACCCTCTTGTATTTAAACATTTAAATCATGGCTTCCCATTCCCATATGGTCTCCAATGTATACAAGATGAGACTCTCCAGACTCTGTTAATATATCTTTTTCTGTTGGCCCAGTATCATCTTGGTCACCTGACTCTGAACTGATTCCAACCTGTTATTGTTCTTGTTAAAATGAGGGATTCAAAACTGCACACAGCATTCTGGGTTTGGCCTCACAAGGAGTACAGGGGCAAGATGATTGCCAAGAACTTCTTAGTTGTACTTATAAGGGTGTCAGTGCTATTTGTATTACAAGGGCTTGGCTCCCTCAGATTTCAGTGGCTCAGTCCACTTTATTTTAAGCTGCTTTCCATCACAATGAACCTTTAATCTCATAAAGACTTGGGAAGCATATAACTGAATGACACTGTTTTAGTACTAAGAGCTCTAAATACATAGTGGAGCCACAAAGTGACTCCATGTTGGATAATAATGTGTATGCCCCAAAACACAGCTTTATGGTTCCAATAAAGATGTCTATATGTTAGAGCACACATTTTGCAGTACTTTGAGTTTTTCATTCTCCGGAAAACATCCACTATTAGAAAATACCTTTAGATTAAATGGCATGGAAAAATTCAAACTCATTCATGCATGAGAGGGCATGTGTAGCACCCACAATCCATCCAGGATTTATTCAAGACTGAGAGAAACAAACATTTGCAAAATAAAGGTACAAAATGACATTTCAACGTGACAAAGATAACTTTATATTATTTCAGCAATGCGGATATGTGCAAGCATAATTTTCCACTGGGGCTATTAAAATAATTTAAAAGCTGACAGTGTCACTGGCCCAGTGGTGCAGAGGGCTGAGGTGCTGGACATCTTATCTTGCAGCATGCCAGTGACCCAGGTATGGGAGCAAGCCTGGGGCATCACAGGTCGGCATGGGAGGGACAAGCAGAGTTGGATGGAGCAGCCTACAAGGCAGCTGTCCTTTCCGGTGAGGTGGGGTGACATCCCTTGCTCACAGCTACTCCCTGGGGGAGGCTGAGGGGCTGTGCAAGTAAGGGTGCTGGTGGTAGACCAATGGGGTAGGGTGGAGGAGGGCCATTACTGGGTCTGTAAGGCACATGCATGCCTCTACACCATGCGTCCTTCTCCTGGGGTCCTCGGGTAACTGGGAGAAAAACAGAATAAGTCAACCGGCAGCAGGATGGTGACTGACTCTCTGCAGGCACTGCTCCCAGACCAGGTATAAGGTAAGCCCTGGTAATTCTGAGGGACGGAGCTGGGGGAGTTGGTCAGATGGGAGCTGCTAGGTGCACAGGAGAAATAGGGATGTGATAAAAAAAAAGCTGACAGTGTTCCTTTAAGCAATAGTGACTACATAGCAGGTCATTTCTTGGGGATTAACAACCAGCTGAGAGTAAAGAGTTGCCTATAGTGCAGCTGAGGACCACTCAGTCTAGCCGGTATTAAATCTTCACAAATATCAAGCTGTGAGATCATAAATCTACTCCCATAAGTAAGTTTTTTTTTTTTATTATTAAATTTACAACACCCATGCCACCCTGAGCTGTGCTGGGAACTTCTAAGGCATTAACACATAGTAAAACAGCCAGTCAGAACCCGTGTTTGTATCATGAATAAATAAGCAGATTTATAGTAACAAATTTAGCCTGAAGGGTAGGTGACCTAAAGCCCTGAATCCTCAAAAATTTCCTCTTCCATTGGGCTTTCCTCTCCTTCATATCAGAGATCATAAAATTCCTCTGTATGTTGAGACCTAAACAGTATCTCTGCTCACCAAGTACGTATTTCTAGGATGGTTCCCTCTCTCTTTACATGAAAGCTAAATACAGTTGCGTACATGCTTTGCTACACTTTTGGCATTAGCTTTATTGGGATCCCTACTATACTCCTTAAGGTATTTTTAGGCAGAGGGCATTCAAACTACACTTATGCTGCCTGTTTGTAATGGCATATAAGCCAAACAATAAACAGTAGTTGAAACATTACACTTATCTGCACGTTCACCTACATATGAACAATACATGCTGATGATCTGTTCATGCACAATACAAATACACGCATGTAGTGTACAAATAATGATCACATGTACACCATAGCTAGCACAAGAGCATGTCAGTATACATATACAAACCCCTCACTTTTAGTCATGCACAAATATATATAGACACACACACACACACACACATAAATATATATATATATATGCACTTTTTCATTGTCTAATATGCTGCTGGTTCTGACTGGAGTGTCATTCTGTACAATTTCTTGCTCTGACAGCAAGGGATTAGTAAAGCCAAGCCACTAAACATTGTGGTGAAAAAAAAAAAAAAAAACTTCTAGAACTTGACTTTTGAAAACGTCTCACTCAGTGGGAAAAAAATCCACACATTGAGCCCTTGGCCAAAGATCAACTACAGACTGTTATCCCTTCCCTGGTAAAGTGAAGGGAACTATTCTATGCATATTGGTCTAAAAAAAGAATAAATAAACCCCATCCCCCTACTCCTCCCTTCAAAAACTCCATCCTTTACCAACCTCTTCACCATGTGGTTCCACTATGTGGCAATAAGTATTACACGCAGTCCTTCAACTGACATTAACTACCATCCTCCTGCCCTTTCCCACAGACCAAGTTTAATATTTATTTACCTTCCAACCCACTTAGCATATCAATTCCTACCCTCATTTACACAAACACATAAGTGCAAAGAAATTCCCTTCTCCAAGACCATGTAATATTCTGCCATCACCCAGCAGGCAACAACAAGCTTGGAGTATGCGTTGGGGTTGTTAGCTCTAATGCTCACCCCATTCACAGATGCTGTACCCATCTCAACATAATTAACCATGGAATGGGGTGAGCATTATGGTTGACATTCCCAAAGCACACCCCACACCTTTTGTAGCCTGTAGGGTGGGGGTGGATGTAAAGGTTGCAAACCCTAACATGATATTTCACTACTTTTGATGCTGGAACCCTAAGTAATGCATTAACAAAGTTGTTTGCAAAGAATACATACAATACTACACACACACACACACACACACACACACACACACAAACACACACACACAGATAGATAGATAGACACAGACAGACAGACAGATAGATAGATAGATAGATAGATAGATATACACACAAACACACACACAGACAGACATAGATAGATAGATAGACAGACAGACAGATATACAATTGGAGTAGAGATAAATGGAGTGCAATAAATCCATTTATCTGAGTAATTGTATGTATAAATGAGTAACTGTGTGTATAAATTTCATTTATACACATAGTTACTCATTTATACGCATAAGGCCAGATTTTCAAATGCCTTAGATTGATGCAAGGTGCTTGCGTCAAGCAGGTCTGATGCAAGGGTACCTTGCACCAAGGTCTGCACCAAGTGGGAATTTGAAAGGCAGCCTGCGTCATCCAGCAGGCTGCCTGCCCCAAAGTGTGCTAGTGCCATCCTTGATCCATGAAAGTGGCTGCGGCATGGCACTGGGGGCTTTCAGCAGACCCAGACTGCCACAGCCCTTGGATCTGGAATTTAAAAGTACCCCCCCCAGGAACCAAGTGCCAAGTACCCTTAGACCAGCAAGGGGCAGGTCTAAGTGGACTTAGATAGCTCCTGGTGGGTCATCCTGTATGTGCCACTATGTGGCTCACCCTATCCATCCCCGGTGGGTGATCTCTGGTGGTCTGGTGGTCCCCCCCATCCTCCATCATGGTCCTGACACCCACGTCCATGCATCCTGCCGACCACCCCCACCCATCTCAGCAGTCCCACCCCCCTCTTGTATACAGTCCAGTGACCGGCACAGCCCTCCATGTGCTACCATGGCCAGCTGCTGAATGAGCCATCAGTGCATGTACTGTATACAGTATATGCACTGACTGACCATTCAGCAGGCGGCCACGGTGGCATGTGGAGGGCTGTGCCGGTCATCAGATTGGGATGCGGGAGGGGCATGGGAGTGCTGAGATGGGTAGGGGGGCACCCCACCAGGGTACCAGGGAGTGTTGTGGCACTAGTGCCATTTGTGTGGTGGTGTTGGGGGTCAGTGCCCGGTTGCCAGCCCCTGTCCATGGGTGCTGCAGCCTCCCCACAGCCGTTGTGGCATTCCAGGTGGATGCGCTATACATCAGGTGCAGCACCCACTTTTCCGAAAGCCACTGGACATAGACACCGGGACCCTGAGAAATAGAAATTTGGGAGCAGGGTCCTGGGTGCACTGCACTAGGTGCAAGCTGCCATTGTCACAGCTTGCACCAGGGCATTGAACATCCGGCCCATATTTCCTATGTCACAGGCCCTCCCATCAACTGACACTACTTCTCTTCCTTTTGCCATCTCTTCCAGTTTCAGTGTCACTGAGAACCTACCCAGCCCCCCAGCATTTGGTAAGCTACAAGTAAGCACCCAAAACTATTGGAAAAAATGTTTTTTTCCTTTTCTTTAATTCCCCTGCCACTATACTGTATATTAACAGTGCATCTGTATGCCTCCTTTTCTTAAAACTACCTGTAACGTACTTCTGTCCCCACCTAAAGCCACACCTGACAACCTGCCAGTTCCACTTGTCCTATTCAAACTTCTGCTCTTCCTCACTCAACTCAACTCAACTGCCACTCCAATTCATTGTCTGCCATCTTAAAATCATGCTTTAAAAAAAGTAAACAAAAAAAAGGACCACCCCCATATTATGAGCAGTTATCTCAGTGCTCTGGACTGAAAAACTGTTCCCAATCCCTGGAGCTTGAAAGCTGACAATATAGGAGCCACAAGAGCGCTTCCATTTCCAACTCAATCACAGAGGAAAACAGAAGCTCCACAGAATGAACAGTATAAAAAATAAATAAATAAACAAACAAACTACTAAAGTAAACTCTATAGTCAAACCCCAGCTCACAGATGATAAGGTACCGGGTCCTCGCTAAGCAAGAGACACAGTTGCTATTTTTGAAAAGTAATCAGCCCACCAATACACAAAATCAGAACCAATAAAATGCACACTGCAATACCACTTGCTCTATCAGTCAGTGGATGCTTCCAAACAATAGGCATAGCAACCAGAACGTGGAAGCAACAGAATCACAAAAAAAACCCTACACATTGTAAAAACTTAAAAAAAAAAAAGAAAACAGAAAACTATGCACAGTAAGTCATTTGAACTGTCACACAAGCTTGTCTCTATTGCATAAATGAAATGTGTGGGGGGGAACTGTGTGATAAAGCATTTATCTTGGTTTCTTGCCATTTACCTCTCATATCCATCACTCGTAGCTCCGTCACTCATGAGGTTACTTGAGGTCAATGGCAACTAACCAAAATGCTTATCATATGGTCACCCCTCCGCATATCCATATATATATATATATATATATATATATATATTATAGTGGCACGGTCGCGCCACTATAGTTAGGGTTCAGCGGTCACTTCTATGTTAAACTCAAAGTTGTGAGCATTAGTAACTTTGGACCTATTCAATGGATTTGTCTAAAATATGGTATGCACAGTGGGGCATGGTAGTTCTCTTGATCTGCCAAATTGCGTTTTGGTTGGATTTACGGTCTTTGCATACAGAAACGATGAAAAATGCAAAATTATCCATTTTTGGAGGTACTTTGGGGGATTTTGGACATGGCCCTGCACGGCCATTGTGTGGCATGCTGCTCTGTGAGATGACTTGTTTGAAAGAGCTTTGGTGGCTGAACATGCCACTTTTTGTTTGGTGAAAAAATATTAAGGCATTCAAAAGTTATGCCACTTTTAAGTTCCCATTATAAGTCAAAGGGAAAATTTATATGTATGTTTTGTGAACAAAGAATGGGGTTCTGGCTATCTCGTCCTGCCTGGAGATCAAAGAATTTGCAGCCTCGTCGTTCAAGAATCTTTGTCCCCAAGAGTTTTAAGAATTCTTTAATAGTGAGGTCCGCCATCTTGTTAAATTTCCAATCAGAAAAACACAAATATCTCGGCTCAGGGGTCACCTCTGAAGTAAAACTTGCATAGGTTTTACTCAGGGGAAGCTGATCTATTGAGTCATGCATTTGGTTTGATCCAAATAGGTATAAAAATAGAGTTATGAGCTTTTAAAATCTTAATTCACAGCTCGCTAATGATCTTTGATCGTGAGCCTGCAAATTCTTTGATCGCAAGAGTCTTTGATCGCAATCCTGCATCGCGAGCAAGGGACGAGATGGCCAGATTTAAAATCTATTTTTTCAGCCCAGGGGTGCCCTAGAAAGTTAAATGATGGTGGATTTTTGCTAAGGGGGCTTCATTCAGCCCCCATCTGAATAAAAAGAATCATGTTTTCAATATCCTTGGTAGTCTAGCGCCCTCCCCCCGATTATGATAAAATAGATCACAATCTCTAATTCCCTGGTAGTCTAGTGGCCCCCACAATGTGTATTTCATAAATATTGCTTTTCTATATCCCTGGTAGTCTAGTGACCCCCCCCGATCTGTATAAAGTTGTTATAGTTGTTAATTTCCCTGGTAGTCTAGCGGCCCCTCCAATCAAGATAAAATAGATTATGATCTCTAATTCCCTGGTAGTCTAGTGCCCCCACTCTGTATAAAATTATTATAGTTGTTCATATCCCTGGTAGTCTAGCAGACCACCCCATCATAATAAAATACATAATTATCTGCAATTTCCTGGTAGTCTAGTGGCCCCCCACCCAGCAGTGCCAGCCCACCCAGCACTCCCCCACCCTTCCCCAGCCAGCGACTGGTACAGTCCACCTCTCACCTCCACGGCCAGCCACTGATTGTGTGTAGTAGCAGGGCTAATGCAAAGAGACACTCAGAAATTATTTCTGAGTGCCTGTTTGCATTAGTGCTCTAATACACACATCAACAGCTGGCTGTGGAAATAGAAGATGAGGTTATGTGATCACCGGCTGGGGAAGGGATGAAAGAGCTGAGGTAGCCTAACATGTGGCTGGGTGAAACTACCAGGAATATGAACAACTATAATAATTTTATACAGATCGGGGGGGCCACTGGACTACCAGGGATATAGAAAAGCAATATTTATGAAATACACATTGGGGGAGCCACTAGACTACCAGGAAATTAGAGATCGTAATCTATTTCATTATGATGGGGGGGTGCTAGACTACAAGGGATATTGAAAACATGATTTTTTTATTCAGATGGGGCAAAACAAAGCCCCTTGAGTAAAACTCACCCTTATTTAACTTTCTAGAGCACTCCTGGACTGAGAAAATAAAGTTTTAAATCTGGCCATCTTGTCCCTCACTCTTTGTTCACAAGCGAGCAATTTCTTTGATCACGAGCCTGCAAATTCTTTGATTGTGAGATTCTTTGATCGCGATCATGCATCGTGAGTGAGGGACGAGATGGCCAGATTACAAAATATATTTTCTCAGCCCAAGGGTGTCCTAGGAAGATAAATGAGGGTGGGTTTTACTCAAGGGGCTTCGTTCTGATGAACCATGGTGGTGGTTTACTGCAATTCTTCGATATTTTTAAATTAGAACAGTTTTTATTCTTTGGTTGTGACCCTGCAAATTCTTTGATCGCAAGCCTGCACATTCTTTGATTGCGAGATTCTTTGATCGTGATCGTGATCGTGCATCACCAGCAAGGGGCAATATGGCCAGATTAAAAAATAAATTTTCTCAGCCCTGGGGTACCCTAGAAAGTCAAATGAGGGTGGGTTTTGCTCAGGGGGCTTCTTTCTGCCAAACCATGGCAGTGGTTTACCTCATTTACTTCAGTGTTTTTCATTTATAGCATTCTTTAGTCTTTGTTCTAAAGCCTGCAAATTCTTTGATCGCGAGCCTGCAAATTCTTTGATCGTGAGATTCTTTAATTGCCATCTTTGATCGTGAGAGCAGGACTAGATGGCCAAATTTTTTATAATGGAATAGATAGGGAAATTTTACTAATCTTTAAGATTGAATATCTTGGAAATGGTTTGGTATTTGTACTTAAAATTTGTAGGATGTATATGGCATATCCTGTAGAGTGAATCGTGGTGTTTATGTGTAGGAGACATGTTTTTTGCAGAGATATTGTGTGATGCACTTTACGTGCTGCAGACAGTGTTTTGGATTGTGCTGGTGGCTTGAAATTGATAGGGTGTCTAGTCTTAGTGTCATTGATGTAGTTTTCAGTTATTGTGTGTGTTAAATGTCAACAGGTACAGAACTGTGCCACTCTGATGAATGAAAATTTCAAATTTTGACGTGTTATGTCTTGGACATAGTTTGGTCTTTTTACTTGAAATTTGGAGGGTGTTGATGGCATGTTCCTGTAGATGTTAATTGTGGTGATTACATGTCAGACAATATATTTTTTGTAGCGATATTGTGTTGCACAGTTTGCATTTTCTGGACAGCGTTTTCTATTGTTCTACTAGATTAACATTTGTTTGGTGGCTGGCCTTGCTGTTGTCAATGTACTTTATAGTCATTGGCTGTGTAATGTGGCCTGACACTTATCTAGTTGGTGGGTTGGGCCCCGCGCCACAACACTATTTCCACTTTCTATTCTTTCTTAAAGTAAAAAGTAAGGAAATTCTATGCAAAAAACATTGTTATTGCATCAGTTAGGGTTCTTCTACAGTGAAAAAAGCAAGGACATTCAATTTTAGGGTTCCCAGCCCTTGCACCCCACCCCCAGCCCACTCCCACCAACAGGCATTTGGGTGTGCATTGGAGTCATTGGTCCTAACTCTCACCACATTCTCCTCACTGCACCACCTCAGCTTGTTTACACAGGGGATGGGGTGAGAGTTAGGGCCAATGACCCCAAGCAGTAGTATAAGATATGGAACCTGATAAAGATTTTCTGCAGGTGTCCTCAGTTATAAAGAATAAAGGGACATCAATACAGAAAATAACTGAATACAGTAAAAGTTCAATTGCATTTGAATATTATAGTTTAAATAGTGGTCTTTCATACCAGAAAAAATGCTTCAAATTCATTTTTGATAACTAACCAAACTATTCTGCCTTTTTACCTTTTAGAGTTTACTCTGCAATTGTGTCATTCATTTGAGAGATTAAATTGTGAAGTATTTATCCTGTTATAATGGCAGTTTGAACTACAGTATTTTTTTCTTCAATACTATGTTTCATTCATTTGCAAGAAAACATCATATAAATTGATGGATGTAAAACTAACCATCATATTACTTTTGCTTTCAGGTGTCCAGCAACAGTGAGACACCAGCTTGTTTCTACCCTAGGAATTATGGGTATTTAGTAAATGAAACACAACGAAGCATTACAGGACTCACTGCTACTATTTACAGTAGTACCCCCTCTCGCTTTGATCCTGAATTTCCTAATATCAGTCCTCTGAAAGTGGATGTCACATATCTTGATAATCATATGCTACGGTTTAAGGTAAGGTATAAACATCTGAATGACTTGGAAAACATTAGTTTTTCTCCTGTTGCTGATCAGGCAAGAAGAGTTTGGTTTTAACATAAGGGCAAATTAAAGATTTTATATAGCATAATTATACCACTTATAGAACAAAAGTCTACTGAAATATACTGACATTGAGTAATAGGAATTATTCATGTTATCCTAATTCTAAATGCAACCACCGATCGCTACTTTGCACAGTAAGCTACCCCGGGTACCCTCAACTGGGCATCCAAACTACTTCAGACACTTTTTGCAACCATTCTATGGGAACTATGGGAATGTATAACAAACTTATTACTTCAAGAGGTCAGAAAGAGGAGGGGTGAGCAAAAGCAAATACACACAAATTACCAAATTACTCAGGTCCTGAAGAGAGAACTTCTGCTTAGGGCTAAGCAAGATCTATACTTCTAGAGGGGTACCCAATAATTTCACACATGAAGCAGTAACATTAATGTCCAGACCAGGTTGGAGTTCTAGAATGTGGCTTTATTCCAAAGATGGTACACAACAGCAAAGGTGGACCCCCAAGGGTTTACACACCATGGCACAAGGCAATGTAGAACAACAAAAAGTCTGTAGCAGACAGAAACTCTAAACCATCCATATTGCATAGAACTTTAGACTCTTTTCAGCAGCATTGGCCACAGCTAAAATATGTATTTCTTCTAGTGGCACTGGCCACAATGGAGCACACAGTTTTCTTCTAGTGGCACTGACCACAACTTAGAACATTTCCCATATGGTATAGGATTTAACAGTTTGGCAATGTGACAACTTGAGATGACAAAGCACACTGGTGCTCAAGTTTAGCACAATCCACACCAGGGGGTAAACTTTCTCTTCAGGCATTGACCACCATGTCCTGACTAAGCAGGTGACCTTACAGAACCTGTAGTGCTGAACTGGTCACTCCAGATGAGGGACTGCCAACCTTTTGCTTCCGCAGTCAATACCCAGCAATTCTTTCAGAGTTACACCTTAAACTTTTAGTAAGAGTAGAACTAGGCATCCTGGAATGTCTGTCACATTCAGCATTAAAGCACACTACTTGTGAGTGTAAATTAATGTCTTGAACAATGTGTTAAATCTCTCTAGGGACTCAATGATTGTCCGCCAACTTTAGGAAAGGATGATAATAGTCTCAAACAGAACAGAACCTGATACCTATGTCCCTTCGTCAGAGTACACCCCAAAGAAAACAGGTACATTTCTCCTGGGATACCCAAAGTCAGAGTACTCATGGTTGTACACAAACAGAAAGCTTTAAAGTCCTTTATCAAGGTCAGGGGACTGCCCCTCTGATCCATTCTGCAGTCACATCATCTCACAGGGGATGAGAAAAATCAGGAACTCCTGCTAGACAATAGTTTCCACCACGTCTACTGGCAGGCAGATGGTTCTCAGCACTAGGGTAAGTAAAATAGGCTCTCCTCAGAGCCCACATTGCAGCTCTTCACTCCTCCAACTGCTCACTCTGAACTCTACTCACAGAACTAAAAAATATATATTAGCAATAGAAATAGCAAAATTAGTCAGTTCAATTATAGACTTCACAATCTTTTGGCATGTGAGACTGCCTGCAGTTGTTAGCCATAACCTTGACACATATGGGCCTTCAAACCTCTCAGCTCCCGCTACTGCCTAGCTCTTACCTCCCCCCTTCTCCCCAGCCCTTACCTCCCCCCCCAACTGACAATGCCTCTCTGGCTGCCACTCTTTCAACTATGAAGTGCTAGCCTGGGATCTGTTTGCCGACCCCAAGTCCACTAAGAGTAATTCTTAGTGTAGCTGCTGCTGCTATCCCTTGCACTTCCTGATTGCACTTTTGTAAACAATCATACTGTTTGTTTTTTATGGCTCTCGTGTTTAACTTTAATCCAGTTTTTTTTTCTTTGCTTGTTCTTTCTCTCTGTATATCTTTCGCTTAACTTGGACCTTCACCTCTGTATTCTGTTAATCGGTTTGGAACCTTTATAAATGAGCCCTTGGCTCAAAGGTATTTAATCCAAATTTAATAAATAAATAAAAAACTAACCAAAAATTCTAAAGCTCCCCACTCACAGCTAGCTACTGTGGCTTATGCTGCTGTGAGAGTTCTAAATAACATACCCTCTCTTATCTCAGCTGAGACCATGTAAACAGAGAGGGAGCAGGTAAAAAAATGTAACTAGTTATTCACCAGCTGCCTTCCCTACCTAGCACTGACACTGATGGGATTCTACTACCCCAGGGTACTGGGGGGTTAAAATCGCCCCTAGCCACATAAATGGCTGTCTGCAGTCATTTCCTTATCCAGCACCAGGCCATTCTACCTTCTGTGTTACCTATGAGAAGGTAGTGCTACTTCTCCCCGCTATGTTCCAGGCACAGGCAGGCAACACTAAAGGCCCAGAGGTTGACTGATGAAACCTCAGCCCCTATCCTATGATCTATCAATGGCTACTCAATGGCTCCAAGAAACTGCCTGAAGCATGCCCTAATAGACCAGAACCAAGACCCCTACTGCAGTGCAGGACCATAGCCTGCCTATCCCCCTAGCCCTCTAGGGAAAATGTATCTGACAAGGCTGCCCCTCAGGGAACCTCTCCACAAGCTTCCAGGGTACCTGCAAAAAAAAAAAAACAACAAAGAAAAAACACATTGCAATGCATTACATTTCCTAATATTTTCCCCTCAACCTCACACCTGTTAACCACAAACAATCCTAAAACTCTAAGAAAAAGAGGAACTCGGCTGAGCTCCCGCATCCTCTTTTCTTTTCTTCTTTTCTTCATCAGAAACACCTGTAATAAAAGAATACAAAAGTCATCCTACATACCACACAGCACCTAAACCTCCACTTGAACACTAGAGAATCCCAAAAATATTTTTCTATAGAAGTACAAAAGTAAAAAATGGAAAAATGACATTTATGCAACAGATTTGGGGAGTGGAATGCTCTACAATTTCCATACTAGCACTTACACTGATGGGATTCTAGTAACCGAGGGGGACCAGGGGGTTACATAAACATTTGTTGTGAAAATAAATCATAAGGTGTCTAACTGTTACAGTGCCTGATTTAATATTGGTGTCTGATGTTGTAGATACTAGTGGTATTCAATCAACCAAAATCACCTTCATTTTCCTAGCTATAATGGTAAATGTGAACAACACCAAATTAGTATATGAATCCTGCATTTTAAAAATGAGTTGATGTGTCTAATAACTGCAAACAACTGTTTAAAGGTGAACCAGTATCAAATGTGCATTTAGTGTGGGTGCTAAAACTCAGTTCTCTGATCTTTAACTTGATGCCGTTGAACTTTGGGTTACTGCAACCTTTTGGCTAATTGATAAATAAAACACTTGCCCTTTATAGCATGTCACAGTTAGTGCTCTGGGCTGTGGCCACTCGTTCCACCATTCTACCATTCCACGCACTTCTAAAAATCCACTTCCTCTCCCTGTTTTCACCAGACTTTTTTTTGTAAAAATTAAAAGCTGTCTTGTGGCACTGTGTCAACCTATAAGACGGTGCTTTTTTTTTTTTTTTTTATTCTTTGCGGGAATGGGGGAGAGAGATGAAGTGAGGAAAGTGACTGGTGTGGGGAACAGGTGGTTGGGAAGGGTCACATACCCCCTACTGGTAGCCTGCTAGACCCCTCATTCCATGGACCAAAAGTATTTTACTAAAGTATAAAGCTTAATTAATGTTTTTTTTTTTTACCAGAAGAGACACACTAAGCTGAAAGCTTGTTTACAGGTGTGACCTGAGAGCATACGGAAGTTAAGTGACTTGCTCAAGGTCACATAGTATGCAAGTGGGGGCTGTGGGATTCAAACCCAGGTTTCTAGGTTTGTAGTTCAGAGCCTTAAACCACTATGCTATATTGCCTATTCTGTTGAGGGGGCTAAATCAAGGCCAAACCATATTTTCCAAAACCCATCGCTTACCCTTACATAGGTCAAATTCCAAATGCAGAGAAACCATAGCAAAAGTCATGCAAATGCATTAAGCCATTTTGTGTTAACCAAGCTACCTAATTTGTAACATATTTTTATACAAACACATCTACTAATATTATTTTTTTCACTTATGTTTTAATAATTAAAATAATATAGTATCCTATATTTTGAAATAGTACAAAAGTTTACATCTTCAGGAGATAGTTGGATTATTGCTAGAATGACATTCAAATGATAATGTCCTAGGGCATTGCATGTTACAGAGTGCCCTTTCAACATTTTAGATCTCATTTGCATACTTTTATTTGAGAATCATACACTAGTCAATCAGTATAGTCAAATAAACTAAAAGGATTATTGAGATTCTTTTACAGGAATAAATCCTTTTTTAACTTAAAAGTTAGGAAGTTGTTGGTTACATCTATGTTCCTGACAATATTAGATTAAGAAGACATAGAGCTCTGGGGCTAAATTAGCATTACCTGGTGGGCAAACTTAGCCCAGAGCTGAAAGCAAGCTATATTCAAAAGGACTAGCCCGGTGCAAAATTAGCTGAATATAGCAAGCAAAGCAAGTTGGGCAAACAGGGCCTGGAGTGCAGGGTTGGCTGCTGACTGTGGTATGCATGAGTGCTACTGAATTAATTTCAGTAGTGCTCATGCATACCTGAGTCGGCGGTTGGAAGTGTTGGTGAGAAGAGGGCTGAGCCAGTTGCCAGCTCCGTACGTATGCATTTTATGGGCTAAAGGGTGTCACACTTCCTGGTGGGGAGGACCACTAGACCACCAGGTATTTAAGTGATTTTTGGGGCTACTGGGGGTCAGATATCGTGCTGGGGCATTGGGGGGACCACTAAACCACTTTGGATTTATGTGATTTTCGGGGCTACCGGGGGTAAGGGATCATGTTGGCGGGGTGGGGGGACCATTAAAGCACCATGGATTTATGTGATTTTCAGGGCTACCAAGGGTTGGGGATCATGATGTGTAGGGTTGGGGTTGACACTGCAGCATTACCACCAGCTTTTTGCCAGCAATATTTGGCACTGCACTACAGGTCGCACTAATGCCTGTAGCGTGGCACTGTCTGTTTGAATATGCCGTCCTGCCGGCATTCCCGGCAACTCCCCTAACTCCCACCCCTGCATACATTTACTTTTAGTATCAGTGCTATCACACAGCACCAGCGCTATTAGGGCTTCTAAATATTGCAGCTTGGCTCAAATCCAATGCTATGGCTTTTCTTCAGGCACAAAGCTTTGAATATCTGGCCCATAGACTACAAAAATGCTACAAAACTCTATTAGGTTCTTTGAATGTACTGTTTAACAGTGCTTTAAGATTCATAACAAATTTGCCATATAAAACCCACCATTGTGTTTTGAATCAGAAATCAAGTATTTTCTCATTATCTGACAGGCAAATTACTCATTGGAATTTATTAGTTTACAAGTCTGTGATCCAGTCTTTACCGATTTTCTTTTGAATGCAGTTAAAATTAGGCCACAACAAATGTATTGTTTAAGGTCTTCAGTTTGAACATGTTTATATGTACCACGATGTAAAACCAGTTTTGGGAGTAAAACCTTACATAACTTGGTTCCCAAAACATGGGAACATTTATCTAAGCAACTAAATGTTATTGTATTATTATCTTTTGATTGTTTTAGATTATTTTTCACCACTCTTTGTGATAAACATTGTAACTGTTACGGATGAATTTTGATTGTTTTATCCACACTATCTTGACTAATCATGGTTATGTTATATTTTTATATGCAGTGTTGCGTATATGTTTGCAAAACTTGTGTTTTGTATGTTAAATGTTGGATTCAATTGAAAAATAGATAATTTTATCTCAATTTGATATCCAATAAAGTTGAAGTTGACGTGCAGATCACCACTTACTTCTATGGGGACATTGCATCTGGTAACATTCAACTATTCATTTCCAACTTTGTTTACAACCTATACTACCCCATAACAGAAAATTGCATGGGAGGGGTTAAGCTGCCCACTGCTACTGAGGAAAGGGACTCTGGTGTCATCATTAGTAACTCCATTAAAAACAATATTTTTGAAGTAACAAGGCCTATAGCAAACCAGCCAGGATGTATTGTGGTGCATTGGAAGAGAATTTAATACAAGAATAAAAGAGGTATTGCCAGGCCCCTACAGATCACTGCTGAGGCCACACCTGAAGTATTGTGCCCACTTCTGGAGTCCTATCTTAAGGAATGACAAGGACAGGTTGAGATCAGTGGAGTACAGATTAACCAAAATGATTTAGGGCCTGCAGGATAGATCCTTCAATGATCAGCTTTTGGCAGTTAAAATGTACTGGCTGGAAACCAGACTGATGTTGAATTTGTCCAGTTATAGACTGGATAATCTAAAGTTTTAGGGTTCTTATCTGGTCACCCAGATTTGCTCAGATGTAGTCAAGTTTTGGGGCCATTTTGAGTGCTCACATAATCTTTAAACTGGCTGTACCAAATTATTCACTGTTTGGGCTACATATCCAGGTTTCAATGCAGTTCTGATGTCATAAGTACCTTTGTTTGTATAACCAGTTAATATGGGAGGTGTAAAATATGGCCATTAGGACCAATAGCATTAAATCAAACTAATCTTTTCAACTCTGAATTATGTTTTTTTTACTGCTTGAACAGGAGAATTTTTTTATTCCTTGATATGCTCTATTGCACTCATTTTTTGTTTCTCCTAAATTCTGGTATGTTTTAGATCCATTTTTTTGTCACATTTATAATCTAATTTTTGTTGCCTTTGTTACTACAATGATCCCCCCCTCTCCTGAGTCCTCATCACCAACTGCTCTTATTGTTCCCACTACTTGGATATTCCATATAATTTACACTATTACAGACTATTCATCATTAATTGCATGGAATGCTTTGATTGATACCATGGATTGCACTAGAAATATGAAAAAAAGCAATAGCTGCTGAGGTAAAGGTAGTATAATGCAGATTTGAGGGCAGCACAAACCTAGATAATTAATTTATCAAAAATTGGTCAAGGAAATTTAGAGTATCTGACTGATATGAAAAGAAAAATGGGAGGGTGTTTAATAGAGGTAAGGACAACAAGATATAAATAAGCTTGGGACATTTAGCAAACCAGAATTTAATTCTCACAGGCTCCACCTACATACTGTGTGATGCTGAGCAAGTCACTCAACCTCCTTGTGCTCCTGCTTTACCTCTGTAAATGGGTGTTTTGTCCTGTGGGTCTTGTTACTAAAAATTATGAAATAAATATATAACAAGCATTTGTTGGTGCTGAATGTTTGCTTGCTGGTATTGGCATTGGTAGTGCAGGAGTTAGAGAGATGCATAATTGGAATGGCAATAAAGTATTGAAGTAAGCCAACCTCACCCCCACCCTGCAGAGACTGACAGGCTTTAGGGGTGTGCCTTTGGGCCATCAGCCATAACTCTCATACCCATTCCACTTCACCCCACCCTGCAGGCACTGACAGGTGTTGCAGTGTAGCTTAAGTTCTTTGGCCCTTATGCTCACCCCATTCCATTAAGAAATAAGCTGAGATGGGTGCAGTATAGCAGAATGGGATGAACGTTAGGGTCAAAGACCCCAAGACATACCTTGATGGCTGTCAGTGGCTGCAGGGTGGGGGTGAAATGACATGGTCATTACCACTGATGACCCCAAGTTACACCTTTAAAACCTGTCTGTCTGTACTGGGTGGGAGTTACAGTTGGAAACCCAAACCCACCAGGTGTTTGTTGATTTTTGTATTCCAAATTTTCAACATGGGCTTTTAGGGACCCCACCTCATGAGCAGTGACAGCATAATTTTGTTACTCAATTCCAAAAGGTGATTTCACATACCGACTATACCATTTGGTGCCACAGGTGCAAAAACACATTTCTGGCAGGACATGAAAAATGACAGCTGTACTGTTCATGAGGAGGTGTGAAGAAATGTCAATGCTGAAAATCTGGAATGAAAGTATGAAAAGTGGTGAAGTTGTGAGCATGTGTAGAAACTGTGCAATGCACTCTCGAAACAAAATCATTTTTATGTTTGCTTGCACGCATGTGCAAGAAACATAGTGCCATCATCCGAGTTTTCGGAGGGGTGGTACTCATCTTCCAATTCAGTCAGTGTGTTTGCAGGCATGGCCTCAGTTCTCCAATGAACTCTGCAGCTGTCTATGACAGCAGCTGAAAATGCAGTGCTGTTCAGTAGAAAGGGAGAGCTCCGCTTCAGTGAGCAGCGCTCCCCCCTCCATACGCAAGCATATTGCATGCTCATGTGCTCCCCCCATGAACACTCTGTATTGCTGACGGGGGTGCCCATTCCCCTGTTGGCTCCATGCTCCCCCCAAAAAAGCTTTCCAGGTGCCATGCTGGGAGCCCACCCCAGTGTGGCAAACATTGTTATGCCAATGGTGGTGCCCAATCTCCCGTTGGCTCCAGGCCCCCCAAACAGCCTTCCAGATGCCATGCTGGGAGCCCACCCCAGCATGGCAAACATCCACAGTCTTCCAACTGCCATTCTGGGAGCCCACCCCAGCATGGCAAACATTCCATGTCATCTTCCAAAAAAACAATAACTTGTAAACAAAAAAACGTTCCCCGGAGGTCTCCCTGCCCACCCACGCCCACTCACTGCGCACCCTGCCTCCCCACTCCCCCCTCGCCCCATACTTACCTCCGGAGCTTGGTGTGATGATCTTTGGTGGACCAGGAACATGTCTGTACTCTTCAAAGATGACCACAAACTGAGGAAATGTCGGTAAGCTGTATAATGCAATAAATAGGATTTTTTCAACTTTAATGCATATCTCAGGCAGTTGTTGGAATTTTGGCACCAAATTTTCAACACTGGGTTTTTGGGACCCCTCGTCATGAATTCTTGAACTCTCATGATGTTAATCAGGCCAAAAGGGTGATTTCGCAGTCACTGTGTGAAATCACCTTTTGGGACCAATTAACAAAACAACAATGCCAGTGTTCATAAGGTGGGTTCACAAAAAAGCCTATGTTGCAAATTTGTTGAAAAAAATCCTAAAAATGACTGTTTTACGAGTGTGCATTGCACAGTTCCTACGCACGCTTGTAAGTTTGCGAATTTTTAATATTTGCACTCCAGATTTTCAACATTGCCATTTTACCATGTCTCCTTATGAACAGTACAGCTATCATTTTTCACATCTTGCCCAAAATGTGTTTCTGCGCATGTAGTGCACAATGGCACAGTCAGCGTGCAAAATCAATGTATGGGACACATTAAGAAAATCACAGTGACACTGTTCATGAGCAGAGGTCTTAAAATGGCTATGTTGAAAATTAGTGAAAAAATTCCCAAAAATGACTGTTTTAGGAGCGCACGTTGCGCAGTTCCTACGCACGCTCACAAGTTTGTGAATTTTTTAATATTTGCACACCAGATTTTCAACATTGCCATTTTATTACACTTCCTTATTAGCAGTACAGCTGCCATTTTTTACATCTCACCCAAAATGTGTTTCTGCACATGTAGTGCACAATGGTGCAGTTGGTGTGCAAAAGCAATGTTTGGGACAGATTAAGAAAATCACAGTGGCGCTGTTCATGAGCAGAGGTCTTAAAATGGCTATGTTGAAAATTTGGTGACAAAAGTCCATAAAACTACTGTGTTATGAGTGAGCATTGTGCAGTTTCCATGCACCCTCGTAAGTTCATGAATTTGTAATATTTTCAGTCCAGATTTTCACCAGTGGCATTTTTCCACACTTCCTTAAGAACAGTGCAGCTGTCATTTTTCACAACATGACCGAAATGTGTTTTCACACTTTCAGTGCAGAAATGCGTGGTCGCTGTGGGAAATCATTTTCGGGACAGATAAAGAAAATCACAGTGACACTGTTCATGATTGGAGGTCCCTAAATGCCTGTGTTGACAATCTGCTGTAAAAAATACCCAAACTAATTATATTACAGGTGTGTGTTGCACAATTTCAATGCACGCTCGTGACTTCATCAGTTTTTTAAATATTTTCACTGCAGATTTTCGACTTTGCCATTTTTTACACCTCCCCATGAACAGTACAGCTGTCATTTTTCACATCCTGTTCGGAATGTGTTTTTGCACCTGCCATAGTCACTGTGCAAAAGCAGCATTCGGCTAACAAACTGATATTGACACTGCTCATGAGGTGGGGGTCACAAAAAAAACATGTTGAAAATTTGGATTGAAAATACCAACGAATGCCTGAGGTGTTAGGGTTTCTGACCATAATGCCCCACCCTGTAGAGAATGACAGGCATCGCATCAGGGTGTGACTTGGGATTCTTGCCTGTAATGCTCATACCATTCCACACCCTGCAGCCTGTGAGAGGCATCAAGGTGTACCTTGGACTCTTCAGCCCCAAAGTTCACCCTATTCTCCTATACCATACCCATCTCACCATATTTCCTGATGGAATGGGGTGCGCATAAGGGCCAAATACCCCAAGGCACACTGTGACACTTGTCAGTGTCTGCAAGGTAGAGTGTGGTGAAATGGCATGGCCGTTACGCCTGACGACCTAAAGGCACACCCCATTGCCTGTCAGTCTCTGCAGGGTTATGGTGGGGTTTGCTTCAGTTCAATTCTTTACTGCCATTCCTATTATGCAGCTCTATAACTCCTACACTACCAATGCCAATGCCAGCAAGCAAACATTCAGCATTGACAAATGCTTATTTGGAATGTTTTCACCAAATTTTCAACATGGCCTTTTTGGGACCTCCCCTCATGAATAGTGGCAAAGTGAATTCATTAATCTGTCCCGGAAGTTTATTTTGCTCAGTGATGGCACCATTCTGTACCACAGGTGCAAAAACACATTTTGGGAAAGATGTAAAAAGTGACAGCTGTACTGCGCTTAAGGGGGAGTGAAGAAATGGCAGTGTTGGAAATTTGGAGTGAAAATAAAATTGATGAAGTTACAAGTGTGCGTAGAAACTGTGCAGTAAACACTCATAACGCAGACATTTTTTTGGAGTTTCTTTATCAAATTTACAACAAAGGCTTTTTGGGACCCCGCCTCATGACCAGTGGCACTGTAATTTTGTTAATTGGTCCCAAAAACTGACTGCATGCAGTGACTGCAAAGTCACCTTTGAGGACTGAGAAATGAAATTACAGTGCAAGTGTTCATGAGGTGGGGTCCCAAGAACCCCATGTTGAAAATATGGGACCAAATCTTCAACAATTGGCTGAGATATCAAATGTAAGTTGAAACCCCCACCCCATTGACTGCCATTATAGGGCTTACTGTCATTTATTCAGTTTCCGGTTAGTCTTTAAAGAGTGCAGATGTGTTGGAGCCAGGGGTTGAGTTTGGGTTTCATTTAATATCCTGTTTCCACCTCACTAAAATATTGCAACCCTAGACCGGGGGGGGGGCATATAATAGAGAGCTTCAAGCTACTGAAATACATGAACAAGGTAACGTGTGAGGAACTATTCAATAGGACTGGCTAATCAAGAACATAGGGACATGAATGGAAGCTGATGAAGGGATATTCAGGAGGGATTGGATGAAGTTCAGTTTTACAGAAAGAGTGGTTGAGCTGTGTAACAGCCTGCTGACTAAGGTGGTGGATGCCAAAACCATCAAGGGTTTCAAACATGGTTAGAAAAGAGATAGTGGCTTAATAGTGTCCAGAGTAGGTAGCAATAAAGCAGGAAACTTGGGAAGAGTAGTGGCATGAGCAAAAACTCCATATAGTCACCAGGACACATGGATCAATGGTCTTTTTCTACCATCAATAGTATGTTTCTGCATGTCAGTCAAAAGGCTGTGCATAGCATCCCATAGCATAGATTTTACCATTCCACAATGAAGTTGGGGAATTTTCCAGACATTTTTTTTAATTATTTTTTAAAACCTAAAAAAAGATACTGCCAGCCCGTCAGTGCAGCAGTTGGATTTCCACTTGTGATGCCAGCTACTTGGGTTTAGAAATGGACATGGAGCTTCAGAGGGCTGTCCTGGGGTGGAGAAGGCTTGAGCCTCTGATGACTGCTCTCTTTCTCCTTGGAGGATGGTGGGGATGTGACCCGGCACTTGCTGGTGGAGACCAGGGAAGCAATATGTATGGTCCTGCTGACTGGGGGGGGGTGAACATCGGTGTACACCTTGACGTTAGTGAAATGCTGCATCCTCAGGGAGAAAATGGGAAAATTTCTCCCTGGTGGGATGGATGACAGTCACTGGCCTCCACGGCAACAGAAGCCCTGGACAGCCCAAGATCACCTCAGCAGCTCCTGGGCCAAGACTGAGTGCGCTGGCCAGCCTCCACCAGGACCTTCTCCTTCAGAGGTGGGGGACCCATCCGATCAGAGGTTAATGTTGGGTTACCCAGGGGACTGTGATGAGGGGTGGAGGTGACTGATGTCAGGGCAGGGTGCCAGCACGGTCCCTAGGCAACTCAAAGAAGTGGCTGGCCAGGGAACCAGGGTGGAGCCAAATAAATAAATAAATAAAATTAGAAACCATTCCATTCTCTAGGTCATACATGCCTACCCATTCCTACTATGCCACATAATTTGAAATTATACCCCCACCCATCCTCCACAAGGCCCCAACCTACCTCCTACATCCACCTAGAAAAGCTGTGAATAATGTAAATCAATCCATTCTGCAGTCTGCAAAAGCAAGACCCTTCCCATTCCATCCTACCATGAATTAAATAACTCACTCTTCATCACACTCTTGCCAATAAACTTGCCTTATTTTCCCTTTGATGCATTCCCCACCTTCCTTGTAAAACAGGTTAATTTTTGCTTTTCCTCACTTCCCTCAAGCAGGATCTGGTAACCTTTTGTAGGTTGTCCTTAATAATTGCAAAGTCCCCTGTTCACCTCTTCCCACTGTGTATCTGTCAGCCTGTTTTTTAAGCTTTCCCTCATCTAACCAAAATCTGCCATTCTTAAATCTAAGATGCTTGTCATGGAGAGGGTGTGTTCCTTACCTTGCTCAATAGTAAACCACACTGACAGATGGTTACTAGTACCTAATGAGCCCTACTTTGATGTCCCTGCCATATTTGCTATTAGATAATGGATGGTCCTGGGTCACCCATCCCTATTGGTTCACTGACATTTTAGGCCAAGAAACCATCATGAAAAACATCCATTAGTGTCTGACATTTGGTACTTAATGAATTAAGAATGCTCCAATCTAGTCAGGGCAGATTTAGGCCTTCCAGAATCAGCATTACCCTTTGTGCAACACCCTTTGTACAATAGATCTTCCAGTTCTCTACCTTCCCCATCATTTTGATTCTGAGTCCTACAGATCACCCAAATCTCACCTTTCTGCCCTTCCTGATGCCAGCTGTACTTACAATGACTGTCTCTACAATGATTCTGTCTCTGTCTCTGTATTCTCACTCAGTATCACATCTCTTGTGACCTTGATGCATCCTGTCATTGTATTTTCAATGTATTGATCTACCAGAAATGCACTTTTATGATATCAATAGTATAATAATGCACTCTCACTGAATGAACTAAAAGTCTGCTTAGTATATGTATTTAGTGTAAATCAAAGACATTGTAGTGATATACTAATAATAAAAAAACCTTGCAGTATACTGACAAAAATAAATGATTTGACTAAATCAGTTTAGTGTACTTATTCTATTACAGTGTATTGAAATACACATACATAATGACAGAACACTGATTATCCTTCTTCCATAAGATATTTAAACCTTGGTTAATTACTGGGTCATCAAATAAGGTTATATTTATTGTTCAGTACTACAGACCTGTAGAAGTTTCTTTATAATTTGTTATTTTTAAAATAAGAAACCCGTGGTCTGATGCGGCAACAAGCCAGAATTTGGCCAATGTGATTCTTACTGATGGTGTTATTAAGTAATAATCTGTATGTGTAGACACTGTTCCCCTAAAATATGTGTGTGGTGCTGGGTTTTCTAGTGTATAGAAAATATCTAATATACCTGTTTGGGAAATCAGTTGATTAAAAAAGGATGCATCAGAATATATCATTGCAGTTCACAGCCCTCTATGTGCTGCAAATCTGATAATGTTAAAATATCCCCGAATAAAATATTTTTTGCCATATATAGATAGAGTTGAATAAGAGTTAGTAATTCTACTTATTCTTTTTTTGTCTGTGGGGCATATATGTTAATGAGATGAAAATCTACTGTGTCTATTCTCATATCTAACTGCAGAGCTCTCACAACGGAAATATCAACCATATGAATGCTTTTTATTTTAGGGTTCATGAAGCATATCCCTAACCCACCACGCATTTCTTCCCCCATAGACCGGACACTGGGGACCCAAATCCATGCATTTGTTGCTTGTTGTATATCCTGCAAGGAATGATGTCTTGTGTCCTGAAGGAAGATCACCTCATATTGATATGCTGAAAACAAATTAAAGGCTGCCAGCCTTTTTTTCTCTGATAGAAAGCTGTTTTTGTTCAGACTGGTAAATGTAAGATCATATAATGCATTTATTAAATGCTCAGGTTCAAGGTTCCTTCCTTAGACTACTTCTAGTACCCATCCTTTTTTCTTTACTTTACTAGACACCTCTGTGGCAGTTTCTTTTTCTGAGGTTGTGTGCATCTGGGAAGAAGTAATAGATGTACTGTCTGAGTCATTTTCATTTTCCAGTTCTCCCCATTTCAGTATTGTGTATTAATTGTGTAAAGGTATCACATCTATTGGGTGGGTCAGTGTCTCTTTGGGTCTAGAATTTTTGTTATATACAGTTTGAAAATCAGGTGGAGGAATTGGGGTGGGGGGGAGGAGGAGGAGGAGAGGGGACATGCTGTGCTCCTCCGAACTAGTCTCTACTGTTGTATGTTTAGACGCTTGCTGAACATGTTCAGTCTCCATTTGTGGGGGACTCATGGGTCTCAAGGAGAGGGATCATTCTGTCTTTGGGGTCTCAATGCAGACCTTACCCCTGTGAATTCCTTAGCCATCCTGGCTGCTCTGTTAATGTAAAAGTTGTGTATGCTGTAATAAGCATTCTCATTATTCTTAGAGGCCCATGGGCAGTCTGTGAATACATGTCCCTCACCCTCACATAAGTTACATTTGGGAGTATTACCACAGTGATAACCAGCATGCCCTATTTACCCTCATTGATCACATTTTAGGATCTCATAATTCGTACTTAGATGTCTTGGGGAGCCGCATTTGTAACATCTCCTTGGCTGTCCTGAATAAAAAAATAAAACCTTTGCCTAAACCTATTCTGTTGCCTCTTGATGCAATTTCACCTTCAGATGCCACCCCCCCCCCAATTCCAGAACCCTTCTCTGTCTAGTATGGGTTCTGACATGCCTTTTGCCATGTTGTTTTTCTCTATCTAGAATAGAGTATTAGTGATATTGACCCCTGCATTTCAGAATTGGATTGCCATTATCCTTGTAACTTGATTCATAAGGGGAATGATCTAGAAAGGCATCCAAAATGGGTTAGTTTTAAGGGAAGAATATTTTGCATAAAAATAATCTAATAGGTCTGATGACCTGAAACTTAAATTAGACATATGTTCTCCTGGAGCATGCATGCGTGAGTACACCTCAACAGGAGAAAAACCCAAAGATTGTTTCAGTAGGTATCTATCTATGTATCTTCTGTCTGGTGGTTCTTCTAAACCTCCTAGGCAGAGAATTCAAATAGCATAACATCTTTAAGCTAACCCCATTGGCTTTTTAAACAAACTGGCATACGTAGGGGTATTTTTCTCTGGTTGGGCCCTGTTTTCAGCATTCCCCTTATCCTGGTTATCTACAGGGGGAGCTGGGTCTCCAGCTGTAGCATCATAAAAAATGTCATTACTGCTGGCCCACTGGTGCAGCGGTGGGATTTCCGCTTGCGACGCCGGTGACCCGGTTCGAACGGACCCGGCCGCCGGAGAGGCCAGCGGGAGTAGGATCGAGGCCCAAGGCGCTGCCTCCCCCTGGGGAGGGGCAGGTAGTGATCGTGTACTGGGACCCCTGGCGGAGGCCGGGTGTGCCCACATCCGACACTTACGTGTTCCCTGGAGGCGGGCGGTGGTGACATACGGCATCGGGCATGGGCCCCGCCTCCACAGAAAAAAAAAAAACAGAAAAAACACTGAGCACCTGCCGCCATGTATGAAGCCTGCCACGGCTTCCGATGTGTCCTCAGGCCGACCCCCGACCTATTCTACAGTACCCAGGGCATTCCCTGCCGTCATCGCGGGCCTCCACCATGGGGGTAAGCCACGGGGTATCGGGGCGGCTGATTTGGGGACAGAAGTCAAGAAATATGTAATCCAGCAGATGTGGAAGCGGCAGGCAGTTCGGTGGGGAGAAAAAGTAAAAGTGAATTGCAAAAAAAAAAAATGTCATTACTGTTTTCGAGAGGTGAGAAAGACACTGTACCTTCGGTCACATTGATTGCAACTGGGGTTTGCATATTACTTAAGCCTGTCTCTGGTTGCTCAGTATAACTTTGCATTGTATTCTGCCTTTCATTTGCCAAGTCTCCCAGGAGTGGCACTTGTGGATTAGGGATCTACTTACCGTCCTTGTCTTGAAACCACCTGCCTTCTCTAGTGCAACCTCTTGTGTACACGGTCCTATAGCTGGAATTCCTGCTCATTCTGTTTGATTCCATTGTTGTCTGGTTCTGATCCAGGTTCCTTTAGTCTGCTCCAAAAACAAAAACCTTCAGTAAAGTAGCAGTAGAGTTACTTGGTGAGTTATTACACTCTCTTTTCCTTTTTTCTCCTCATTTAGTTTCTCCTTAGCATCTTGAAACACTTTTTCAGCTTGCACTAATTGTTCTTGTATAGATTTCCTTTTATAGAAATAATCCTGGTGTAGGTTCTGTTCTGCTTGTAAAAATTCCATAACCATTATCACTTTCAAATCCAAATGAACTTCTATCCATTGCTTTGAATTATTATTGATACTGGTGACTACAGCACCCTCAGACAAGTCCATTTCAGTTCGCGAACCTCCTGCCCCTTCTTGCTCATGTTCTAGACTGAATGCCTCCATCATTTCAACAGGGAAACAGCACCCCCCACAGCAGAGTAGTATTGAAAAGTAAACATTATAAATTCATGTCTTAAACATAAAAGATCCATTCAAAATTAGGAACATATTCCATATCAAAACCCCAACAATATATAGGCAAAAAAGATAGTACATACAATACTGTTTAAGCACAGTCATGGCAAACCTAAAATAACTAAAATAAATACAAAAATCCCACATAACACAAAAGGAGAAGTACAAAAAAAAGAACCCCAGTAATAATCCTTACTGAAAAGAAAAGTAATAAATACAAATAATACAGTCAAACAACACTAATACTGTTGCAGAACAGAAATCATAAAAAATGGAATTAGCCGGCCACTAAAACCATCCAACAAAGAAAAACTAAGTCAGCCATGCAATTCTTCTCCAAAGGACATATGCCCTGCTGTTGGGTAATCTTCTGTAATCTGATGCTTTAACTTGTAAAATAGCTGTCTCAACTGTTACTGCAAAAGAAATTGGAGACACGTTTAACTGTTGAGATAAGTATTGACATTGTGCTTGCCATAAATAAAATTTGATACATGCAAGATCACTGTCAAAGTACTGAGATTAAACAATTTAAGATACCCTGAATGATCACCTAAAAGAAAGCTCTCATAAGTGAAAATAAGTAGGGCCACTGCCATCTAGTAGATAAAAATGAGAGCAACAACTGAGTAGATGAACGAGCCAAAAAGAAATGGGATTGTGATTCTTCAATTAGTACACAGTCCACCCTAGGCCAAAATCTCTCTTCTCTTTGTTCTCTTGGTTCTCGTAATATTACTCAGAAAAAAAAAAGTGAGTTGTACTGGGTTTTTGGGAGTTGGGCTGGACTGTTATTGGAGTTATTTGAGCCCCTGATGCGTTACTGAGTTGGAACTGTTGATTTGTCAGAGGAGACTTTTGGGAACACTTGGCATTGAACTGTATGATGTATCGGGGTGTCTGAGGCCAGTGAAGTTTTGGGAGGAGAGTGTGATTGTGCTGGCCCCCCGGTCTCTGCTGCCTGATTGCGAGGAGATTTGAAGAGGACTTGTTCTTCTGGATTTTGTGTTTTTTGTGGTGGTCTTGGCTTGGAGGTGTGTTGCGGGATAGTTGCCTGGGGTGGTTGGTGCTGGCTGGGCCCGAGGTGGGTGACTCTGGCCTCGACCTGCTGGTGGTCGGGTGTGAGTTGCTGGAAGTCTCCTGAACCTACCGGAGGGGTCTACCGGTGGGTGGACACTGTTCCGGGGGTCATTGCTGAGGGTCCAGCTTGGATCGGTAATCCATTCTGGGGCAGCTATTCTCCATCACACGATTGCTGGGATACCTTTCCTCCGGACTAGAACTGTCTAAGTTCTATTCTGTCCATCCTGTCCACAAGATAGCCTGACTCTGGTTGTCCGGGTTTTAGAGAGCCTGGAGTTCCTAAATTTGAACACTTGATGATTTTTGAAAGTTCGTGACTGCTTGCATCCACTATTACACTATAGTGAGAACTTTTTGCTGAGCAAAACTTTATATTATCTGGTTCTTAGACTCATTATCCACCTTGTTATGCTTTCACAGATTCTATGATATTATTTGAGTCTATATTTTGTTATTGGATCAATAGTACTTTTAATATAATTTTATTATTCGTTTTATTCTATTTTATTATAGGTTTTGTTTGGTTAGTATAATATTATCTGTTTAATTAAGATAGGTTGTTCTAAGTTGAAATAGTTTGTTAGATATTGGTTGTTAAGATGTGTTTGATGGGGTCTACGATGGTCAGGCGCTATTCTTCTGCTCTGCTCTGGGGCCTCCATCCTTTTCACTGTCCCCGCTTGCCTACTGATGTTTTTAATAAGTATCGTGCAGCGGGAATAGTGAGAAGGCATTTAAGGGATGGATGGGCTGGACAGAGTGGGAGACTGGAGTGAAGTGGGCAGATAGGGATAGTTGGGATGAGGAGATGCCCTGGGGTGAAATGGGATCAGGAGAGGGGTCCTCCTTGCCTGATTCCCATACCCAAGGGCTTCACAGATTGTGGGCAGGTACTGCGCTTCTCTCCGATAACCCATCCAACTCAGGCGGTGTTATGTAATGCCAGGTCCATTAGGAACAAAACTGCAATTATTGCAGATCTTGTTGCAACATCTGACCTGGCATGTATCACCGAGACCTGGCTGGATGAGAACGAAGGTCCTATATTAGACTCTGCTGCTCCGGCTGGGTTCTTGGTGATGCACCGTCCGAGATTGGATCGTAGGGGCGGGGGAGTAGCCATTTTTTTAGAACAGATCTGAGTCTTGTGGAGGTGCCAGTGGGTAACACCAGATCTTTTGAGTGTATCCTGGCAGCAGGTGCAGAGTTTAGGGATTCTCCTCATCTACCGTCCACCCGGTGATGGTGGAGAATTCCTGAAGGAGTTTGCGGACTTCATCGTCGACATGGCATTGGAGTTGCCTAGATGGTTAATACTGGGTGACTTCAATGCCTGGGTCGATGATGAACTCTCGCACTTTGGAAAGAACTTCCTCCAACTTATGTCTATGTTGGGCCTGTCACAGGTAGTTACCTCTGCTACCCATATAGGGGTCACTCTTTGGACCTGGTGTTCCTACTGGATTTGGATGTCACGCATCTGGGGGTGGAACCGAATGTGTGGACAGACCATCACACCATAAGATTCAGCTTTGGGGCACCCTCTAATAGGCCTGCCTCTACAGAGATGGTCCAGTATCGCCCTTTAAGGGGAGTTAACCCAGAGGGCCTACTAGCGGTACTGGACCTATCGGGTATTTCGGGGGTGAGAGCATGGGTCCAGGAGACCTTGTTCTTGCCTATAATAAGGTGGTGAGCAAGGCCTTGGACCAAATTGCTCCTGTTGGTGTTCGCCCACTCACTCAGCGCACAAAGACTCCATGGTTTGATGAGTCTTTGAAGGAACTGAGGAGAGTGGGGCGAAGGCTAGAGAGGGCCTAGCGGAAATCTTGCCTAGATGCTGACAGACTTAGGTTGATGGATCATTATGGTATCTATCAATCGGCTATAACCCATAAGAAGACAGAATTCCTGTCCAGGATGATTGCTACTGCGTGGAACCGACCAGCTCAACTCTTTTGGACTGTCGACAGACTGTGCAATCCACTCTCTCCACAGTCTGGAACAGATTTTTCACAAATAAAGTGTGATGAGCTTGCTCGGTTTTTCGCAGATAAGATTGCCAGCATTAGGTCCGATGTCGGCCAGGCTCACTCTTTAAGGGTTTGCGGTGATTGGCAAGGGGAAACAAACACCTGTGTCACCTGGTTTGACTTTGGTAAGCCGGAATTCATGGATATTGTGAGGATTGTCCAGACTGTACGTCCAACCAGCTGTAGTTTGGATCCGGGCCCTACGCCACTGTTACTAGGTTGCGTAGATACTATCTGTCTGATCATTGCTGAAATTGTTTGGAAATCTCTGGAGCAGGGTACCTTCCCTGATCCCCTAAAGGAGGCGGTCATTCAACCACTCCTGAAAAAACCTTCACTGAATCCAAACTGTCCAACCAACTACAGACCTGTCTCTAACCTGCCCTTTCTGGGTAAGGTTATTGAAAAGGTGGTTGCACTACAACTGGATGACCACCTTACAAATCACAATATCTATGATACTCTTCAATCAGGATTTAGGAAAAGACATAGTACTGAGACTGCCCTTGTCCGGGTTCTAAATGATCTCCTGTTAGCGACAGATCGAAAGGCTGGTACTATTCTAGTCCGTCTTGATCTCTCTGCACTATTTGATACCATGGACCATGGTGTGCTCCTGGAATGCCTGTGGCTCTATTGCGGACTGTCTGGTACAGTTCTGCAATGGTTTCGATCTTTCCTCACGGGGTGGAGACAGAGGGTCATCACCGGAATTTATTCCTCTGATACCGTTCTCCTGCCCTGTGGGGTTCCGCAGGGTTCCATTTTGGCACCCATGTTGTTTGCTGTCTATATGCTGCTATTGGGAGACATTATTAGGCAATACAGCTTGGGTTTTCACTGCTATGCAGATGACACCCAGCTGTATTTGTCCTTTAGTCCCGGACAGGAAGATGCAGTCTCTATACTTAACAACTGTCTATCCGAGATCAAGGATTGGATGAGTGCCAGCTGGCTAAGGTTAAACCCAGATAAGACTGAAGTGTTGGTGGTGGACCCAGGTCACCTTGAGGCGGGTTGTAGGGCTGGACTTCCTTCGGGCATATGGATCGATGGTGCCCAGCTCCCAACCTCAGACCGGGTGCGTAACCTGGGTGTTATTATTGACGATGGTTTGACCCTGAAATCTCAGGTGTCATCCGCTGTCAAATCCTCCTTTTACCATCTTAGGAATATCACTCGGGTAAAACACCTAGTTCCTCTGGCTGACCTTCCGACATTGGTCCATGCCTTTGTTACTTCTCGCCTTGATTACTGCAATGCCCTGTGCCTAGGGCTACCGGGGTTGATATCCGCGCTTGCAACTGGTGCAGAGGCGGCAGCCAGGCTTTTGACTGGAGACATCTATGAGAAGTCATATCATGCCTGTGTTGTGAACTGCACTGGTTGCCAGTTCAGGCGGATCACCTTCAAGGTCGGGTTACTGACCTACAAAGCCTTACACGAACAGGGACCGCAGTATCTTCAAGATCTCCTTATTCCCTACTGTCCCTCTCACTCACTCTGCTCCACCAACGAGGAATTGCTAGAGATTCCCAGGGTTCATTTAAAAACATCTGGGGCACGGGCATTTTCCTACGCTGCCCCCACCCTATGGAATTCTCTACCTCGTCGGATACGAAGCTGCCTGACCGTCGAGAGTTTTAAGTCAGAATTAAAAACTTATTTATTCTTAAAAGCATATGGAGAGTGATTTTATTGTGACTGTATTGTTATTATTGTTGTTGATGTTATATGTTTGTATTTTAATTGTCTGCCTATTTGTACTGCTCTTTGGCTTTGAAAAGCGCTTAAAAATAAATTTTAACTTACTTACTTTACTTACTTACTTACTTTACTTACTTACTTCCAAAGCTTTGTGCTTTAAATTGTCCCTGACCCCTAGCCACTCATGGCAGCTAAGCCATAGAACATCCCAGGTTTTAACCAGAACCCTTTTGTCTCTAAGTAAGGACAAAACCTAGAGTGTCGTGATGTGAAACACAGTGAAAAAACAATCTGGCCTACAAAATGTGAAGACATAGTCTGAAAATACAATGCTTTCCTTGTGAAAGATTTTTAAGGAAGTCTTATTAAGCTTCCATTGCTTAGCTTTCCGAAGGGAAGACTAAGTGTATTCTGGGACAACATACTGTTTAATATTTTAGGGAACAAAATCAGCCAATTCTCATAAAATGTATGCAACAAATACCATGTTCATTGTTGCCAAGGAGTAACACCACCTACCCCACCCACCCAAGCTTCAATGTAGAGGAAAAGAAAGATGAATGAAAAAAAAACACTGGATTCATCATCCCCAACCCACCCAGTTTAACAGGTAAATAAGTAGATTCCCTCTTTACTGGGTTTAGCCGACTTCCCCACAACATTTGGAAGAAACAGCTGAACAACCTGGTCTCTAAGGTAATTGGGGGGAAGGGGTATATAACACTTAAATAAGATGGGTAATACAATTTTTTTTATAGTTAGAACTCTTTTCTTTTTTGAAAACTTCCAAGATTTCCAAACTTAAAACCTTTGATTCACAGACCTTTATTTTGGATTCCCAACTCTTAAATTGAAGATTCCCTTCTCCAAACTGAATGCCTAAAACAGAAATTGTAGAGGAGGTTAATGGAATATCCGCCACCTCAGTACAACTCTGATCCCCAGTGGGTCCAATTCTAACTGCTTAACACTTATCCAAATTAATAACAGCCCCCGTAACCAGTGAAAACTGAGTCAATTCATCCAAAACCTAGTGACCTTCCGTGACTGAAGGGACTAAAAAACACAAATCATCAGCGTATGCCGATGCCTTCTATTCCTCTAGGTCAGGATGTGGTGCTAACCCCACTAACCTCTAATTAGTAATGACATGTCTAATGAAGGGATACTAAGCAAAAGTATAAAACAGTGGGCTAACAGGACAACCTTGTCTAATTCCTTTGTTCCAGATCCTTTCCCCTCAAGAAGGAGACCGCACCCAGTATTGCTCTTGGCTGCTCAGTTGGCATACCTTTTATTAAAATTCTGACAATCATCACATATACAATTCTTCAATACTGAGTTCCTTATATTATTCACATATTTACATATCATTTCTTTTATTCCATCTTCCACATTTTAATCAAGTTCAATCATCTTTTCCAGAAAACCCATCCAGTGTATTTTCCAATGTCCTTTCTTTCACCCCCAGGTATAGAACCCTAGGGGGTCTTCTTCTTTTCTTTACCTCACCCCCAGGGTCTTGTCAGTTTTTCCTTCTGGGGCAGTTCCATTTTCTGTCCCCTCATCTTCCACTTACCGAGGTGTCCATACCCCTTCACCTCCTTTTGTTCCCCTTTTTGTTTAACACCTCCCTCCCCCTCCCTTCTCCTGGGAAGTATTAACCTCTCTTTCTTTTTCCCCTCTGCTTATCTGCTTTGTCTTGGGTGGTGTGAAGGAAATAAATTATTTAGTCCAGCAAAAAGTGAGAGATCTCCCCTGTGCAGGCCTACTTAAACCTCCTATTTGCCCCTCCCCTTCCCTCTGACTGCTCTCTCACTCTCTCTCTTCCCCTCTCTTCCACTGTCCAAAAATCCCTCCCCCCTTCTTCTAGCCCCCTCCTTCTTTCTGATGTCACCTTCTGTCTGTGGCTCCATCCCCCTTCCTTTGGTCCTCCCTCTCATGACCTCACCACCTCCCCTACCCCTGCCCCTACCCACCCACCTGCCTTTCCTCCTTCTTGGGTCCTTCTGCCTGTAACAAAGGGGGCTGTCCATTTCCTGTCCCTCCATTTTCCACTTACCGGGGTGTCCATATCCCTTCAACTCCTTTTGTTCCACTTTTTGTTTAACCCCCTCCCTTCTTCTGAGAAGTATTAACCTCCCTTTCTCCACTAGCCTCCCTTCAGCCTGCCCTGGAAGGTGGGCCTCCCCTTTTCTTCCTCATCTAGCTCCTATCCTTCATCCAGAGGTTGATGCCCCTTCCTAAATCTGTAATAAAAATGTGGCTATCCATTGTGGATAGGTGAACCCCATCTGATCTGCAGAGGCCATAGATTTTTTTCCAAGATTTCCTTGTGCCTCATACTCCTACCCCTGTAGTGTAAAAAACAGTTTTCAACCCTCCTATTCATGTGCTTTCTGGCCCTCTCTATCGCATTCTATTTATTGGCATGCCTCCATACTCTCCTGGGCACCATTTCAGACCACATTAGAGTGAAATTGGGCCATCATACTGTTATTATTCTCAAGTCCTCCTGGATGCAATTGAAAATATTCATCCATAGCCTAGCCCCAAAATTGTTGCCCCCCAGATGCACAATGATGAGCTCTGGCTCCGGATTTGTTCTCCTCATGTCGTCCAATAGTGGCAAAAGTTGTCCCCACCACATCTCTCAAATGCCTTTCCACATGACCGTTACTGAATAGTGGTTGAAACCCATCTGTTTTCTGCTGGACTTCTGTGCCACCTCCCTTTCTGCCCCATAAATGTAGGAGTGCACCATGATCCAAATTTCTTTCCTGTACCTTATATCTATAACACATAATGGGCACAGATGAGTACTTGTTCACCAGGTCCCCCCCCCGATCTCCCCCTTTCTCCCTTCTGCTCCTATGAAAGAAAAACAGACAACATTTGTTGATGCATGGTCTTTTGCACATATTTCTTATAACAATTCAATGTCCCACATCTCAAGACCTTGATGCCTTCTTCTTGAACCCCTCCGGCTCTGCTTCTGTCACTGCTCCAATCCAAAATGAATGAGATGCATACCCCCCTTGGGTCTTCCCCCAACATTTTTATCCCTCTTTTGAGTATGCCTGACACATGAATCCCTTTTACCCCTTTTCCAACCACATGTATGAAAAACAGACCATGGACTTTTGGCCTAATTGCCATGAATTCCTTCATCCACCTGCATAGGCAAATCCCTGTCAATATGTGCGGTTTTAGTGACACCCAGCACCCTTTTCCCATCTGGTCTGTTTTTGAATGCATTAAACAAATCAGGAGAGTCTCACCCTCCCATTGTATATCCTCTTCCTGCAGTCCTCACCTCTGGGCTGCTTTATCTGGCCCCACCATCTCATTTACTCAGAATGCCCCCTGTGCATTAATCCAAACAAGGCCTTAAACAACACTACCTCATAGTTGGAATAACAGACCCCTGTCAGTGCGTCCATTAGTTTTTCTAGCAACCAGCCTGTTATGAGTCATCTCTCATCCCACTCCCTACCTTTCACCCTCTGCCACCCCATCGCCATCCTTTTTATTAGTACACCCCTACTTGGAACCAACCTTTCATCATACTCACCCAGGCTATCACAGCTAGGTGGACTCCCATGGTGGCATGCGCCATCCCTTCTTGCAAAGCTTCCACCTCAAACTTCCCCACCTGTCCCTGTGTAACTTCCCCACTTACCTACATATCATGTCATGCTCTGAAAGCCTGGCCTGTTCTCCATGAACTCTCATAGGCTTTTAAAGTGCTGTCTGCACAGGAATTGTGAAAGAGAAATGCTGCTCCTTCCAACCAATCTCCCACAGCTGTTCTGGAATCTTCTCCTCCACTGGAGCAGCCCTGGCTGCCACAGTCCGGAACCTGTCCATCTGTAGATGGTAGAGGCTGTCAGCTATCATGCCCTGTACCCCCACAATGTGCCTGATCCTGAAGCTCATATTGAGCCACAAATCTTGCAACACCAGCTGTCTTAAAATTCTCAGTACCATACGCGACTTTGTCCCCCTGTTGTTTAATATCTCTATGACTGCCTTATTGTAGTATCAAAATGTGATCTGCTGGTTCTCCAACCACAGTTTTGTAACCACCCATATGGGAAATATCTCAAGGAATGTAATGTCCCTCATGAGACCCCTCTTTACCCAGTCTTCAGGCCATGCTGCCAAGAACCATCTGCCTTAAAGTAAGCTCCTACTCCTAGCCCTCCAGACTCATCTGTATATAACTCCAAGTCTATATTAAATAACCAGTTTTCCCTACAAATAGTTATCCCATTATACGTCCTTAAAATTGCTGCCATATCCCCATGTCATCCTTGATCTCAGAGCCTAGATGCACCCAATGGTGTGCTCTTGTTGCCTCGGACATGGCCTTAGCCAGGCACCATGTAAATGCACTTCCTGGCACAACTGCATTACAAGCGAAGTTTAAATGCCCTTGTACCTGTTGTACCTTTAGTAAAGTCACTCTTTTCTTATGCCTGACCTCCTTTAATAGTTGTCTCAACTTCTGTACTTCCTGTACTGGAAGCCTTAATAGCCCTTCCTTAGCATCAGTTTCTATACCTAAGAACTCCAAACACCTGCTTGGACCTTCTGTCTGTTCTTTCGCCAATGGCACCCCCAGCTGTCCACATACTGTATCTCCTCATAATCCCTCAACATGACCTGTAACCCTGTTCCTCCTTCTCCTATGAATAGGAATTCATCCAAGTAATGCACCACTGTGTCATGGCCATACCTCTTTTTTAAACACCCATTGCAACCAGGTGCTAAACCACTCAAATGTGGCACATGCTATGGAACAATCCATTGGCATGGCTTTGTCAAAATAATATTCCCTCGCAATCTGAAAGCCCAACAAATTCCAATCCTCCCACCGTACTGGCAATAGCCTAAAGGCTGACTCAATGTCCGTTTTTGCCAACCATGCTTCCTTCTGTTCCCTGATGATGTCTACTGCATCCTCAAGGGTCCCATAAGACACCTTTCTATCTTCTTCTGCAATGAAGTCATTGACCAAGCTGTTTTCTGGGTAAGACAGGTGATGTATCACCCGATATTCCCCGGCCTGTTTTTTGGGCACTACTCCCAAAGGTGACATCCTCAGACATGCAAATGGGGGTTCTTGGAACGGACCCTTTACTCTGCCCGCGGCCTTCTCTTTTTCAGTTTTTGCCTTCAACACCTCTTCTTTTCACTGTACAGACTTCAGATTCTTAGCCGACATTCCTCTTTAGTCCCCTTTATAATGTAAATTACCTCCCCCCAAAAAAAACTGCCACCAATTCTATACCGGCTGTTGTTTCCGGGTACCCATCATTCATTGCTCCATCAATTATCCCTTTATTGGGGTCCAGGCCAAGAGAAAGCCCCTTTCTCTTTCTTCTCTATTTTCCCCACCTGGTGGTAGCCCCTCCCCCCTGCATGTCATCTGCCTCTACCTGCCCCATCCCAGTGCACACCCCTCTATCCCCCTTTTCCCCCCTGAAAGGAATATCCCCATTGTCCCCCACCGGTATTACTGTCTCCATACATTCGGCATCTAGATGCTGGGTGGGTACCCCCACACTTGGAGCATGCTTGTCTAAACCTGCACTGAGGGAAAAAGCAGTGTGCCTTGTTGTACCCCCAACAACATTTTTGAAATCTACTTCTGCCCTTTCCCCATTCTCCTTCTGGTCCCCCTGCCACTGTCATGGTTTCCCACCATAAATCATTATGTCTGGAATCCTATTTGCAATCCATCCCATAATTTGCCATCCATGTCTTAAATTTTTCATCATACTGTAACCAGTTCAATCCCCCCGTCATTTTATAGGCATTCCTTATAATTAGGGAACAAGCCAATAGCAGGATCCCTAATTTGAGCTTTTTCTCTTGTACAATGGCACTGTAATAAATGAATCCCAAAGATCAGGCCTCTCATGTTCTTCCCCTGTGATTTGTCCCTTTTAAGCTCCTCTCCTTTTTTCACCAAGGCTACCGCTGCTGCCAGCTCTTGTTTTCTGAAACTTTCTTTCTCTTCATACAGCTCTGCTGTCTTCTTATCCACCAGAGCAAATACATCCACAA
Organism: Neoceratodus forsteri; assembly: GCA_016271365.2. NCBI lineage: Eukaryota > Metazoa > Chordata > Ceratodontiformes > Ceratodontidae > Neoceratodus > Neoceratodus forsteri. Next base: position 455,782,487 of record CM028137.1, read on the forward strand.
ACTCGCCCTTCCATACCTTTTCCATTGTTGCCATGGGTACATGGTCCCTGAGCCACACCTCTCCCCCTGCCACCCCCTTGTTCTGTTGCATCCTTTTGTTTCTCTGCTGGCTGCTCCCCTACCTTGCTGCCTATTTCTAATTCATTGAGCACTTTTTGTAACCTCTGAATCCCATCCACCCCATCCTCAACAATAATTGATCCACATATTCTTTCATGCTACTTTCCAATCTTAAATCCATAACTTTCCCCTTGCTCTGTGCCCCTGGTGTCCTGGTATGGCGTATGGTATTGACATGGTGCTTGGCACCATCCAATCTGGCTGGGTTGGTGGAGGTGCCTGCGGGCTGGGTTCTGGCTCGGGAACTGGGGCTGGACTTGTTGACCCTGATGGTTGCAGCTGTGGTGCAGGAGGAGGCACTGGTGGAGGTAACAGTAAAGGGCTAGGCTGTGTCCCTGGTGATAGGCTTGGACCCTGAGTGGGACAAGGTAATGGGTCTTGGTCAGGAGACAATGAATTCAGATGAGGTAACAGTTCTGGCCTTGGCTGAGGTTCCAGTTCTGGTCTGGGTGGTTCAGATCTGGGAACCTTTAGGGGAGGTGCCCGTGAGGCTTTGAGGCTTTGCCTTTTTGTGGTCCTTTGCCCTTCCCCCATGTACCTGTCCTCTCCTTCCTCTTTGTCCCCTTCCTTGCAGGTGAGCCCTTCCATTCCTTCATTTCATCCACCGTATCCAGCACCCAGTGGGCCCTGTTCACCAGATCCATAATCACCCTAATAGCATCTGCCTTCAGTGCTCTCAATCCTCTAGTATCCATGCTGTTTAACTTGAAAGAGAAAACACAATTGTTACCCATGTGGATGCCCCCACCTCATTTTTCTCTCTCTTTTCTCTTTATTAATTTATTTATTTTTTCAAACCACACAAACCCCTTTCTGTGATGCACCCCTGGGTGATGCTAATCCCCTTGTTTGTCAAAAAAAAACCTCCACAATCCTACATTATGTGTCTGAGCCTGTAAACTGTGTAGTGCTCCTGGCTACCTTCTGGCAGTGTGGGCAGTACCCAGAAATCCCACACTAAGCAAGCCCCCCCTTGCTGCATGCTTAAACGTTGTTATTATTTTTTTTTTTTTTTTACTCTCGGCATTGTCGGGTCAGAATGTTTATAGTTATGAATAATTTCTGTGGCATATTGCTTGAAAGACGCCACCTCGATTGCCCCTAATCACGCTTCCTTCCTTGCCCCCTTTTTATAATAAATTATTTTTTTCCTTTGAAAATGCACTCTGCACTGCCTCAGTACCATGTGGCCTTGCCACTCACTGTTCTACTTCATCCCCTGCATGCTTGTACCTCCTACCCACTTCTCCTCCTGCTCCCCTTGCTTCTCTGCCCCCAATGTCTTTTCATCAAAATGGCAGCCGCCACATGGCTTAGAAGCTCCCCCTTTGTTCTTGATGCTGCAAGGTTCTTTCTCTTCTACCTCACATTGTGGCAAGGTTCTTAAAGTACCAAAAAGCTCCCCTGCCCCAAACACCAAGCCACAAGTGCTTCGGGCCCTCTGTTCCATCTCCCCTACTTCCTTTGCATGCTGCCCCACTGCTCTGTATGGTGTGCTGGGCCCTGCAGTCACTGTTTTCCTTTTCTGGCAGCAAAAACCCCTTCCTACATGGCACAAACCCTCTGCCTGCTCTGTTCCTTTATTCAGCTTTAATTCCCTGCTGTCTGCCATTAAACTCAGCAACACGCTGCCAGCCCTGCTCCCACACTGTTCACCTCACTGATTTTTGCTGCCTCCCAAAGCTCTGTTAACATCCTCACTCACCAAAAGATGCCCGCAGCCTTGCAACAGCAACAGAAGTCATTCTCTCCTCTACCCTGCATGTGCACCGTTTCCTCCGTCTAATCAGTGACCTGCCCCTTTCATATGCCATTCAGTGTTCACCTGGCTCCTCACTGAGCATTGCGCTTGCTTTGCTCTCCCCACAGCACTACAGCAATTACAATTTGAATTTCATCCTAATCAATCTCCTGGCTCCAACGTTTTTCTCTGGCATTCAAAACTAAATATACATTTTCCTGTTCAAAACCGCAGTGCTATTTCACCAGTGTTGAGCTCGCTTTGCTCTCCCACAGCACTACAGCAATTACAATTTGAGGATCCCCATAACCAGTCTCCTAGCTCCCACATTTGTCTTTGGCATTCAAAACTAAATGTATACAGCTTCCCTGCTCAAACCACAGCACTACAACACATTCAATTCAAGGCATCTATCCTGTATTGCAATCCACAAACACTCCACACTAGTAATTCCACTATGGCTCAGGAGATTTTCCCCTTTCTCAAAGCCACAACCCAACAATAAACTCACAAACTCTGCTTCTTTCTTACCCTGCTATCCGTGTTTTTTTTAGCACTGTGTCTTAATACTTCTTACATAGCTTTGAGAAGGATTCTGCTTACTTTGTCCTGTGAAGTAAATACTGTTACCTGATCTCCCATAGCTCAAGGAACTCTCTGACTGATGTGCTAAACTAAATAAATTATTTAGTCCAGCAAAAGTTGAGAGAGATCCCCTGTGCAGGCCTTCTTAAACCTCCTATTTGCCCCTCCCCACTGGCTGCTCTCACTGTCTCTCTCTCTCCAACTGTCCACCAGTCCCTTTTTCCCCCTTTCTTCTAGCCCCCTCCTTCTTTCTGATGTCACCATCTGTCTGGGGCTCTATCCCCCTTTCCTTTGATCCTCGCCTTCGTGACCTCACTTACCTTTCTCTACTCCACCCCTACCCACCCACCCTTCTCTCCCTTTCCTCCTTCTTGGTCCTTCTGGCCTGTAACAAAGGGGCTGTCCTTTTATGACAACCCTTCTCATGCATGTCAACAGGGTCAGCTAATAACCCAGTAATATAAGGTACAGTTTGACCTTTGGAATACAAGGCTTTAAGCCACTTTAATATATTACCTGGGATCCCATAAGACATTAAAATTTGAAATAAGTACTCAGTGAGAGATTTTGTTGAAGGCTTTCACTTGGTCTGTGGCCAAGAGAAAGCCTTTCATCCCACTGATGTCTCCCATATTCAAAAATGTTATGAATTAAAGCAAGATTAGCCAAAATACTTCTCTCTGGAATGGAATAAGTCTGTGCAGAATGAATCAGATGGGAACTGACCTGTTGTAATCAGGAATACAGTATTTTTGACAGAATCGTATAGTCCGAATTGAGCAAGCTAATCAGTCTCCAATTACTGAATACAGTGTCCTCGACATTTTTTCATACAGAAAAACCATAATGGCTGCACAAAACCATGGAGATGACCATGAATGATTTAGAATATTATTAAACAGTTCTTGCAATATTCCTGCTAAAGTACTTTCAAATGTTGTATAAAAAGCCCCAGATAACCCATCTATTCCAGGAGAGGACTCTTCTTTTAATGCTTTAATGGCTTGTTCATCTTCCACCACTTGAATAGGGGCATCAAGTTCAACTAAGATGCCATGAATAGGGTTGGCAACTGGCAAACATAGTCCTGGGGGAAGATATCAGGAAGAAAAGCTGACTGAAAGTAATCTGCAAATGCCTGTGAACTGCTTGTAAAATATCCATATCAAGCATTTTCAAACTACCATCCGCATCCTGCAGTTCTGACATTAGTGTCACATCTAACCTTTGTTTACAAGCAACAAAGGGTCCAGAGGTCAGTTGAGATTCCATGCCATACCACATCTCAGCATCCAAAGACCTTACTCTGTCATACTGAAAGTGGAACATTTGTGTCTTAAGATGGGAAATTTGGGTTAAACACAGAGTTACTTCATCATGTGGTAAGGAAAGATATTTATATAATTTATTTCAGTGCTCCTAACATTGCAAATGTTCCTGATTAGATTTTCGATGACCAAGGAATGTGAGCAGGGATGTAACATCTAATTTAGTGTCAGACCATCAACTCCAGTTATCTGCATAAAGCCACTGAACTAAATTGCATAGCTGAAAAACAGTTTCTAGTTCTTAAATGTAATTCTCCTCTTTTAGTACAGGCATTCATCCTCAACCTTTTTACACCAGAAAAGAAACTTGGAAGGATCCTGCTTAGAGAAAAAAATACATGGTAATTGTAAATGGTCAGAAAATTCACAACAGTAAAAGAAGGTGACAAGACTTTCTATAGATACATTAGTGAAAGGAGAAAGTCCAGAGGGGGTATTACTAAGAACAAAGGAGATAAGGTGGCATGTGAGGAGGAGGACCATGTAAAAGCATTTATCCTAAATAGATACTTCTGCTCAGTATTTACTGAAGAGAAGGTAGGGCAGGGCCCACAGCTCAGCACCATGGACACGGGGGGAGGGAGGTGTACACAAGTCCCTTTACAAAAGAAAGGGTCCTACAAGAGCTCGATAAGCTCAGGGTGGACAAGGCAATGGGACCTGATGGCATACATCTCAGGGAACTAAAGGAGCCAAGGGTGGAACTAGCAGAGCCATTATCAGAAGGTTTAGTGAGTCTCTGAGCATAGGAGAGGTCCCAGAAGACTGGAGAAGGGCTCATGTGATCCCACTCCACAAGAGTGGCAACAGGGAGGAGGCAGGGAACTACAGACAAGTCAGTCTTACCTCAGTAGTGGGCAAGATTATGGAGACACTCCTTAAGGAAAGGTTAGAGTGACACCTGGAATCCATAGGAGCACAAGATCAAAGACAGCATAGGTTTACAAAAGGAAGGTCATGTCAAACTAATCTCATAGATTTCTTTGACTGGGTAACTAGAGTGGTGGACCAAGGGGGAGTAGTTGATGTTGCCTACCTTGACTTCAGCAAAACTTTTGATACTGTTCCACATAGAAGATTGATTAATAAGCTGAGTAGACTCGGGGTGGGTCAGACATTGGTCAACTGGGTGGCAAACTGGTTTACGGGCAGAAAACAGAGAGTGGTGGTAAATGATATAAAGTCAGAAGAGATGCAAGTCACAAGTGGGGTACCTCAGGGATCAGTCCTGGGGTGAGTCCTCTTCAATATCTTCATCAGTGACATTGCAGATGGACTGGAGGGTAAGGTTTGTCTGTTTGCAGATGACACCAAGATCTGCAACAGAGTAGATGATCCAGATGGTGTGGGCAGAAAGAGAAGAGATCTGGATAAACTAGCAAAATGGTCAGAAGAGTGGCAACTGGGGTTTAACCCAAAAAAGTGCAAGATCATGCACATAGGGAAGAGAAACCCTGAAGCCACCTTTAGGCTGGGAGGGGAGATGGTGGCAGTCACAAGGGAAGAAAAAGACTTGGGTGTCATCATCACCGGTGACCTGAAATCATCCAAGCAGACCACTAAAGCAGTAGGTAAGGCTAGGGGGATGTTGGGGTGCATTAGTAGGGGTATCACAAGTCAGAAGAGGGAGGTAATAATCCCTTTTTACAAGACACTGGTTAGGCCCCATCTGGAGTACTGCATGCAGTACTGGAAGCCACACCTTCAGAAGGACATTAACAAAATTGAGGCAGTCCAGAGAAGGGCAACCAAAATGGTGCAGGGACTGCATCAGAAAACATATGAGGACAGATTAATGGACCTCAATATGTATACCCTAGAGCAAAGAAGGGAAAGAGGTGATCTGATTGAAACATTCAAACACCTTAAGGGCATTAACAAGGTGAAAGAATCTAACGTGTTTCAATATAACAAAAATAGCGGGACAAGAGGACACTTCATGAAATTAGATGGAGGCTGATTAAGGGGTAATGTGAGGAAGTTCTTTTTTCACAGAAAGGGTGGTGGATGCATGGAACAGCCTACTGCAGGAAATGGTGGATATGAATACAGTGCAGGGCTTCAAACAGGCATGAGATAGGCATAAGGGAGCAATAAAGATGAGTATGAACAGAGCAAAGGCCAATTGCACATTCATAAGGTAGAAAAAGAAATGGGCAGACTGGATGGGCCTTGTGGTCCTAATCTGCCGTCAACTTCTATTTTTCTAAGGCTTCAACTCAAATGACAGAGGTACAGATAATCTGGAACAACAAATAAAATTGATTCTGGCAGCATACCTGTTCTTAAAATAAGTAAACCCAGAATCAGGACATAGCTTTCCATATGAGTCTGTTAAATTAGCTTGTTGTACAATATTATACAAGGCATGGGAATCACAATACACCTTTTTATGTAAGGTGTCCCTGAATTTAAATTCTAAGCCACAATTCATATCCCTAGCCCAAATTATATTCCGAGCTGTAAAAAGAAAGGGTAGAATAGTTTCAAATAACTCAATCTGAGATGCCTTTATTTGTGGAGCATATGCATTAATCAGCCTCAAGGAGAGTTTTGAAAAGAACAATCCAAGAGAAAGGCCCTCCCAGGGACAATATCCACTAATCTATGTAAAAAAAAAGAACCCCAAACTAAAATCCCTAACGATCTACTGGATCAGTACCAAAGGATGAAAAGATGGTCCCATGTCCACCCCTTCCTGGCTTGGTCAGTAAAGAAAAGTGTTTGCAGCCTAGTTTCTTGAAAAAATAGAATGTCATGGACAGAGTGTTGAAAAAAAGATAAGGCAGTCAACCTTTTCTTATAATTGTGCATACTGCATATATTTCAGGATGATATACGCAGGGTGGCCATAGAAAGAGAGCAGAAGACTTACTTCACCCCAAGTCTCCGTTTCCCAACATTTTTCCTCTTTTTCCCATTCTTTTTTCCAATTTCCAGAAGAGCAGTGGAGTCATAATGCTCCATATCTGAAACAATTTCAGACCTAGAGGAAATATCTGACTCAAGATCTGATTTCCCTTCGGTCTATAAGACCTGGAAGGAATTTCATGCAGGAACAATAGGTGTCTGCAATGACCTCATAGAGGCCCTGGTGACCCTCTGAATTTTAGGTAAATGAAACTCGGGGGGGGGGGGGGGGGGCATTACAGCCAATTCACAAACTGTGAGGGGAACAGCTAATGTTTGCTCTGGAGTGTCCACCACAGTATCAGGGACTGAATTCATAGCCTCCTGCTGGTCAACCTCTCACAAATCAGGACCTGGAGGAACTGCTAGGTGGGGATCATGCTGAGCCTCAGATGTTTCAGCTGGCTGAGGCCTCTGAAGAGGACCCTGATCCATCTGGACCAATGATTCCTGATCCAACCCATCTGACCTAGTCTGCCCTTCCCAGTGGCACTGATGATAAGCATGATCAGCCTCTTCACAAAGGTTACATTTTAAAACATTAGCACAGGCCATGCTCATATAGCCAAAATCCCCACATAAGGCACTTCACATCTTATCACATGTACTACTAAGATGGGTGGGAAACCCACATTTATAGCAGGCCCTTGGTTGGCCTGCATAAAAACAGACCCCCCCACCCCATCATGTCCTAAAAAAAACTGTTTGGGTGTATATAATATGGATTGGTTGGAGCTTAGGAGGCAGAGAGTGGTGATTAATGGGCAGTTATCTGATTGGCTTCCTGTGACAAGTGGGGTCCCTCAGGGCTCAGTGTTGGGCCCTTGCCTGTTCAACATATATATATCATCGTTACAATATAATAAGGGAAATGTATGGATAACCAAGTTTGCCGACGACTGTAGAGTGAGAGCAGTAATAGATTCACCTTCAGATTATATTGGACTTCAGGATGCGCTCAAATATATTGAGAAGTGGACATTAGATCATAAACTTATGCTAAATGAGGATAAATGTGTTGTCCTACATATAAGCAAGAAAAATTTGGAATTTAATTACACTATCAATAACAAACAATTCAAATGTGTGACACAGGAAAGGGACTTGGGTGTTATTATACAAAATGACCTTTCATTTACTGCTCATTGTGATCAAACTATAAAAAATGCTAATAGGGCTCTTAACTGTATATTGAGACATACAGTAAGTAGAAGCAAAGAGGATGTGATCCCACTGTATGGATCATTGGTTAGAGCTCACTTGGAGTATTGTTCCCAGGTTTGGGCCCCTTACACTAAGGGTGAGATAGCGAGAGTTGAGAGAGTGCAATGTAGGGCTACTCAGTCAGTACTGGGACTTACAAATATGACATATGAGGATAGGTTGGTTAGTCTGGATCTATATTCTTTGGCTTATAGAAGATGGAGGGTGATATGATCTTAGTTTATATATCATTTCAAGATATCGCTCTCAGAGAAGATTTGGGGCTTGAATTAATTGTTAGAAATTACTATACTAGATCGCATTGTAGACAAATTAAACAACAAAAGTGGAAATCTCAAAAAAGGAAACAGTGGTTCAGTCAGAGGGTTGTTTCAAGGTGGAGCTCTCTTCCCCATGACACAGTTAATAGTTCAACTTTGGATACTTTTAAAGTAAGATTGGATGATTACAGTAGAACCAAGTTTTTAGTCAATTAATTTGTCCACTTGATGATAAAATAAACTTTTGCATGCAGTCAAGGACAAAAGTCTATATATGCTTTGTGACTACTATGAAACTATGAAACTATAATAGAATTGGTTTGTGACAACTTAATCCAAAATCACCACCTCCCACTTCATAGACAAATAGTGTCCAGAGCAGATTCTGGTTTCCCCAGAACTGTACATCTTTTCTGTAACCAGTAAAGAATGTCATTCACATTCACCCTCTCATTGCAGAACATCACCGTAATAATTTTTAATATGGGCTTTGTTAAGGGAATTGCCATACGTTCATCCACAAGGGAGAGGACTTAAGCATAATATATTGGTCCAAAATCTATCGAAACCAGAATGTTGAAGAAACCTAATGTCATACAAGCCATCCCCCGAGACATGTACCAAAGTGTAGATCTCCACAGGATGAAACAGTTTGGAATCCAGCAATAATTTCTAGGCGACATATAGCCTATCAGGATGTTCCCGAAGGCCCCCTCTATAATGCAGATGTACTGTGTTTTTCCTAGGGGCTTGAGTTAACTTATTCCAGAACAAGTCTGAGAAAGTAGGTCTGTGTCTGCGATGAGACCTACTGTCCTCCTTACGGGGGAGGGGAGGAATATCCTCATCTGAGGAATCCTGCAGAGTGTGACCAATTTCAGAAGCCCCTGCTGAAAAAGAAGCTGTAGTCAGGATTTCCAGAGATATAGGCCATTTTGGAGAGTCTGCATCTCTAGACAGATAGCCCATAAAAAAAATGGGTTGATCAAGTAAAAAAGAGTCAGGCACAATCAATGGGTTTCCTACCTGAACCGAGTCCTCCACCACCACCGTTTGTGTGGTTTCAGAGGTGCTTTCCTTCAAAGAAACAATCGGCCCCGGTAGATCACTAGTATGCACAGTACTCAGCATTTGCAGAAATAAGAGCCCCATCTCCACAGGTCTGTCCGTAGAATCCATTGGCCACTTCCCCCTCCACTCGGTCATTGAAATTGATCCTTTGTGTAACAGGAAGCTAGTGATCATCCAACTCCTATTTCAAGTCTGCATTCCCCAAAGCTGAATCTGGAGACCAATGATCAGAATCAATGGGGCCATCTGTGCCCACATACACTCCCTGACAGATTCCCGATTCTGTTTGAAACCCTCTGCTCTCCAAAGCCATCAGGGGCTGGCAGTACTCCTGTGACACCCCAACAGCTTGCAGTAATGCCTTAATTTCTCTCCTGCTCTGTGCATCTGAATCCATCACCTGCCTGAGTCCTCCAACACCATCTCAGTGTCTGTAGCAAGGTGAAAACATTCCTCCTTCTCCACCTCCGAATCAGACGTCACCATTTTGGACATAGGTTCCCCTACCTGTGAGTAGAGGGAGTTTTTTATTTCAACAAACACAACAAATCATTATACATATTATAGAGCAGACAGACAGGTGAACCAACAAGCAATAACATAATTGAAAGAACACCATTTAAATTCACATATTAATAATTTGTCAAACCAATTCCAGTCTATCTGGTAACCCCAATATTTTAAATCTCTCTTTGTTCTGTTCTCCCTCCCTTTCCCTCTCCAAAACCCCCGACCACCTATCACCACATCCCCCAAAATTATGCTATCCCCTGCATATTTCTCACATTTTTTCTTTTTCTTCCAGTCAAGACATCTTCCACTTTACTAAATTAAAGCATATTCATATTTCATAAAATAAGGTAAATCTTTCCACCACATTTCCACTTTATTCCTTGGGTGATATTTACAATCATTATCATACACTTCTTTTAATTCTCTACTGCACATTTCTCAGTTCCCTCATAAGAAATGTCTTTCTGCTGTAGAAGAAATTGACATCTCTCCTGCCATAGGTAGTACTTTATACAGGAAAAAAGAATATGTACCATTGCCCAATTATACAATTCCAATAGCTCTGGAAAAATTCGCAACATCACATTTTTATAAGAAATCTTTTTCAACCACAGCATTTTCCACTTTTCTGACAAAAAGATCCATAAGCCTACTGCATAGCTACACTGGAACAAAAAATGCTTCTGATTTTCCAGATCACATCCACATCCTGGATATAAGCAATTCCTTTCTTCCACCGCCCTTGTGCTTATGACTCCCTCTTACTCCCACCCTCCTGTGCACCATTATCCATTGTAAATCCTTCATTTTTTTGGCACTCTTGGTTTGTTTAACATTTTACACACATACTTATTTTTTCTCTCATTATACTTCTTTTAAGCTCTATCTCACAGACCCCTGTTTCCATCACTGTTTTCCTGTACATTACTTTTCTTGGCAGACTTAACATTTGTTCTTTTGTTATTTTCCATTTCATAATTTTTTTCAAAGTTCCCTCATAATATTTTGTTATTTTCTTTCTTTTAAACATTTTAGGAACACCTTCCCTCTATGCTTCCCACCAGTTTCCTAATACATTTTCCCCCACTTCTCAATCATTTTCTCTTTACCCTTCAACATTACCCCAATGTTTTTATACCAAAAGATTGTGAGAAAAAATACTATTGTGTTTATCATCCCTAACCCACCTTGTTTTACTGGTTTATAAGTTATTTCTCTTTTGATAGGGTTAAGTCTGCTACCCCACAACAGTGAAAGAAATTCTCTAATATTCTAGATTCTAATGTTACTGGTAGAGGAAAAACTCCTGCAACATATAAAAAGCAAGGCAACAAAAACCGTTTAATAACAAATATTCTTTTATATTTTGACATTTTCCAAGCTTTCCATCTAGCCACTTTCTTCTCTCCCTGTTCTATTGCTTCATTCCCATTTTTCATCCCCTTATCTCCCTCCCTGTACTTTATTCCAAGAATTTTCCTACTGTCAGTCGTGATTCTTATATTCCTGCACATTCTTTCCCCTTTATTAGATGTCCCTATCCACAAACCCTTACTCTTTTTTAAATTAATTTCTGCCCCACACTTTTGAATACCTTTCCAACGGAATCATTACCATCTTTATCCCTTTCTGTGAAGCTATATATATATTCAAATTGTCTGCATAGGCCATTAATTTAACTTCATCCCTCACTTGACTTCAATTAATTCCTACTATTTCTTGGTCTCCTATAATCTTTCTGATTAATGGATCCAACACAAATGTATATAATACTGGGTTCAGGGGACACCCTTGCCTCACCCCACTCTTTATCTTTATATTTCTACCCTGAACTCCTCCTATTTCTGTTTTCAGGACCGCATTTTTATATAACAGACCCACCCATCTACAAAACTTTTTTGGAATCCCATATTCTTCCACTACTTTTAGTAGAAAATCATGATTCAATAAATCAAATGCTTCTCTCTGATCTATTGTTAGAATACATGTTTCCTTTTTTGTTGTTGACAATACTCAATTATGTCCCTAGTTATTATAAGGTTCTCCTGTATGTTCCATCCTGGAATAGCACACATTTGGTTCCGTTCAATCAGGACCCTTGCCACCTCTCTTAATCTTTTCTGCCAAATTTGTGCTAATATTTTAAAATCAGAGTTCAGAAGACTTATTGGTCTCCAATTTGCCAGCTCTTGCCTGTCTCCATTCTTATACAAGAATATCACAATTCCTGTTGTGAACTTTATTGTAATGTTTTGCTCTTGCAACATGTAGTTAAATACCCTTGTTAGAAGAGCTGCCGTGGTTTCTGGGAATTCTCTGTAAAACTCGTTTGGGATCCCATCTTCCCCTGGCACAACTCTCCATTTAAATTTTTGATCACTTCATACACTTCTATTTCTCCTATCTCTTTTTTTAGTAAGTCTTTCTCAGCCTTCTTTAAAACAGGTATCTGCATACCCTGTAAATATTCCTTTATTTCCTTTCCCTACCCGCTCTTATTTCCCTCTAGTAAATCTGACAGCTGTTTTTCTACCATTTCATTTAATTCTATTGACTTATTAATAATATTTCCATTATTACCCCTTAACGATGTTATTCTAGATCTATTTTTTTCTCCTTTAATGCCTCACAAGGACCTGAATATGGACTCTTCTGGGTTCCACAGTTTAATTCATTCATAATAGTCTTTGCTCTATTATATTGTGTCGCTTTCATTTCCTCTTGCAATTTCTCAGTCTGTTTTGACATATCCACCCTACTCACATAAGAAGCTTCATATAACTTAAGTAGCTTATTTCGTTGATTTAGATATTAAAAAAAACTGGTTGTTCACCATCCTTTTTCCATAGTTTTTAAAACAAGTGCTTAACTCCTTCTTCACCTCACACCACCATAGTACCAAATCTTCACAGAACCCAATTACTGATGAACTACATACAAAAATATCCATTACTTGTATTTTAATTATATCTTCCCTTAAAGCTGCTGTGTTCATTTTCCATCTTACTTTTGGCTGCATGATACCAGACTCCGTGCTAATTACACTTCTTATGCTTAAATGGTCAGAAAATGCATTAGGAATCACTTTAACCTTCACTATCTCTTCCTGATTTGACAAAAAAAAATAATCAATTTTCTAAAAGCATTTCCACACTTATATGTAAACTGGCAATTACATCCCTCTTTACTAAATACATTTTTTAACTCTGCTTGTTTCACAACTTTCTCTAGAGCAAAGGAATTGCAGTACACTTTATTTCCTACTTTTTTCCATCAATTATATCTAGCATGCAATTGAAATTCCCCCAAATAAATATTCCTTGCAGTACATAAATATGGCTGCATCTGTTTGAATAGCTGTACTCTTTCAGACTTAATCTGTGAAGCGTACATCACAATAAACCTACTTGGGTCACCATACCATAACCCATCTACTATCATAGCCCTTCCTGGGACAGTTTCAATCAGCTTCTGAAATCTTAAACCTTTACCAGAAAACAATATACCTACCCCATCTGCCCTCTCCCTCCAAAAAAAAAAAAAATATGCAGGCCCCCATATCTATTCCTTTTGGGCTAACTTGACCAATTCTATAGAGTTTAAGCCGTGTTTCTGCGTCAAAACCCCTTCACAGGCTAATTCCCTTACTTCATTCCATACTTGCCCCCTTTTCCTTCTGTTTATTTTATTTTTTTTTTTTGAAATTGAAGTTTATTGGAAAATTGTTTCCATAAAGTACATATATGGACAGAGAGACATTAGACCAAATTCTATCCTCATAAACAATACTAAAGCCAATATCAGAAGAAAGAAAAAGGAAAGGAAAAGGAAAGAGAAACAGGAAAGGAAAGGGAAAGGGAAAGAAAAAAGGAGGTGTGAGAAGAGAGAGTACCCTTACAACTAAGGCAAGGGAGATAAAGAAAGGGAGCTTTTTTAATTATACTTATATAGCTAGTGGCTAGCAGTTGTACATTGTGGTTGCTGCCTAAAATTAGTTGGCTCCCATAAAAATAAATGCCACTACATATACAGGAGGCCCAAAAAAGAATAAAACCAGTAAAATGCACCTATATTGAATATAAAAGGTAAATATGATATACCATATAAATTGAGACATGACAGATGTAGTCCTCAGAGGAGGGGTGACCTCCTATATACATTTTTCAGCTAGTATATCTCAGCTGCACCTGAAGATACCTACTAAACATATCTAGCCAACAGCTCTAAAATAGGTTTCCCCTCACAAGAAACCATGAAATGCAGAAATGGTAACCATATCCCTTTAAATTTATCTAAAGATAATCTCAATTTGGCCATCAGGTATTCTATATCTAAGATCCTGGTACAAATATCATACCAAGAAGTAGTTGTAGGCTTATCTGGAGTGAGCCACAACAAGTTAATGGCCTTAAGGGCTGCCACCACTAGGATTCCATACAGATAGCAGAGGGATCTGGAAGTGAAAAGGGGGGGGGCAACCCCAATAACCAGTGTTGGGGGGTCTCTGGCATCACAATCTCAAAAATCTTCTCCAAAATATCTATTATTTCCTTCCAGTATTCCTGAATAACCTTGCATTCCCAATAGATATGAAAGTAGGATCCGGTCGACTGACAGTTTCTCCAACATAGATCAGAGTGATGTAGCCCAAAGTGTTTTGTCACAACTGGGGCTCTAAAAAATCTAACAGCCAATTTCCATAGAAATTCTTGCCAGAAAAGGGATGATGAGGTGCTCTGGATACCATTCCAGATGGAAATCCAATCCATATCTGATAGGACCACCCCAAGGTCTCTGTGCCAAGCATCCTTAACTTGAGTCAGGGGGTCCCTCTCTGCAGAATTCATACCCTGCACTAGTTTTGAGATCAATTTTTTTTGGTGAGGGAACTTAATCAGGGAAGATAGAATAGATTGTACTGGATTATCTACTGGTTCCTCTCTAAACTTTCGTTCTATTTCATTTAAACAGACGTAATGCCTAAGCTGTAGATAATGAAAAAAATCAGTATGTTGAAGGTTAAATTCAGTCCTTAATTGTTGGAAGGATTTTATTTGATTCCCATTAAAGCACTGACCCAGATTATTTAAACTGTTTCTACCCCAACAGCGAAAACCCAGGTCCCACTTCAGAGGGCCGGAGACAAGACAGCTTAGTATTGTCGTGGATTGGCTAATCTTTAGGGAGATGCATAATTTCAGATTCATGTCCCTCCACATCTGAGGGATTACCCTTGTGAAGTGGTTTCTGAAATCAAGCAAGCGCAAACTGGGAGTATCCAGAAATATAAGGTCTGAAATGTTGCCCAGAGGGGAGTCAGCCATTTCAATTAGAACCCACTTAGGAGGGAATCCTGAGCCATGGTAACCTGGATGTCTGGGATCCCAAAACTCCCTCTTTCTTTGGGGGCCAGCATGACCCTCCATTTTATTCGAGGCCTCCTCCCAGACCAAATATATTTGGAGAGAGTGGAGTTCAGGTCTTGCCAAAATTTCTTTGGGTGTCTGAGGGGAATAGCACCCATGATGAACAACAAGCGAGGGAGGATATTCATGCGGATAGATTCCCCCCCTGCTGGAAATGGAAAGGGGACTCTCCCTCCACCTATTGCAGTCCTACAAAATCTCCTGGAGTACCCTTAAGTGATGTGTGGAGTATATAGCCTTAAAGTCCCTGGGGACCCATATCCCTAAGTATCTGAACCCAGATTTACACCACTTGATTCGCAGCACCTCTGGTAGGGGTTGATCCTTGGGACCTTCCAGAGGAAACAACTCGGATTTATCAGGATTTACCTTGTAGCCTGAGAGGGCTCCGAATTTGGTGAGAAGGTCAAAGATCTTGGGTACAGCCATTACTGGATTTGAAATATATAACAGGGTGCCATCGGCATATAAAGATAGCTTGACCTCCACCCCTGGACTCGGAGACCCTGAAAAATATCAGTTTGTCGAATGTATGCTGCTAGGGGCTCCAAACTAAGGGCGAACAGGAGAGGGGAGAGAGGGCAGCCCTGCATGGTACCCCACCCAATCCTGAATTGAGTGGAGACCGACCCATTCACCAAGACCCTTGCCCTAGGTCTGGTGTACAGATTGGTAATCCAGGACCGAAAATTATCCCCGAACCCAAAACCCCCCAGGACCAAGTCTAAATAGTGCAAACTTAAATGGTTGATTGCTTTCTCAGCATCTAAATACAAAATTGCTGAAAGTGGAGAGTCCATGGGGAGCTGGGTCAATGAAATGACATTCAGCAGCAATCTAATGTTGTCCTGGACGTGTCTACTGGGTATAAACCCAGTTTGATCCGGGTGAACGAGAACAGGGACCACTTTCTGTAGTCGTTTGCTATTGATCTTAGCAAAGATTTTTCATCTTGGTTGAGCAGCGAGATAAGCCGGTACCCTGCACATGAGGCAGAGTCCTTCCCTGGTTTGGGCAATAATGATATAAGGGCCTCCCCTCATGTGTCTGGCAAGGCCCCCGGCTCCTGCGCCACATTACAAACCCTAGTAAGCAATGGGGTTAACACATCTTGAAACCCTTTATAAAATTCTGATGTAAACCCATCCAGGCTGGGAGCCTTGCCAGACCTGAGAGCCCTGATAGCCACCCCCACCTTGCTCTCAGTGAAGGGAACCTCCAAGGATTCTCTCTGAGTATGAGACAAAACAGGGAGCTCCAATCTGTGTAAAAAATGTGAGACTTTCTCACCATGGTATTGTGTCTCCTCTGCCGCATAAAGTTGCTTATACAAATCAGCAAATTCCTGCGCTATCTCACCAGGGAGAATCCTGTGGGTATGATTAGAGGAGTCTGAACTAACCTTAGCCACATATCTATTGCCTGCCTGCTTCTGAAGCCTTTGTGCAAGCAACCTACCTGCCCTCTCTCCCCTCTCATAATACCTTTGCCCAGCATATCTGAGGGAGTTCTCCACCCGTCTTTGTAATAAAGAATTATAGGAGTCCCGGACCTCCCTCAGTTTTTTGAGGATGAGATTGGACCCTGTACATTTATGTGTTGCCTCTAAATCAGCAATAGAGGTAAGAGCCTCCTGTATGCGGGCTTGATGTAGTTTGTGCCTATGAGAAGCAAACGCTATTGTGTGCCTCCTCACAACAGCTTTTAGGGCATCCCACAAATATTTGGGTCTGGAAAGTGCCTCTGCATTTTCTTTTAAGTAGCACTGGATATCCTTTTTGGTGGATTCTTTATACTGTTTATCATTTAATTAACCCGTATCGAATCTCCAGATTCCACCTCCCACCACTGTATCCCAATGAAGTTGTGCCTTAACCATGGCATGATCAGAAATCGTGATTGGGAGGATGGAAATATCCCTGAATGAGTGCAAAACATTTCTCTGGGTATAAAATCTGTCCAGTCTAAAATACATGTTTGAGGCCAGAGGAAAAAAAGGTAACGTTTTTCGCGGAGGGATTGAACTGTCTCCATGATCTACTAGTCCTGCCTCTGCACATAGGTTATGAAGTAATCAAGAACAGGACTTAGATCACGGAGTTTTGGTAGAGCTTCTATCTTTGCTAATATCCTCTACACAGTTCTAATCCCCCCATAAGAATTACTTGTCCGGAGGGCAATTTGGCTACAGAATTAAAGAGGGAGCGAAAAAAACTCTCCGGAAGGTGGGGTAGGGGCGTAGATTCCTATCAGATGTAGTACCCAACCCTTGTAAATGCCAGAGACTGTTAAGTGATGTCCTGAGCCTGACTTCATAACGGACTGAATTTGAAAGGGAAGCCCCCTGAGAAATAAGTTGGTAACACCCCCCTTTTTAGTTTGTGGGTACTCGTCTGAGCATACTATGTTCACCCAGTCCCTTCGCAATTTCATGTGCTCTCCTGAGTTCAACCTGGTCTCCTGTAAACAAGCAATGTCACACTTCTCCCTTTTAAATTCAGCTAGGACTTTAGCATGTTTAATTACATTATTAATTCCTTTTACATTGAGTGAACAAATTGTCAAGTCAGCCATTATCTATATATAGGGAAATTCCAGAGATACCTGGGCATCCTGCGCCCACTCCTACAATCATAAAACCATGCAACAAGAGGTGATACTGTCTCAAGAGAAAGAAAGGAAGGAGGAAAAGATAGGGATGGAAGAGAAATAGAGCAGAAAACAGTACACCAATCCAGAAAAACATTAGGTGCAATGTAACTATAGATATATCACACGAAATACTAAACCTTGCTCCTAAAAAGGAGCTCAACAACAAAGCCATTGCTCTTGTGTGGCTTAAAAGCCAAAACGTCCATCCAGGTTAATAACAATCACCCCAGTGGCCTCAAAAGAAAAGGGGGGAAGAACTACACCCCCAAGAGGGAACAACACTCCACTAGGAGTGAAAAGGTTAAGGGCCCCCCAGGAATCTAGGGAGTCGCAAACCCATGCCCTCTGTTAGTTTTCCTTATGGAACTTCTGGGATGGGCTGGGAAAAAAACCTTCAGTTCTCCAAGCATAACCATGAACATCATTAATGGAGAATCCAGTACAACCCAAAAAAAAAAATTTTTTTACCCACGCTTTAAGTTAGTGTAGAAAAAACGTGGACTGCCCCGAGGGGGAAGGGGTATGCCAACATGAACTCTCACCCAGGTGTAAGGCAACTATGTGGGTTGTCTCATCCACATCCTAATGATCCCCATGCAATGTAAAACAAGGGATCCAGCTACGATAACATAACATTGCTGTAACCTAATAGTAAAAGATCCTCGTTTGTGCCACAGACAAATGAGCAAAGACCAAATAAAGCAGTATTAAGGGAGGGTAACTATTTGATTTTAACTACCTGGCAATATTACTTGTCATCATTGGCTAAGAAAATTTCTACCTCCTCTCCACTGTACCTAAAGAAAAAAACAAATTAGGAAAATGGGGAAAGGCAACAGCAGTAATAATTATATATGTAGAGGGGTGGTATAAGCAATATAACCAGGAGCCAGTTAGATCCTTAGCACTTATCTTAATGTGAGGTATTGAGACTGTCCTCCATAAAGAATTCCGGAATTAAGCACACAGATACTGTGCCCCCCAGCACTAGACCCTGCACCGAATCTGAATCCATCTTTATAGAAGACAGGGGGAAGGGAGTCAGGGCCGGACTCCAGGAAGGTGCCACACCAAAAGTGACCCCACCCAACTCTACCATCCATAAGGAAGGGTCCGCCCTTCAGCCCCATCAGAACTCAAATGCAAGATAGCACCTAAAGAAAGAGGGAACCGCTGAACTCCCCCAAGCCCAGGGCAAAACTGTACAGCAGAGAAAAAGTGAAAAGGCAAACATCGAAAACAATTAGCTTAAACTGCAGTGGTACCGCTCTAAATTTCACATTGTTAAGTTAGATTTGAATTCACCTGACAGTCCCTGAAAAAAAATAAAAGTGGTTATTGCAGTTCAGGTATTCTTCTGAGAGTGTTTCCCTTTGGCGATCCATTTCGATGGGTCAGCATGGAGAGGCAAAACGGAATTGACTCTAAAGTGGGGTCGGTGGTTGCTCTTCGGGCCCAGAGCCACTGCCCAGAGAAGCTGCTCGATCGCCTTCTCAGCGATTTCTTCCTTGATGTCAGGAACTTGAATGTCCTTAGAGACCAGAAAATCATTTGCCATTAGTAGTGTCTCAAAAATTTTTGGACCATCTGGGCAGTCTATCCACAATTGAGCGGGGTAATTCAGTTGGGCCCTCATGCCCCTCTCCCTGAGCTGCTTGACAATGCTAAGCACCTTCCTCCAATGCTGGGCCAATGCAGGGGGGGAAATTCTGGTCTATGAAAACCTTAGTCCCATCAAAGTTTAAGTCCTTCTTCGCCCAGGTGAGGCGGAGGATTTTATCTTTTGTGGGGTACCTCAGAAATTTAATTATGATGGCTCTAGGTGGGGCATCCTGCTTGGGCTTTGGGGCAAGGGCTCTGTGCACCCTTCTGATCTCCAGCTGGGTTTCCTCTTCAATTTCTAGCTCCGTTTTTAGCCAGCACTCCATGAAGGCCACCATGTCGGCCTGCTCTGCCCCGTCAGGTATGCCAACCACTCTTATATTGTTGCGCCTAGAGTTCTCTTCTGCATCCTCTGCCTTAGCTGTTAAAGCTTTCTCTTTGCCATATAAGAGGGCCAATGATTGGCCATAGGCCATGTGCTTGGCCTGCAGACCCTCGAGATGCTGTTCCACTGAGGTCATCCTGGACTCCAGCTTTTTAAAATCACGCTGGATGTCTGAAACTTTACCATCTATTTTGTGCAGGAGCTTTAACATTTTCTGGGATTTTGCCCTGGTACTGGCAGAGCCGGAGTCCAAACAAGAATCCTCGGCCCCCGACACTGAGAGCACAGACGACCAAGAGGGAGCTGGACTGAGGCCAGTCATGGGTCTATCTTGTGGGTTTGCTGCAGCAGATTTTGTGATCAAGGATCCCCTCTTTTTGTGCGGACCATCGTGGGTCCACTCCCGTAGCCAGAGCATGAGGCAAAAGCGCAGAATGTCACTGCAGTGCACAGGATTTGGTATTATTTATTGCTGAAAAAGTAAACTGAAGAGTTAAGTGGCCATTCCCACCTGTCACGTCACCGGAAGTCCTTTTCCTTCTGTTTAAAATGCTATTCACATTCACAGATGTAATTGAAAACAACACCATAATTCAATTTATTATGATGGCCCCCTTCCCTCCTTCTCCTCTTCTCTTTTCCTTTTTTTCTCACATTATCTTCCTTCTTTTCTTCTTCTTCTTCTTTAAAATATTCCACTTTTCCACCCTGTCCTCTCATTTTTCTTGTCCGTCCATTTCAACTTCCATGGGGGCATCTGACTCCTCCCCCTTCCTACTGTCCTCTATTGGTTGTACCTCCAAGGCTTTGTAAGCATTACTCAGAGTTATTTCAGGGTGTATCTCCTTTTCACTTCTCAGAGTCATTTTATTATATTTCCCTTGAGTACTTTCTTGCTCCTACCTTCTTTTCTTCCAGCCCTGTTTGCCTTTCTTCCATGTCAGTTTTTTTTTTTATTTCTTTATTTTCCACCTCTTTTATTTCCACTTTCTTGGGTTCTACTCTACCCTCCTCTTCTTCCTGTATGTCCTCCTCCATTACCAGGCCTAAAGGGCTTTGTACCCCCTTATTGGGGGTCATATGGGTAGGGTTGGGTGCTTGGGGGGTAGGGAGGAACATCTTCTTCTTCTCCCACACTTTCTCTCTCTCTTGTCCCCTTTTGTTGTGCTTTATTTATCAAATCCTCTGGATCCATACTACATGAGTTATTCCTAGCTGCCCAAGGACAGTCTTGATACATGTGTCCATATTCCTCACACAGATTACATCTCACATGATTACAACATTGTGAATTACTGTGCCCTATCTCTCAACACAACCCACACCTGATACTGTCACATACATTCGACAAGTGACTTCTTGATCCTCATCTATAACATGCCTTAGACTGTCCTGGGTAGAAGACCACCCCCTCTGTCCTGCCCCCCAAAAAACTATTAGGTATGTGCTCAATACCTACTTCACTCTAATGTAATTGAACCTTGAATTTCCACCCTCCTGTCTATAGGAATTCTGAGTCTATAATAGACTCTGGGAGTCCTAACCACTTCACATTTTGAATTTAGCCATTGTTGAATGTCACCCACATGCACACATTTATTC
The DNA here is from genome assembly GCA_016271365.2 of Neoceratodus forsteri. Taxonomy (NCBI): domain Eukaryota; kingdom Metazoa; phylum Chordata; order Ceratodontiformes; family Ceratodontidae; genus Neoceratodus; species Neoceratodus forsteri. The sequence goes on from CM028137.1 coordinate 455,803,906, forward strand.
CTGAACAAGACAGTAATAAACTTAATTGTTGGTTTTGTGAGGGGCACTGCCAAAAAAGGGGTCCACAATGGAGAAAATTTTAACAAACTGTATTTCTGCCAACATCTTTCTAACCCTCTCATTGTCCTGAAACTAATGTCAAATACATCCTCCCCAGATACGTGAATCAGAGCGTAAATTTCCATTGCAATGAGCTTCATAAATTCTTTTAACAAACCCTTTCCTACATAGTATCTATCCGGGAAGTTCTCCAACCCTCCTTTATACCTTAATCTGACTGCAAAATGCCTAGGTGGAGCTTCTGTATAGCTTGGTCTTGGGGGTGGGATCCCAGCTCTACCCCTATTTCCCAAGGTAAAGTTTCAATCTCCTTGCTCATTTCTCCTTCCCCTGACTCTCACTACTTCTGAGAATTATCTAATATCTCTCTCTCCTGATTTCTCCTGTGTCTCTGTAATGGATTCTCCCACCCTTTCCCCAATTTTTCCTCTGCTTGCTGCCATGTTCTGCATGTTTCCATTTCCTCCCCTGTGTCCCCTTCTCCATTCCTTGCATCTCCTATTTGCTTTTCATTCCCCCAAATTTTCTGTGAACCCTGCTGTTCACTCATATTTCTCCTCTCTTAAATTTGTTCTGTTGCCCCCAGTTCTGTTAGTAGCCATACATTACCACTACTCATCCCGGAAATCTGCTCCTTTTCAGGCTCCCAAGTCCCATCTTGTCATTGCTTCCAACCCAAGCCACACAACGCAGGCCCCGATTTCCACTCTCCTCCCTCGCTTGAATCATCTGATAATCCAAATGCTCTCACCATGACTTCCTTAGTCGAGAGCTGTTTGCATCTGTCCAAATCAACAATCCCCCTGGGCACTTCCTGTTGTTGGTCATTACTCTTTCTGCTAGTGCTTGGTTCCTGGACCTCACATTTCCTGTACTCACGTCTTCTCTCCTCCGTTCACCACTCGTCCTCCTCCACCAGCTGCTTCTGTACCATTTCTCTTTTTGCCAGCAAAATTTGTTCCAGGTGAGCTGATGCTCCATTTTTATCTCTCTCTCTCTCTGAGTTTGACTTAATATCCCACCACCACTATCTGGCTCCTCAGATATATCCACATCTAGGAGCTCTTCAGACATATCAGTGGCTGGTGCTGATTCAAACATTTCTTCTTCCTCACCCTCTGAATTCCTGCCATCAGCAGGGTCTCCGTTTTCTGCCTCCAATTTTCTGCTCAAGCCAGTCTCCTCCACCTCCTGCTCCTTCTCTCACACACAGCCTGTACAGAAGTGGCCATCCTTTATAGTCGAATGGGGACCCCTACAGCACAGTAGGGGAATTTCCCTGTTGTCTGGGCTAAATTCCCTCATTCTCTAAAATACCACCAATAGCTTAATCTGGTTCTGTAAGTCAGTTTGTACCCATATCCTCCCACCCCCACCTCACCCCACCCTCATAGTCATGAGGCTGAAAATAGGTGAAATTGACTAGTTCTCCTTTCTTGGTCAACAAAATCAAAATAAATAAAATAAATAAATTAAGAATCTGTTCAGTGTCCAGTTTAAAGTGCACTGTAGGGCAAAATGTGAAAAGGGAATGGTTCAATTATGACACATGCCAACACTGGCATTTTAAATAAACAACATAAATTTCAGGTACTGTACAGACATGATGGTACTTTTTGCCTACCATCAGTGCCACTTGATATCTTGTAGGGAACGCCACTGCAACTTGCCTTGAAGCAGCTATAACCATAAAACATTTGGCAGATTTATAAAACAACCATCTATCTGTAATAAAACATACAGGGCCAGATATTCAAAACTTTGCCCCGGGGGGCTAAATTAGCACTGCCCAGAGGGCAAACGTAGTCAGAAGCACAAAGCAAGCTATATTGAAAAGGAAATAGCCCAGTGCTAATCCTGCTGAATATAGTAGTCTAAGGAAGCTGGGCAAACCAGTCTGGGAGTGCAGGGCAAAAATAGCCTGAGAATAAGACAGCACTGAATATAGCAACAGGGAATTGCAAACTGCAACTGCAGCTCATTAGACTATGTAGCAAGCCAGTGTTGCAGGTGGATAACATTGTGTGTGATTGCAGAGAGCTGTCTCGCATGTACTGCAAACACACCTCTCAACTTCCTGCCTCATAAATCAGGGACAAGACTTAAAAAAATCTAGAACAAAGGTTTAAAATCAGGGACACATCTTAAAAATTGGTGTTATCCACTCAGGAAGCTGGTAGAATAAGTGGTTTAGTGTTAAATGCATTGTCTAAGGAAGAACACGTCTGTAAGAGTAATGTTTGACATTATTTTATGCTTACAACCCCCACTGTTTGGTCATGGAAACACAATTTTTAGGAGGGACAGAGTAAGATTTTAAGGTAAAATCAGGGACGTCCCTGCAAATCAAGGACAGTTGAGGGGTATGACTGCAAACAACAATGTAAGCCCCCACACTGCAGAACTGTGCTATGCTGAAGTGAGGTTTGCCCGGGGCTAACCTGATTGCACAGTGCTAAACATTAGCCCAGTGCAAACTGGTTAGCCTGAGGCAAACGGGAGCTATATTCAAAGCTCCAATGCAAATGAGCCTACTTAGGTAATCCGTGGGCAAACGTACATTTGTATCTCATTAAGTGCTGCTTAGCATACATTACCATGCAGTTTGCCTGGTGCTACTGCATGGAGCACAATTCTCCCCCTTTTGGTTGGAATGGAAGTACAGGCTGGATGCTGCAGGCCAAGGCATACCCACAGCATCCCATGTTGGTCGGAATAGAAGTACAGGCCGGAAGCAGCAGGACCTGTGTGCTGCCAGGCACAGTCGGTGCATACATACCCTCACAAGCCCTTGCCTCCTGAATCAGGGACAAGGCTTAAACAAATCAGGGACAAAGGACCAAACTCAGGGACACATCTTCAAGAGTAGAGTATCCACCCAGACTACTGGTAGAATATGGAGCTTAGTGCAAAATGCATTTGCTAAAGAAGAACAAGTCTGTAACTGTAATGCTTGACATTATTCTGTGCTTACAATTTCCACTGTTTAGCTACTGAAACACAACTGTGAGGAGGGACAGAGTAATATTGTGAGGCAGATTCAGGGACATCCCTGAAAATCAGGGACAGTTGAGAGGTATGGTCCTGACCCATTCACAATAGAATGAAGAGTAATTTCCCCTGGTAGTCTATAGTCCCCCCCACCCCCCTGCATGTATCCTGACCCACACTGTAAATAATATTAAAGCCGTTTCCATGGTAGTCTAGTGGTCCCCAACCCCCCTGCACGTAACCCGACCCCCATTGTAAATAATACCAAAACCATTTCCCTGGCAGTCTACTGGTCCCCCTGCATGTATCCTGACCCCCGTTGTAAATAAATTAAGCGATTTCCATGGTAGTCTAGTGGTCCCCCTACCTCTCTGCATGCATCCTGACCCCATTGTAAATAATATGAAAGCCATTTCCCTGGTAGGCTAGTGGTTCCTCCACCCCCTGCATGTATCCCAACCCCTGTTTCAATTAAAATGCAACTCTCCCCATTTGAAATAAAATGAAACACATTTTCCTGGTAGTCTAGTGGTCGTGGCGACCCCCACATTTATCCCAACCCCCATTTCAAATAACATGAGACTATTTTCCCTGGTAGTCTAGTGGTACCCCCCACCCAGTAGTGTGGCCCCTGCTCAGCCCACCCATCTGCCAAGAAGCGAGCTAGTGACTGGCTCAGCCCTCCTCACACCACCATGGCCAGCCACCGTCTGAGGAATGAACATTCATTCCTCAGGTTGGCAGCTGTGTGTAGTGTGAGGAGGGCTAAGCCGTCACTGGTTTGCTTCTTGGCAGATGGGCTGGAGCAGCGCCATGCTATCGGGTGGGGGCAACCACTAGACTACCAGGGAAAATAGTCTAATGTTATTTGAAATGGGGTTGATAAATGGGGCCACGCACACTAGACTACCAGGAAATGGCTTTAATGTTATTTACAACTGGGGTCAGGATGTGTAGGGGGTGGGGGGACCACTCATACCAGGAAAATGGCTTTAATTTTATTTACAGTGTGGTCAGGATACATGCAGGGGGTGGGGGATGACTAGATTACCATGGTAATGGTTTTAATTTTCTTTCACAACAGGGTCAGAATACATGCTGGGGAACCACTAGACTACATTTGTGAATCATGCTATACAGCAGCTATGGGGGTCCACAATGGGGGGCACCACCACATTACCACCAGCTTTTTTCCAGCAGTATCTAGCGCCTTGCTACAGGTCACACTAAGGCCTGTAACACGGCACTATACATTTGAATATGTCACCCTACTGGCATTCGTGGGCGATCTTCTGTCCATGCCCCTGTATACCATTATCTATTAGCATCGGCACTACCACACAGTGTCGGCACTAATAGGGCTTTCAATATTGCAGCCTCGCACAAATACAGCACTACTCCAGCGCTAAGATTTACGCTATGCACAAAGGTTTGAATATCTGGCCCATAGAAGGGAATTACTTCTCTGAAATTAGAGACTGTGAGAATAAGGTGGTATTTCGGACTCTGGCTTTCGCTCTACACATCTTACTTTTTTCCATCTTAACACAAGAAAAGCTTCGGACAAGCTATAGAAAATTAGGCTTCAGAAATAAACTGTAACAGTTGGCTATAGTTAAACTTTACTAATAGTTTCAGTTTGGAACTTGCCAGCTCTTTTATTTGATTTATAATTAACTTTGTTTCAAAATGCTACATTTCAGGAGATACTGTCAGCCCTTCAGATAACTCTATTTTGGACGTATTTTATGTCCACAAATTTGCTTAAAATGTCCAAAAATGTACTTTTTGGAGTCGTTGACGTCCACTTAACAATCTCTAGTTTAAGAGCTGGTGTCCGTTTTTCCAGGTGTGGACATCACATCTGTTTTTTTTTTATCCTGCTGTGAGCTGATTGCCAATTGCCATGGAGATGAGATGGAATCTGTTTTGTTTTTTTTAAATTCCATCCCGACGACCCCCCCCAGCAAACTGCCAGCCGTATTTGCTTGGCTTTGTGCATGCACAGTTAGTTTGCCACCTTTCTATGCTGCCTGGTTAATGGTTGTCATGAGTAGAGCAGCCCAGTCACCAGTGAGCAGCAGAGGTGAGGTCACTGAGACAGTCTGCAATGTTGCAAACCATGGTGCACGGACTACTGCATGGATGCAGTAAAGTTAGTGAGGTGGAGCCGGAGCGTGGAGGAGGAGGACCGACTGGGGCCGTGGCGTGGGAGTCCAGAGACTACCGCGAGTCAACTCGAGGACCATTCAAGGCATCCAGAGGTGAGGAGGGCTGTGGACCAGACGTGCGCTGTGGGCCACCCACGGCCCGGGGTGTGGAGGGTGGAGCCAGAGCTCAGTCGTAAGGTGGAAGACTGGAGCCTAGAACTGGCTCAGCCGGAGCTTAACTCTGGTTCCCAGATCCTGAGCCAGGCCAGCAGGGAGCGTGAACTGTGGCAGGAAAAAGAACTTTCCTGCTGCCTGCTACTGCTTTGCTTGTGCTGCCACCAATGTGTCCAGAGGGAAGCAAAGAGGGAGATTAACAATAACGGTGAGTACTACTCCACACCAGAAAGTCCAGCAGAGGTGGGCAAAGATCCCCGTGGAAGAGACCTTAGGTACTGCAAGTTTGATGTTTATGTCAAATCTAAAATGGTAGTGGGTGCGTGAAAGGTAATACATTCTTCAAGGAAATGGATGCATTGGCAGTAAGAGCAGTATAAGTAAACATACCAGTGCTTGAGTTGTTTAATCTTCAAGGAGAGTCACTTTGTTAAGTCATATAAAACAGTAAAATGTGTGGCACGATGTGCTAGTAACACCTAATTGCTGAGTGATATAAAAGGTCAACTTTAGCTAATGTTCTTTGGGAGGCCATTTTATAATCTATTAAAGGGTGAACAATCAGTTGGACCACTAGCCCCCTAGTTGGTAGTGAAGCATAACAAATTACAATATAGGAAACCCAGTTTAGATAAACCTGGCATCTATTTTCTAAATCACAGTTTGCAACAATGTTACTCAGATGACAAATGACTAGGGATGTACAGTAAGTGGAGGATTTATGCGTGTGTGTGTGTGTGTGTGTGTGTGTGTGTAGCTTTGGCAATACTGGAGCTGGGCTCAGTATGTGGCAATAACAAGGGGGAAGGCTGTAATGAGCCACCGGGGATGGGCTCCTGGTGGCTGCAGCTGACAGGTGGGGGGGCTTTGTCTGCTTTTGAGGGGTGTACTGTAGATCCTAACACGAAAGGGTGTACTTGCCAGTTTACAGGCATTGTAACTAAGTGAAAAAATGACTGAGTCATAAGGGGCTGAAAAAGTAATTTAAGTTAAAATTGCTATCTAAACCTAAATTGGCAGGTTTGCCTTGGGTATGGTGGGGCAGCAGGCAACATCTCCTCACTCCCCACCAAGTGTTACAAGAGCACATTATGTCCAAGCATTCTCAGGATGCTTATTTTATTTCTGCGGTTGCATGGTAGCTGAATTCTTGCTTGCCCTCCCTTTCAATCTTACCCTGCTGCTTGGCTGCTGCCCTCTGTAGTCCCTGCTGCATTCAGGAGCTGTCCTGCTCCTCCTGCCCACTGTGCATGCTGGTGTGCAGTGGTGGCTTTCTCTACTTCATCTGCTGGGTTGTCTGCTGGCATCCCCTCTGCAGCGGCTTCTCCTCCCTGCTCCGCTGCTCCTAAGACTTGCTGCCCTTGTGTTGTGGCTGCTGCTGCTGCTGCTGTGCTGTTTGGGGCCATCCATCCCTTGGATTGCCCTTGGTGGGCCCTGTACTGCTTGAGGAAGGGTCCTTTCTGCTGTTTATACCCTCCACCCTGCCTGGGCTCTGCTTCTCTTCTGCTGTTCCCCCCTTGCTGTTGCTTGGGTTTTCTGCTTCCTTTGAACCCAGCCTTGTGCCTTTGCTCAATCTCTGTTCCTTACTGTGGGCATATTGTGCTGGTGCAGCCGCTCTGTGCCTCCTGCTGGCCTCCCACTCCTGTCTGCTTGGGGGGGTGCTTGCTCGGGCTGTCTGTTTTTCCTACCTGCCTTGCCTAGCTGTCTCTGCATGGGGCCTCCCTGCTGGCCTACACTAGTCTTGCATTTTGGAAAATGGTCAGACTTTTGTTCTGAGCATTAATTTTGTGTGCTTTTTCTGAGTATGAAATAAGCGCTCATAAGAAAATTATAATGTAATGAATCTCTCTGCGGAAGTCTGCTATTCTTGTTGGAACTAAGAGTTTTCTAGCTTGTGTTGGCACTGCCCATTCCTTAGATGGTAATGAGATAATGGCCCTTTTCCCAGATTCTGAGCCTGTAGCTATGGGATCAGTATATGAGGGATAAGGGCCTGGAGCTGCTAGGGGGACTCAAACCTGGTGGATCTATGGGAGAAAGTGTATCACTGTACCCTGCAGGCCAGTCATACATTGTTTCACCTGAGATAGACAAAAAATTGTGCAACCTGTAAGCCTGCTGCCCAGTGCCCACCCTCCCAGGTTTAGGGGTATATGCCCAAAGTAGGGCATCCAGCACCTCAACCTTCCAGACAGCCCCTGAGAGGCACTGATCTGTTCCTGAACCCAGGTCACTGGTGTGGTAGACTAGCTAAGGCATCCAGTGCCTCTGCCTTCCATCCAGTGAGTCCATAGGACAGCTTTCCCCCATTAGGGAGAAGGGACAGTGCATAAACTGCTTGACTGTCACCCAGTAGAAACTGGATGGCACAGGATGCAGGGGCATCTCAGATGGTTGGCACAGGCATAAGGTTGTGTGTGGCATCTTCACACAACTCGGTCTTGCCAGTGTACATATGCTTACCTCGTGATGGGGAAGAAAAAAACATGGACACTCACGAGCTGTGCGAACAGAATGTCCTGCTGCTTACCTACTCAAACCATGAAGACACTGCCCAGGACCCTGCTGCTGAATCAAAGTGAATCACAGGGGGAGGATGGCCCTTCTTCTCCCAGCCCCACCATGAGGAAATTGAAGTCAGTACTGGGGGATACTGCTCAGTGGTGTTGGGGGTTTGTGTGTGCAGACAGTTCACCCCTTCTTGGGTGCTGCTACTGACAGCTGCAGGGGCAAGCCCCTGCCCACCAGAATTACAATCACCAAGAAAATTAAATTACTTTTCTTAGTAACTGCAACTCCGGCAAACAACAGCCTGCCCCTGCAGCTGCCAGCAGCACCCCAGAAGAAATGAACTGTCAGCACCCCTTGGTTGGCACCTTCTCTATGTGTGGACAATAGACCTACTTTAAGTAAGTCCACACACAACAGAGAAGGTGCCAAACTGATTTGATGGGTTCTTTAGTTAATCAAAACTGCTCTATTTAGGAACAGCCTAACAGCCTCAGTCAGGGCACAAAAATTTGATTTTTGCAGGTACATTCATTTGTGGATGTGGCATGGATTACAATGAGGGAACAATATTCAGAAGGCCCATGAGTTGATTTTAAAAACTTTAGGACTTGGAGTATTTTGACTTCCAATATTTGTCTGAGTTATTTTGACTTCCAAAAATTCACAGCTGGAAGTATTTTGACTCCAGTAAAACTAAAATGACTTCCAAAGTTCAACCCATGGAAGTTTTTGACTTCCACCCAAAAATGATTATCTGAAGACCTGGATACTGTACATCTACTGTCCTTTTTGTTGACTCTAAACATAGGTCAGCAATGAAATTGTGTGCTAGGAAAAAATAGCAGTGCTGTTTGTATTCTACTTTTCTCATTTCTATGATTTCATTTCTATGTATTTTCATTCCACTGCTAGTCCTGCTTCCTGTTCACAAAGTCCAAACCATGTGACATATCCTTTGTCAGGCTGTGTACTTGGAGCCTAGCAGTGAGATATCTAAAAAACAAGCTAGCAATCCAATTGCAATTAGTCCAGTTTATTACACAGCAAAATGGGACATGCTTAGTACAGAACTTTGAATTCTGCCTAACTCCACTGGACTTCTGTGTATTTTCAGATTTATGACCCAAACAATCACCGATATGAAGTTCCAGTGCCACTCAATGTCCCTGCAAATCTAGCAACTGAAGAAAGCAAACGGCTTTATGATGTCACTATTAAATCTGAACCATTTGGCATTCAGGTTAGACGAAAAAGTACTGGAACAGTCATGTAAGTAAATTCTTATCCTAGTCACATTTCTCTTAGAACTAATATTGATGTCAGTATCCAATATACTTTTCTTGTTAACTTTGTAATGCAAGTTTGTATATTAATGTAAGTAATAACTTGGTGCACCATAAAATAGACATGTACTTGTCTAGTGTGCTTATCTATTCAACATAAACTACTATAAATAAAAGAATAACTTTTGTATCAGACAACAATTTATGGAATGACATTATGTTTTAAAGACAATGATACATAGTTCCATGGGACGTTAGATATATTATGGCAATGGCCACTTGGTGAATGACATGATACAGTATTTTACTCAACTGTGCAATGTTCAACAGGGGTTGCAGGCCTTCCCCTCACAGGAGCAAAATACATTGAAACTGTGCAAGGAAGGGCAGATGAGGAACCATGAAAATAGCTTACAGGGCTGGCTGGCCTAGTGGCATGGAGGGCTAAGGTATTGCACCTTATCTATTGGCATACCAGTGATCCATGGGAGGGCAGCCAGGAATAGAGAGGATCAAGCATCTGGAGGACTCCTCTCCTCTCCCAGGGAGAATGGCTTGGCAGTCCTGCTGAATGTCTGTCCCCAGAAGGAAGCCAGAGGGTAGAACTGGCCAGGGACACTAATGACGGGGGGGGGGGTGGTACAGGACTCTGCAGCATGTGCATGCCATACATGAACTCACTAAAGTACATGACCCAGCAATGGGGAAGGGAAAGAAAACAGAAAAATGGGAATGCTGGCAGGATACATGAAGCTCGAACCATGCTCACAACCCTCAGCTAAACAAAGGCATCTGGATTTGTGTACCAGGGGGGTCAGCCCTCCTCTGTCCTGGCCCCACTGCAGGGGGGAATTCAATGGTGGATTTGATGGTGGGGGAGCATTGGGAGAGAGCAACTGGTCATGGGTGAATGTGACATGGGTGAAAGCTCCCCTGAGGGGATTGCCAAGAGTCCATCTGCCAGCTGCCCTGCTGGGAGAAAAAGAAGAACAAAAATAACCTATAGGACACCTCACAGAGCATGGTAACCCTAACTAGCCTGGTGGTAAACTCTAGTCACTCTCTGTGCCTTTGAAACATTTACAGACAGATAGTGGGGTGCCATTAAATTGCAAATGGGTAGGAGAAAACTAGTGGGGGATCTAAGTTGTGTACAAGATCTTTTGCTTAGCATGCCATCAGAAGGAAATAGGACTAGGGAAGGGGTTTAGAAATGGGGAACATGAGGAACTACTGGAACTCGGGGCAGCAAAAAATAAATGCAATCAGCCTCAATCAGCCAAGCAAGCAATATATTTATTGAAATAGTGATAAAGAAGGCAACTGAGCAAAGCTCATTTTCAATTGTGACGTAAGATATACTCCTTAAAAACAAACACAACATAGAAGTGTACATTACAATAAGGCAATTATCTCCTATGTTAAAATACATTTCAGTTAGGAGCAGAGCCAGCAGCCCAGCTAGTCACACCATTTTTATATCACCTGTTAATCACTGTAAATTTTTGTGTTAATTTTATTTTGTTGATAGATTTGCTGTTCTCTTTCTATGGACAAGTTCATTCTAGGGAATAATATAATCTGATATTATTGTTTTTGAGACTGGATATTCAAAAACTAAAGCAAAACCTGACTTTTCACAGGCAGGTGTCATAGCTGTGAAAATGGTTATGCGCAACACCTAGGCCACACCGATGGCAGGTTCCAGTGATGTTGGACTTGCTCTACCAACACTAATTCAATAATTACAAAAGATGGACAAAATGATGGTCAACTATTTGGAGAGATTGGTGTTGGGTGAAAATAAAAGGGAGGGACTGGGAGCTGTTAGTGACAATGCTAACAAGACCGGCAGCAAAATAATAGAGGCTGTTACTTACCCAGTGAAAGAGCAAGGAATGTAAAAGACTAGAACTTGGCAGCTCCAGAACACACTTTGATCCCAAAATGTCAGAGTGTTGAGTAAACTGTTGGGGCTGAAGGAAGATATTTATTTATTTAGTTAGATTTTGTTGGCTGGGTAAGTGCACTAGACAAATTCTGGCCTATTTTCAAGCATGACACAGTGGGAGGGGGTTACAGATTTATTTATTTATTGCAATTTTTTTTCACAAAGAAAAGCACACTGAGCAAGAACTGCTCATCTCCCGGTGCGACCTGAGGGGAGAGGTACAGTGGGAAAGAGGACAAGGGTAGTCCAGGTCCTGACATATATACATACAATTACAATACAGTTGAAAACATTTGACAGAAATAGTTGAGCATAGATGACAATTTACCGTTACTTACAGTATAGTATAGTAGCAATTACATGGGGAAGTAATGCTTTATACCTTGAAAACATATAATTAGATAATACAGCTGTATATGTTTGACAGGAATAGATGAGTGTAGATTAATACATATACCCTAATAGTCAAGAGTAACAGTTACAATGAGGAAATCCTTCTAAGGCAGTGGGTTGTGGTATATAATGAGATAGGGGTAAGTGCAAGCTAGCTGGCTCAAAAGTTGGGATCAAGTGCAGTAGTTCGGTGTGGTTAGCGAAGTAGCACCATTGGGCCTACTGGGAGAAGAAATATAGGAGTGTCTGAGGTAGCATAGATTGGAGAGTTAGCTGCAGGACCAGTTTACTGAGCTGTAGTTGGCAAGGGCATAGGATAGTGAGCTGATAGAGGATGAATGGTGTATTTCAGAGGGGAAAGAGTTCCAGAGTTGAGGGAAGTGGTAAGAGAAAGCGGACTGGTTGGCTTGGGTCCGACGTCTGGGGACTAACAGGAGCCGGGAGTCTAGGGACCTCAGACCTTAGGTGGGTGCCAGAGGGGGTGATAGTATGGAGGTCAGATATACTGGGAGGGCACCAAAACAGTTCTTCAAGATAAACTTGGCACAGTATATTAGGCGGCGGTTCTCAAGGGAGGGGAGAGCAAGGGAGCAGTATAACTTGCAGCGGTGGGTGCAAGGAGGAGCGTCAAGAATGAAGAGGCAGAAAACATTAAAAAGGCTATCCAGTTTGGATAAAACTGACTTGTGGGTGGCACTGTAAACAATATCACAATAACCGAAGGAGGGAAGTATCATCTTCAGAATAAGCTCATGACGGACCGGATAGGGGAGGCTGGAATGGTTCCGATATAAAGCTCCAAGCTTGGGGCTGAGTTTTGTTAGTATAGAGTCAGCATGGACTGCGAAGGTGAGGTGCTAGTCAAGCCAAACTCCAAGATGCTAAAGGAGGTGATGTCCTCCAGCTGTGACCCATCATGGGTGTGGAAAAGTGGGAGGAAGGGGAGCCTGGCTAGTCATTGGGATGTAACAAAAGTCATAGTTACAGGTTTTTTTAGTATTTAGAGAGAGCTGGTGAGAGTTGAACCAGAGCTGGACTTTGTTAAAATCTGCCTGGAGGCTAGAGGCAACTGAGGTTGGGTAGGAGCCAGAATAAAATAGGACAGTATTGTCAGCATACATGTGAATTGAGGAGGTAGAACAAGTTTGGGTCAGGTTGTTTAGAAAAATGGAGAATAGGATCAGCCCAAGCACCAATCCTTGGGGGACACCAGTGGACATTGGGAGGGGAGAGGAGGGGATATGGCATCTGCAATCCTGACAGATTGAGTGCTGTCTGTAAGACAGGTGCTGAACCAGGCAGTAGCAGATGTGGAGAGGCCAGAGTCAGAGAGGCTAGATAGTAACAGAGTGTAGGAGACTGTATCAAAAACCTTGGCCAGATCCATGAAAATGGCAGAGCTGACGAGACGTCTATCCATTCCAGATTGGATGGTGTCAGTGAGCCTTAGTAAAGAGGAGGCAGTGGAGTGATCTTTCCTGAATCCAGACTGGTAGTGTGTGAAGAAATTTGAGTTGGAGAGATAGGAGGTTAGCAGGCTAAGCACTAAGTGTTCTTGCAGATTCGCCAGAGCAGGGAGGAGGGAGATTGGCTGACAGTTTGAGGTGGAGGAGGAGGCAACTTCTTTGTGGAGAGGGATGACAATAGCATGCTTCCAGGACAGAGGGACAGATGCAGTGGTGAAGGATAGATTTAAGAGGTAGGCAATAGGGGTGGCTATGGCAGAGACCAAGAGGAACAGAAGCTTTGGGTCTAGTCCATCTGGGGAATTCCCATTTGAGGGGCTCAGTGTTAGCAGGGCTTCTAGAGCTTCATCTGGAGAGATTTCCCTGAAGGAGAAAATACCTGTATTTTGAGGTAGTTTTTGCCCTGTAAGTGGTAGAGATGGTGACAATTGGGGTAAGGAGGAAAGAAGTGAGGAAGCACAGGTGGAGAAATATAAGTTAAACTCCGCAGTGACTGAAATAGGATCCAAGAGTGTGGAGTTGTTTACACTAAGGAGAGGCGAGGGCTTGGCTGATGGGGTGAGAAGAGGTAGTGTATGACCTTCCAGAATTTGGGGGGGCTATTAAGGTTAGATTGGAGGGAGGATCTAAAGTACTCTGCTTTAGCTAGCCGAGTTGCTCTAGTGCACATGTTGTGCAGATACCGGTAGTGGAAGAGGTCCTGAGGTAGGGTTGAGGCTTTGAAGGCTTGCCATGCTGAGTCATGAGCATTCATACAAGCTGTGAGCTCTTGGGAGATCCAAGACAGGTGGGTACTGCGTACCCTAGTATGTCGTAGTGGGGTGTGGAAATTCCATATCTTAAGGAACGTGTTGTTGAAGAGAAATATGGTGTCATCTATCAGGTTGGGGGGCAGTTAGTTAGGACAAGGTCATTTAGGAGGGGAGCGAGGTTTAGGGATTTGAGCGACCGTTGGACTAAGAACTTAGGGGGGGATTTGAGATGGTGGATTTTGCAAACAAGGTAGATGACATGGTAATCACTAATAGAGTCAGGGAGTAGGCCTGTTTGGATGACTCTGTGAGGATAGGAGGTCAGAGCCCAATTGATAAGGGAGTGGTTACCTGATTTAAGGATTAGGCGGGTGGGCTCAGTGATGAGTTGGGTTAAATTAAGAGCAGCGACATCCGTCCGGGTTTTGTTGAGGGCTGGGGCTAACCAGTTTAGGTTAAGGTCACCCATAGCATATAATTCCCTGGTGGGTGCTTGTGAACTGATTTGTGTAAGAAGGTCAGTAACAGTTGTGGAAGGGGTTCCTGGTTGGCAGTAGATTCTGGCAATGAATATGGGCAGTGAATAAGGTAGTGTGAGCTGCAGCAGCAAGAGTTTGTACTCTTTAGGTTCAGTTTTAGATAAGATTATTTCATAGTGTATGTCCGAATTTATGAAGATAGTTATGCCGCCACCTCTCATGGTCCTGTCCTGGTGGCCCATCATGTAACCAGGGATTGTGACTGAGGGGTTGGGAATGTTTTTGTTAAGCCAAGTTTCAAAGAGGATAAGGACATCAGAGGCATGTAGGGCAGTGAGAACTTGTAGCTGGTTGATTTTAAGTGGTAGGCTATAAATATTTAGGTAAAGGAGAGGGAGGCCTTTGTGGAGGGGGTAACCTGGCAGTTGGGAGGGGATGGGATGAGGGCGGGGTGCCAGTTGAAGTTGGTGAGGATGTGGTGGTCGAGGGTCCCAGATTTGGGTGTATGTCTCCTGCTACAAGAAGGAGGAGGGTGAAGGATAGGTGTTGAGCTAGTATACGGAGGTAGCTTGGAATGGAAGAGCTCCTCCATGAGTGGGGGCAAGGATGGAAATTTGTGTGGGTAACAGGGGCGGGGTGATAAGCAAGTAGGTGCAGAAGAGTCCAGGAAGAGGAGGGCCTGATTAGGAAAGGGGGTGACGTATAGTGGAGTGCGCTCAGGTAGGAGTGGGTAGGAGAGAGAGTGCAGGGTTGGAGGGGCAAGGAAGAGTTACAATATGAGCTGGGGAGGGGGCCTGGGAAAGGTAGGCAGCATGGTAGAGAGGAGGGGTGAGAGGCAGGAGAACAGAAAACTGAGTAGAGGTAAAACGCTAGCCATGGTGGACATGGTGCTTGGATTTTGTAACAGCTTCTTAGACTAGGAGGTAATTATGCAGAGAAAGGAGCCTGAGATTGGCTGGGACAAATGTGTTGGTTGGCCCCTAGGAGGGCTAATGGCCAATAGGCCTAGGAGGTGAAAAAGAGAGAATGGGAATTCTAGAGTAGAGGGGAGTCAGTGGAAGGCTGCAGGAGGCTGGTGCAGGGTGGGGTCAAGGAAGTGGGCTGGCAGACAGAGAATTTAATCAGTGGAGGGGTGAGGGAGGTGGGGGGCCAAAAATTTAGAAGACAGTAAGAGGGTGGGGTTTGGGGAGATTTAGCAGAACAGTAGCCCTGGAGAAATTGGGCACCAAAAAGAGCTGGCTAAGTGTGTGGGGGGGGGGTGTTGGGTTTCACAGATTCGGAAAGGAGCTGCAAACACTTAGCAATCTAACTTCGAAAACAGATTTATATTTTTTTCATTACTTTACACAGGCAGGTTTCAGTTTAAACAGTAAAAATCTGTGTAATTTCACAGTCGGAGCCCTGTCGGCAGAGAGAGATAGGGGAGCTAATCAACTGTGACTGCCAGGCAGTGCCTGCAGTCTGATAGGGTGTGCTGTCACTGTAACTTGAGCTTGATTTTGTTCTGGGTCCTGGTCTCAGTCGGTGGCTGGAGATGAGCCTGCCAACCACTGGGAGCTGTAGCAGCCCTGGTCAGAAGGCAAGCAGCTTGAGCTTGATTTTGTCCAGGATTCTAGTCTCAGTCAGTGGCTAGAGAGGAGCCTGCTGACCACTGGGAGCTGTAGCAGCCCTGGTCAGATGAATGCCAACTGACTTTGAACCAGATTAAGCTGTTGGTGGTATTTTTAGTGAATAGGGGGAAATTTGGCCTGGGCACCAGGGAATAATAATCTGGTAACATGCATGGAATGGTAGAATCCTCAGGCGCTGGGGTTCTGGCATGCAATTCCCATGCTGAAGGCATATCCTATTACCCCACACCATGCACAGGTGGAGGTCAAATGCCCTCACACCCTCATGATGGGAACTGCATGAGCAGGAGGCAAGGGCAAATTATTGTGAGCAGTCCAGGGTTGAGGGCCATTTACCATTGAAAAGAACTAGGTTCTTGTCATTCCAGATTATTTCTACTCTACTCACATGAAGTGCAAAGCTTTCAAAAGCATAACTAAAGATTTGAGAGAAGCTGATGTATTTTATCAGTGTTCGCATAGCGTTTTAACTTCACCAGGGAGAATAAACTTTTTAGTTTTAGTGATTCTAAGGTGGCTAGTGCACATGTGGTGAAGCTGGAGCATCAACTTTGAAGGAAGGGTGAACTCTGCTGGAGTGCTGTCAAATATTTTTAAGGAAGTTTCAGACTTTAGTCATTAGACTGGGCAAGATCTAGGCCTTGTTTCTATTTCCTCACTACAAATTGAGGCTTGTTTATACAGTAGATGTACAACTGGACCTTAATTGATATTGTTTTCATTTTGTTGCATAAACAGTTTTTTGGGGGAGGAGGAGGAGGAGGAAATACATCTGGGGAAGGGTGATGTTTAAAATGTTGACATTTACTGGTGCAGTATTTTTATAGTGGACTTTATGGAGGACTGTGTTTCCATTTTCCTTGCTATTATTATGTCAAACTAGACAAAATGGGATGAACAAAATGCTGACAGAAGTGAGAGCCTAATGTAAAAATGTGAAGTGATACACTGACACTGTTCTCCATACAAGGGTTTCCACCATACACTCTTGAAGGCAGTGGGAGATCTGTTAGTCAAAGGAAGCATGTCTGCAATTGTAGGGAGATTGGTTATTAAAATATATTGAGAAAGTTTCTCTTCTTCTTGCTTTGTCTTAGTGTGTTTGGCATTGATTAAGAGTCTGTATTTCAAGCTGGGTGATATTAAAACAGGTTTGGTCGCCATGAATTTTATTTTGTTTATTTTCATTTAACTGTATGTGTGTTGGGAGGGAGGGTAGTATCTGCCAAGAGTTACTGTAACAGGGCTATATTGTAGGTTATCAATGTTGATATTTAGTTATAGCCAAGTAGGCAGAAGTCTAATGTGACTATTTTTTTTACACATTATTCCAAAATAATTGGCTACAAATGGCTATTATGGTTCCAAATTGTCATTATTGTTATGCTAAATATCCAACAAAGTGGTACCATTATATCATATGTGATTCATTGATCCTTTTCTAATGATTTCTTTGTGTACAACTTGATGTAAACCATTTCTTGGTATTTTGTGAATCTGTCAGATTTTACAAACGCTATGAATGAAAAGTTAAAAAACAAAACAACATACATACAGTACATACATACATAAATACATACAGGTATAAGTCAGCAGCATGTAGAAAAAGAATTACGTATAATACAACTGAAAAAAAAAACAGGATTAATGAAGGAGTTGGGAATTGCATTTCAGGACAAACCCTTAGGTCTTAACAGACACAAAAAAACAGTCAGAATGGAAACAGCTAGAAATAACAACAGAAATAACAACAGACACTTTTCATTCCTGAATAGGATAGGAGATTATAGAACAAATTGCCTGAAAATATAGTGGATACAAGTTCTAAAAATAAATTACAAAAACAATTAGATAAATTGATTTTGACTAATAAACCTATATAGGCCCACTAATGTGGGGAACGGTATATATGGGCTGTAAGCTTTCTTCCATTCAATCACCTAGTATGGGAACCTAGTACGAGATATTTTTCTAAGAAACCATGTCACATCTTACATTTGATATTTTTTTATATGCAGATGATCTCATACTTTTTCAACAAGCCTAGTCAAGTCCACTATTGTCTGTTTGCCTAAAATCAGAATTTTCTAGAATATGTTAGTGGTTTAAGGCTAATTCTCTGGTTATGAATGTTAGCAAAACTAAGGCTATGATTTTTGGTACTCCATATATGTTAAAAGATGTTGCAGATTTATTGATTTGTGGCATTGGCTGGACTGCAATTGAATCATTGTGTTTAGGTATCTGCGAGTACCTCTTGATCCTACCTTGCTTTTTCATCTTCAGGTCAAAGCAGTTAGTAGCAATGTTAGCTGAAAGTTAAGTATGCATTATAAGTTTAGGATTTTTTTTTTTCTGTAGCAACTCACAGGTTGATTGCTAATGGCCCATTGTTGCCTCATTTAGAGTATAGTTATAGTTTTTATTATGACCTATAAACTAAGGAAAGCCATATTTTGACAGTTACCTATAATAACATATGTTGTTTTATTTTGGACTTATCATCACATACACACCACTGCCAACTTTATTCAAATTTGCATTGGTTTTCAATAGATTATAAATTTGCTTTCTTTCTTTCTTGGCTGCCAAATATTCCAGGCAGTCCATGCAAAATCGTGCTTTCCTTTATCTGATGTGACTGTCATCAGATCATGTTTGAAAAATCTGAGGTCAGCTTCTGGTGTGTGGGTAAAACTTCCATTGTATAAAACTAAATCAGGCAGTTGTTCCTTTTCTATTGCAGCCTCACTTTCTTGGAACAGTTTAACTTGCCGGTTTCACAAAAGCATGTCATTATGCATATTTAAATCACATTTTAAAGTTTATTTAAAGTAATTGTTTATTTGTAAATGTTATTTGTAATTTGTATATGTATACTGTGTATTGTATTTTAGTCTACTTCTATGTTCGGGTCAAACCTGAAATAGGATCCTTGGTCCAGTGTTTCTACCCAGTTAACAAATAAAATAAAACAAACATTTACCTCAATAGCCTATCAAATACTCAGATGGACAGTGATTTTAAATATTATAGAAGAACATGACATGGTCTTCAACTGACAGTAAATTCCAGCACTGAGACCTTTTTAATGCAGAACTCTGACAGCCTGTGGTACATTTGACTGCAGGTGAAATATTCTTAATGCCCAATGATTACTTTAAATTAATTTTGCTAGTCACTAATTGGTGAAAAATTGATATACTGTATAAATTAGAAATGTGTCTAATTCTGTACCCCTATACATTAATTGTATTACAGGTAGTACCCCTCAGTCATTAAAGGAAATTCATCCCTGTTTGCTATACAGATAACTTTAATAAATCTCTACAGAGGCTGACAATATAAAGCATGGTAACCTGCTATATATAACATATAGGTTATGCTGAATAAACCTTAGTGCTGTTTTATACATAACAGTGTCATAGTCTACAGCAGCAGAACAGTTACCTTTAAAATTATGTACTTACTGTCTTGGGTAAGGCCATTCAATTTTTAAATGATACTGTGCCCAAAGTAGGCCTAAAGGTGAGAACTGGGCATGCAGGGGAAGAGTAATGTGAGGAGGGAACTGTCAAGGACAAACTGACAGATGGAGTGAAAAAGAGAGTCTAGCCTAGCAAGAGTGGAATTCAAGGCAGCAATTAATTTGTTTTTGGATTTTGGATTACACTCCTATACTGCCTCTCACCGTCACACCTAGAAAAGAAACTTGGGTTAGTATAAGTAACTTGGTAATCAAATCTTAAATAGATAAATTTTAACAACAACAGCAACATAAAACAGAATGTCATCAGGCTGAATAAATAAAACATTAGTACTGTTTCTGAGCCACTGTGGGGCAATATGAAAGTGATTTCCAATTATTTTTTCCAAGTCAAAGAGGAGCATAAAGAAAAAAAAGCCCAACCTAGAAAAAATTGTTTCCTCTTCGAGTGTCTCAAATGTACACCTTTGCCCCACTAGGCAATAATAGAAAAAGTAGTAGGAATTACAGCAGGTTAACTGTATTAGAGGTGAGTGAGTAAACTGGAACTGTTAAGTAACTGTATGACTTTAATACAGTACCACTATACAAAACTTAGGTTATCCCTACTGCATTTGCCACAGGAAAATGGAGAGGTAAACTTGTCTAATTTTTAACAATATGCCAGAGCAGCCAAACTGCAACTGATCTATTAATTGTTTACTGATACATACCAGGAATAATGGAAGAACATAGTTTGCCGTAACATTTTAAAGTAAATGTTTAAAGTTTGGCGTTATCATCAGAGACTCCCTCAAACAATCGAAGCAGTGCAATAACCCATATAGCCAAGCCAGTAGGATTTTAATTTATTTAAAAAGTTGGTAGCTGGGAAAGGCACACTGAGCCTAAGCTCTTTTCCAGGTGCAACCTGGGAAAAGGGGAAAGAGGAGTATATGCAGCTATTTATAATCCAAAAAAAGTTACAATGAATTAAAAATTGGTGAAGAATATACAGGTATTTACAATCCAAAAATAATTACATGAATGAAATATTCATGTTAGAGTTGCATATCAAGGAACAATGAGGGAAAACAATGCATTTTGTACTGAATGAGCAGAAATAAAGAGCAGTGGATGTGTGCGACGGGTGGGCTGAGATGGGGAAGAATTTATGCAGTGGAATAGCTTAGGAGGTGGAGTTCAGGTAGACATTGAAATTAGGGCTAGAAGGCTAGCTTGGAGGGAGGCACCTGCCGTGTGAAGCGAGAATAGGAGGGTATCAACTGGGAGCCTGTGCATGGGTGCAGGAGAAGGAGGGCTGGAGAGAGAGAGAGAGAGATTTAATTGGTATTAAAGGGAGGAAAAAGAGGTGGACAACTGTAGGAGTGAGGGGAGCCAATTCCAGAGTAGGGGGAGATGGTATGTGAAGGCAGATTGTCTAGCACAGGAGCATACCTGAGCAGTGGAAAAAGTGCATGAGTCTCTGGAGTGGAGGGTGTAGCTGAGGCACTGGCTGGTGAGAGGCTGGAGGACAGATAGCCTGGGAAAGAGTTAAACCAATATGTAGCTTTAAAGGATACACTGTCCATGTGCAGTTGATGGCAAAGAAGGAGAGAAAGGACAAAGAGTGCAGGGAAAAGTAAATAATGATAATTAAGTCGGAGGAGATTAGTAGTAAAGTGGTTGAATGCATTACACAAGGTGCTGAGTTTAATGAGGGAAGAGTAGGGGGCTGATTCATAATCCACAACTTTGTAATTAAACAAGGGGAGTATTAATATTGATACAAGCTCACAATGAGTAGGGAGGGTTAGGCAATCTTTGGAATGATACAAAGCTCCTAGTTTGGGGTGGGATTTGATGTGTAGGAAGTCAATGTATTTGGAGAAATCCAATCTGCGATCGAATCAGACTCCCAAGAATTTGAAGGCAGACACCCAGATTCCAATTTAGTGCCTTTGAGGATGTGAAAATTGTGTGGGGGTGGGGACTAGAGTTTAACAAGTTTCTGGGAGGAGTCAAATGTCATTGATATGATCTTTTTTAGTATTCATTATGAGTTTGTGTTAAACCCTTGTATAATGTTGAGGAAGTCAAGCTGGATAGGGGCTTCCAGTGCATTGCTATAGGGGACTGACAGGTAGAGTACCATATGGTTGGCATAACTGTAAATATTCATAGCATTGCAGATGATGAGAAGGGAAGTTTTGAGAGGGGTATTGCTATTAGAAGAGAAGAGGTAATACTACCCTTGTATAGATCCTTGTAAGGCCACACATGGGGTACTGTGCCCAGTTCTGGAGTTCTCACCTCAGGAAGTATAGGGATAGGTTATAGAAAGTGCAGCACAAAGTAGCAAAAATGATTCTGGGCCACCAGAGCAGGTACTATGAGGAGCACCTCAAGACACTGAACATGTAGTTTCTGGAGAGACCATAAGGATGAGGGTAGATAAGATAGAAACCTTCATGTTTCTGAAGTGAATTAACATGGTGAACTGTGAGGAACTATTTAGTTTGAATACTAGTTCACAATCACATGGACATGAGTGGAAAATGACAGGAAGGAGATTCAGGACAGACACGAGAAAGTATTATTTTACGCAAAGGCTGATGGAGTCGTGGAACAGTCTTCCAGCTGAAGTGGTAGGTGCTAAAACCATTGGTGGTTACAAGCACAGCTGGGACAGGATGAAATGTATAATAGGGGCTTAGGGCAGCAGACAAAGGAAGGAGAATGGGGGGATGGATGGGGAGGGCTAGGACCATGGAGGGACAGTAAGTGACAGGGCTAAATAGGGAATTCAGGCACACTGGATGGCCTGATCTTTTTCTTCCATCATTGTCTATGTTCCTATATACTTAGCTAAGTGGCCTCTGGAGTGGGTAACACACATATAACAGTAAAAATGAAAGTCAGAACACAGGCATAATTAAGATACTATGCATGTATGCGAGTATAACACCTTGAATAAGTTTATGAATGAATCCGTATAGCAGGATTAATCACATTGGAATGTGGTTCTCAAAATATAATCAAAATGTCGCCAACAATCAAAATTTAGATCTCATATAAAGTTAATCAAACATAAAACTGCAATATACTCCCAAAGTACCGTTAATGAATGTCAAAGTCAAATTTGACTATTATTGCATAAGTGACTCTGAAGACATATTTAAAATATAGGAGTAAATAACTACTGAAAATTTATACATAATTAAGTGATAGTACAGATTGTAATGCAAAAACATATTTGTTACTTGCAACTCGCTTTGCATGGGTCTTGATGGTTACTAACCTTGTTTCAGGTACTGAACAAGGTTTAGAGACCACAGCCATTAAACTCCTGGTTGTGGAGTTCATACCCAAAAATTAAATATGCCAAACATCAATAGTGTCCATTTTAGCCTCCATTTTTGTCACTTTCTCTCTCTGGTGGTTATAGCCATTCTAAAGACTTCAGCAACTAAGACACAAAGGCCTGACATACAAACATAGAAACATAGACTTTGACGGCAGATAAGGACCGCTTGACCCACCCAGTCTGACCATTTTCCTACCTATTGGATAAGCTGCAGATCCTAGTTTACCAACAACCTACTTCTTCCTAAGCCCACCAGAATTGCCTTATGTCGGTCCCATGAATTCTTGAATTCCTCTACTATTTTTGACCCTGCAACCTCCTCAGGAAGGCTATTCCATGCATCCACCACCCTCTCTGTGAAAAAATATTTCCTCTCATTGCCACTGAGCCATCTCCCTCTTTCTTCAAATTGTGCTCCCTTGTAATTGCACATCTCTTTTTTTGAAACATGCTACCCTCTTAGACTTTGTTGATTCCCTTGAGGTAACTGAAAGTTTCTATCATGCCCCCAAATCCTACATGCCCCCCCCACTCCCTCATATTAAGTTCCTTTAATCTCCCTTCATATGGCTTCTAGTGCAGACCTATGTCATTTTAGTTGCGCTCATCTGGACTGCCTCCATCCTGTCTATGTCCTTGAAGAGATTGGGTCTCTAGAACTGCACATGGTACCCCAGATGGAGTCTCACCAATTGTCCGTACAGAGGGATAACAGCTTCTTGTTTTCTACTGGTGATGCCTCTCCCTATGCATCCCAGTATCCCCCCAAACCTCCTTACTGCCTTCTCACATTGCTTGTTTTCCTTTAGGTCATCTGATATGACTACCCCCAGGTCCCTTTCCATTTCTGTTGTTGTTAATATCCCTCCACACTATTGTTTACTCTTCCCCTGGGCTTTTGTTTCCCAGGTGCATTATTTTACTCTTCTTTGCATTGAATTTATGCTGCCATACTTTTGACCAATCCTCCAACTTTGCCAAATCCCTTCTCATCCTTTTTACTCTGCTTTGAGTATCAACCCTGTTGCAGATCTTTCTGTCATCTGCAAAGAGGCATACTTTTCCTTCCAGTCCCTCTGGACTACTTTTACTATGGCTATTTTTTTTTATATTTTACAAAGGCTTTTCCTCTCTGCTGAAACATGAAGTCAACATAAGGGCACTTCTGATCACAGAGTATCTCATGGAAGCTAATCAAATGTTATCATGGTCTTGAGTGTCTGCTGTGCTGAAAATTGATTTTTCATAACTGACTATGAAACCCTCTTTCTTTTACTGGGTGTTTGCACTTGCAATAAAAAATATGTAAAATACTCTTTCTCTCATTGTCTGTATCAAACCCTCTGTCACATTGTGGGAGCAAAGGGAACTGGGACATAGGAGGATACACCTTAACAGTGCAGGCTCAAATCCAACATATTCTCCCTCTCACTGGGTGATTACAGTCCTTCAAAAGTCTTCAGCAGCTAAACTGCAAATAACTAGTTCTGACATTTTTTTAATTACCTTACAAAGTCCTTTATTCCTTCAAAAAATTGCATTAAAAACATGGGCATTTATAATCTGTAGCTATATCCTCCAGCACCTATGACAGTATCAGTAAGCACTACAGAGGTGGAACTGCAGAAATGCCAGAAAAATTACTCAGCAACACAGCAGTGGACCAGCTAATAGTGACTCACTTGGGAACTAAGAACATCAGAAACAAAATGGAAAAAAAATAATAAGGCTAATGACACTGCACTGAAGAGAGACTAAAAATGAAATGTAAAAATATCTTGGTGTCTGAAAAAATTTAGTTCCCAAACAATTAGTATGCAGACAAAAATCAATGTCACTAATCAATAGATGATTACGAGACTGGGCAGGAACAGAGAAGTTTAAATTAATTTATTTATTCATTCTTGGTTTAACAGTACCTTTGAGCACAGTACAGCTCATTTACAAAGGTTCCACTTCAAAGAGAAGGAGGGTAAAACAAACAAAGGAAGGCAGAATAAAACATTCATAGATAACAACAAAGCAGCATAGTACCAACAAATTGTAAATACATTCTCAGATAAGATTAAAATGCAAATGTGATGAAACAAATAGGAAGTGGAGGGGAAGTAGGGGCAAAACAATAGGGAGGGTGAAAAAAAGAGGTGGGGAGAGTAGCAGGCCAGGGCTTTGTTGAGAGATAGCAAGTGGCAGGGGAGAGGGTAACAGTAGAGAAATAGGGAAGGATAAGAGGAGATGAGCCAAAGGAGAAGAGTCAGAGCAGGTGGCCAAGAGGGTTGAAGAGAAAATGGTTAGGTTTAAGTGGGCAAGGCTGTTCCCAATTTAGGCAGTCACAGGTGCTCTGTAGCAGGATGCTTTGGTGCAGAAGGTGTTTAAACTTAAGAAGCTTGGTAACATTTCAGGATGAAAACCACCTGTATGCAAGGGACAGCCTACATTTGAACAAGTGAGGGGCACATATTTTGGACAAAAGAGTCAACATAGCAATTGTGAAGATGTTAAACTGATCAGGAAAGGAGATAAGGGAGATAGTAGGTGCATCATAGATGTCTGTACATTTTGTAACTCCCAAAAAATCTAATATCTACAAAGAACAACAAAAAAATCAGGATTCACATCAAAAAGGATCTTTAAGGGCATATTTGTGAATGCAAGAAGTATAAGCAAAAAAAAAAAAGAATTAACTTTAAATCCTAGTCCAACAAGAAGAAGATTTTTTAACTGTTTGCATAATTAACAAATAAGCATTATACAATAGCAAGAAATAATCCTGCTTTCTGATTGGTCAGCTCCTCACTACACCGGGGATGTTATCCTGGCATAACATCCCAGAAGTAATGCCAGCCAGCTGGCAACCTCATAACCAGACACACTGGCACAGATATCATATGCACCAGCTGTGAAGCACCACTCTGACAGAAAGCAATATGACAGAAAGCACCTTCATGACACAATTCCCAAAGCTAAATTTCCAGATCTACAAAATTGAAACAATATAAAAATGGTTTTCTGAGGACAAAGAAAATGCTGAAGAAAACCCAGAAAGAATAAAGAAAAATTAAGGCATATTCAAACTGAAGAAAACCAGCTAGACCAAATTAAATGCAACAGAAATGAACACTCCACCAAATGTCAAACTGTGTGGGCAATAAACATTTTAAATGACTGAACAAGAGAAACTGGGAACTGAACTTGGCTTAGCCACAGTAAGCCCAAGTGATTTAAATCTCATTTTAAGAAAATTCTATGCCTCCATCTGAAACGCTGGCAGAGACCAATATGAGATAAGCAGTTTCACTGGTCTGAGAGCGAGGTTCAATCAGTACATAAATGAGCCCCCTCTGAGTAGAAACCTAAACATACTGTAATAGCAAATCTTGACTTTCAGAGCTGTAACATCTTCACAGCTCAAATGAAAAAATCTGAGGTGTGAGGGCAAAGACAAGACACAACACACCCTCCCCTAACTCAAACAGACCTGAAACTTCTTGAGATAATCCGGTGCCCTCAAGACAGAAACCCCAGAAGGACTTCTGCACCATGTCTGTCTAGAACTACAATTACACTTCACCACATGTGGCTGTGAGGGCCAAAGACAACTGCAGCCATGTAGCTTTGAATTTAAAATAATAGAATCCGGGCTGGAGTACACTACCCTAACCTTTAATGAGAAAACTTAAAATCATTGTGGCCCACTAGAAAAAGACCGGGGTTGAGCCAAGGCCACTATGATTGCCATACAAGGACATCCTCAATGCCTGGTTGCTGCCCTAAAAAATACATTTTAAAACTTCGGCAACAGTCCGGACCTGTTTCTCCACCCTTGATGAAAGCCTGCAGGTCCCTGGCAAAATGAAAAGTACTGGTACACATTAGTACCCCCTTGGCAAAAATGACTGTACCTTGCTGCAATGCTGCTGAAAATATGCCATGCTGCAGGACTACCCCACACATATACAAATCACTCCCTGTGGGTAATGGCCATCCATTCATTAAGCAATGCTGTGCTGGAGAGTCACCAAACAATATCCATAACAGGCCACAAACAAGAATCTTCCTTGAACAGTAACAGGGACAGATGCTGCATAAAAAGGGGGGTGGGGGGGCTGCTGCAGGATAGGGGTTCTAGCTGCACATTCGAGCAGACTTGATAGACCTTGAGGCCTATTTCTGCTGGTAAGTTTCTTATGTTCGTAAAGATCCTAATTGAGTGCAATACTATAGGGGCAAGCAATGGGATCCACATCTGGAATCTGCGACTACTCTCCAAAGGTCACCACGCCAGAACCAGGACCCTTAGCAGCAATGTCAGTGCATACCATAGCAGAAGTAAATGAAGCCCCAGCACAAACAACCACAGAATATTGCACAGAAGGAGTGACCAGCAGCATGGCATGCTGAAAAGCAGGAAACACATTCAACAGTACTGCCCTGCAAATGACCAGCAAAAATAAGCAATTCTTCATATACAGCAACAGCATGTGTGTTTAATATTTATAAGAAATAAAGTACAGCTTGCAAGATAAAGTTAAACTTTTCCTTCATGTTGAACCATTAAAAAACTGTTTCTGTTTGGTATTTAAACTGTTCACATGTTGAAGAATAAGTAAAAATGTTGCTAAATAACTTAAAACTGTTCAGTGTTTCCGCATAAGTTTAAAATCTTCACCGATTTTCTTGACCTTAACAAAAGTCCTACAAATCATAAATTTAAGAAAATATTTAACAACAGTTTATTAATATATTTACAGCCTATTTAATAGTCATGATACATAACTATTTTATCAAGTAGAAGGGTAACTATCATTTTAATTCATTAAAAACACTTTGTCAACTGTTTTTGTCCATATTCTTAATTAACACACAAAAAATGGTATAATAGGAATAATGTCCTCAATGATGGGGATTATGCTGGGATAACATACCTTTCCTGGGTGTTGGATGCCTTTAGCCTGCACCCTCAGGCCCCACCACCCAAGGCCGAATGTAGTCCCAGCATAACACCACCCTGTCAAGCATTATTCTTGTATCAGAATAATCATTCATCATCAGTATATAGCTTTGCACTTTGTGGAACTCTTTAAAGCCACATTAAAATATTTTTTTTTTCATTTGAGTGATATAGCTGCTTAGTTTGTGTAGTTTGATGGATATTTTTCCAATTAGAAAAGCATAATTGCTTAAAATGTTTTATTTGTATTTTTTTTTGGCAGTTGGAATTCTCAGCTCCCTGGTTTTACATTCACTGACCAGTTTATTGAACTTTCCACCCGCCTGCCCTCAGAGTATATCTATGGCTTTGGAGAGAATGAGCAACCAACTTACCGACATACTTTGAACAGGGATACATATGGACTGTTTGCAAAAGACCAACCTCCTGCAGTAAGAATTTTAAAATATGCATTTCTTTTTGCCCCAGTCCTTCATGGTTTACTTCAGTTTTGTTTCAGCCCACTTTGGGTGGCATTTGTAAAACACTTTTATGAATGGGAAAAAAATGATTGATAACTTATATTTAAGGATATTGATTTCTGGACCTTACTAGAATTTCATCAGATTTTCTGACCTTATTTAAAACTGCATACAATATCAAAACTTGCATTTCTGAAGTCATTGAGAAATTACAGGATACAATAGCACATTTGGTAACTGGAAGGAGTCTTACAAAAGAGAAATGGAAGTAGAATACAATATAGAAACATTACCAAATGAATAAAGGAAAATAAATAATCTACAGGTTTTAGGCTATATAAAAGAGACAGGGTGGAAAGGAAGAGAAGGTGACCAACTATAATAAAGAGATGTTTAAAATGGTGGAGAATTTAACAACTATAGTCATTTTAAAAGTGAGAGGATGGAAAGGAAGGGAGAATGAGTGACTATACTTAAGACAAGTTTAAAATTAGGGAGGATTTAAATATTGAGGAAGCTGATAGTGAATATGGGTAAGAGCAGAAGATAAACATGGGAATGTAGTTCTTATTGGAATGTGTTACAGGTTATCAGATTGGCAATTTGGGGGACCATTCACTAAAGTAACAATACTGGGAAATGTTATGCTGAAAGCAGATTTTAACCATGGAGACAAATGGGACAGACAGCCAGAAGAGCCAGGAATATGTTTGTAGAAACTATACGTGATTGTAACCCAACCCATTATGTGAATCAAAAAAAGGGGAGGGGTAATATGGGAGCTCTAGTAGTTTAAAAAAAATATGTTAAGAAATATAATAAGGCATATAGTACATACTGTATCCATGGAACCATTAGCATGGAGTGATTTTATTGTAACATGATACCATTTGAGATACTTAGGCAACTAGTAGCAGAATAGGTGGCCAATGGTGTACTGCAATTACAGGGATGGCAGGTATATTTATAGAAATACTTATTTTAAGAGGGGGAACTGGTACTGGGTGATGATGGGAACAAAGGTCTGTCTAAAAGTGTAACATTAAAGGGGAATATTGTTAGAGCTGATAGTTATGCACAATATAATAAGACATAAAACTAGTGTTTCTAACAGGCAAAATACAGAGAGAAATACGTCTAAAACAAAAGATATTTAGACAGTCTAGAACAGAAGGCACAATTAAAGACAGAGGCAGGTACAGGGAGAAAGCAGGAAAGTAAAAAGGAATGGTAAAACACATAAAGAGATGATTGGGATATGGGTAGGTGAAAGTTGTGAATTCCACTTTCGCGTAACTTCCATAAAATTTGAGAAATTTCATGGAAATTTTAGAACTTTTGCCTTTGACGAAACTGGGATTTCTGGCAGATTTTCTTTGAGTTCCATTGACCTTTTTTTCTGAACTACAGAAAAATGCATATAAACGGCGACTTTTATTCTATCAACAGTTTAATGAACTGTCAGCGAATGAGCGTGTGCTTGTACAACTATACAGTCATTCACTGATAATTCAGTGTGCCACCGGCAGTGGAAGAGAGAGGAGGGCTGCACTGGTGGCCCACTCAGGGGCAGGGTGGGGGAGAGGGGTGGTGGTGGATGAACTGTTAGGGTAGGGGTGGGGGGTTTCACTAGACACCAGGAAATTGGGATTCATTTTTTAATATATATTGGGCATTGGGGGTCTAGTAGACACCAGGGCACATTAGGAATAGAGGGGGATGAGTCAATGGATGGCAGTCTGTACTTTTGTGGATTTAAGGAATCCAGGATAGGGAGGGGGGTCCACAAGATACAAGAGAAATAAA
Organism: Neoceratodus forsteri; assembly: GCA_016271365.2. Classification (NCBI taxonomy): domain Eukaryota; kingdom Metazoa; phylum Chordata; order Ceratodontiformes; family Ceratodontidae; genus Neoceratodus; species Neoceratodus forsteri. The sequence continues at coordinate 455,833,798 of CM028137.1, forward strand.
ATAATTTGGGGGCCATGATCAGTGGGGGTGGGAGTCACTGGACAACAGGAGGGTTCAAGTGAGGGATTGGAGATATTTATTTATTTACTAAGATTCCGACTAGTGGGGGGGCGGATTAATAAATTAAACTGCAGTTAAAAAAAGCCGCAGAACTAACCACTGGCAATGATCCATTCTGTGGATTTTTCCCTGCAGTTTAATAAATAATCTGCAGTTTGTGTATTTATTCCACAGTTTTAAGGTGGAATTTCCATGGGAGTTGCAAAAATAATTTTCAAACTTTCATGGAAGCAAAATTTTCACTTTTGAGGAAATCCGGCTGGCAGACTTTTTTTTCACAAACCCCTAGATTGGGATTCTCAGCAGGTAGTGATAGAACCTTGAAAGAATTCTATAGTTATGTAAATTGTATGATAAAATTGAATAATGTAATAGCCCTTCTAGGAGTGCAAAGGAGTATTAATGTATTTAGAAATTGGTGACTGGGAAAGACACACTGAACTAAGCCTGTATTCCAGATTTTACCCAGGTGAATGGTACATGGGAGAATACATCATGTAGTAAAAATAATAAAAAGTTTAACTAAACTGCAAACCATATTTAGAGAATAATGGATAGGGAAGAGTGTGTTATGAATTTTGTTTACACACCCAAGGTGTGTGATGCTCTATAAACCTTGAGAGTGTAGCTCAAGAGGTTTATGTGATCATTACACGCTGAGGATGTGTAAACAAATCCTTTAAAACACACTTGTCTATACTTTATATTTTATAATTTCAGGTGCATGGACTGGAACTTCTCTAACTGTTGCTGTCTCTGACACAGTGTATCTGACAGCAACATACACACACACATATACACAGACTTGCAATCTCTGCCCCTCGGGTCTGGTGTGATTTTGTTTTTACTTACAGTATGAAAGCAAGATTGGCTTGCACTTAAGTAGTGCTAAAGACAGCCATGGTGCACTCCTGCTTGGCATCCCAAAGCTGAAGGGCTTCAGGATCAACCAGGTAAAAGTTTAAAAGGGTAAATAGCAGGATCAACCAGATAACTATTTTGATAAATATGAAAGAGAGAGACTTAAGAGACTCATAGAGTGGCTCATCACTGAGTGATGATGGAGCCGCCATGTTTATGGCAGTGTACTAGCATGAGGAGTGGGCCTGAAAGGCAGTTAGAGGAAAATGCTGTAATAAGCAGATTTCAAGTTATCACTGCATTTGAGTTGTAATAACCTGAAATCCAGTTATTACAGCTTTAGATAGTGCTCATAATCCAGTTGATAAAAAGGGTAACCAGTAATTATGTTAGTGAAATACAAAATAATAACAAGCTAAAAGATGAACAACAACAATGCTAATATTGCATATATGATCATCTGCATGATAAACAAGGAGCAGAATTATAAGCATGGGCAGAAATGGGTAGTCCTAGATAAGAAGAATACTGGGTGGTCAGATAGGGGTACACTACAGAGCTGCCCACAAATAGAATATTAAGTAGCCGGTGAGGAACCAAAGAAAGTAAAGACAGCTGTTAGGAGATGTTTGAGTGAACAGTAACAAGAGGAGAAGCACAGCTGTTTTGGTGGATTATTCCAAAGGGGCGTAAGGTGTAACAAGAGGCGATTTGCCCCACAGTAGCTTTGCAGCAAGGGACAACAAAAGACTGAGACTTAGCAGATCATATTAGAGAAGAAGATGGATTGGGAAGAGAAGAGGAATTTCAAGGGAAAAGAGGAACAATACAAGAGTCACCTGGACATAGTAGGGAGAATGAGGTTAGTAGTGTAGAGTGAGCAGTGGGGGTTGAGAGGTGGAAAGTTAGCAAAATGACAAAAAAAAACATGGACATTAAGGGCTGTCTAGCAAGGGAGGATTTTTTTTTTGACACAATAAATATTAACTATATTGTCAAACACTGGAAGAGTCATTTTAAGTGGGATCTCATATCAGACAGGGAGGGGTAGGTAACACTTGTGAAAAGGGTACTGCTGAGGTTGGGCTGGCGCTTTGAATGAATGGCACTGATGTGGAAAGAGAAGTCTAAATGTCTGTCTTGCCCCACATCAAAGTACTTGAAATCAGAAATCTTATCAAGTGGGGTACAACCAATGAGTTTAAAAAATTAGAGGAGCTGAACCTTTTAAGTTTTGACTAGTACCAAAAACATGGAAACTCTTTTTTACATTGTTAGCTGCTGTAACTGGAACCACAGTTAAAGAAAGAGTGGAACAACAGTGCCAGGTCACTGACTGAGACACATGTGGTAAGGACCTTGGCATTGTCAGTATACATATGGGTGTTCGTTTTGACAGACAGTGAGGTGGTAATTTAGAAAGATCGGATAGAGGCCCAGGAGAGAGCCTTGGGGAAACCTAAGAGGGGATAGGAAGGGGGAAGGCATCTATCTCCTGGGTCAACCATAGCTGAGCAGAGAGGTACATTTGGAACCAAACTAATGATAATGTAGACAGTCCTACTATTCTCAGCTTGTCACACAGAACTGGAAGGGCTATCAGGTCAAAGGTCTTTGTCAAGTCAATGAAAATGGCATCAGTAATGTGACCCAGCTCCATCCCCATAACAATGAAGTCAGAGATTTGGTGGTAAAAGGAGATGCTGGAAAGGGGACATGACCAGCCAGCTACAAGATGGTTGCTCTAGCTTGGGGGCTGACACTTCAAATCTACATTTCTGACAGATCCCCCATCTATAATTCAGCAAACATCACCATTCTTGTTTTGTTGGAGTGTACGAGTTTTCTTGCACCTGGTGACACTGGTTTTGACAGCAGTTATCTGGAATGGAGCACTTTAAAATCTTTGAGTACAGTCCCTTTTGTGACCCATCCACTTCTTCACCAAAGGGGGAAACCTTCCTAAATGTGTGAATATGAATGAAACATCCAAGGTGGGGCCCTTTACTGACAAACTGTATGATTAGACTTTGCCAAGACCTTTTGAACTTTGATACAATACTGTCTCCCTTTGAGATCAGCATCACCAGGATGGAGAAGGCTCTAATCCAGCTCAAACACTCATCGCCTCAATACAACTGCTGTCTCTTCCTTTTCGAATGGCCACTCATGCATGTACTAATTTTTGTGTAGTGTGCAGGGTTCTGCTTTTCAAATTATGGGCATTAATCATTGTGGAGCACCCCCCACCCAGTTCTTCTTGTCATTACACCTTCCTTAAGTCTTCCCATTGAACAGCATAGTGATTCTGCCCAACTTCTGCTCTTCACTGCTGCAGCCCACACAGGCATTCAAGAACCCATAGAAACATAGAATTTGAAAGCAGATAAGGACTGCTTGGTCCATCCAGTCTGCCCATTTCTCCTCACCTACACTATTAGTGCAGACCATGCTCAATCTACAGCACTTTCTCCCTCTCCCTTTCCAGTATGATTCATTTTGCTTACCCCATGCATTCTTGAAACCCACCACAGTTTTTGCTCCCACCACCTATGCTGGAAGGTTGTTGCAGGAATCTACCACTCTTTCACTGAAGAAGTACTTCCTCACATCTCTCCTGCTTCTAGCCCCGACATCTTCATAGCATTTCCCCTTGTTTTTGATTACATTTTCTTCTGAAACATACTCAGTCTTGTACCTTTTTACACCTGTGAGGTATTTAAAGATTTCTATCAGTATCATCCCTGTCCCTGAGGTCCTTTAGTATCTCCTCATAGGGCTTTTGATGCAGACCCTGCACAATTTTAGTTGCCCTCCATTGGACCGTCTGCACTCTGTCTATATCCTTCTGGAGATGTGATCTCCAGAACTGGACACAGTACTCTAGGTGGGGTCTTACCAGTGATCTATACATAGGCAACATTATTTCCCTCTTTCTGCTGGTGATACCCCTCCCTTTGCACCCCGGCATCCCACTAACCCCCCCCCCACTGCCTTGTTGCATTGCCTGGCCAGCTTTAGGTCATCTGATATAATCACCCAAAGGTCTCTTTCCTTCTTGCTGGTGATGGTGGTCAATATCACTCCATCCATTTTGTACTCAGCCCTCAATTGGTGTGCTATAAGTACATTATGTTGCACTTTTTAACATTAAAACCCTGCTTCCATGCTCTTGACTGCTCCTTTAGTTTTTGCAGGTCTCTGCTGATCCTTTACACACACACACACACTGGAATGTAGATCCTATTGCAAATTTTGGTGTCATCTGCAAGAGGTGGACCTACCATTTTGGCTCCTCTGCAATGCAATTTATAAAGACATTAAAGAGGACCAGTCCCAACACTGATCCCAGAGGAGCACCACCGGTCACCCTCCTTTCCTTGGAGTGAACTCTGTTTACCACCACCCTCTGCCACCTTTTTCTTAACCAATTTATTATCAGGTTTACCATCTTTGGACCCACTCTAAAGCTACCCAGCTTACTTAATAATCTCCTCTGTGGAACTGTCTTGATCGTGGTCCTGAAATCTAGGTATGCCACATCCATCGCTGCACCCTGATCTTGTTCCTTGATCCCCCAGTCAAAGAAATCTATCAGATTTGTTTGACGTGCCTCCCTCCTGTGAAACCATGCTACCTCAGGTCCTGTAACACACTGAATTCAAGGTATTGCACAATGCTTTCCTTCAGCAGTTATTCCATTAACATTCTATTATATTATATTATACATTATATGCTCTGACAAATCTGCTCACCCTGGATGAAAGGCTTTTTTATCAAACATGTCTCCTCACAAAAAAAATACACCGGGCCACCATTGGGGTTCTGCCTCTCTCCTATTCTCCCATACCTTTGTGAACACCCACACTGCCAACCAGCAGGTGTGGTCCATCCCGAGGGATAGAACCTCCTTAGGTCAAAAGTCATTCCCACACAGTGCCCGAGTCTGGTACAATGAACTCCTCTCTGATGTCTCCTCCATCTCCAAATTAGGACCTTTCAAGTCAGTCCTCAAAGATCACATTCTCACTTCACGGCGCTGCCAATGTACCAGCTAGTGCTGGATCATCTATCTATCATCTTACGGGACCATCCCACCTCTGAGCTCCTACCAATAGAGCTACCAAACATTACATAATAACAATGCCTTATTTGGCTGTACTCACAAGATATCTGTCTAATTCTCTACTTCGCTGTAACTATCAAACCTGTTACTCCCTCCCTCTATCAGTAAATGTATTGTTCTCTTGAAAACTGTAACATACAGCTCTCAGTAACATGGTCAATGCAATATATAGATGATCTTGATTCAGCAATGCTGTATAACTGAAAAAACTGTAACCTTTTGCTGCCATTCTATGTCTATAAGTATTAAGTGTTTGTATTTGTTTTTTCTGACATGGAGCCTTTGTAAATGAGTCCCTGACTCAATGGTTGTAATCCTAAAGTCTGTTAAATAAATAAATACATTCTGAACACCGACGTCAGACATAATTGCCACACTCCTCCCTGCTATCACTTTAGTGTAGTGGGACTACATCTTCCCTCCTCCAGTTCTCCAGAATTACTCCTGTTTCCAGTTAGCTGTTAAATAGAACTATCAGAGGTGCAGGCAGTATGACTAGTCATTCACTGCACCTCTCTCCCATGGTTGTGGAATCAGACTATCTGAATGTGATGATTCAGCATCAGTTTCTCTCCCCTGACCTGACCCATGGCGATCACTACCTGTACTGCAGAACATTCCATTCTCATGGTACCATGGTATTCAGACTTCATGTTACTCTCCCTGCACAGCAGTCAAGGAGCAGTGCTTGGAAACTGCTCCTTGAATATATGAGAAGACAACTATTCTTGCCTTCTGTCACACTCCTATATTACCAAAGCAGCCATTACTGAATGGAGTAAAATTGAAAACAGAAGAAAACAAGTGAAAAAAAGATGTTGTTGGAGTTTGACTGGGCATAATTGTCTACAAAAAAACAAGGAAACCGGAGTCATTGGATGCAAAGGAGCACAATAAATGTTGATTATTGTTTGGGATCATGGTGAAAATAAAGAGTCCTGGGTATGTGGCTAGTGCTCAGAGAAAATGGTCACCTGAATTGTGAGTTCCTATATCTCTATTAAGAGCCATCCATAATTAGCCAATGTAACTCTACTTCACCAGCACCTGCAGCTAAATGCCGGACCCCCCTCTGTTGTCCGTTGCTCTTATTGTGTGAATTGCACATATCTCCATGGTGGTAGTGGTCAGTCCTCCCTCACCCTGCTTGCAGCCTCCCTCCAGCCTGGGACCTTCCTCAGCATGGTGGTGTCACTCCTAGTGGATCGTGTCAAGGCAAGGTTTTACCAAATCCTGCAATAAGGAAAAGATATGAATTTGGTTACAACATAAAACTCCCAAACAGTAACCCAGCTTGAAACTTGAATGACAGCCACAGAAATGATGAGTGCCAATCCAAAAAGGTTTACCATGACATGCAGACCCATCTCCATTAGCAAGACAGGAAAATCCAGGCCTTGCAGGGAAATGTGGATGATCTCAAAAACTGGAGCCAAAAGAACAACATGAGTTTCATTGGCTTCCTGGAGCAAGCAGAGCTGAAAGGCACAGTTGGCTTTCTGTGCCAAGTCCTGCCAGCAATCCTGAAGCTCCTGGGAGATGTAGGATTTAGAATGAAAGAGAACATTAGTCCTTCGCTCCACTACAAAATCTGGGCAAGAAGCCATGGCCTATATTAGCCTGCTTTCTAAGGTTTCAGGATAATAAATACATTGTCCACAGGTCTCGAGAACTTGGCAGAATGGACTGGCAGGGACATGAAGTAAAGATTTTCCCCAATTACTCTAAGGATCTTACAGCTAAGATAATAGCCTACACAGAGGTCCATTCACTTTCAGGTACATGGCCTCTGCTGTGCCTCATGCACAGTAATGCGCCCATGTCCTTCAGTTCTTCAGACTGTTTTTGGAGTACATAAGAAACAACTGGCATTTTCTGCTGTGCCCTATCAGCTTTTCACCTGTCTTCTTACTGGTGGGACTATTTAATCCAGCCACAGTGCATACCACACCAGTGCCTGTGGCAGCTATAAAGAAGACTCCCCTATGGAGGTAGAATGAGGATAACACTTGGTATCAGCAGTCAAAAGCAAAACAGTGCTACCATTATCCTGAAAGGAAAAAAAACTATTTCCAACAATACCCCATGTCTCATAGCCATAGCCAGAGTGAGGATCCTAGGAAGGGTGAGAAAGACATGTCAAACCTGCTGGAGTAAAACCACTATGCACCCATGAGAATGGCTTCACCATATCTGGAGGCAATGACCAGCCACAGCCCATCACTGCAATCCCTGGCTTTCTCAGATGGGCAACTGTTGTCTTCAAACTCAGAGACTCTACAGCTTCCTCTCTAATGATCATCTATAGTGGTGCAAACTCTCCTCTCCCAAAAGTGGGCATCTCAGAGGTGGACAAGAGCAGACCGACCAAGACCTCAGGGACTAGGCACAATGGACTAGCCCCATCATGATCTTTTCAAACTCTCAGGACAATGATTCTTTTCCTTTTGCTCACCTGTTTAGTGAATAATAGGGGTACGGATGTTTGGGAGAGATGGTAAGGTGGTAGTGGCAGAAGAGTGAATAAGATGCCTTGGCTGTTAGATGAGGCGCTTCCTGTTCCCCCCACCCTGGTAATTCCTCTCCTCACGTACACTCCCCCTGGTTCTATGACTAATTACCCATTGATCTGCATAATATGAAACAGGGCGTGTGTCAACGAGCCACACAACATTTATGGTTTGGGACTGAGCCTGGATTATAGGCCTCCTTCTCTCAGAGGAAAGCAGTGACCCCAGCATATGGGCAGGCTAATATGTTTTCCACAGAATATATGTAATGGACTCTAATGGTCTTTTCTTCATTTCTCTGACAGGACTGTTCAAATTTCCTTAAGTAACTGTAATTAAGACTATGCCAGGATGTGACATTGGGTGGTTCCAGGGCCCCTTCCAACAAGAGTGGTTCATCCATTCACTTATGAGTGCAATGCAACAATAGGATTCTTGGTCAGTGAACCTCTGATGTAAAAATCCTTCAGCTAGTTCTTCACCCTCCTCATTCTGTTTGTCCCCCCTCTCCTTGGCATCCCTTCCTGCCCATCATGCACCAATGTCATGATTTGCACTAATCGTCTCAGTGGTGAACTTGTGGTCCTTCTTTGCTGCCAGTTTTCTCTGAAATGAAAGCCCATGAGAAGGAACACTGCTCCTACAACTAGAACATCCCTGAGTAGAAGGACCCTGTAAACCAATTGACCCCTCTGCCCACTTGCTGGATGACTCTCTAATTAGGGGCCCCTGCAGTGGGTGTAGGGATTCCAACCTGAGTACCTGGGATGCAGTTTTTGGTAAACTTACAGAACTCAGTATGTGGCAACTGCTCCACCTGCTGCTTCCCCCAACTGAAGGAGGAGGCATAGAGTGTAACAGGTTACAAGGTAAGCAAGACCTAGATAAAACTGATTATTCACACACACTACTACCTCCGAAGCACTGCAGCTTGATCCTTCAGACTCACATAGGGCTGCTTTGTATCTCAGTTTTAAAGGGACCTGGGCCCCATGCAGTCTTACAGTTGGTGGCACATAGTGCAACACCTTCCCTTGTTTCTCTCCTTTTCCTGCTTTTCCCCCGGAACATACCATCGTTTTTCCAACTGCTTTTCTCAACTATAAAATTTCTTGCGGCACAGCTCCTACGGTTCCCTATAATAGACCCCAGGTATCCCTCTGTGGGAGCCCAACATGCAGGCAGTTTTGGTGCTGGAGGGTGGGCTCCTCCCTAGGCTACTCAGCATCCCCAGGAAGGGTTTAAATAAAATATCCTACCTGTGAAGGAACATTGAATCATGAGTTACACTTACAATAAGTTTCTTGTTGAAGAGGTTCAGAGGGATAGAGGATTTCTACCAGATATCTGTTTCTGTCTTATAATAGTGACAAATCAAGGCTGTTATCCAAAACATATTTGGCTGCATACCTAGCTGAACCCCATTAGCACACTCTGAAGGTCATAGGAGAACTTTGGGCAGTCAGTCTAAGCCAGCTCATGCTTTAATGGCCTTCTAAACTGTATTTTTTTAATTTTAGAATAGTTATGTTCAGTTTTGCTGTTTTTAACATGGATTACACAGGTAATTCTTACTTGTTTAGTTCTTGGTGTCTCCTACACAGCTATATGTGTCCTTAGCTATTGGGGGAGGTCTTCACAAATAACAAAATCAAGATCACTGGACCCTTTTTTATATGTCATAGTGAGGGGCTATGGGAGGGATGGGAATGATGGGGGTCAGAACCTGCTGATTTGCCAACAAGATCCACCCAGGCAATTCTTTAAGTCCCCAACCAGGATAACTGACTACACCATCACACATGGAACAACATGGCATTGAATTCCTGGGTTAAGTGGATATAGGTAATGATGCATCTTCTGCATTTATGAACTCAACTGGCTCTCCTTCTGAAAGCCAACCTACCATATCTAGTGCAGAAGTCCATAAGCTGGGCTTGAGCTGGATGGAAGTTAACAGTGCCACTGTCATAAAACAAGCATTTGTCAATGCTGAATGTTGTCTTGCTGGCATTAGCATTGGTAGTGCTGGAGTTAGAGATGCATAATAGGAATGGCAATGAAGTATTGAAGTGATGCCAACCCCAACCCCACCCTATAGATACTGACAGGCATTGGGGTGTGCCTTTGGGTTGTCAGCAATAATTCTGATGCCATTGTACCTCACCCTACCCTGTAGACACTGACAAATGTTATGGTGTATTTGGGGCTTTTGGGCATTATACTTACCCCATTCCATATGGAAATGTGCTGAGCTGGGTGCAGCATAGGAGAATGGGGTGAACTTTGTGGCTGATCACTGCAAGGCACACCACAATGCCTGTCACTGTTTGCAGGGTGGGGGTGGAGGTGGAATGGTATGAGCATTACAGCCGATGATCCTAAGTTACACCCCTGACTCCTGTAAGTCTCTACAGGGTGGGGTGCTACAGTTGAAAATCCTAACACCACATGCGTGTGTTCGTATTTTCACTCTAAATTTTCAGCATAGGCTGTTTGTGAGGTCACCTCATGAAGAGCGGCACTATCAGTTTGTTAGCTGAAAAGTGATTTTGCAAAGCAGCTATGCCATTTGGCGACACAGGGACAAAAATAAATTTTGGGCAGGATGTGGAAAATGAGAACTGTATTGTTCATGAGGAGGTGTAAAAAAATGGCAACGTTGAAAATCTGGAGTGAAAATATAAAAAACTGGTGAAGTCATGAGCATGCTTAGAAACTGTGCAACACATGTCTGTAACCAAATTATTTTTGGGAGTTTGTTAGCCACATTTGAAACATAGGCATTTTGGGACCTCCACTCATGAACAGTGGTGCTGTGATTTTGTTAATCTGTCCCAGATGTTGATTTCCCACAGCGACCACGCCATTGTGCGCCACAGGTGTGGAAACACATTTTGGGCAGGATGTGAAAAATGACAGCTGTACTGTTCATAAGGTGGTGTGAAAAAATGCCAGTGCTGAAAATCTGGCTTGAAAATATTGCGAATTTGTCAAGTTACAAGGATGAGTGGAAACTGTGCAATGCATACTTGTAACACAGTTATTTTATGGAATTTTTTCACCAGATTTTCAACATAGGCATTTTAGGACTTTTGCTCATGAACAGTGTCACCGTCATTTCTTCAAACTGTCCCAAAAACTGATTTCGCACAGTGACTGCGTTATTCAGCGTCAGACATGCGAAAACACATTTTGGCCAGGATATGTGAAATGACAGCTGTACTGTTCATAAGAAGGTGTGGAAAAATGACATCATTGAAAATCTGGAGTGAAAATTTTACAAATTCACGAAGTTACTAGCATATGTGTAAACTGCACAGCACATGCTCGTAAAACAGCCATTTTTGGATTTTTCCCGCCAAATTTGCAACATAGGCTTTTTGAGAGCCCCCCTCATTAACAGTGGCATTGTCATTTCATTAATTCATCCCAAAAGGTGATTCTGTGCAATGACCTCAAAATCACCTTTCAGGGCCGATTAATGCCATGACAGTGTTAGAATTCATGAGGAGGGGTCCCAAACCCCCCATGTTGAAAATTTGGTGAAAAAATTCCAACAAATGCCAAAGAAATGCCTCAAAGTTGAAAAATTCCTATTTATTCCATTATATAGCTTACCGGCATTTCCTCAGTTCGCGGTTGGTTTGAAGAGTGCAGACGTGTTTCTGGTCCACTGAAGATCATCGCGCCGGACTTCAGAGGTAGGTTTGGGTGTGGGAAGGCAAGGTGTGCAGTGGATGGGCACGGGTTGTGGGGGGGCAGGGAGACGGCGAGGAACAGTTTTGTTTTTTACAGGTTAAAAAAAAACATAGGGGGGCTTCTTTTTTTGCTGGGGATTTGGCATGCTGGAGTGGGCTCCCAGTGTGCCACCTAAGTCTTTTTTTGAGGGGGATGCTGTAGCCAATGGGGGATTGGGCACCCCCATCAGCACATACTGAAGGGGGGGTGGAGACAGCCGAGGGTGATTGGGTGGGCACCCCCCTTGGCACACAAGAAAAGTGGGGGGGAAGATACATTATGCTGATGGGGAGTGTGATCCCCGTTGGCAAAACAAATGGGGAGGGGGACAAATGCTGATGGTGATTGGGCCCCCCTCGGCAAAGAAAAAACGTTGGGGGAGCATGATGCCAAGGGGGATTGGGCACCCCCTCGGCATACATTTTAAATAAGGGGTGTCATTATGCTGATGAGGAGAGAGCTACCCAATTGGCATTGTCACAGGAGGTGGCTGCAGTCATTTCAGCCATGTTGCATGGATGTCGGGAGGCATGTTGTGGTCCTGCTGCATGAAAGCTTCCTTCTCATTGCAGCGGACCTTTTCTTTGAAGTGATCACCACATTAAGTATGCATGGTGTGGCACTGGCATGCAGGCTGATTGGGGAATGACAGACACACCTACTGATGCATGCCCTGCATTCGCCCAACAGTGAACGCACCTCTAAATCTGCTACTACTGCAAAATGTTGGCTGCATATGCGTGAGCCAACATAAAAATAGGGTGTCTCCATCCTGGTACACAAAGCATTATATTGGAAACTGGTGAAACAGATGGTGGATCAGGATGGTTCCTGGGCCCTGGTGCACTTTGATTACTATCCAGCACACTAGTGACAGTAAATTTGTATGCCCCAAAACATGGATTCCCCCAATTCTTTCACAACATGGCTAATATGATTCTGCAGTTTAATGACATGCAAGCACCAGTCATGACTGACAAGATAGTAATCTCAATTTGAACTCAGTCAAGGCAGGAAGAAGCCTTACAAAAGGGTGGTACAAGCAGTGACCAAGTGGATAGAGGCTCAGGCCCTCTCTGACTCCTTGCAGTCTGCAGAGGAGGGACTACACCTGTTATTCAGCAGTACACAGTTTGAACAGTAGCCACGACCTATGGCTGACCTCCCAACTCTTAACACCTAGAATAGTCACATCCACCATTACCCGCTCATTATTTCTGACTAGCACTGATCCAGCTGGACCTATTCCTAGGATCAGCCATGAGCCATTCTCCCATCTGGCAATTGGTCCCCTACTGTTACAGCACCCCCAGTTCCAAATCTGGCTGCACAAAGACATGGTTGAACACATCTGCATAAATGACCCATGGAACACCACAGTGTCAATGTTTGTGGGAGTCCTTTAAAACTACAGTCTGAGGCCAAATTATTTGTCATGCTATACAACAACATAGAGAGTGAGAACAGCAGCTGGCAAACCTGTCTTCACAGCTCAGGGTCAAGGAAGAGGAATTTAAAGCAGATCCCAAGGCTGACACCTATTCTCAGATACACAAAGAGATCTGATCGCTTCACACTAAAATCAATGCCTACACAGCTCATAAGGCAAAACTAACAGTACATTGCCACCAGTGTCATTGCTGGGATGGTGGGGTAAAATATGGGAGGCTGATTGCATAAAGAATCAAGAAGCAGCAAGCTAAAAGGCAATCTGCCGCTCTATGGAACTTGCAAGGTGTCCTACACACCAACCCTAATAAAATTATCAAAGTGATGAAGTACTTCTGTTCCTTCTTCTAGCACCCTAGTGCCCATCATGAGCTTATCTGCAAAGTCCTTCCTAGCAGGCATACTGCTGCCCACAGGCAGATTCAGTAAATGCCCCCATAATTGTATCAGCAATATCTGCAGATTTGACCTGTCTCAACCCCCATTAGGCCCTAAAAGGAGATGGCCACCTGGCCAGATTTTGTCTATCTCTCTCTCCTTCCTCTACCCCATACTCCAGTCCTTAACAGGAAATAGGATCCATGGGTGCTTCTCCCAATGGCTTATGCTGCAATCATTGTCTTATCCAGGAAAGGCAAGAAAATTACCAAATTGACCAGCTACTCACTGATCTCCCATATCACAGATGATAGCCTACATTTTGCAAAGGTTAAGGCTAGTCATTCGGAGCCCTTTATCCTTCCATTTAATCCACCATCTAAGGTGTGGTTCACACAAGGTAGGCTGAGCTCAGACCATATCCTGACCCTTTTTAAATTGGTCCAGGAGGCCTGAGAATCCCTTACTACCCCATGCTGCAGTCATTATTGACTTTGAAAAAGCTTTTGATTCAGTGGAGTTTGGGTACTTGTATGATGTCCTCACCAGAATGGGGTTTGTGGAACACTTCTTGGTGAATATCTATACCGTGTATTCTAACCCTATGGCTCAGATCCTTGCCAGATAGGATCTTGTCCTCACCCTTCAGACTGGGGTGTGGCATTAGGCAGAGAAGACTCCTGTCACTGCTCCTGTTTGTGCTGATCATGGAACCTTTAGTGTCAGCCATACACCAGCACTAAACCATAATGGGAATTAGAAAGGAGCAGAACCAACATAAAGTTCTACTCTATGTATATGACCTCTTTGTCTTGCTAGATGAGGTCCACATAGGAATTCAGCCTATGATAACTATGTTTCAGACTTTTGCAGATGCATGAGGCTAATATATTAATCAAAGAAAAACACAGGTTCCGGCTCAAAACTAACAGCCCTACCAATTGCCTGGACTGCAATGGGTGACAGAAAACCTCCCCTACTTGGGCATAAAAGTAAACCACACCTTGGAATAATTATGCAAAAGTTATTCATGCTACTCCTGGCTGGCCTCAAAATGGAGAAAGAACACTGGAAGCTACTTGAACTGTCAATGGATGGAAAAGTGGAGGCACTTAAAAACTCACAGCATGAGTTACTCCAAGCCATCTGCTACATTCCCTCATACTGTACATCCCACAGAATTGCTTTGATTGAATAACTAGGTTGATGGGAACATTCTTATGGGAGGGAAAACAGCCTTGGTACAGCCAAAGGAAATTATAGACCCACTGGTGGAAAAGGCGGTGGTGCACCCCTGGTTTCAGGGATACCACTGGCCTTCAGAGCAGTGCAAACAATTAGATGATTTGCATATCCCTCTTTAGCAACCCCCAGTGGAGGAAAATTGAGGCTGAACTACTTGGAGAGAGCCCCCACTTGCATTATTCCATTTCCAGAAGGTCACATGAGGCACGGCTCACTATCCTATTATCCACAACTCAGTCTACACCTGGAAAAAACTATAAAAAGTGACTCAGCATTAGCCGTGTCAGCCTAGAACAGACTCCAGGCTAGAATGTCCCTTCTAGTCAGGTGGGGGAAAGCAAATCTTGTGGCCCTAATGTGCAGTCAGGGAATAAGCAATGTGCCTGATTTGCTTCTCCCCCAAGTATGGTACTGAACTCTTTCCAAAGTTTGCAACAGAGATATGGGCTAGGTTGCAAAAGGTAGAATTTGGGTGCTATCTACAGGTCAGAAGTGCAGTGGCACCTATGCTGAGAACCCTCACAGGGAACTCACTCCTCCCACCCCAAAAAGGCCACCCAGTGCTCTTTTGTATCTCATAGCCAAAAAGGAGAACTGCAGTGACCTATTCACTTGTCAGGGACCAGATCCATGAGCAAATCTCCTAGGCGAATGCCTCATGGATAGTAGCTATTAAACACCAAATGTCTGAAGAGGATTGTGACAAATGCTGGAAAGATGTCCACAACCCCATCAGGGACTGCATGGCAGGTTTCTTCAGAACAAGGTGCTACACCATCAGCACCACATTCCTGAGATGTTACACAAGGGATTCTATGTGATAATAGTGACTACACAAAGGCGATTGCTATTATCCCGACCTACATTATTGCCAAAAAAAATTTTAGAGATATGCAGAAAAAGGCTACCGGGAATTGTGCAAGCGGTGAGGGGGGCTGAACTCCCCCACACACCCCCATGTTGGGGCTTTACCCCTCGCACCCCCCAAAATAAAGATTCTCAACTCCAGGGGTGTGCATGTCGGGGAGGGGGGCACATCCCAGCTCCAAAAAAAAAAACTAAGTTCCTCAGCTGTGGGAATCCCAAAATGAAACACCTGCCTCCAGTCCTGAACCTGGGACCTGCTCCATCTGAGCCATGCACTCTACCCATCACACCACATGATTAGCTCTGAAAAAGCAGGTTCCCCATGGCTCACATCTCTGTCCCCATCTCTCCACATCCTGTCACCCACTTTCCCTTCCTGTCGCCCATCCTAGCTTCATGATCAAAACAGTTGCCATCCCACTATGGTCACCCATGGTCAAAGTACTGTTATATGGGTTGCCATTATGACGGTCACCCATATGCGGTCACTATCATCACAGGCTGCCTACACAAGGCATGGCTTAACAACTGCTAGTGATGTGGTAACTCAAGAAGAGACTACTGTGACATGAACATGCACAACGTTCTGTGCTGCTCTGTCCCTAAATCCCCAGCCCTTATGCTGCTCAGCTTCCCAACAAGATAGCTGTCTCCTATCCAAGACTCAAAGGGTTGGTTAGTGGCATCCTGTGTAGAAGCAAAGTGCCCCTTGTTAAGTAGATACAATACCACCAAAATTTCCTAACATAAATGAGTATATGGTGTGTGTGTCCTAACGTGCCATTTTTGCAAGAATTTCTCACCTGGGATTGGATTCCATGCAGAGTTACTGGAAGTCCCGGGCCCCATTCTTTCACTACCTAAACTCACCACCTCACACAACCACTAGATCTGGAGGTGGTGTAGATATGATGAATCCCATCTTCTCCTAGTTGCACCTGACCAACACTGTGAACTGTTCAGTGATGACCACACCACTAGTCATGACATCATGTCTGATTGCTGCAAGATATTTCTATAGTAGGTTTTTGGACACCCTTCCAAATTTTCTGTTCTTTTCACATAGTGGCATGGGGTCAATATGTTGCATGGCAGAATGTCATGTGACACAATCATGTTGCGTGATTTCTTGATCTCTTTTGTTCTTTGGGGGCAGTGCCCCCCATTACAGGGGGCTACACTGCTCGGACCACCCCACTAAAGACTCTAACTTCAGGGGGTCCAACTCAGAGAGCGCACAGGGCTGGGTTTCGCCATAATGATGTACAATATTAAGAGTATGACATTAAGACCCGGTATGTTTCAATAGCTCATCTGTGTTTGCTAGATAGGTTTAAACCAATAATTTCTATATATAGATACACACCCAGGTCATTTTGGGATGGGAGGCCTCCCTGCCATCCCTTTATATCTCCACTTTTATGTCCCCAAAATAGGCTAAGAAACCATCACCGGTGTACCTTTTTCAGTGTATTGATGACTTTTTATGCCCACAATGTCAGTAATGCAGTGTCACTGCTCTTTGTGTACATCAGTTGTGATAGTGTATTTTGTTTCTGTTGGAAAAACTTAATAAAAAGTCTTACCACAAAAGCAAAAAGAAGATGTTGTAATACTATTTCCAGAAATCAGACTCAACAAAAGGAGAGAGAAAGATGTCCACGAATTCCAAGGACAGAGTAAAGCCAAGTGTTTGTCTTGGTCTGGAAAATGAGTAGGGATGGTAGCAGCCAGGTATGAAGGAGTCACTGCCATTAAGGAGAAGGATAACTTTAGTTTTTTCCCACTCTTGAGGAAAGTGATGACACTGACAATGAATGAAATGTTATGGAAAGAAGAAAGATGGGCACATATTCCGATGGCAGAAAGATGTAGACATTTAGGGTCCAGTCTGTTAAGGCAGTGTCCTCTGGAGTTACTTAGGAAAAGGAAAGGAAGTGCAGAGATTGTTATTGGGGTGGTGAATGAGGAAGAGAAGAGAGAAAGGTGGGAATATAGCAGAATGTAGAAGTGATTAAGAAGTGGATGAGTGGGGGAAGTAGGGTAAAATTAAATGGTAGAGATAGTGAAGAATTTGTTGAAACTGGAGGTGACCTGGGAGGGGTTGGTAAGGAGGGTACTTCCATTAAGAAGGGCTGGGATAGTAGACTGAAAGGGGGTTAAAAAGGGAAATTATTAGCTTCTAGAACGTTTTATGACATTAAGGTACTTCTGCAGGCCTTTTGCAAAGTAATTTGATTTGGCCTCCATTGTAGCCTTTCTGCAGTGATGTCTATTTTGTGTGAAGCTTAATAAATCATAGAGTAAGCTCAGTGCTTTGTACAGGTACCAGGCAATCACAGGCTTTAGAAAGATGAATGAGCTGTTCAGAGACATAGGCAAGGTGGAATCATCAGAAGCAGAACCTGCTAAGAGGGGCTTGTCTTCCCCAAGTAGAGATGATTTTTGATAGGAGGAAAGAGAAAACCTCATAAATGATAGGGATAATTGAGAGTGAGGACCAGTGATTGTTATGGAAGCAATCAAGCATGGAATTCAGGTTAAGAGATCTACAGTTCTGTAAATGACATGAGCAGATAAATTTAAGAGAGGATGGGAGGCAATGCATTTTGCTGAGACAGTAGATATTGCTGTGGTCAATTAAGACATCCATAATGGCAGTAGTGGCAATTATAAGGTGGGAATAGGAGAAGAATACCTAGTCTATAAAATAAAGTGGTTCATGGAGTGGAGATTAATTTACATAGGCTCATTGATCATCTGCATGAGATTAAAATATTCAAGTTTGAATGGTCAGTTTGGCCAATCTGGACTATACTATACAATAGTTACTGATCAGCTGTGGTATAATTACTGTTCAAGACATGAACAGAGAGCATCTAAATAACAATTTCAGTTTAATGTACAGCCAAAGATAAACAAAGGAAGTGGGCATACAAGAAAAAAAGAACAGAAGTAGCATCAAGTGCTATGCAGTAAAATATTTGCAGTACTAAAAGAAAAGGTGATAGAGAAACTATCATTTAGGTGAATAAATCAGCATGGCATGACAATATTCACCCAATATTACATTTGGATGTAGCACTGGAAATAGCAATACTAATAACTGATTTATTCATATCTATTCTAGAGTCAGAGGACATGTAAAGTGACAGAAGTATGGCTATGTTAATACTGTTGTTTCAGAAGTGTGATTGGGAGAACTGTCCAATTATAGACTTGATAGTTTGACGTTATTTTTATATAAAATAATGGGATATTCAGAAAGAATAACATAGAGAACACATTTAATGAAATTAGCTATATAGACCTAACACAACATGGCTCCACCAGAGGAAAATCCTGTCTCACCACTCTACTGAGTTTTATAAGCCAGTTCTCAAATCAGCGAAAGGGTAATGTGTGTATAACTGTGGACTTTAGTAAAGTGTAGACATGGCACTATATACTGTAGCAAACAAGCTAACAAATTGGAACCAGTTTATATTGTAGTTAACCGATTTATTAAAAACTTATTTATTCACAAACTAATACCAAAAGAACATACTGTACAATAGCACCAGAGTTACATTAGCATAAAAAATGCCCATTCATATTGACAGATCATATATGAGGATTATCAGAAGGGAATAAATACACGTCTTATTGCAGCATAAGCAGTATACTCCAGAAGTTATATGAAGGGATTGAATGAACTGCCATCTTCTGCACCAGATCAGTCAAGATGACTCCAAATCAGCTTTAAGTATGCTCAACATGCCCTTGGGGAGAAGCATGTAATATATTTCACCCTGGGACCTCTAAGGAGTGGACACATCCTGCACTTCAGTATGGTCCCCCTAATGTGGGAAGTTCTACTGTAAGTGGATTCCATCCCCTGGGGTGAACACAGGGTAGAGGATGAAGAACTTACATTTCCCTGGGTAATGGGAAATAGGTTTAGCAGGATTCTGGCATGTACTGGATATGTACCAGCTATGAATTATGAAAGTGTATTCTGGAGTGAAGATCCTCCATTTAACCTACCTAACCTTCCAGTGGTTATCCAGCAACATGTGAAGGAAAGGAATTGGGACCCATTTCCACTTATACCTGCCCATAAGACTGTCAGAAAAGAATGAGAGGCATTAGAAGTTTGAAAGTTTGCAAATGGTGACACACTGCTGTTGTGATGGCACCACTATGGACCTCCGTTTTGTAAAATATGCTTCTTAGCTGCAAGAGAAGCTACCAGGAGCCTGCACTTCCAGGAATGCAGCAGGGTAAGCCTGGTTGAGCCAGCCCTAATAGATACAGTTGTGGGGAGTTAAAGAATGTACGCATACAGTAAGGCAGTAAAGTCTCATGCATGCCATCCTAGAATAATTTTATCTCAGGACAGTTGCAATGAATGAGGGTAAGTGGGCCCACTGTGGCTCTACACCACCACCAGCAATCAAGAGGCAGAACATTAAAGGTGTGTAGGACAGAAGGGGTTCTTTACCAAAGGTGATGGAATTTGTCTGAGTTTAACCTGGTCCAGTATGACTATCCAAGCAGGCCACATGTGCAAGATGGAAGCAGTGGACCGCTGCTTATCTTTAATGGTGATGCTTAAAAAGTTTTCCATCTCTCATTGACCTACAGGGATTAGTCTAGCAGAAAATGTGATATACTGGAGTAGATATTACCTGCTGTATCCCTCTGCAGGTGCAGCCATGTTAGAAGAGGAAAGAAAAGGCAATCCTAATAGAAGGACAAATGGCCCTTCTGAAGTGGGACCACTGAGCTGTGAAGCTGCAGACATCTACAATAGTCCTCTTTCTTGGGCCCATACCAGTCTTTATGTTTCTGAAAGGACTTCAGCTGGATGTCTTTGGTCCATACTAGTCTTTAAGCTTCTGAAAGGACTCCAGCTGGATTGTGCCCATGATTATACAAACTTGGACTACCCACTGCCCCCCTTCCACCCCTCACCAATAGGAGCAAGATAGCAATCAGTTACTGTTTTACGTGCATGGGCTGTGCAACAGCAGTGTTCATTATGCAGGGCAGAGTGGTGTCTTTACAAATTTACTCAGATTTTTACAGACCTATATCAAGCTATTGACAGTGGAAGAAATATAATTCCTATTAGGTATCTTTGAGTGTGGGTATACTCCAGGAGGAATTCCTTGTGTGGCTGTCATCTCCAGTCATTGTCCACTGAGATGAAGATCTGGTCAGGTTGGAGAACCACTGCAATGTTTGGTGCCAGCATTCAGTATGCTAAGTGATATCTATAGAATCAGGGAAGTGCCCCCCACCCCCTTTCACCACCGAAATCAAGTTTTTCTTTGCTATATCATGGTGGCTTTCCTCCCCCTATGAAACTCTAAATAAGACCATTTATTTTTGAAAACCAGCCTTGGGCTAGAACTATTGGAATGTGAGACAGACAATGAAACAGCTTGGGAGCTGGTAACAATTTTAACTGCTGCAGTCTTTCCTACTATACAGAGACTGCTGTGTTCCCATCTAACACATTCCAGATTAAGGTTGGTGAGAAGAAGGAAAGGTTGGTGGAGGTTAATTTGGTTATATCAGCCTCCATCCTGTCTCTGTCCTTGCGGAGATGGAGTATCCAGAACTGCACGCAGTACTCCAGATGGGGTCTCACTATCTGTCTGTACAGAAGGATAACAACTTCCTGTTTTCTACTGGTGTTGCCTCTCCCTGTGCATCACAGTATCCCCCCCAGCCCTCCTTACTGCATTCTCACATTGCTTGCCCACATTAAGGACATCTGATATGACTATCCCCAGGTCCCTTTCCATTTTTGTTGTTGTTAGTACCTCACCCCACATTGTGTACTCTTCCTCTGGGCTTTTGTTTACCAGGTGCATTACTTTGCACTTCTTTGCATTGAATCTAAGCTGTCATACATTTGACCACTCCCCCAACCTTGCAAAATCCCTTTGCATCCTTTCCACCCCACCTTCTGTATCGATCCTGTTGCAGATCTTTGTGTCATCTGCAAATAGACACACTTTTCCTTCCAGTCCCTCTGCAATGTCACTTGTAAAGATATTAAAGAGGATTGGTCCCAGTACTGATCCCTGTGGTACCCCACTAGTAACCCCCCCTTTCTTCAGAGTGAATTCTGTTTACTATCACCCTCTGTGTCCTGTTGTTCAGCCAATTTTTTACCCGGGCTACCACTTTGGGACCCACTCCAAGGCTGGATAACTTGTATATTTAATCTTTTGTGTGAGACTGTGTCAAATGCCTTGCTAAAGTCTAGGTAGGCCATGTCCACAGCCCCTCCGTGGTCTACTACTTTGGTCACTCAGTCAAAGAAATCTATTTGATTCATCTGACATAACCTTCCTGCTGTGAATCCATGTGCCTAGGGTCCTGTGCCCCACTGGCCTCTAGGAAATCAAAAATTCTTTCCTTCAGAAGTGATTTCATCATTTTTCCTACCATTGAGGTCAAACTGACAGGTCTATAGTTTCCTGCCTCTGTCTTGCTCCCACTTTTGTGAAGAGGCATCACAAACAACCTCCCCCAGTCCTCGGGTACCACACCATCCTCCCATGATTTGTTGACAAGGGTAGTCAGTAGTGTCACTAGTTCTACCCTTAGTTCTTTTAGAATTCTTGGGTGAATCCCCTCAGGCCCCATTGCTTTGTCCACCTTCAGTTTTAAGAGTTCTTTCAGAACCCTTTCTTCTGTGAATGGATTGGTATCAACCTCCCTTAACCAGAGTGCTTCTAATCTTTCATATAGGTACCTCCCCCTCCTCTTCTTTTGTGAATACTGAGCAGACGTATCCATTTAGTATCCCTGCTTTTTCACTACCGCCCTCTGCCCACCCTCCCTTCCCTTTATTAAGCCTCACTACCCCTCCCTTGGTCTTTTTTCGATCCCTAATTTACCTATAAAAGGTTTTATCCCCCTTCTTAACTGAGTTGGCTATCTTTTCCTCAGTTTGGAACTTTGCTATTTTGACTAAGGGAGGCAGTATAGCGCAGTGGTTTAAGGCTCTGAGCTGCAAATCTGGAGACCTGGGTTTGAATCCCACAGCCCCCACTTGCATATACTGTGTGACCCTGAGTAAGTCACTTAACTCCCCTGTGCTCCCAGGTTGCACCTGTAAAAAAGCTTTCAGCTTAGTGTGTCTCACCTGGTTAATAACAATTGGACTGACTTCCTTGCTTCCTTCTGCTTTAACTGGTACCATTCTCTGTCCTGCTCCTTCTGTGTTTCCTTATACTTCCTGAATGCTACCTTTTTCTCCTTAACCTTGCCCACCACTTCTTTTGAGAACCATAGTGTTTTTTTCCTTCATTTTACTTTGTCGATTTGCTTCACACAAAGGCTTGTTGCTTGAAGCCTTATATTATAGCTCTCCATGGGGGGGGGGGGGTCAGTCACTATTACACATATCGAACCAGCCTAAACTACTACTGTTCCCTCTGCCAGAGGGATGGGTCCATTGTAAATGTACCAAAGGCAAAACACTAAACCGTATTGGGCATTCAATGGACCCTTCCAACTGCCCCAGGTAACCTGGTCCAAGTGTGAAAGATGCAGACCATCAGCCTTTTGAAATGGCTCCACTAGGCTGCAATGCTGCTTCCTCATTTTGCAATTGAATGGTGAGGCAGTATCATCACAGGGTTAGCAGCCTCTTGTAGAAATGTTCTCCACTGAGCCAACCAAGTAGTAATGTACCTTGAACCTTCACTGGTTTCCTAGGGAGACCCACTCCACCCATCTGGCTACCAGGGAGTCCTCCAGTTCCATTATGGAAGTGGATTGTCCCAGTAGCCACACCGAGAGTAGGGAAATTGAAGGCTTCTACCATCTTATCTTACTGATACTATACACAGACACATGATACAGTGGAAGGGCAATTCAAAAATGATGCAGGACTGGTAACAGGGTGGGGACATGGTATGGATGAGAACAGCAAGCTGTCACTGTGGAGTGAGAGTCATCCACCAGGCTCAGATCTATGCTGCCTTGGCGTACATTGTCTCCTCAGGGAAAACCTCATCACCTATGTCATCCCCATCCTTCTAAAAAATATACTAACATACTAAGATGCCAGCAGAGTAGACCAAATGGTCTATCAAGTCTGTTCGAATAGCAGCACACGGTCAAGACACCATTGCTGTGACCAGACTTCAGATGCATGCTCAGATTGTCAGAGGGCCAGCTGAATGAAAAATTTCAACATTCCAGTGGATGCTCCCTTTCTTTGGGGAGTGAGTAAAATGAGGCACACTGTTCCACCACCCCCTGGGTGGTAACAGAGGGAGACACAACTGGTGATTATTAGATGGGGTAAGATGCCACCAACATCAGTGAGTATTCTTTCCCACTTATGTGCAATTTTGTCTCATGATGTCTGGAGCTGATGTGTCCTTGATGGAATAAAATACATTGTTGGTGACTCTACACATATTGCCACTATAAATTACTCCAGCTTACCAGCAGGTCCTGCACCTACTGACTCAGTAAAGTTAGCCATGTTGGCTGGCTGCTGAAGTATCCAGAGAAGCTTGTGAAAGCATCTATCCTGTCTGTCAAGCCAGGTGTTCCTACTTCAACCCTTGACCAAAGATCCTGAAGGGCTATTTAACACTGCTCCTCCTTCCTGAATCCCCTACCTTAGAAGTTCCTCTTAGTTGAATGGTCTGTCCCCTTACCCTGTCTCAGCCATGTTTGAAACCATTTACTGGCCCAGTCCGTCACCATTGCAGACATAATTTGTCAACAGCTCGATCACCTTCACAGTGAAGTAGAATTTCCTCATATTGAACTTAAAGTTTCCCTTTTTCAGCCTTCATTCATGCCCCCTTGTGATTGCTACCCTATTCTTGTTTCTGTAAATACTCTAAATCTGTGCTAGTCACTCAATAAATTCCTTTCTACCTAACATCAGTGCTATAGATGTTAATCTTGGACTGGTTCGGAACTGTGTAATATGCTTTAATTGAACAGCCAAGAATTTACTCATGGCAGCATCATGAATCTGGGGCTGAAGACAAGAAGACAGGCAATCTTGTTGGGCTCTTGGCCTATGCAGGATACTGGGCATTGGGTCAAGTTAAAGTGAGATTAATGATGGTGTTAGGTGGAGGGAGGATGACAGAACACCAGAAGCATGAAAATATGTACACTACACATGGGACAATCTGTTGCCCACTCCATCATTGATCAGTGCCAGATAGCAGAAGACATTTTAAAGGGCATTACTCCTGTTTAAAAAATATTTGGGGGATTTGTAAAACATATTTGTTGGGGAGGGACTGACATAAGGTCAGATAATGGTTTAAAGGTATGAATGGTCAGAGGCAGAAAATAAGTGAGGAAAAAGGGGAAGCCATGAGAATAGGAGAAACATATTTCATTTCAATATTAGAGCAATGCTCTGAATAATGAAAATTAGGCAACAAACTCATTATTTAGTACTAGGTTTTGTCTAGTTGGTTATTCCTGGTATTCAGGAAGTAATGCTTAATACATATGCTCTCCTAATCTTTACCATTGTTATCTATAGGTCTGGAGGAAGTATTGTGCTGTGGTTAAGGGTAC
The DNA here is from genome assembly GCA_016271365.2 of Neoceratodus forsteri. NCBI lineage: Eukaryota > Metazoa > Chordata > Ceratodontiformes > Ceratodontidae > Neoceratodus > Neoceratodus forsteri. The sequence continues at coordinate 455,858,602 of CM028137.1, forward strand.
TGTGCTGCAAACCTGGAGACCAGAGTTTGAATCCCACAGGCCCCACTTGCACACTGTGTGACTCTGACCAAGTCTCTTAACTTCCTTATGCTCCCAGGTCGCACTTCAAAACAAGCTTCAGCTCAGTGTGCCTTTTCTTTCACTTTCCCATAGCACATGATTGACTGTTACTATTTCAGTATATCCATAGAAGTAATATAGCAATATACATATTACAGGCATATTGCATTATTATTATAGGTTATCTCAATTTATTGTTACCATAGTATGAACGTGTCATTCAATATATGAAATAGTATATCTACAAGCCAGTTAGTAGCTCTGAGAATAAGGTCTGAATCATGAACAATGGTTTTAGATGATCAAAAATGTAATGCTCCAAGGACAAGCAGGGAGTGTGAACTCCAAGGCAGTGGACTTATAGGTGGACTGGCATTACCCAAATGCAGTAAACAGCTTCACTGTCTCTCACCCACCAAAGCTGAAAACTGCAGACAAGTAGGCTCAGAAATAGCAACACCTTTTTCTCACTACCGGCAACCATGTGGAAATCCTTTTGCTCAGCAGAATTCAAGCAGTGGACTCAGAGATAGAAATGTAATAAACTGAAGTATCCACTGGTTTAAAACATGCCAAACTGGCCTACTTGTCTGCAGTGATCAGTTTTGATATGTGAGAGGTAGTGAAGCTCTTTAGGGGTGATCTGGTAATCCTGTCCTCCTACAATCAACCACATTTGTCTGTGTATTTATTTTAATTAAATTGGCAGATGTTACATTTTAAATGAAATGGTCAAATGAAACAAATATCCTTTATGCTTTCAGGAAAAAATGAACAGCTATGGTGTCCATCCATTTTACATGGGTCTTGAAGAGGATGCAAAGGCTCATGGCGTTTTCTTACTTAATAGCAATGCAATGGGTGAGAACTTATTTGTTAATTTCTTGCATGCTTCTTTAATTCATTACACAGTGCTGGCAGCACTGTGGTGCTAAGCATTGTAGATCCACATTAGCATGCTGGCAACCCAAGTACATGACATGAGCACCGGACTTCAGGGCCAGAGGCAGACTGGTAGTGTGATGCAGTGACAATGATGATGTTCTTATCCAGGTGGAGGGGTAGATTTGCATCACTCAGAGAAAGGCATCTGGTGGCCATATGCAGCCATTACTTGCATGGTTGATGCAATGCTTAGGATACTAGCCCCCAGTGTGCTGAGTTGATACAAGCTTCAGGTGAGGAAGAGGCAGAGACTGGTGGGGTGAACAGGAGAAAATGCTCACCATGACAGAACTGGGTGATGACCTCCCTGGATTGCCCATGAAAACAGGCACTCATGCTTAATGGGCCTTACCTCATTAGCAAAGAATAATAAACAATAAAAATTAATTTGGAGACATGATTTTCCATCTCATACTTCCTGTTATGGAAGGAGGGGGGGATCCAGGAAGAGAAAGAACTACCCTGTGCAAAAGAGGGAATACAACAGAATCTGGTGATGGACACTGCCAGAGAGAGAAAGAGTCTGGCAGGCAGAAGAGTGTCACATTCTGGGCCTGGGCCTGGAAGAGTGAGTTTCCTGAAGCTATGAAAGGTGACAAACAATACACAGTACTAAAACATATGTAAATATACTTTTTATTCTTTCACATTCCAGACATAACTTTTCTTCCAACTCCTGCTGTGACATATCGCATACTTGGAGGAATTTTGGACTTTTATATGGTGTTAGGTCCTACACCAGAACTTGTTGTTCAGCAGTACACATCTGTAAGTGGACATACAACTTTTGCCATTTTATAAACTATATATTGGTGCTGGCACAATGGTGGCACTACCGTTTGTGGCACCAGCAACCCAGGATCGGGAGTGACCCCGGGTACTGGAGGGTTCACCTGGGAGAGGAAGATTGAGCATCCTAGGGACTGCTTGCCTTGGGGAGGGAGGGAGGGAGAGAGGGTGGTGAATACAGCTGCTCCACTGGCTTCTGGGATGGCTGGGGGCTGGTGCATAAGTGGAGGTCAATGTGGGGTCGTCATGGGCAGATGTTGGATGAGCAGTGCATGGGAGCACATGTGGCACTGTCTCTGGCATCATTACATGCCTACACCATGGGGAGAGTACAGGGGAAAAAACTAATCCTCTGGCATGCATGAGGCCCTACCCCTCCGGCAGCATACCAGATGCACTGAGGCTGCTCCCACCAGGTCTGGCCCTTCAGGTCTCCACAGCGTGTGGGGTAAGTACCCATTGTGATATGACCTGAGAGTGAGCGGAGGAGGTGATAGAGCATGGAAGCTGCATCCATTGGGGTGCCGCGGGGTGGGTAGATAAGGAGCACCATAGGATCACCTCCAGCTGACGAGGTAAGAACATATAACTAATTATATAAACTATGTATTGAATTGGAATTTAAAAATTATTTTTTTCTTTTCTATCATTACTACAAGCTTATTGGACGCCCTGTATTTCCAGCCTACTGGGCCTTGGGATTTCAGCTCTGTCGTTATGGATATGAAAATGATTCTGAAATATCTAATTTATATGATGACATGAAGAGAGCAAACATTCCATATGTACGTACTCTGAAAATGTATTTCAGTGTTTTTATTTATGTTATTTCTTGTCACAATATTCACAGCATAAAAGCAGAATTTTCAAAACACTACAGTTTAAGCATACCTCTTAATGTATTCCTTTTTATAATTCTGTTCAAGATTTTTGCCTTTAACTTCTGTGTGAAAAGAAATGCTGATATTTAATACTATGCATCTTTGATTCACAAATCATTCATTACAACAGTGTCTGAAATACAGAAGCCTTTGATATTTAATAAGGGGTAGTTATTTAATTATTTTTGCTACTCTGATTGACCCCACCATTTCTTTTAACCAACAACACTTCATAGAGTATTTTAGTAGCTTCTGTTAGTCCCTTTATATCCTAAAACATATCATCTTTTACTATAGGATGTGCAATATGCTGACATTGATTACATGGAGCGCCAGATGGACTTCACGCTTGGTGAAAAGTTCCAAGGATTTCCAGATTTGATTGCCAGAATGAAGGGGGAAGGAATGCGAGTAATTATTTTGCTGGTGAGTACTGCTAATGCATAAACATTTAATTTTGTACCCAGGGCGTGTAATAAAGTACACTGACACAACTTGCACATGCAAACTTGTTTAATTTTTGATTTTAGGATCCAGCGATTGCAGGAAATGAAACTGAACCTTATCCAACATTCACCAGAGGAGTAGAAAAAGATGTCTTCATCAAATGGCCTGATAGTAGTGATATTGTATGGGGCAAGGTAAATAGAATTAGAATTGCAGTTCTAAATTCAAACTAGTAGAGACATGATTTCTACTGACTCGAAAGGCAGAGGATTAATACTGCATATTATACAACCCTTGCAATTTGATCGAATAAGAGCTCATACTTGCAATGTTTCAGTTATACGATTGTATCTGATTTGCAGTTTTGAAGCAGCAGTTCATACTAAAAATTATTTTTCCATACTTCTGATGCATTCCTTTATAATCCCCATCATTCTTCCATGCTGTTCACTATTATATCTAAATCAGTTTTTATGATGCCATTTTTGATTTTATTTTCACCACAGTATGGCATAAAATGTGTGGGCAAGCAAACCTTGAGTCCCCAAGTGTCCCATTAGGTCAGCAATCAGTCTCTTTTACTTGCTTACTTGTTCAACTTGGTCACTAGCAAAGTGAAGTTAACCAATTGGCATCCAAATACAAATGAGGAATAATAATGCAAACCTGTGTCATCCATATTTAATGACAACAGTAATTATTTCAAATCTTAAAATAAATACTAACAGACATATAATGAAGTAGGGAGGCCATATAATTACAGGGAAACTAATATGCTGTACAATAATATTGGATTGGTATTGTGTGTTTGCCATAACATGAACTGCTGCTTTAGAACATTTTGCTAGAGTGGAATCTATTACCTGAGGTAGCAATATGCCAAAATGTAACTTTTTTTTTAATCACTGATGGGAAATATTTGCAGCATAAGACTGGGTGAATGGAAATGCAATAAAGAAGGCTACGCTATATGACATGCTATATAATTTATAACTGGACCACATGGTGAAATCTCTTAATAGAATTCACAGTAACTCTGTAGCAGACCAGTCTGTTCTCTGTATGCCTTCCAACACTGTGGAAAAGCATCACTGTCCCAATCCATATCTTACCATACTATACTCCCTCAAATGACTCTTACTTCCACATTTCTGAAAAGTATGCACCTCCAGCTAATTTTCTTCCTCTTTCCTGCTAATTTCAACTCTTGCTCTATCCACCCTTACTATTTACTTATTTGGTCTTTCCCATAATGTATAGCTGAATTTTGAATTTTACGCCACCAGGATACTGTTCTAAATTTCTTGACATTCGTTGGCAGTACACCCCAGCTCTCATCTTGATTAACTGATGCACTTTATACACTTTTACATTAATGTTTCTTGCTCTGGAATTTTTTAAATTTGTTTTCTAGTTATTGTTCAAGTGCATGCACCAGTTATTGTAATTTTATTTGTTTTTGCCATTTCATTGTCTGCTGTAATCCTTTTACTGAGTTACACCCAGAAACAAACTCCAACTCAGTTTGCCTTTCCTTTTTTTTTTAACCTGTATTTATGCCCCAGCCTACTGAGGCATCGCTCAGAGGTACCCTCTCAACACTCACCCTTCTACTCCCCTCCCCTCCCCTCATTGCCATGCTACCTCCTCAAGGGCCTTTCCAGTGCCCCAGATTATCCTCTGGGGCAGGGCCCATCCTCCTGTGGCAGTGCCTATCTGAAATTAGAAGCCCCAGTCCTCTCATGAAGTTGAGCCTGGATCCCCTGAATGGCCTGTCCAGAACTGGGGATGTGAAGGAGGCCCCTGGGGTCCTCATCACCTCCTCAGTAAGCCATGGATTTTTCTTGGAGTTTTTCTCCCCCCAGCCTCCACCCCCTACAAGGTGGAGCTTGGATATGCAATGGTGTCCAGTGTCCACCAAGCTCCACCCTTGCCTTAAGGCTGCGGTGCATTGTGGTGTCCTCCAGCTGTCACCAAAGGGCACGCAAGAGCGATGCATTGCCCCACAACTCCCCCAGGAAAGGAGAGCTGTCCTCCAGATGCTCCATCCCTTCCCACCCCTGCCGACCCCCAGTGGCCCAAGCTCATTCCCAAAGCCAAGTCACCAGTGTAGCTTGAGGTAAGTCAACTAGTGCCTTAACCCTCAGCTCCACTGGGCTGGCAATCAGGTTGCCTTTCCTGATCACCAAATGTTAAATAAAGGGACACTGTTATTGTAGCTTTTACTTTATTTTTTTCAGCCTGGTGAGTGCAGTGTGCATGTAAGACTTTGGCATGCATGCTCCCTTAAATGATTTCTTATATATTTTTCATAGATTTTCATGTAAAATGAAGTTTCACTCAGGATAAGCATTCTGTCTCATAGCTCACCCAAAGTTTGGCTGCTGCTTTTGTTTTCATGTTCCCACTGTGACAGGAATGGACAGCAATTCAACAAAACCCCTTTATTGCCTGAAAATCACATGCATGTCCAAGTTTTACTATTTCAAACACCCCGATATTTTTACATGGCAGAATAGAGGAACATATACTTAATCTATTAAAGTGGCTTTCATGTTAAAACGAGAGTCAGAACACTACAAAACAGTATTAGAAAACTGGAGTCATGACTCAAAGCATTTGTGCTTGCGTCTAGTTTGGGGGGCATGCTTGGTGTCATGGGTGGCTCTGGTTTTCAAATATTGTTTTGCTGATATTCTAACTCTTTTCAACATAAAATTCACTTTAGCAGATTCAGCATATGTTCCTGGTCCTACCAATAAAAGTTACTGGAGTGTGGTTTGAAAAAGTAAAACTTACGCATGCACGAACTTTCAGATAATTAAGAGGCCATGTTTAATTGTTGTGCATTCCTTTCATATCAGAAGCCTGCAAATAAAGATAACAGCCAGACTTCAGCCAAACTATTGGGTAAAAAGCTTGTCCTGAATGAAACTTGATTTTACATAAAATTCTATAACAAAATGTATCAGAAGTCAGTTTCGGGGATGTGCATGTCTTCAGAAGGTATTTAGGGTTAGACAAGTATACTATACTCACCAGGCTTAAAAAAATTGTAAATGCTGTATGTATCCTTTAAAATAAACAAAAACTATTAAGATCATGGAGCAAGTATGTCATCAGAATTATGAATTAGGATGGGGCTATCAACCATCATTTTCAAAAGCACCATGAACACATTGACTCATTGCTAAAAATGTCTACTCCTTTTAAATAATACAACCTTTCAATTGATCTGCACATATCCATCATGACCCCCTAAAAGTATTTGTTTAGAAAAAAAATTGTTTTCCTCCGATGGTCAATTACACTTCAATTGTTGCATTGCTCTTGATTTCCTCTGTGGAATGATAACTCAGTGATCAGCTTAACAGTTCTGACTCAGTTCTAACTCACTGAGCAGCACAGTCTCTACAACACAGAAGAAATGCTGGCCCAGTCAGGATGACAGACTGTTTGTGGCTACTGTCAAGAGGGACAGCAGAAAGCTAGGTATGAATTGACAGTAGGTGACTAGCAGGGCAGTAAAAGTAATCATACCACTTTACAAGACCATTGCCTGACTCCTTCTTGAGTATTGTGCATACTTCTGAATTCCTCAAAAGAAAAAGTAAGTTAAGACCGTCAACAGGGTGCAGTACAGGGTCACCAAATTATCAGGGGTTATGGGTAAAAAGCTATGAAAAGAAACTGGTGACCATTGCCATGTTTTCCCTTCTTAAATGGTGGCTGATGGAGGACATCATCCCAGTTCTGCATATGCAAGGCTATCAACATGAAATGTCATACCTAGTGTCCTCTAGCAGGACATTGGGAAATGCACTGATGATCAGAGGTGGTAAATTTAAGAGTAATAACTGAAGGTACTTATTCTTCCAAAGGACTGTGAACCTATGGAACAGCCTAACAGCAAAGACAGTGGACATAATGACAGTATAGGACATCTAGGTAGACTAGGACAAAATTCTGCTTACAGCACAAAGAAACACATGTAATACTGAATAATGGAGTAGGTGGTGAAATTGCTATCAATAAGAACATGTCTGTTTAGTATATTTATTTGATACTAATTCCCCTGTCATACTCATCACTGCTCCCTAACTCCCCCCCCTCCATTCTCCCCCTACCCTCCTGTCACCAATCTCATTGTTCCTCCTTTATCTCCAAATACTGGTTTTGAATCAGTACCCTCTTACCTAGCTGTACTCATTTTACTCATTCACTTGGCCTCAAAATCCCTCCGGTCCTGAGATCCTCACAAATTCTGCCTCTCCCACCCTCACTCCTGTGCTATGCAGCCAGTCCTCTCCTGTTGCCTTCCCTCCCTATGGAACCTGCTCCCTTCCTCCATCCTTTTCTCACCTTCCACTGCTTCACTCAGATACCATCTTAGCCTCTCTCTCGCTCCTGTCAACCATCTTCTTGACCAGCCCCTGATGTCCTTTCCCTCACAGCTACAGTCCACTTTTGGATCAGCTTATGTCCCAAATTCTGCTGCACTGAATAGTCCAACCTGTTGCTGTTTATCTACATTGTGGTATGGTAGTGTTTAGAGCCTCAACCTCTGACACTTGTTATTGTTATTGTTACTTCTATTGTTATTGATATCAGTGTCATTATTGTTCTTTGCCCACTTTCTCCATGTGGCACTGTTCAGTCTTTGCACTTTGTTTATGGAAAGCTTCAATACTACAGTTTATGATTCACTGAATTATTTATTGTATCCATGGGTCACACCTGGAATCCGAGCTTTGTCTTAGTGTGCCTTACCCAGTTACCAATTTTCAAATAAAAATAACTAAATATAGAAAGAAAGAAAGAAAGAAAGAAAGAAAAGGAAAGAAAGAAAGAAAGAAAGAAAGAAAGAAAGAAAGAAAGAAAGAAAGAAAGAAAGAAAGAAAGAAAGGAAGGATTCATCCCTGCATTTGAAGTGGGGGGGGGGATGAAGGTTGATACAATGAACAGAGTGTCTCTTCAGATCATAAATTACTATATAACTATATTTCTGAGTGAATCATGCTGTCATCCATTTAAACTCACTTTCTTTACACCCCACCTGCCCCAAGCGCATAATTTCCTTGATAGCAGGGGTTCTGACATCACTTCCCCAAAACTGCTATCAACATACACCTGTTCATTTCCTTAAAGGCACAGCACACTGAATAGGGGGAGAGACACTCACAAACTTGCACACATTAAAACAAGAACAAAAAACAACAAAAGAAAAGCATCTGTAACAAGAAGGGATGGGGAGTGGTGCAATACACTGGCCATGGAGCAGCAGTCTTCCGGGAGACATTCTGGAGACTGTATTGCTGCCCTATTTGCAGGCACCTCTCTGGTCTGAGGGAGGAGGTTGTTCATCTCCATGTTGACCTGGCAAGGATTCGGGAAACCTGCTCCCCCACCCAGGGACCACCCAGGCCACTGCCACTACCTCAGAGGTTGCCAAGAAAGAGGAGTGGTTGGACCACAGTGGGCTCAGGGAGGGTGAGGGTGGTGGAACAGAGGTGCATCCCTCCAGTTGTGGCTCTCCACAATTCATTCACCACTCTGGGGAGCATGGTTCCTCTAAGGAGGGAACCCACAGTGGAGACCAAGGAGGATGCTGGGAACCTCTACAATGGAGACCCACAGGAGGGTGGCACAGGATCCCACAGGGGAAGGAAGCAACTCTTAGTAGAGAACTCAATTGTTAGGGGGGTAGAACTGGGGGAGGGAGGGGGAAAGGGAGGTAAGGTGCCTGCCCGGCACCATGGCTTGGAGGACAGGAAACAAATCCTCAGGATTGTGGCAGCAGCTGCAAGTGGGAGGGAGCTGGATGTCATTATCCACCTAGGGATGAATGACATGGCTGAGAATGGGATCAGTGCAACAGGAGTTTGTGGAGTTGGAGAGGGTCCTTAGACAAGAAGCACACATGGTAACTTTCTCAGAAGTGCTACCTGTCTATGACAGGGATGAGGCTAGGGTGCTCCACACCATGGAATTCAATGACTGGTTGAAAAATTGGTGCAGAGCTCAGGGATTTGGCTTCATTGGGGACTGGGGCTCCACCTGGAGGGATACAGGCCTATACAGATGCAATGGACTGCATCTATCCAGGAGAGGAACCAGGATCCTAGGTGATAGATTTAAATGCTTCATTGGCAAGCATTTAAACTAGCCAAGGGGGGAGGCACTGAAAAGGAGAAAGGAAATTCTAGCCCACCCCAAAAAAATCAGGGTAGTTATTGAGGTAAACACCAAGGTAGAGCAGTCAATAGGGAGAAGGGCAGGGGTAAATGGAGAAAAAGACAAAGGCAGTAAGGACAGGGATGGGACAAAAGGAAATAAAGCCATCAAAAAATGGAGGGTAATGAGTACCAATGCCCATAGTCAATGTAAAAAGCTCCATGAAATGATGGCCTTGATGGAAGAGGGATGCCTGCATATCATGGCAGTCACAGAATCATGGTACACAGAGAACCATTACTGGGATGTCAGCGTATCAGAGTACACAATCTACAGGAGGGACAGGGAGGAAAGAAGAGGAGGAGAAGGAGTAGAGCTCCATGTAAGAGAAGGGATCAAAGCAACAGAACTAAAGGGTAAAAAGGGAGGAGAGGAGGCACTGTGGGTCACCCTGAAGACTGGAAATGGCTCCACCATCTGCATAGAGGTTGTATACAGACCCCCATCTCAGGGGAGGGAATAGACAAGTAAATTATAGAATGCATCCTTGGGATGGCAGAGAAAGGGGAGGTATTGCTGATGGGGGACCTGAATGTGCCATATGTTAACTGGAGCACCTTTGCTGCAGCCACATCCAAGAGCAGGGTCATTCTTGATGCCCTACTGGGGGCATGCCTCAGACAGCTAGTTTTGGAACCCACTCGGGAGGGAGCAATCTTAGACCTGGTACTCTCAAATGGAGATGGAGAGAGGATCTCTGATCTTGAAGTGGGTAGCCATCTGGGAACAAGTGACCACCAAACAGTGTGGTTCATGATAAACTTAGCTGGACAGTTAACCCACAAAAAAGTGAAGGTACTGGACTTCAGGAGGGCTGATTTTGTCAAAACCGGAGAGTGCCTCAGAAAAGCACTAGCAACCAGGCAAGAAGGTGTGGTACAGCAACAATAGGGAAACATTAAAACTGATATCACAGAGGCAGCAAGCCTTTGTGTGAAGCAAATAAACAAATTAAAATGAAAGAAGAGACCTATATCATTCTCTAAAGAAGTAGCAGGGAAGGTAAGGGAGAAAGAGATAGCATTCAGGAAGTATAAGGAAACACAGAAGGAGCAGGACTGAGAACTGTACCAGTTAAAGCAGAAGGAAGCAGGGAAGGCAGTCAGAATACCAAAGGCCCAAACTGAGGAAAAGATAGCCAACTCAGATAAGAAGGGGGATAAAACCTTTTATAGGTACATTAGGGAGCAAAGAAAGACTAAGGCAGGGATACTGAGACTGAAAAAGAGGAAGGTGGTTGAACAGAGAGCAACAGTGAAAAAGCAGGGATACTGAACAAATACTTCTGTTCACTATTCACAATGGAAAAGCAGGGGGAGATACCTAATCCAGTCAATAGAAGCACTCTGGATGGGGGAGGGGGGGTGATATTAGTCCTTTCACAGAAGAAAGGGTTCTGAAAGAACTCTTAAAACTGAAGGTGGATAAAGCAATGGGGCCTGATGGCATTCACCCCAGAATTCTTAAAGAACTAAGGGAAGAACGAGTAACACCACTGACTACCCTTTTTAATAAATCATGGGAGGATGGTGTGGTACCTGAGGACTGAAGGAGGGCAGATGTGATTCCCCTTCACAAAAATGGGAGGAAGACAGAGGCAGGAAACTACAGACCTGTCAGTTTGACCTCAGTGGTAGGGAAAATGATGGAATCACTGCTGAAGGAAAGAACTGTTGAGTATCTAGAGGCCAGTGGGGTACAGGACCCAAGGCAGCATGGATTTACAGCAGGAAGGTCATGTCAGACAAATCTAATTGGTTTCTTTGACTGGGTGACCAAAGTAGTAGACCAGGGAGGGGCTGTGGACATGGCCTACCTAGACTTTAGCAAGGCATTTGACCCAGTCCCACACAAAAGATTAATAAACAAATTAGCCAGCCTGGGAGTGGGTCCTAGGGTGGTAGCCTGGGTAAAACATAGGCTGGACAGTAGGACACAGCGGGTAATAGTAAATGGAGTCCACAGTGAAGAAAGGAGGGTTACTAGTGGGGTATCACAGGGTTCAGTACTGGGGCCGGTCCTTTTTAATGTCTTTATAAGTGACATTACAGAGGGACTAGAAGGGAGAGTATGTCTCTTTGCAGATGACACAAAGATCTGTAACATGGTTGATACACAAGGTGGGGTGGAAAGGATGAAAAGGGACTTGGCAAGGTTGGAGGAATGGTCAAATGTATGGCAGCTTAGATTCAACACAAAGAAGTGCAAAGTAATGCACCTGGGAAACAAAAACCCAGGGGAAGAGTACACAGGGGTGAGATACTGGCAACAACAAAAATGGAAAGGGACCTGGGGGTAGTCATATCAGATGAACTAAAGGTAGGCCAGCAATGTGAGAATGCAGTAAGGAGGGCTGGAAGGACACTGGGATGCATAGGGAGAGGCATCACCAGCAAAAAATAGGAAGTTGTTGGCCCTCTGTACAGACAGTTGGTAAGACCATATCTGGAGTACTGCATACAGTTCTGGAGACCCAATCTCCGAAAAGACATAGACAGGGTGGAGGCTGTCCAGAGGAGGGCAACCAAAATGGTTCAGGGTCTGCACCAGAAGACATACAAAGAAAGACTAAAGGAGCTTAAGATGTATAGCCTAGAGGAAAGGAGGGAGAGGGGGGACATGATAGAAACTTTCAAATACCTTAAGGGAATCAACAAGGTCCAAAGGGGGTAGCATCTTTCAGAAAAAGAGATGTGCAAGAACAAGGGAGCACAATTTAAAGATAGAGGAGGGACGGCTTAGAGGTAATGTGAGGAAGTATTTCTTCATAGAGAGGGTTGTAGATGCATGGAACAGCCTTTCTGAGGAAGTTGTAGAGTCAAAAACAGTGGGGGAATTCAAGAATGCATGGGACAGACATAAGCCAGTTATAGTGGGGGCTAGGAGGAAGTAGGCTGTTGGTTAACTAGGATCTGCAGCTTATCCATTAGGTAGGGAAATGGGCAGATTAGGTGGGCCATGCAGTCCTTATCTGCCATCAAATTTAATTTTTCTATGTTACCTCCATCCCTTTCTCCAACTCTTCTCTTGAGGTGTATTTGTTTCTGGAAGCAGCTTTGTGGCCACCTTAAGCCTTTCCTTTTACCAGTGAAATGGAGGAGGGTGGGGCTTTGTGAGCTTAACCAGAGCAAACGAATAACCATGAATAGTGACTCTAATCCTATAACAGTGACAAATATTTAATTCTGGCAACAAATATTCTTCATGATGGACCTACCCTGCGGAGCTTGTCTATTACAGAGAATAGTTTTTGCTTGAAATATATATATCTATGTTTTGCTAATATGCATTGGTAGTAATCCTGATCTTCTACTTTACAACAGAACAGGTTACCATGTTAAGATACTGAAATGCAGCACTTTGCTGTTACTCAAAATACCACATAAGCTGAAGTGTTACTTTATTGAGCTTAGTCTGCACAATAAATTAATGCTGCAGCTAATGTGTCACTTTGAATAATACTGCAATAAGGAGATGTACTGTATTGTAATACCTTAATGTAGTATCCTTTTTTGTGGTAGAAGTGTAAGATTAGGATAGTTACCACTGTAGAGCTGGAACTGCTGCACTTTTTTCTCTTGTACACTGAATGAGAATGCGCCCATTCATTCTGATTTAATGCTACATTTACAGTGAGTCAGATGACTACCCATTTATTTTGTATTGCATCATGTGAGGCTTTGTTAACTACTAGAATTGGGATTGCAGTCCATTTGCATAGCACCACTTACTTCTTTCCTTATACATTCATTACATGTTTAATAACTGGGACAGTATAGCCCAGAGGTTGAAGTAACAAACTGAGAATGAGCTTGGTACATCCAGTAGACCTTGGTTTGATTCCCACAATCTCTGCTTGCATACTGTGTGACAGTGCTCCCAGGACACCCCTGAAAACATGCATTTATTCCTAGGTGGCCTTTCTTGGTTACCAAAGAATAACAAATAAGGCAAACAAACAAACAAAACTAAAACCAAAGAGCTACAGCCAGTTTGAGCATGGCACAATGAGGTCCCAAACCCCAGTGAGGCCTGACATGGATACATTTGTCACTTTGAACAGCAATTTATGAGTGGCAATAATGCCAGCTATATTTGAATCTTAAGAAAACCATTCATCAACTACTGGTAAAATATTGGTATTCTCATGACAAGTATTCCTGTCAGCAAATATTCAGCGGTATCAGAGTTTCTATTTTTAATATTACCAGAAGTAATTGTCTGAGTGTTCCACATACTTTAAAGCATTTGCATCTAGACAATAATATGATTTGTGTCTTGTGCTTTAAAATTGCTACTTTACTTGTGTAACTAGAGTATGAGTCTGTATCTGTTTCAATGAACTGGGCATGCATCAACCATGGGAGACATCAGTAATAGATGAAAACAGACAAAAAAAAAGCGAACACCTGCATTTATAACATCATCTAAAATACTCTGTAATAGCATGTTTATATTCTGGACCATGATGGAAAGACTTCTTCACAGTAACCCCCTGCCATTTCCGCTTAGCCTCATGTAAAGCAATGTCAGCTTGTTCACC